>BPTQ01000002.1:110716409-111013619 GCA_019973895.1 Chrysanthemum seticuspe | reverse complement strand
ATGAACTGAGATTATGTTGTAAGCTCAAACCAAGGTGTATCAAACAACTCTAATGATATTTGGACCAAAATCAAGCTAATGCTCACTTAATAATTCCAACAGTAAGATGCTTAAGAAACCTAAAGAGTAATTTTGACTTTGAACTTGTGTGGGTGCAAGAACAAGATAGAAAAGGACTCAATTGGACTAAACAAGCATGAACCAAAAGTTCTAACCACTGAGCTATCCTCTAGGACAGGATTAACAGACAATCCAAACACCCTCTTAAAACTGAAATGCAAACTTAAAATGACAAAAACATAGAACCAGGCAGAGCTACTGATCAAATTAAGTTACCATGAACTAATTACAACTGTTTGAGCAAGTGTATACTAATGATGACCACAGTTACACAGATAAGCAAGAAATGCTAATTGACTTGAAATTTTGAAAAGGAGAGACTCACTCACATGAGTTCCAGCTATTGCAGGCCAACACCAAACCCAAAACTGATCTAAACTAATCTATTTCAACCATTTATCACCTCTGCATCACCCAAATTAGCTTCCATTTCAAATTGAGCATCACAGTTGACTTTTGTTGACTTTTGGACAATTTTGCTTGAAAATAGTTATTGAGCTTGCAAAAAGCTAATATAAACTTAAATAGACTGATTTGAGTTTAAAAACAAGCTTCTAGGAGCTTAATGATAAGAACTAGAAACTGAGATTATCAACAGTAGCTGGAAACTTGGATTTTAGATGAAAGACTTGAATTAATGTTCACAACATATTACAAAGATGATATAACTTAGATTTGATATAGACCAACTAAAATTACAACAATTTTGTAACTAAACTAAGACATTTAAGTGAAAAACGACATTAAAGGAAAAATAAAAACTAGCTACTCTCCCAAACTGCTTCTATCTTCTCTCTTTTATACTCTCAATGATTCTCTCACATCTTCTGAATAGTTCCCACTTGGTTTTGAGCCATTGGATCTTCAAAATTGTACACATGTCATTTTGGCGCCAAAAGGTGTTAAGGCAGGTTTAATCATTTAATGGAGTTTGGAATATGTGGAGGTGGAAGGGGACAAGGCAAGGTGAGGGGATGGTGAGGCAAGTGGTGAGGTTGAAAATTGTGGAAAACCAGTCTCTGGTTTTGGGGATTCAGGCAAGGGAGAGGTGATGCTACAGTAGAAGGCGGTATTTGTTTGTGTTTGACTTGCGTTGACTGGTTGGTGATATCAAAAGGCCGGGTCATGTGGTTTGGGCCAAGGTTGGATAGAGGATTGGATTTGGGCTTTTAATATAGTAAGGATCCGTTTGGTTTAGATGGTAACAATAAGGACCAAAAGTGTAAATTAACCAAACCCCAAGGACTGAAAGTGCACTATTTCCAATGCTCTCACAAGGACTAAACATGATAAACATTTATAGAGCAAGGACCATTTTTGCACAAAATCTATTTTTTTTAAAAGTCCAAGGACTAATTTTGCAAAATTCCAAAGTTTAGGGACCTTTCTTGCCAATTGACCAAAGAATCATTCAAGGATCATTTAAACAACTTAGAATACTTCAGGGACCTTGAATGATAAATTTCCACATTTTTGAATTTCCAGGGACTAGATTTGACAACTTTTAAAACTTGGGGGACTAAAACTGCCAATTTTGCAAACTTGATACATTTTTCATCTGATTTTGATATTTTTGAATTTAAAACACATAAAACACTAATTTGTGATATTTTGATCATTTTGATGTGTTTCTGAGTGTTTTCAGATGATTTTGCAGTCTAGATAGTACAAAAATGATGAGTATTTAGACACTCATCACTAACAATCTCCCCCTAAGGGGTGGTCATTCAAAAGATGCTCCACTTGATAAGATCTTTACTTTCCTTGAGCTTGAACTTTGCGTGTAGATATAGAATAGTCTTGATTCTTTGTTCCTTCATGCTTTGTGATCAGTTAATGTGGTATAGAGCCATTTGTCAACTTCGTTGGTTAGGTGTCTCCACGCCTTTCTCCACCATGCTCACACTTCTATTTGTCTTTTGGTTACCAATGATGTAGTTCTCGAGTCTTTAAATTTTGTAGATTCTTTGACATTGACGAAGAATCATCTTTGACTTTGTGTTGCCTTTGATTTAGATGAGAACTTTCATGTGTTGTTGGTATGAGCATGCGGAGAATTTGCACAATCAATCCGCTCCGGAGCTTCCATAAGAAGAAAACATAAAAACAGGTTAGTAATAAGCGGATTCCGACACTTACAAGTTTGAATTTCGAGGATGTTAACAGCATAGTGTGAAAACACATCTCTAATTCTTACAAAGGCCGTTCCTGAACTGGAGTCCCACAAGTGAGATAACGCGATGTAACGAAGTACATCTACAATTCAGATGAGTCGCTGAAGTACATCGAAGCATCACTCCACGACTGTAGACCATTTGAGACACACTAAGCGTAATCCACGGGGAGTTACCGAAGTGACCTGCTGTCAGGGCTGCTTGATGTTGACCCTGGCAGGAGTTTCTATTCAATCACTGAAGATCACAGATGTGAAACTTCTCATAAATGTTCTGGCAGATTGCTAAGATCTGCGTAGGACTCTAGAATATATCACTTGTGCCCTTATTGATGAACAACAAGCGATGTCATGTCAAGTGTTCCTATGAGATATTTTTGATGAATCTCGTGGCTGTAGACTCAATAGTGCATTTTGGTTTTCCTGAGCGGAGACTAGGGAGAGGGTCTCCTTCTTCAATACTAACGATCTTTAAGAGAAAGTCGATAGATTATGTAGGGTTCCCAGTGAGAATGAAACAAATCCATTTTAAGAGGAATTAAGTAGCTAGAAGGTTTAGTGCAGTGCGTCACTGGGTCCATGACGTCTTTGTCTTCAATACCAGTGTCATCTAAGTGACAACCAGTAGCATATGTATTGAACCCGGTTTCTGCCCTAAGGTTGAATATGGAGGGCTATTTCTTTTCACCCTTTCTTTTACTTTTCTTTTTAATTCTTCAACCCCTTCTTTCTCCTTTCTCACATTACTCCTTTTTTTTTTCAATCATTCCTAAGGACTTCTAATACTAACTTTTTGTGATCTCCTTGGGTAGATCCCTCCGGCTCTGGCGGATCATAGGATGAATTTCCTATCCTTAGTCACCTTATAACTCCATGACTTTCCTATTGTTGCCATAAAACCATTTTTCTTGAAAATCTCTCAAAGAGTTTATAATTGAAAACATGTTTGAAACATTCCGAGAGTTTTATATTTTCAGAAACACTCCCCCTTCACATGTGCTTATATGTTTTTACAGAAATCTGCACATAGAGGGTAGAGTTCGCATTTTATGAATTGATCGACTTTAAATGAGCTAGACCGATTCGAGACACGTTTACATCACTAGAGAACTAGCTTGAAATTATTACCCGTCCTGGTCAAGTCATAGAAACTTTCTCGAGATGGTACATGATTCCTCATCAATTCATTGGTTTCAACTGAGTCGAGCTCATTTTGAGATTCAAACAACGAACATTAAACCTTTTGATCACATTTTAATCACGTCTCCTCCCCCTCAAAAATAGCATATTCGTGATATTTTTGATATCAACGGATTTAAAAAACATTTTAGAATCTTTTGGGGAGACAAACGGATTTGATTTAAGCATGAATTTGGAATATTTTAGTTTTATACTCCCCCTTTAATAAAGCATAATCAATTAAAGGGTTTTAGAGGGAGTTATCTTGAGCACAAAGTATTTTGAAAGATTTTGAAAATCTTTTTGAACAATTTTGACAAAGGTGCTCAAGATGATGATGATTTCTCACCAGTTTTAAATGTAGTGCACTGAAGCGTACACTTGATTTTTTCTTTAAAAACACGAGTTTTGATTTGAAAATAATCAAAAGTCATCATTTTAGTCCGGGTTTCGTACTGAAGTATAAGAAAGCCATTTTTGAAGAAATTTTGAGAAACGACATGTTTTGGAAAACATTTAAAGAACTCTCGCTCAAGCATCTGTACATGCCCGTATCATTGTTGAATGACATTTCTAGAAACGTACAGAATATCGATTATACAAGAGACATGTCGTGAGAAGAATATTTTTGGATTTTTGATTTTCTATTGTTTATGTATTTTTGAAAGTTTTATATTTTTATATTTTGCTTTTGTTGGTTTTTCAAATTTTGTAGTTTGTTTTTCAAAAATATTTACATCGAAGCTTTTTGGAAAATCATTTTCAAGAAGATTCGAGAAGACGTTCTAAATCCTCAGGGGTTAGGCTTCGCATTCCAATTCGTCGAACTAAATCGTCAAACCTTTCTTTTGGAAGGGCTTTAGTAAATATATCGGCGAGTTGGTAATCTGTCTTCACGAATAATAATTCAATAGTACCTTCTTCCACATGTTCTTTTATGAAGTGATAGCGTACTCTGATATGCTTAGTCTTTGAGTGATGAACAGGATTGCATGATATGGCTATAGCACTTTTCGAGTCACAATACATAGGTATTTTATCAAAAGTAAAGCCATAATCTGTGAGTTGTGTTCTCATCCATAGAACTTGAGCACAACACGCAGATAGAGACACATACTCGGCTTCAGCGGTTGAAAGTGCAGTGCAATCTTGTTTCTTTGAAGACCAGCTTACTAACTTTTCACCCAAAAATTGTGCGCCTCCTGATGTACTTTTTGCTGTAACTTGGTCACCTGCGTGGTCCGCATCTGAAAAGGCAATTAGATCAAATCCGGATTCCTTCGGATACCAAAGACCCTTGTGAATGGATGTCTTCAGGTACCGAAAGATCCTTTTAACCTCTTTGAGGTGCAGTTCGGTAGGCTTTGCCTGGAACCGTGCTAATAAGCAAACAGCAAAATGAATATCGGGTCGACTAGCAGTAAGGTACATGAGAGAACCAATCATGCTCCGATATTTCTTCGGATCAATAGGTTTCCCAAACAAATCGGCTCCAATTTTTGGTGAAGTTACCATTGGTGTGCCAACAGAGTCACATTTATCCATACCATGATTTTTCAAAATCTCAGTTGTATATTTAGCTTGATTTATAAAAATTCCACGAGGGGATTGATGTATTTGTAAACCAAGAAAGAATTTTAGTTCCCCCATCATGGACATTTCAAATTTACTTTTCATGAGATTTTCAAAATGTTTTGAAAGAATCGGATTAGTGGACCCAAAGATGATGTCGTCCACGTAAATCTGAACAATCAAAATGTCATTTTTGCATTTTTGTGTAAACAAGGTAGGATCAACCGTTCCTTTGGTGAAGTTGTTTAGAATAAGGAAAGAGGACAGTTCGTCATACCACACTCTCGGAGCTTGCTTTAAACCATAGATTGCCTTTTTGAGTTTGTAGACGTAGTCTGGATGTTCCATGTCTATGAAGCCTTCTGGCTGACTCACGTACACTTCTTCTTTCAGAGTTCCATTCAAGAACGCGGTCTTAATGTCCATCTGATAAACCGTGATGTTTTTGTGAGCTGCATAGGCTAAGAAAATCCTGACTGCCTCAAGTCTAGCTACCGGCGCGAATGACTCTTCAAAGTCTATCCCTTCTTCCTGTCTGTATCCTTTGGCCACAAGACGAGCTTTGTTGCAAATTACAGTCAACTATTCATCCCTTTTGTTCTTCCATAACCACTTGAGATCAATGACACGAACGTCAATTGGTCTTGGAACCATATCCCAAGAGTCATGTAGACGGTATTGGAGAAGTTCCTCCTGCATTGCTTCTATCCATGCGGGTTCTGCCATTGCCTCGCGAATGTTCTTTGGCTCTATATTGCTAATTGAGCAAAGGTAAATGCATAAGTCGCAATCGGTGGCAAGTTGGCATCTCGTCTGAATTGGCCTTGACGGTTCACCAATAACTTGTTCAAGCGGATGGTCTTTAGTCCACTTCAGAGTAGAAGGATACCGTAGATTATACGAGTGCGAGTTAGATGGTTCTCGTAAGCTAGAAGATGATTCAGCTGATTCCGTAGCAAACGGGTTTTCAAATAAGTCTGCATCTAACGTTGCATCGTTTGGGTTTTGAGTAGATTCTTCTTGAAATGATATGTTTTGGTTTTGCTCATCAACTGCTGGTAAAACTGTTTGAAGAATTGGAGTTGCTGGAGTAGATGTAGATGATGTTGATGGAGTTGGTGCATTGGTTTCGACCGTTGTTGATGCATCTTCTGTTGGTGGTGGTAGATGATGTTGAGCGGGTGCAGCGAAATGATGGTTTGATGCATTTGTCGAAGTTCCACCATAGTATTCATCGAACATTAACTCAAAGAATTTCTCCCATTCTTGTTCATGAGGAGTGTCAACAAAAGTTGATGGAGCTCTTTGATGTACGAGTCCTGAACTGATATGTCCAGAAGTCTGCGGGTTTAGTGCGGGTTCTACAGCGAGTCTCTCAGAAGCCATTTTTGAAATTTCATCAAAGTTCACGTTCATCGTCTCCATGATCCTCCTAGTTCTCCGGTTATACACCCTGAATGCCCTCGAGCTGTCTGAATATCCAATGAAGATTCCAATATCACCTTTAGCTTTCAGTTTTCCTAGATCTTCTCTGTCGTTTGTCGGATAGCACAAAGCGCCAAACACGTGAAAGTAAGAGATATCAGGTTTTTTCATATGGGGTTTTATTGAATCTTGGATGGATTGGGGATCGGTTCTGAGTGAAACAAGCAGTGGCAACATCATCAGCCCATAGAAATAACGGTGCACTGGAATAAATTAGCATTGTGCGAGCAGCTTCCACAAGAGTTCGATTTCTTCTTTCAACTACCTCATTCTACTGTTGAGTTCTAACACCTGATGTCTGATGAGTTATTCCAACATCTTCAAAATAAGCTCTTAACTCCTGATTTGTGAATTCAGTGCCGTTGTCTGTTCTTACAACTCTTACTGGAGCTTGAAAAAGTACTTGAATACGTTTCAGGAAGGTGATGATGATGCCTGGTGCTTCGTCTTTTGATCTCAAAAACCTAACCCATGTATATCTTGAGTAATCATCAACGATAACAAGAATATACTTTTTCCCGTTAATGCTTTCAACTCTCATTGGGCCACATAAGTCCATGTGCAACATATGCAACTTTGCTTCTGAACTAGGTACGGATTTGGGTTTATATGATGCTCTTTTGCTTTTTCCTTGTTCGCATGATCGACATAAGTGATCCTTGGTGTATTTGAACTTTGGAAGTCCATTGACGATGTTGTCTTTGGCCAGTTTGTTGATGGTGTCGAAATTGAGATGGGATAGCCGTCTATGCCACAACCAGGACTTTGTTCCAGATGCTCGTGTCATAAGACATATTGGTGATGAAGAGGCCATTTGGTTAATGTCGATAGCATACAAGTTTGTATCACTATTCCCAGTTTAGAGATTAGTGCCATTCAAGTTTCTAACGAAGCAAGTATTTTTCCTAAAAGCAACCTCTAAGTCTGCATCACAGAACTGCCAGACTGAAAACAAATTGTGTCCCAACCCTTCGACATAGTAAACCCGAGTGATCAGATAATTTCCAAAAGGTAGATCTCCATAACTCATGATAGCTGCTACATGATCATTTCCGAAACGTACGGTTCCCATGAATTTCCAAACGAAATTGATCAGCAGCTTCAGATTCCCGGTCATGTGCTCGGAGCAACCCGAGTCGACGATCCAAAGACATATTTCAATAACCTGCCAATAACAGAAGAAGAAGATTTTGGAAACCGTTTTGATTTTGGTTCCTTTGGGTTAGAGGTAAAATCCTAATCACACTCATAGAAGTTATCTATTGGTAAGACAGGTGCATCACTCATTCTACCATTCTCGAGTGTGAAAGTTCTACCCGTAGGTTTCCAAATGTCATCCCTATAGTAAACATTATGCTCCCTATCAGTAGTGTAAAGCCTAAGTCTCGCAACTAGTCTTCCTATTCGTTTAGCATAAGTTCTTTTGGGAATATTCTTCTTAACAGGCTTAACAATCTCATTCTTAGAAACACAATCATCATGAACATTAGTTAAAGATTTCTTGCAAGTTAAACAAAGTGATTCAACAGATTTATTAGACTTAGCTAGTTTCATAGGTTCATTACATTCAGATGAAATGTCTTTCTTATTACAAAGTGGTAAACTCATAGGGTGTTCTTCTACTTTCTTCTCTTTATTCAAGCGACTACTCTTAGAGGCAAGCGAGACTCTATTGTTCCTTGTATTGCTCTTAGGCTTTAGTCTGCTGCTCCTAGAGGTGATTCCTAGTCCTGTAGAAGGTAAGGCACACTCATTAGGATTCACATTTTTATCTAGAGAAGTGGTTTCAGCTTTCCTAGTCTCTATAGAGTGTTTTTCTAAACTTATGTCGTTTGTTCCATATGTTTTAGATGTGGAGGCAAACGCATTAGTGGTACTCATCTTAAAAAGGCCAGGAGCTAAAACTTGTGGTTTCTCGATAACCGCTTTTCCTTTATCAACATTTTGTTTAGGCAAGGCAGGTGGATTGACTGGTTTGGATAAATCATTTTTCTCATTGACTTTTGGAGGAGGCATTGAAACAAACATTTTTGGTTTTAAAACCGGTTTGGGAACATTTGATTTCTCCTCAGTCAATGGTTTTGGAAGCTTAGTATCCACTGCCTTTCCTTTTTGACATTCCAGTTGAGCCCTCAAAAGATTATTTTTCGCTTTAATGTCATTGTAGGCACGCTCATACGACAATTTGTCATACTTGCATTCCTCAGTTTTTCGATCAAGTTGTTTAAAATATGAGACATTTTCTTTTTCAAGTTTCTCAAGTGCTTTTTCATATTTTGAAACAATTTTGGAGGTCTCAGACTGGAGTCTTTCATAATCTTCAACAGAATATGTTTGTAAAATAATGGACATAATATAAGTAGTCAGAACATCTTCGAAGAGAGAGTCATTTAAATTTTCTAAAAATTTGATGTGTTCGACACAATCATTAGCTTGCTTTACCAGGGATTTATGGTCCTTGACAAAATCAGCTGTTTCTTTCAAAAATGCTTGTTCAAAATGAATTACCCTTGAGTTGATGTTATTCAGCTGAGGGGCAATTTGAGTTTCAAAGTACTTTTTATTTTCATTATCAAAACTATTAAACCATATGTTTGTTGTAATATTGGTTTTAGTTTTAACAGTGTCTTGAAGATCCGCAATTCTAGTTTTCACATTTTCTAAAATACTTCTCGCATCACTTGTGTTAAAAGGATTATTTGAAGACATTTGTTCAATGTTCGAAAGAGAATTTGAGACAACAACTGGTTTTGAAATAGATTTTGAAACAGGTGTTGACTCTTTGTTTGAAACACTTGGTATGATGGAAAACTTTGACTTTTCTTTTTGATTAACAAAAGTAATTCCGTTAATTTTGTTCCATTTGTAATAATCGATTGGTTTGATTTCCGGATTTTTTTGTTTCATTTTTGATCTACTCTCCTCAGACAGTTCTAACGTTTCAAGAGAATCACGAACAATAATGGGTTCATGTAAAACATTTCCATTATTTAACACATTCTGAGGTTTCTGAGCTTTCTTGAGGAACGAAGAAGGGTCGTTACCAAGTGCCATTCTATGATTAGTATGAAAACGCGGATTTACTTGATTAGAAAGCATCTTGTTTGTTTGAGCAGAATGACCCGTTTTAAGAAGCAAATTTTCCAAAGATTGGATTTTTTCATTTTTATCAAGAATTTCATCAAGAAGAGAATCTTCTCGTTTTGAAAAATCAGTAATCAACTGCTTCTTCTCTTTTTCAAGATCAGAAAATATTTTTTTTGTTTAGAAAGTTGGTCATTTAAATCAGAAATTTCCTTGTTTAAAGATTTAATTTTCAAGTTCAAATTCACATCAAGTGTGTTATACTTGATTTGCAATAGTTGTTCTTTAGAAACCAAATTTCGATAACCAATTTCTAATTTTGATTCTTTGTTTTTATGAAATTCAAAGGCTTTTGCGTTCTTCTTGTAACTCTCAAGCTCAGCGGTTAATTTAGCATTCGCGGCCTTAACTTCGCGATTGACCGTTCTAACTTTCTCAATTTCAATGCCACAGCTATTGATTAATGATTCAAAATAAGCACGTGTTTCCTCATCAGTCTCAGTATTTTGTGCCACACAGTCTCCACTAGGATCCACATCTGGAGTCTCAGAGTTAGTATCATAAGTAGGTGCTGATGTCACAAAATGCTGTTCGTCATGAGTAAACACATCAAATATGACATTGTTATTGGTGTTGAAAACTAGAAGGGGGGGTTGAATAGTTTTACCAATTTAAAACTTCCTTTTAAATATTTAGATCGACTTATGTCAATCTATTTGGTTGTTTATGTTGGACGTTGATAGATAGATATATAAATGTGTAATGAAAGATAAAGAGTAAGTAGCACATCACCACGACACAAGTATTTATAGTGGTTCGGCTACAAGGACACCTTCCTTGCCCTACTCCACTCCCCGAGTCACCTACTCGAGAGTTCGTAAGCACTACACCAATCTCCTTATGGCGGAGAAGCCTTCACAATGTCGCTTAACCTTTTTCCGGTAAAAAGCTAAATACCGAGTTCTTTCACACCAAGGCGAACCACACCTAACACAACGTCGCCTACCCTTTATACGGTGCTAGGCTAACCACCGAGTTCTTTCACACCTTAGGAGAACTAATCCTATCACAACGTCGCCTACCCTTTATTAGGTACTAGGCTAAGCACCTAGGTCCATTACTATGGAGGAACTACTACCCTTCACGACACAACACCTATTATCAAGGAGATCTACTCCTTGTTACAACACCATCAAGGATATCACCATCCTTGTAAATAAACAAATACTTATATGTATAACGATGCACCTCATCGATTATACGACCTAAGCATTCTTCCCAAATGCTACTTGATTTGATTCTTCGGCATCCTTCACTAATGCCTTTGACACAACGCTTGGCACCCTTCACTAATGCCTTCGTCTTGACACCTTTAGCATTCTTCACTAATGCTTTGACACGGATGATGAGCACCTTTCACTAATGCTTTCATCTTGACACTTTCGACATTCTTCACTAACGCCTTCAACCCAACATCTATGGAGAAAGGTAGATCTATCAACAAGAGAAACTTCGTTGTCTTGAAGATGACGAAGCATGGCAACTCATGGACTTGAGCTTGCACGTCTTCAAGAAGTGGTGATCTTTCCTTTAAGAGGAACCTAGAAGATCACACAAAAACAAAAGACAAAGACTACATAGATCTCTTGGATCTGAGGTTAGAGGGTTAGAATACTTGGGGGAAGTATGTGTGTAAAGGGATGAATAGAAAGGAAGAAATGGCTCTCTATTTATAGAGAAAATTCTCTACTGTTTCCACGGATCCCACGGATCCCTTCCACTTGGGATCCGGCTAGCACAAAGCTAGGGATCCGTGGAACGCTCCTCTTTGCCCATGGGTATTTTTGGTTATGGGTCATGGGTTATGGGTTGATCCATGGTTTTCTTTCTAGATACAATGTATCTTAAAGATACAATGAACTTGGTCAAGTGGTATATATATAACCATGGGTTATGGGTCAATACCATTTGCTAGTATACAATGAACTTGGTCAAGTGGTAAATATAAAACCATGGGTTATGGGTCAATACCATTTGCTAGTTTTTTCCCATTTAGTATATACTTGTTTTTAACCAACTACATTCAATGTATTTGCCCAATGGGTTATGATACTTAAGTTTCTACCCATTTATATTACCCAATATACTACATACTAGTTATGTGTATATTTTACCCAAATATGTAAACACTAGTTGTTGTACATATGTAATATTAAATCATAAAATCACTTATACTTGTTTTAGTGTTTTATGTGAATATGTTAGAAACTATTAGTTCAAACCATTTACGTATTTTATTTGTTTCGTTAAAATGATTTTACGTTTGTTATCGACAAAACATTAGAAGATCGTAAAATATAAATAAACGTTTTTACGGCTTATTTGTATTAACAATCTCCCCCTTTTTGTTGATGACAAAACATAAAATTATTTTAAGGAAAAGCTAAAATTCGTAAAAGTTTGAATTTGTAGTTTTTACTTTCTTCTCCCCCTTTTTGTCGAAACAAAAAGAGCTTCGAAAGGAAACTAACACATTGTTTTTAGGAAAAACATGTGAAAGAAAAAAAATAGAAAGCAAGTAACGGGAACGAATCTCGTCTTTTACTCCCCCTTGACGAGTCCATCCCTATGTAAGGGCGTCAAGAAAGTAATACTAAGCTAGTTTGTTTGCAACTAAGTTTGCAAAAGATTTCGTCTAAGTGACGAATGTGCTCCCCCTTGATGATTGCAATTATGCAAAGGGATGTCGAGAAATGTAATCCTAATATTGCAAGTAATTTGCAATGTATTGTTTTGACACAAAGCTCCCCCTAGCTTTAGGGTGTCAAAGGCTTCAAGTGTAGATTGAATAACTACAAAACAAAGGTTAGAAAACAAGTATAATGCACAATTTCCTGCATATGTGATCCAAGTTAGTAGAAAAATAGTTTTCTGTCTCACAGATCCCACGGTTCCCTCCTAGTAGGGATCCGTCTAGGCAATTTTGAGGAATCCGTATAGCTGATGATTAAATTCAGCAATGGTGATGTAACAAGTAATGTTAACATCAAAATAAGATATGTATTCAACCAACAAACATATACTCAATGTAATATGGCAAGTAAACTATCATTCAATAAAACACAAGAGATGATCAACAAATCTCTAAAAACTAAGAGAATGATTTAGCCATATTCTACTAATACTAATAAGTGACCAAAGCTTAAGAAGCAACAATGTGCTTGAGTCTAGGGATGAGTAGACTTGTTGATTTGGTCCAATCTTTCAAGAAGATGATTAAACATGAAATGCAACTCATTTCGTACTTCTTGAACAAGTCCTTGGGTGATTAGACAATTAGAGCAATTATTGTTTTGATTAGGAACAGGATGTTTTGAGGAGGTTCTACAAATGATGGTGGAGGTACATTGAGTAATTTAGGATGAGGTTCTACTAGGAATGAGAGTGGTGGTAATGGAAATTCCTACATATGATCAAGTCCTTGGTGGTTCCTTGTTTCCAACGATGGACTAGTTGGTGATGTAGGTGGTTCCTATTTTAACGAGAAGGTTGGTGAATGGGAAGTTCTCGGTGGTGAATGCTCTAATGAATAGAGAGAGGCTTGGTGAAGTCCATGCTCTAGGAATGAAGGTTTAGACGTTTTGCTAGAACTAGGTACGTTTGGTTTAGAGCTCGATGATCCCTTTTCTAACCTAAAAGGTTTAATGCTAATTATTGCGGTTCTCTTGGCAATTGTTGAATGGGTTTGTTGAGGTGAGATTCTAGCACTATTATCTCTTACGGGTGATGATTCGGTGGATGGGAAATCCTACCATTTGTGGGTTTAACCGGAGATGATTCGGTTGAGGAAATTTCGTGTACAACACGAGAAAGTTTCTAGGGTGGTTCTTGGTTGGATGAGTTAGCACTAGGAGCTTTCCTCATGATGAAATGACTAAGGAAAAGGTTTCTAAATGCTAAGAATTATGTTATGTTCGATGACTAAGGGATTCTAGCAAGATGACTTATAAAGGGAAGGATTTAGCAAGTGCATTCAAGACTTAAGTCTCTAATATCCTTTGGAATGTGATGATTAGCATGCACAAGAGTCAACTTTAGAGTTTTACTGATCTAGGGATTTAATTAGGATGAGGTGGAGTGTTCAAGTTAGCAAGATGAGCTTGAAATGATTGTTCTAGCAAGAGTTGACATAAGTCTGTCACCCGGATCCTACGGTTCCCACCAATGGGGGATCCGTCTAGGCTAATCCTAGGGATCCGGCTCTCAGCAGCTAGGAAAGGATAGAAGTGATGTTTGAAAGGTCTAAAGCCTATACCTTTTTCAGTTCTCCTAAGTGTCTTTAAATGGAAGGGTACTTAAATGTTCAAGGGCAATGAGTGATGTAGCTAATGATTGCCTTATATGGAAGAAATTGGAACTTTCGTGAGTACCAATGAATGAACAAAGATGACACTAAAATCTTGAGAGTGTCAAATGGAGCTAAATGATCCTAGTGATCAAATAGTGACTTAGGATAATGTCTTGGAGAAGATCCTAAAGGTTTTAAGGTGGAAGAACTAGAATTTGATCCATTTCGACCAATTTTGAGGTAAGGATGATTATGATCAATTTTGCCATAATTGAAAGATTTCTAAGTCTAGATGTGAGGGATCATGTGAGAAATAATGAGTGATCTAGAGAGCGGAAGAGTAATGAGTTTAGGTGAAACGATAGATCGAAAAGCACTTTGAGTGTGATCCTATGAGTGAGTGTGAAGCTTACTAAGCTTGAGTAGGACTTAAGAGATCCTAAGGTATTAAGTTCAGCTAGTGTGAAGTAGTCTAGGAACATGGTTTGAGGTGTAAAGGATTGAAACTCTACTTCTATTTGCCCGGATCCCACGGATCCTTCACTCGAGGGATCCGGCTAGTTACAAACTAGGGATCCGGCATCTGGGACAGTTTTACTTAACAGTGAGCGTTTGTTCTAAGTATCGAAATTAGAAACTAATGATCTCTACAGTAAGCATACATGTATACAAGTAAAACATACTGAGTATCATGTAGAAATAGCACATAAGCAATTAAATGAGATCTAGCTCACAAGTAACACAGAGGTTTATCAAAAATAACAAGCGCTATTTAAGAGGCTCAAAATAGATTTACGATCTAGATTAGTAAATCGTTTGTATTAACAATGGCATGCAGATTAGATGATGGTGTTCAAGACGATAGGGTTGTTTTGGCCAACGGAAGCAATGAACTATGTATAGTCATTATGGATGGTGATTAGCATACAATGAACTTCGTCCATGAAGTCATGTAGCTCTTCTCGATCAAAGTAAGATAATCGCTTGATGAGGCAAGTGGTTGTGATTAATTAAAATAAAAATCAATTTTACAACTTGGTTGATTAGTAATCCTAAGACAACGCAAAGTATTTCCATTGTAAACTTACTTTAGGGAAACATGGGAGTATAGATTTCCCAAGTGAGAGAATGAATATGAGACTATTACTAGTGGTGCTCAATTACGGCTAAACACGACCATTTTTACGGGTGATTCCACATACCCAACTTCTATCAAGGAAGCAATTCAACCGTTAGGTCAAATTGAGTTTCTAGTGCAATAAGTTCTCCAGTATTCATTCTCAAGTTAGGAAAATTTATATTCCTACAATGGCCTATCCAAGAGTAACAATGATGATACTTTGCTTTGTTTAATATTATACTTGAGACAACTAAGGTGACGAAGGCGTCATGTTAAAAATAAGTTTAAAAGGTGTCCATATGGTAAGCAACAAAAAATGGTTGGATGAGCTAGTTCAACATATGTTGTTGGAAAGCTTTGAGTTTGGACTTTCGGATATGAACAATTATATTTGCGTTGCAAAATAATTTACTTGAGTATATCGGATGAAATAATCAAGTTGTCAATCCTACTATGAAGCTTGGAGAGCGATCATGAAAAGGAAAATGGGAGAGTACATCATCAACACAAGTGTAGGTTATGATCCGATGTACATTCTTGTTGTTTTTAGAAAATGATACAAGAACAAAGGAAATCATATATGCACATATGACAAACTCAATCAAAAATCCATTTAGTGTGTTATATGTTTACAACATTTTTCAACCTATATGACTTATCTGAATATCTAAACTAACATTTTCGACACAACTAGATGTTATCCCAATCACTCCTTCAAATAGCACATGGATTAGTAGAATATTACTAAATCGACAAATAAGAGAATGAAAAGCAAGGTAAGGAAACCACATATGCTATTCAATCAAACAAGCACAAAGGCTATTTGAGATAAGCAAATAATCAAGTAATGCAAAGAAGACAATTTATCATTTAGCATAGCATACGAAGGTTTTTTTCATCGCTTTGTGTTAAATATAAACATGTATACCAAGCTTGATTAGTTTCTTTTATATTTATAAATATGATCAAGTCCTTAATTTCAATAGAGGACACATTGTTATTCAAAAGTGAAAACATCCGTCTCTAATTAGATCAAAAGTTTGTGCAAAAGTTATGACCGAAAAATGACTTTCTATTATAAATCAATGATTCAGTAAATTATTGTTTTGAATCAGTTTATGAAATCATTTTTAAATGAAAGTAGACTCAAATACCTTTAAAACGATGGGTGGCACGACTTCTAACGACTTACGGTTAAAAAGTTATGAATTTTTGAAATTCAGACAAAAACTGTCTTCTGTACCTACGGATCCCACGGATCCCTTGCTTGAGGGATCCGTCCAGTGTAACCTGAGGGATCCGCGGATCTGACACAGAGTTACAAAAATGTACGTTTTGACCCGACGAAAAGGTTTAGTCTTTGTAGACTTTTTAGTGAAGTTATATTACCCATTTTTACCTTTATTCAAGCTTGATTAACAAGATATCTAACAACAAAACTTCAAAGAAAAAAAATCACTAAAACACTTTTCATAATATGCTTATTATAAGATATAAGCATATATCACCATTTTGTCCATAAGCAATTTAGCACGTTTTTAAAAAAAATGTAACTAAGAAAACATACCTTTGCTATATCCCCTTTTTATGGTTTTAGAAACCATAGACGCGAAATACTTAATGATCTTCTAAGATACCCCAATCCTTTGTTATATTCCCTTTTTATGGTTTTAGAAACCATAGACGCGAAATACTTCATGATCTTCTAAGATACCCAAATTCTAGTATGAAGACTTCTCAAAGGAAAATGTTAGAATGATCTATCACTATCCAACATATGATGATTTCTAAAAACATGACTTTTTGTTTTAAGAAATTCCCTTCTTTGTAGTTTTCAAACATACACGGATCGTATCAAGTTTTCAAAGTACAATATATAAAAAAAAACTTGGTAACGAAGCTCTGATGCCAATTGTTGAAAACTAGAAGGGGGGGTTGAATAGTTTTACCAATTTAAAACTTCCTTTTAAATATTTAGATCGACTTATGTCAATCTATTTGGTTGTTTATGTTGGACGTTGATAGATAGATATATAAACGTGTAATGAAAGATAAAGAGTAAGTAGCACATCACCACGACACAAGTATTTATAGTGGTTCGGCTACAAGGACACCTTCCTTGCCCTACTCCACTCCCCGAGTCACCTACTCGAGAGTTCGTAAGCACTACACCAATCTCCTTATGGCGGAGAAGCCTTCACAACGTCGCTTAACCTTTTTCCGGTACAAAGCTAAATACCGAGTTCTTTCACACCAAGGCGAACCACACCTAACACAACGTCGCCTACCCTTTATACGGTGCTAGGCTAACCACTGAGTTCTTTCACACCTTAGGAGAACTAATCCTATCACAACGTCACCTACCCTTTATTAGGTACTAGGCTAAGCACCTAGTTCCATTACTATGGAGGAACTACTACCCTTCACGACACAACACCTATTATCAAGGAGATCTAGTCCTTGTTACAACACCATCAAGGATATCACCATCCTTGTAAATAAACAAATACTTATATGTATAACGATGCACCTCATCGATTATACGACCTAAGCATTCTTCCCAAATGGTACTTGATTTGATTCTTCGGCATCCTTCACTAATGCCTTTGACACAACGCTTGGCACCCTTCACTAATTCTTTCGTCTTGACACCTTTAGCATTCTTCACTAATGCTTTGACACGGATGATGAGCACCTTTCACTAATGCTTTCATCTTGACACTTTCGACATTCTTCACTAATGCCTTCAACCCAACATCTATGGAGAAAGGTAGATTTATCAACAAGAGAAACTTCGTTGTCTTGAAGATGACGAAGCATGGCAACTCATGGACTTGAGCTTGCACGTCTTCAAGAAGTGGTGATCTTTCCTTTAAGAGGAACCTAGAAGATCACACAAAAACAAAAGACAAAGACTACATAGATCTCTTGGATCTGAGGTTAGAGGGCTAGAATACTTGGGGGAAGTATGTGTGTAAAGGGATGAATAGAAAGGAAGAAATGGCTCTCTATTTATAGAGAAAATTCTCTACTGTTTCCCCGGATCCCACGGATCCCTTCCACTTGGGATCCGGCTAGCACAAAGCTAGGGATCCGTGGAACGCTCCTCTTTGCCCATGGGTATTTTTGGTTATGGGTCATGGGTTATGGGTTGATCCATGGTTTTCTTTCTAGATACAATGTATCTTAAAGATACAATGAACTTGGTCAAGTGGTATATATAAAACCATGAGTTATGGGTCAATACCATTTGCTAGTATACAATGAACTTGGTCAAGTGGTAAATATAAAACCATGGGTTATGGGTCAATACCATTTGCTAGTTTTTACCCATTTAGTATATACTTGTTTTTACCCAACTACATTCAATGTATTTGGTCAATGGGTCAAATACTTAAGTTTCTACCCATTTATATTACCCAATATACTACATACTAGTTATGTGTATATTTTACCCAAATATGTAAACACTAGTTGTTGTACATATGTAATATTAAATCATAAAATCACTTATACTTGTTTTAGTGTTTTATGTGAAAATGTGAATATGTTAGAAACTATTAGTTCAAACCATTTACGTATTTTATTTGTTTCGTTAAAATGATTTTACGTTTGTTATCGACAAAACATTAGAAGATCGTAAAATATAAATAAATGTTTTTACAGCTTATTTTTATTAACAATTGGTACCTCAGATACTGCATTGGCGTCATAGACAGGAGGTGCGTCAGAATCAGTGTCGTACTTAGTCTCCTGAAGATTTGCCATGAAGATGCAGTTTGCATTGATTTCCTCGTGGTCTTCCAAATCATCCATAATAGCCATGAAGTCATGTTCCTCAGCACTCAATTGAAGTCCTGCATTTTCTTTTTGTACCAACATGATAGCTTTCTGAAGATACGCAAGATCCTTCTTTTTCGGCTTAGTAGGACAGTTCCTTGCCATGTGACCCACTCCTTGACAGTTGTAACACGTAACCTGATTACCCTGATTCACATTTCCATAATTCCCAACGATTGGAGCTGCAACATTCCCATGCTGATTACCCACTGCTCTATTCCCAACATTCTGCCCCATCTGATTTCCAACATTCTGACCCAACTGATTACCCTGATTCGGAACCGCCTGGTTACCCATCTGAAATCCAGTAGCATATCCCTGTGGGTTCGCAATAACTCCAACCATTTGTCCTTGAATACCCATGTTCACACCCGACTGAGCAATTTGCCTGTTGCGAGTGTTTGATGAAATCCTTTGGTTGTTGTTAGTTGGTGTGGAATAGCGACTTCTGAATGCTTTACCCAAAAATGCAAATGCCTGTAGCAAAGCTTGTTCTTGTTCAATTTCAAGATCAGTGATTCGTTGTTCCTGGTAATGTTGTTGCTCTGGTGGATAGGTTTGTTGTTGAGATATAACAGCTTGTTGTTGTGGAATGTATTGCTGCAAGTTGTTGTTAGTGGAAGATGATGAAGCTTGTTGTTGTGTATTCACTGGAGTTTGAGTCTTTGCAATGAGTTCCAATGGATCATGATTCTTTGCTAATCTTTCTTTCCTGACTTCATTCACTTCATTTTGGTTTTGTTTCAGAAAATTGTTGAGTTGATCAAAGTTCACTTGATGTAAGTCTTTTGTTTGGTTGACAATAGTGACATATCGTCCCCATTCTTCTGGTAGATTATCCAGGAACTTGATGTTGCTCACGATAGTTCTGGGTGTCAACTTGTTTCTAATTAGCTCATGCATTAAAGTGCAGAACCTTCCATAGTAGGATTCAATGGATTCTCCTGGAGTAGATGTAAACTTCTCCCAAGCAGTTAGCAGCTTGTTCTCTGTGTCTTGTTGACCAATTTCAGTTCCATGACAAAGCCGTCTAACGCGTTCCCACATATCGAAAGCAGTTTCACAACTGTCTACCGCAGCAAAGATGTCTCTTGGTAAACCCAATTGGACAATATGAATTGCCATGTCATCTGCTTCGACTTGTTTCTGATCCTCTTTAGAGTATTCCGATTCTTTTTGAAGACGAAAAAATGGTGGGACGGGAGGTGTTGCATTAGCATTTCCAGGGTCTTGGACTTGTCGAGGTATGAAGGGTCCATTCGTAATGGATTGAATCATCAATTTTCGATTAGGTTTGGTCTTAATGTAACGAAGCATACGACTTGTCCATTGAAGATAACCACCTTTTTCCAACATAGGAGGACGGTTTTCGGCACCGGCTGCATGAATGTCTTGTTGAGTTGCCATTGATGAAGGTATGATATGATAAAGTTGATGTAGGATCGATTCAACGATAAAGGAGTTGTGTTTGAGGAAGATTAAGCTCGGTTGTTGTAGTGAAAAATGGGTCTAAAAACTTAAAAACCTCAATAACTTCTTTTCGGGGCGTTTTTAGGACTTGAAGGTTGACCCGAATAAACTTTAGTTCTTCGACGGTCTATTCTCCTCATTCTCACGGCCGTTTTGATGGGTAGATCGCTGAAAACGGAGTTACGGTTCAAAAGTTATAGCCGTTTGAAGTTTTTACTCGTAATCCTTAAGCTTATGCGTAAGTTTTGGTTGCTTAGGCGTAAGTTGTGTTCCTTAGGCGTAAGAGTTGAACCTTAGGCGTAGATAGTGACCTTACGCGTAATAATTAATGCTTATGCGTAGAAATATTCTTACGCGTAAGATGTTACTCTTAGGCGTAAACAATATCTTACTCGTAAGCATTAATGCTTAGGCGTAAAACATAGTCTTAGGCGTAAGATAGAAATCTTATGCGTAAAAACGAGCTTACGCGTAAAACACGAATCGTATCTCTCTAAATTATCCAAGCTAGTGAGATTTCCCAAGTCGAAGTGTTCCACAAACTTATCCAAGTGAGGGAAGCACTGAGTCACCGTTGAAGCACGAAGATTCTAAACCAAATGCTTATGCGTAAAAGTTATGCGTAAAAAGAGGGTTTTGACTTTTTCTTACGTGTAACTCGAGGGTTTTGACTTTTTGAATTTATGCGTAACAAATTCCCAGTGAATCAAACGATTTCTTCAAAACACTCAAATAACACAAAAGTTCTGACCTTAATCACCCAAAGTGTTGTTTCTACTTATGCGTAAAAACGAACAAAGCAAAACGTATACGTTTAAAACTGATTGAAAACGCGTAAAGCTTCGAACTTTTTCTAAAAACTAGACTCCTTAACACTATATCAACCTCAAACCATAAGAATCTTGAAGATTTTAGTGCAAAAAGTAAAGTTTAAAGCAAGACAAATTTTGAGAACGAGAGCTACGCGTAACACAACACAAAAAACTTCAACCAAACACTCCTAAACCATTGTTAGGCGATTGATACAAATTGTAGGACCTCAAATATATCAACCTTATCACAATACCCAATCTTTATCTCACGAGTATACCACGTTACGCGTAGAACACATGAAACACAAACACAAACTAAGCGTAGAAGTAAAGAAACAAAGATGGAAAGATGGTGACTTGAATATATGAAAGTCGTGTATGTAGTGAGAAAAGATGAAAACAATATGTTGTATATTCCAAAGAAACCACACACACACACACACACTCAAGCACACCCCTCAAATGAGACTTTGAGGGGTTTATATAGTACAAGCACTAGATGCCCTAAAACGCTTTCCATGGGCCTCGTGGATGTGGGTTGGACATGGATTGGATGACAACTTACACAAGGCTAGCTTAACATAACTTCTAGCCATTTAGCTTAGTCCAATCCACGAGCCCGTTGACTATTCTAATACGATATCTAACACACGTTACAAAGTTCCTAAATGTGAATGACCACCACTTCTAATAAAAACTATTAAGGCTAACACTTCATTAATTCAATTATGTCTTCAATTAATTGTGTGTATGCTTGCATGTTTCCCATGTCCGGCTAATTTACTTGTGTGTTTGCTTAGGGAATATGAAACTTAATTATTGAATATTGATTGGTTGTCTCTTATCTTAATTGTTAATGATCTAGTATTGCGATAGATCATCCGTTGTGTAGTTAATGCTTGATTAATCTTTGTTGAACCTTAGCTTATAGTACCTAGAGTCATTGTAGGCTAAACCATCCGAAGAGTACCTTAGTGTTAAGTTTATAAATCCTAGATATTTTGTAGGTGATAACCTTTGGTAGTTTCAAAGAGTTAGGGATAAACGCATACCCTACGACTTTAGACACACAACGCGATTAAGAATAAGGACGTGACAATTCAACCATCAATAGGAGAAAATTAAGGAGTAATAAAACCTAAGTAAATACATCTTTAAATCATCATATGAGCACACAATAATTAGACATAGACTACATACACCTTAGATTAGATAATTAGACGAATAGAGTAGTCGGTAGAAATACCAACCCCCAAATCCAATACCCCGAAATTCGTACCTTTCCATTTCCTAAAAACATAAATAGATAAAAAATAATCTTCCTCAACCCCAACCTTAGCGTAGTAACTTCTCACTAGCATTCCTATTCCCCAAGAGAACGATATCAATTCCCGTGGCTTACCCTAATACTACACTACAACGATTAGGTTCACTGCCTAGGGTGTTGAAAAACTTGCTCGACGAAAAGGAAATTCTTTTGACCCCGAACGACGCGTGTAGCGTTATCAAGTTTTTGGCGCCGCTGCCGGGGAATAGAATAGCTAGTTAGGAATCCACCTCGTTTAGGTTCCCTTGCTTGATTCCTATCAAGTAAAATTTTTCCAATTTTTAGTTTCCTCGTAGTCTATCCCCCTTATTCGTGACCTTTGTTCGTAAAACCTATCACTCACCATGATACGTGTCTTCCGCCGAAGATTCTTCACACTACCCGCTCCCAATCCTCTTCCCAATCCCGAAATTGAAAACGCAATCCCACAAAACCCCTCACCCGTTCACCACTTTGGAAATCACCTAGAGCATAATGAGAATTGGAAACAACAAAGTCCTTTCTATGACTCAGATTCCGATGAGGAATTTGATAATGGTGAAGCACTTGACAACGGGGAGGTCATTGATGAAGTTAGTTTTGAAATGGAAGAAGACCCCTCCCAATGTTTTGACCCTAGGTGTAGAATTAAGAAAGATGGTCCCTTTAACATGCAATTCCCTTGCAAAATAAGATTAGAAGGATTCGATGCTTACTTGAATTCGTTCTTACCTTTAAACTTAATATCAAGGAACCTATACAATAAAATCAAGGTCAACAAATTAACTTATCAAGGGAACAACGTCATTGAAGCAGTCACTCATTTGCATGTGTTTGTTGGAAGTTTTGCTTATTTGGTAGAGTTCATGGTCTTAGAAAACTTAGGAGAATTTATTGATAAGGACCTCACTCAAGTAATATTTGGAAAACCTTTTAAGAGAATGACTAGGTTGAATGAACGGATGATTGATGGTCTAATTACATTCTCTGGTGAAATTGAAGATTTTGTCTACCAAATGCCACGTGCTCATCCTAGGTTTAAATACAAGGATATTGAGGCGTGTAATAGAATGACTCCTATTCCATTGCTTCGTGAAAGGGATAAGCAAGGTGGACTTAGGTACCCATATGAGAAAACTAAGAGGTATTACAGAAAATGCCTAGAATTAGGAGATGATTACAAAAAGAATGAGAGAACATTGGAATGGCTTAGGTATGGGCACTTAAGCGTGCACGAGACCACGTAGGGGCACAACTTCGAGTCTAGCTACAAGACTCATAAATAAAGAAAAGCGCTTCGTGGGAGGCAACCCATGCTTAATTGTTTGCTTGTTTGTGTTGTATATCTTTTATTGATTGTTTATTCTCATTTTTAAATTTGTAAAAATGCTTTATTTTGTCTTTAACCTCGTCTTAATTACATATAAAGGTATTTTACATAAGGGATAAGTGTAGGGGGATTACACACGTTTTCAAAAGAAACGTAAACATGAGAATTACAATTAATTAAAAGATATACATGTGTGTTTGTTCGAGTCAAATGTTTGTATCGAGTCATAATGGATGTTTTGCAGGAAATTTTTCCAGATTCTAAAGATGTAAATTTTCCAGAATTTTTTTCTAGAAAATCGCAGACCAGTTTTTGTCAGGATAACCTGACGGCGTCAGGATCGCAACCTGACGACGTCAGGAAGGAGCCAAAACAACTGATTACTTTTTCTCTTTTTCTGTGCTACTTATAAATTTTTTGGAATTTTCCAGGTCTTAATTTTCCAGAAACTCTGTAAACATCCATTCCACAAGCATTATATCCTAGTTTAGTAGAGTCCTATATATATTATTACCGCCGATTTTACACGAAAGTTTCGTTTGTTTTCTTCAAGTGTGCAGGTTTAATTTACCAAGAAGAAGAAACATAAGATGAGAAGGAGCTTTTCACGCAAACGTTCTTCTTGAAGAAAGATGTAACCACCACTTTACACGGATCCTGCCGAGCTAATCAGGGGAGTATTAGTTTCTTTCATTTTTAATTACCTTCCATTATCATAACTTTGATACTTTCAGGGAACATTGGGGACAATGTTCAGTTTAAGTGTAGGGAGGGAAAATAAAACGAGAACATTGAAACTATGCTTTCCTTGAATATTTGCTTTGTCCAATTGCATTTGTGTAATAAACCATGAGAAAATGTAGGTTAGGGTAATTTTGGCACCAAATTTTCAATTTTTCATGACATATAGGAGTGTGCCATTAGTCTTAATAAAGCGTCTCATGGATAGGAAGTTATATGACTAGCACAAAAAAAACCCTTTACCACTTAAATTCCACCCAAAATGTGAGGATCGCCCTTAGATTAGTAGGGATTAAAAAATTCATCCTTAATGCTTAGTGTGTGAACCGGTAGTATAATAGATTCTAAAACTTGTTTTGTGACACATCCCGAGATTGCTAGTAAGACTACAATTGTGTAGTTAGGAATAACTAAATGATAAGAGGCATTAGGATAACCCTTGTTTGATACCCGTAATATAATTACTTCTTCCACATCGGTTGAGTAATTTCCCCACACCCTTGCGTTGTACTCATCTTTAGTACACGATACCCCTAGTTAACCCCTCAGAGCCTATCCTTTTCGCGGTTCTCGTGATGTTTTGGTTTTCCGGAATATCAATGAAGAGCATTGTTTACACCTTACCCCCAAATGTACACCCAAATCGCCTTAGCCTACCTTGTATGCACTCACTTTTAGTGCATTATTGTTATCACACTAAACCCTTAGTTCAATTATCTAGTTTCTTGCATAAGTTGCTAAGTCGAGTCATATCCTTTATACACAGTTTTGGGACGATTGGGACTCATGGGAAAAGTTAAAGTTTGTGAAATGACGGGAAGGGAACGTTAAATTCAAATTCCCTTTATTTGCATAATAATGTACTCCAAGTGTTTTTATCTTTTCAATTCGGGTCATATTAGTGTTAGAGTAATAAAAACTCAAGTGTAGGGATGTGCCTATAAATCCCTATCATTTTGATGTTATCATAGAGGATGGTAGAGTAAAAGTGTATGAAAAAAAACAATATAGAAAAAGAAAAAAATAGAGTGTTGAAAAAAAAAATGAAAAAAAAATATGGGATACCATCCTACATCTATCTTTTAATTTATGTTTGTTTGTTTCAGTTATCTAGAGTCCAGAGTGTCGAGTCTTGGCTTAGCAACGCCATTCTTCGCATGATTGTAACATAAAGATTTTTGACTTGCCACCACTAAATAGCCTATCCCACCAAACCCTTTGTTTCCCTACCGTAAGCCTATCATTACAACCCTTTAAAAGACCTCTTTGATAGTCTTTCCTAGGTGCTTACGCCAAAGCGATAGAGGTTTGATCTAGTCTCAAGCCTATGGTAATCTATGTACTAGGACCGGTTAATGAGTGTTTATCTTCCATTTCCAATTTGTTATATTTCATATACACCCGAGAGATGTGAGTATCCAAACACCCCATGTGAGGTGCTAGTATGTAATTTCCGTGCTTGTTATGACTTTTGCGGGGCTTATATGTGTTGTGGATTGTTCTAAACCAATGCTTCATGACCCCTAACTTATAAATTAATTGGCTAAAAGCACATTTGCTTGAGGACAAGCAAATACCAAGTGTAGGATATTTGATAAGGTTTTAAAATGTACCTTTTTTAGGGGTCGTTTAAGCCCTTATTTGATCACTTTCATATCCGTTATTACTTAATATCGTTCCTTTTCACTTTTTAGGTATCTTGAAGGCAAAATGCTGGAATGACACTTATTCGGACGAAAAGGCGCGAATATACGAAGAAAATGGCCAAAGTCAAGAATCGAGACACTCAGGCTGCTGGAACTGAAGGTGACAGCGTCAGGCACAAAACAGTGACGCCGTCGGAAAACGTTTGTGACGGCTCAGTAGCCAAATTGCTTATTTACAAGTGACGGCTTCAGGTTTTAAAAGAGTAGGGCGTCGCAACTTAGACGGCCTAGATTTGATCCAGAAGACGTCAGAAGCTGAAGGGGACGGCGTCACAAGCATAAGGTGACGCCGTCGCAAGACTAACGTGGCCAAGATGAAACCCTAATGATGGCGACCCGACGGCGTCACACATTAAAGGGTGACGCCGTCGCATTTGTAATCTTATATATAGAATCAGAATTTTTTAGTTTTCAGTGTGTAGTCTTTTGGAGTAAAAACCTAAACCGAACCAAGGCTGTCTTGTACAGTATTTTAGTGTTCCATACCCTATCTTACATCAAGATAAGTGTTTTACTTAATTAATTCAATTATGTATTCAATTAATTGTGTGTATGCTTGCATGTTTCCCATGTCCGGCTAATTTACTTGTGTGTTTGCTTAGGGAATATGAAAATTAATTATTGAATATTGATTGGTTGTCTCTTATCTTAATTGTTAATGATCTAGTATTGCGATAGATCATCCATTGTGTAGTTAATGCTTGATTAATCTTTGTTGAACCTTAGCTTATAGTACCTAGAGTCATTGTAGGATAAACCATCCGAAGAGTACCCTAGTGTTAAGTTTATAAATCCTAGAGATTTTGTAGGCGATAACCTTTGGTAGTTTCAAAGAGTTAGGGATAAACGCATACCCTACGACCTTAGACACACAACGCGATTAAGAATAAGGACGTGACAATTCAACCATCAATAGGAGATAATTAAGGAGTAATAAAACATAAGTAAACACATCTTTAAATCATCATACGAGCACACAATAATTAGACATAGACTACATACACCTTAGATTAGATAATTAGACTAATAGAGTAATCGGTAGAAATACCAACCCCCAAATCCAATATCCCAAAATTCGTACCTTTCCATTTTCTAAGAACATAAAAAGATAAAAAAATAATCTTCCTCAACCCCAACCTTAGCGTAGTAACTTCTCACTAGCATTCCTATTTCCCTATAGAACGATATAAATTCCCGTGGCTTACCCTAATACTACACTACAACGATTAGGTTCACTGCCTAGGGTGTTGAAAAACTTGCTCGACAAAAAGGAAGTTCCTTTGACCCCGAACGACGCGTGTAGCGTTATCAATCATGCATAACAAGGAAGACTTTCGAGTTAGGAAGGATGATACCTTTATGATAGAGTTTGATGGATCAACGTCAATAAGAAAATCCTTGGTTGTATCTGAAGGGTTTGTCAGGAATCCTTTTCAGCGGGTGGATTTAGATCATATCAAGCCTACGGAGAACAAATATCTCATTGGTAATTTACTATTTTGTATGTTTGTTCAATTGAATTGGCCTTAAATATTGTTTCCATAAAAATTGTTACCTTTTAGATGTTCCAGGTTATGCGACGAATGTTGGAAGGATGAACCATACGAAAGCAGGCTCAGAAAACATTGATTTCTACCTGACCAATCAAAAGTTCGTATTTATGTTATTTGCATTTGATGTTGTCAAATTTATAACTTTTTTTTGCCAATATGTGTTAAGGAACTAACCGTTTGTTTATTTTTTTCCCCGTGCCATCAGAGGCCAATCAATACGGGTGACTCTATGGGGAGGGCTTGCTGATATGTTGATTGAAAAGAAAGCAAAACAGGCAGGCGTGTGCGCTGTTGTGGTGACGTCCACAGCTGCAAAGCATTATAACAGTTAGTCGGCTTGGACTATTTACCTTTTCCATATTAGACACCTTTATCATGCTAATTTGGTTTTTAATTTTACCTCTCAGATAAGCTCTATTTATCGAGTAGTTCAGCCACACAGATACTAGATTCTATTGACATCCCTGCAATCAACACATTGAAAAAAGACACCGGGTAGGAAATTGTTTGAATATAAAATTTATAATTGATAAGATTCATAGTGCTATCAAACTTATTAAAATCTTTTACCTGTTTGTTAGCAGTGTTGTGTCTTCAACAGCATCTTTGGGTGCACACATCTCTGAACCAAAAGATAGGACAATTGAGAATCTGCTCATGTGGGCCCACAATCAGAAAAATGATATGTGTTTTTTCCCCCCGTCATCTATGTAGACTCCTTAAACTACATGATATTGATATATTTTATTTCTTCAGTCTGCAACTTTCCTATGTAAGGCCAGGATTGATGATGTGCGTACTAGAAAGGGATGGAATTTTCCATCGTGTGGAGGTGACAACTGCAAGAAAGGAGCTACTAGGAAGGGTGGGCGTTTTTGGTGTGATTCATGTGAAAGACCAGTTGAATACCCTGTGATAAGGTACTATTATGTTTGTAACTTATATGTTAGGCATTTGTATATAATATATATAATTATTGACATTGATACTTACTATCTGCCACATGCTCTTTGCAGGTATCGCCTTGAACTTGGTATCTCGGATGATACCGGACGTACTGTGGTGGTCCTTTTTGATGAGGCCTCAGTTAACTTGATAAAGTTTCCAGCTTCATCATTATTGACGGATGATAAAGAGGTACATCTATAATTTTACTGTTTATTTGCACCCCGTCTCCCGTACCCCATTACTCATGACTTGATATACAGAGTTTTGATGATCACGCCAACTTGCCATCTCCCATACTCGATCTCATTGGCACAATACACCTATTTGAAATCAAAAGTCATACCTATTATGAGTATGGGAAGTTTGAGAGTTTTAGGTGTTGGGTGGTGGACTCACCTCATCCGTCAATTGAAACTAGAAGCTCAAGCACCGTTGATAATGAAATTGTTGGTGCAGTCGCATCATCCAAGACATTCACCCCAGTTCCATCCGTTGTTACACCGTCCAAACCTAAAGAGGATAAGAAGAAAAATAGGTAATCAAAGCGTGTAATATTTTGTTAGGAATTAGAAATTCCAGGTATTAAAGAGTCGGTCACCTCAAGTATATGTAATCGTTAGAAAGCTCGTAGTCGTAGTTATTTTTAGTTAAGTAGTATTTTGTTTAGTAACACCGTGGAGGACGGACGGGTCTTTACCCACTGTATGCCTGATCCACAGCCCGTTGTGTGGCGTTTTATTGTAAGACTATAAATACTCTCTACCTTCCAAGGTAGAGAGTTGGAGCTCATAATAAGATTTTTCTTTCTCTCACTAAAGTTCCCTAAACCTCTAACTTTCTCTCTCTAGAACTCATCTTGTACGCCTACTTTGGTTATGGTTTGATGTGTATGTGAAATCCAATATCCTACATATTTGTCTCCCAAAAATATCATATAATAACAATATTCGTTTCTTTAAGGACTCTTGCTAATACAAAAAAAGCATACCTGATAAACATGGTTTTGTTATTTTCAGGGTGGACCCTGAAGATTCAGAAGTAGATGATGAACTGATGCCTGCGGCTGATGGGCAAGATGTTGGGACTATCAATGTAGTTAACAAGACGAATGCAACATCGGCCTCATCGTTCAAACGGTTGCTCAAGTCTACCCCTACAAATGATAAGAAAAAAAAGAGGTCATCACGACATATGCCCTTTTGTGACAACAAAAATACAAAACATTTTAACATTTTTTCCTTAAACCTATTACTTATGCAGCAAAGCTAACATGACAAACATTGTTTGAATGTTTGCAGGGCGGATATTGAACATTCAGATGCGGATATTGAACTTATATCTGTAGATGGTGACCAAGATGGTGAGGACGACACCCCAACTGACAGGAAGAAAACGAGACGGTAAGCACATGTTGTGTACCAGATTTGGTCAGTTGTAGTTTTATATTTTCCCGCATATTAATACAACCTTTTTTGTATATTTTGTGGTCAGGTTTGTCGTGGAAGATTCAGAGTGAGCCTGAGCCAGCTGTACCCCAATAAACATTATCAAAATAAAAAATTGTGACATGAATAATACACTGGATTAAAACTGTTTTTGTGATCCTTTGTTTTTGCTGTTTGGAAGACACAAAACTCTTATGTTTCGTTGCATCAAATTTTATTTTGCTTTGATAATTTATTTTACATGCCTGTCATGCAAAATATTGTTTCTTTTGTGCTTGATTTGATTTCAGGTACATCCAATATGAACCTGCTGTGATATGGACACTTTCCACAAGATATCAAATGGAAATGCCTGTTAACGATTATTGTGAAAAAAAATCAGATTTTGGGAAAATAACGGTTACAAAAACTGATGAATTATATGGAATACCATTGGTTACCATTGCCTTTAAAAGTCCAACAATATCTTATTTCCATATTCATACAGTAAACTCATGGAGTTCAATATGGAAATGGTATCACAATACTTACACATGCCAATAGCACAGGCTGCAAAAGCATCAAGTCCACATAATCCATCTTATAAGAATAACTTGGATGACCAAGATATTGAAGATGTTTATGCTACTAACTACATTGAACAAGATTGTCTGAAATTGTCTTTGGACCATCCCCAACAAACTAGACATTGAATGTTAGATTATGATATATAAAGATTTGTGGTTATGGTAGCCTAAGTAGTTACCAGTGTTAGGTGATGATTGGAGTTGGCAAACAAAAAATTATGAATGTTTACATATGATATTTCATCGCCGTTTATTATTAATTATATGGGTTTCCAATACTCTTTCTATTTATATAGTTTTATGTCCTATGATACATCTGTTTAATTTCCATGTAAATTCATTCCTTTATCCATAACAGTTGTCTTATAAACAATTACATTATAACAGTGAAGAGTAATTTGCATTTAGAGAATTTGTAAATAAAATGTATTAGGGTGTAGTTATTATAAAACTCAACTTTATAAATTTCTCTGGTCACATCCATTTCACACACACTTTAATACATGTCTTAAAATGTTTTCCGTTGAATTTCGTAATTTTTGGAGTTGATTTAGTATTTTTAATAAGCAATATGAAATCGGTTGTCAAAACCGACCACAATCTGACTTCCAAATTCCAATCGTATAAATCACCATCTTAGGAGTAGTTTGGTAAATCGGCCCTTTTGAAATTCCTGTAGACGATACTTTAATTTAAATATAGCAGATTGGATCAAGTTGTGAGGATAAGTAACCAAGGAGATATGACCAAATGAAGTTGAGTTATGTTTTTTGAAAGTAGACTAAAAAACACTCAACCTAGGCTTTTTAACCAAATAATCTCATAAAGCTCAGTATCATTATTAAAAACTCAATAAGAATCTATAATACATGTAGACACTTACCATGATCTATAAGTAGCTGCGTTTTCATTGTACACCACACTTATTGCATCAGTTAAACAGTAGAATCCCAATAGGTGATCTAATAGACTTCTTCATTCTATATCTTGCAAAATCTGCAAGATAATGTGTTGCAAAAGTGAATCAGGTCCTTCAAGTAATAAATGGATACAGGTACATTTGACTTTTACAAGTTTACATACCTAGCGACTATGTATATGATTAAAGCTATATTTGTCTTTGCGTTGCAGGGTCGCACGCTGAACATTCTGAAATTCCATCCCTATCAGACATATTGAACAAAACTACGTTTATTCATTCAACAACTATTATCAATGGAAGTGGAAAGATGCAGAGTTTCTGTGGTTTACGGATGTCACAAAATGTTGGACCATTTACAGGTCCGTGCCGTTTATAAAACTTGACTTACACTATGCAATTACAACAAATTTCCAATAATGAATACCTGCTTTGCATTCTCAAAATACTTTTTTAGGACAAGAATCACGCTCGGTAGGCACTTTGACAGACCTGCCACCGAACCAAATAGCTTCGACTTCCAAAAATCCCTTTGTCTATAAAAAAAGAAGATCGGCAGGTAATTAATACTAAATTTGCCAGTTAATCGATTTCATAATATTGAATATTACCGTAATGGTTATTCCTATAGGAACACTCTCTCATCGTGCAGCTAAAAAAATCCCACATGGAGCTGCACATGCATCTGCAGGTAATTAAACATTTTATAAGTCTTGCATCCTGTTAGTTAACGTATTATAATGTTGTTCTTCTCCATGATATTTACCTTTATTTGCAAGGTATTCCTGTGGTGTACCATGATATTGGCCCTCCAACATTTGAATGTCAAAATTGCAAGGCGGTTATGTGATACCAGGAAAGAACTAACGTAACAAAAACCGTTGTCAACCCAACTTTCTCTGTTTGCTGCCAAGGGGGAAAAGTGCTTCTTCCGATATATATAATGAAACACCTTCAACTCTTAATGAGCTTATGGACTATAGCACTCTTGCAAGTTCAAGTTTCAAAGATCAGATCAGGGTATATAATGGTATGTTTTGTTACACATCTTTTGGAGCAAGAATAGACCATTCGATTAACACAGGCAGGGTCCATATACCTTTAGAGTAAATGGCCAAAGCCATCATCGAATAGGTTCTCTACTACCTAAACAGGGCACTCATCCTAAATATGCGCAGCTATACTTTTTTGACACTGGAAATGAAGTTAAGAACCGAATGGGAGCTTTTATAAGTAAAGATAGTGGAGAAGTCGTGGATGCAAATATAGTAGCAAGCCTGATGCAAATGTTCAATCAAACAAATCCAATCACCAAGGCATTTCGAATGGCCCGGGATTGGTCTGAGTCCCATAATTCAGCCCACTTTGAACTACATCTCCTAAGTGGTCGAGGTGCATCTTGGCAATATAACGCCCCAACTATACCAGAGATTGCAGCTCTGATTACTGAAGATTTTGGTGATGTTATTCCCACGAGAGATATTGTTGTAAGAAACAAGGAGGAAGGGTTGAAACGTATTTCTGAGTTGCATCCGGAATACATGGCCCTCCAATATCCATTATTATTTCCATATGGAGAGGACGGGTTTCATGAAAAGATACTGTATCACAACAACAAAGGTGTACGCAAAACCAAAAGGCCTTTTGTTACAATGAAAGAGTACTACTCATACATCATACAACATCGAAATAATCAAGGCACTACATTGCTTAGAGGTGGCCGATTATTGCAACAGTTTTTGATTGACGCATACGCGGCTGTCGAGGATTAAAGGCTTAAATGGAATAGGAAAAATCAAGATACGTTACGCGTGGATCTATATCACAACGTGTGTGACGCTGTAACAAGAGGTGATACAAATGCAGCAGGGTTGGGAAAGCGAATCGTCCTACCAAAAAGTTTTATAGGCGGCCCAAGGTATATGATGCAAAACTACCATGATGCAATGGCTATATGTCGAACCTATGGAAACCCAGACCTGTTCATCACTTTCACTGCTAATACAAAGTGGCCTAAGATTTCATAAATGTTAAAGCACATTCCGGGGCAAAAAGCACATGACCGTCCAGAAGTGTCCACGCGCGTATTCAAGCTTAAGCTCACGAAACTGTTAAATGATCTTACAAAACACCGTATAACCTTAGCTAATAATGGCAATATGTCTACTCTTTTATAACAAATTTATGTATTATCTTATTCATTTCTCAATTTTCTTTCAGTTGTATATGTAATAGAATTTCAAAAACGTGGGCTACCGCATGCTCACATTCTACTATGGCTAGAAGAAGAATTAAAATGCAAAACCCCGTCCCAGATAAATGATATAATTACAGTAGAGAAACCATGGCGAGAAAATGATCCTGATGGGTATGAAGTGGTAACTGAATTTATGTTACATGGTCCTTGCGGTAAAGATGCTAAATACGCACCATGTACAGCTGAGGGTAAATGCTCAAAACATTTTCCTAAACCTTTCCTTGCTGAAACAATGGTCGATACTGATGGTTATGCTATTTATCGTCGGAGGGATAATAAAGCTTACCATTTAAAAGGAAAATTCAAATATGACAACAGATATGTGGTTCCTCACAACCGTTATCTCCTTCTGAAATACCAGGCCCACATCAACGTAGAATGGTGCAACAAATCAAAGGCAATTAAGTACTTATTCAAGTACTTGAATAAAGGTCCTGCTAGAGCCACAATTGTTATACAAGAAAATGTAAAAAACAATGGTGACCAGGCAGACGTCCAGATTTTGGAGGTGGACGAAATAAAGAATTATTTGAATTGTCATTTTTGAGCTCCATGTGAGGCGGTGTGGCGTTTGTTTTCCTATGACATCCATTACTCAGATCCATCAGTCATTAAACTCAATTACCACCTGCCAAATCAGCATGCAATCACACTTCGTGACTCAGAAAGCTTCCCAGCCCTAATTCAAAGGGAAGGCATCGATATAACCATGTTCACTAATTGGTTTGAATTAAACAAGCGTGATACATAAGCGAATAAATACACGTATTCTGAGATACCTGCCCATTATGTGTGGCATGAGAAAGACAAAATGTGGAAAGAACGAAAGAAGCATAAATGGATTGGGAGGATTCTTTACTCGCACCCGGCATCTGGAGAACTATACTATCTTCGAATGTTGTTGAACATTGTCAGAGGACCTCGTTCTTTTGAGAAACTCATGACTGTTAACGACATATTATGTTCCACATTCAAGGAAGCATGTTTTGCATATGGCCTTTTAAATGATGACACGGAATGGACGTATGCTATATCCGAAGCAAGTGTATGGATGTTCGGACCACAGCTACGTGACATATTTGTGACAATTTTATTGTTTTGTGATATCAGCAGGCCTTTAAAATTATGGGAAGAAAACTCGCAGTTTTTAGCAGAGGATATCCTACACAAGAAAAGGAAAATGTTCGATTACCATAAATGGCCAAAGCCATCATTGAATAGGTTCTCTACTGCCTAAACAGGGCACTCAGCCTAAATATGCGCAACTATACTTTTTTGACACTGGAAATGAAGTTAAGAACCGAATGGGAGCTTTTATAAGCAAAGATAGTGGAGAAGTCATGGATGAAAAAATAGTAGCAAGCCTGATGCAAATGTTCAATCAAACAAATCCAATCACCAAGGCATTTCGAATGGCCCGAGATTGGTCTGAGTCCCATAATTCAGCCCACTTTGAACTACATCTCCTAAGTGGTCGAGGTGCATCTCGGCAATATAACGCCCCAACTGTACCAGAGATTGCAGCTCTGATTACTGAAGATTTTGGTGATGGTATTCCCACGAGAGATATTGTTGTAAGAAACAAGGAGGAAGGGCTGAAACGTATTTCTGAGTTGCATCCGGAATACATGGCCCTCCAATATCCATTATTATTTCCATATGGAGAGGACGGGTTTCATGAAAAGATAATGTATCACAACAACAAAGGTGTACGCAAAACCAAAAGGCCTTTAGTTACAATGAAAGAGTACTACTCATACATCATACAACATCAAAATAATCAAGGCACTACATTGCTTAGAGGTGGCCGATTATTGCAACAGTTTTTGGTTGACGCATACGCGGCTGTCGAGGAGCAAAGGCTTAAATGGAATAGGCAAAATCAAGATACGCTACGCGTGGATCTATATCACAACGTGTGTGACGCTGTAACAAGAGGTGATACAAATGCAGCATGGTTGGGAAAGCGAATCGTCCTACCAAAAAGTTTTATAGGCGACCCAAGGTATATGATGCAAAACTACCATGATGCAATGGCTATATGTCGAACCTATGGAAACCCAGACATGTTCATCACTTTCACTGCTAATACAAAGTGGCCTGAGATTTCAGAAATGTTAAAGCACATTCCGGGGAAAAAAGCACATGACCGTCCAGAAGTGTCAACGCGCGTATTCAAGCTTAAGCTCACTGAACTGTTAAATGATCTTACAAAACACCATATTTTTCGCAAGTCCCAGGGAGGTAATGCACCTTAGCTAATAATGGCAATATTTCTACTCTTTTATAACAAATTTATGTATTATCTTATTCGTTTCTCAATTTTCTTTCAGTTGTATATGTCATAGAATTTCAAAAATGTGGGCTACCTCATGCTCACATCCTACTATGGCTAGAAGAAGAATTGAAATGCAAAACCCCGTCCCAGATAAATGATATAATTACAGCAGAGATACCATGTCGAGAAAATGATCCTGATGGGTATAAAGTGGTAACTGAATTTATGTTACAGGGTCCTTGCGGTAAAGATGCTAAATACGCACCATGTACAGCTGAGGGTAAATGCTCAAAACATTTTCCTAAACCTTTCGTTGCTAAAACAATGGTCGATAGTGATGGTTATGCTATTTATCATCGGAGGGATAATAAAGCTTACCATTTAAAAGGAAAATTCAAATATGACAACAGATATGTGGTTCCTCACAACCGTTATCACCTTCTGAAATACCAGGCCCACATCAACGTAGAATGGTGCAACAGATCAAAGGAAATTAAGTACTTATTCAAGTACTTGAATAAAGGTCCTGATAGAGCCACAATTGTTATACAAGAAAATGTAAAAAACAATGGTGATCAGGCAGACGTCCAGATTTTGGAGGTGGACGAAATAAAGAATTATTTGAATTGTCGTTTTTTAGCTCCATGTGAGGCGGTGTGGCGTTTGTTTTCCTATGACATCCATTAATCAGATCCATCAGTCATTAAACTCAATTACCACCTGCCAAATCAGCATGCAATCACACTTCGTGACTCAGAAAGCTTAGCAGCCCTAATTCAAAGGGAAGGCATCGATATAACCATGTTCACTGATTGGTTTGAATTAAACAAGCGTGATACAGAAGCGAATAAATACACGTATTCTGAGATACCTGCCCATTATGTGTGGCATGCAAAAGACAAAATTTGGAAAGAACCAAAGAAGCATAAATGCATTGGGAGGATTGTTTATTCGCACCTGGCATCTGGAGAATGATACTATCTTCAAATGTTGTTAAACATTGTCAGAGGACGTCGCTCTTTTGAGAAATTCATGACTGTTAACGACAGATTATGTTCCACGTTCAAGGAAGCCTGTTTTGCATACGGCCTTTTAAATGATGACACGGAATGGACGCATGCTATATCCGAAGCAAGTGTATGGATGTTCGGACCACAACTACGTGACATATTTGTGACAATTTTATTGTTTTGTGATGTCAGCAGGCCTTTAAAATTATGGGAAGAAAACTGGCAGTTTTTAGCAGAGGATATCCTACATAAGAAAAGGAAAATGTTCGATTACCCTAACTTGGAGTTGACAGATGAACAACTTCGGAACTATTGTTTGATTGAAATACAAGAGTTGTTAAATAGGTATGGAAGATCTTTAGGAGATTTTCAAGATCTACCACTGCCAGACCCAATGTTGCTAACCAACATGGACAATCGTCTCATAAGAGAAGAGTTGGCTTATGATATGAAGGAAAGTAAGATTCAACATCAACAACTCCATTCATTGTTAAATCCCCAACAACGTTTAATCTATGAGGAGGTTATTGAATCTGTAAATGGTAAAAAAGGGAAATTTTACTATGTGTACGGACCAGGAGGAATCGGAAAGACATTTTTATACAAAACTATCATCTCAAGGTTGAGATCAGAACGTAAGATAGTTCTTGCCGTCGCATCTTCAGGTATATATTTATACTAAATTTAAACAAACAACTAACTTGAATATTTAAAAAAATACGCAACTGATTAGTACCCTTAAATTGTGTAGGGATTGCTTCATTGTTGCTACCAGGTGGGAGAACGGCACATAAAACAAAACACGCATATGGCAGAAATCATGCAGCAAGTGAAACTAATTATCTGGGATGAAGCTCCAATGACTAAAAAATATGCTTTTGAGGCATTGGACAAGACGTTGAGAGATATCTTAGGATATCATGACCTTGACAGTAGAGATCGAATATTTGGGGGCGTGACGGTCTTGCTGGGAGGTGACTTTCGTCAAGTGCTGCCAGTTATACCAAAAGCAAGCAGGCTAGTCATTGTTCAATCATGTATAAACCAGTCTGAATTGTGGAAGCATTGCAAGGTATTTACCCTTACACGGAGTATGTGTGTCAATGAGTATAGTGAAAATGGACTGCTTGATACTCAAAAACAGGATTTCAATAGATGGGTCTTGGCTGTGGGGGATGGAAATTTGCCAGCAAAATGCAAAGAAGATGAGGACGAGCCATCTTGGATCGACATTCCTGAAATTTTCCTAATTAAATCATGGGATTGTCCTATCGAGAAGATTGTAGCAGAGACATATCCTGATTTTACAACAAGACAGACTGATGATGTGTATCTCAAAGAAAGGGCAATCCTAACTCCTCGGAATGATGATGCTGATGCTATCAATGAGTATATGTTTAAACAATTAACAGGGGACTCTGTTACATACAACAGCGCAGATGAAGTTTGCAAGGCATCTTCAGACAACCTAGATCAGCATGACCTGTACCCGATTGAATTTCTAAATTCCTTAAATTTTCCCGGGATGCCCCCACATGAACTTCAATTAAAAAAGGAATTACCCATTATGCTCTTGCGTAACATCAATCCAAGCAAAGGTCTGTGTAATGGAACAAGATTGCTCATCACAGATTTAGGCCAATTTGTTATTCACGCAAAGATCTTTACAGGTTCAAATATAGGAGACAATGTCATTATACACAGGATTATACTAACATCAGCGCAATCCAAATGGCCATTTATCCTAAAACGGCGACAATTCCCTGTAAGGGCATGTTATGCGATGACTATCAACAAAAGTCAGGGCCAATCACTTACCTACGTTGGCCTCTATTTGCCTACTCATGTGTTCACACATGGTCAACTTTATGTGGCGCTATCTAGAGTTACCAATCCTGACGGCCTTAAGATACTAATGATTGAAGACAAAGACCCTAGACTTAAGCACTGCACACGTAACATTGTTTTCAAAGAAGCTTTCGGTAACCTATCTTAGCATATCTATGTAATGTTCAAACATTAAATATAATAAAGTCGTACATTTTATTTTAGATGTGCATTATTTGTGTTTCCATATTCAGAGACACGTAATAAAATTTGAACGCCAACACCTATGCATAGTTCACCACATTTATTTATTATTACTTGATTATTTGCCACAAACACTCCTAAGCTTTATAATATTGTTCCAATTCTTAACAGGTATCCATTATCTGTATTTCCATGTTAAAAGACACATAATAAATTTTGACCACCAATACTTATTCATAGAGAATTGTTTTCTGACTTATGAAATAACCTCAAAACCTAACTGCATACTCATCAAGTAGTATTATTGCAGACAATATTAACAATATGCACAAATGTTCACATAAATATCTAATAAATTGATTTTATGGTTGATTAGGAGTTACATATCCTTTATTAACTTCAAGTCAGTTCAAAAGCTTTATGAGGCATTTAAAAAGCAACTTTTCTCAGCAACATACACATATCAACTTCTTTATTATCACACAGAAATAGGCTATCTGCAGTCTAAACCTATGTCATTCAGCAGGGAGGTCATCTCGCACTACTTTCATATGCCCTTACACCGAGCTGCAAAATACTTTAATGTTGGGTTGTCTCTTTTTAAAGTGCATTGTCGATCGGTTGGAATTCAATGTTGGCCATATCGAAAACTCCTTAGTTTAGAAAAGTTGATTTAACTATTTTCAGGTTAGCAATTAATTGACCCTAACTTTTGATTCTGAATTTCATACGACATACCTATTTTAAGAGAAAAACGTTGATCTGCAAGTATCAATATTTCCAAATAAAAGAATGGTTTAAATATTATAGTAATGGTTTTCCCTATTTGCTAATATATACATATTTTAAGTCACAAACATTAACATTTAACTATGCTTTTTATAGTACGTATTCATATGCTTTCTATATTATGATTTCCAAATTTGTTTTCATTATAGGGCAAGGATGGTGATTCAAATACTAATGAAAAGATGCAAGAGATAATTACAAAACTGCAGGAAGAAAAAAGATGGATAAAGGAAAATCCAAAATTACCAATTACAAAAAACACGAAAAAATTGAGACGAAGGCTTTTCAAAGCTACCCACAAAAAAAACACATCAATTTGGAATTGTCGTTAGCAACACCAATAGCAGCAGATGTGGAACCGTTGCAGGTTATATATCCTAACAATCATGCAAGTTACGAACAGATAGAGTTCCCTTATGGCAGCGACTATGAAGAGCAATAATAGTGGAAAGAATATTGATACCTAAAACCAAGTGTTCAAGTAATTTTTTTTACAAGTATTTTTCCTAAAGTTGTGTCTTGAAGTTTGGTATGTTATTCTCTAAGTTTTTCAAATGAATAATGCTTAAACAACAAGTTGTATCCTATGTTGTTTGCTCAACTTTAATAAATCATAACCCAACTGTTGTTATCATAATACCAAGTCAATCAGCATAAACTTTGAAAATTCAATAGTTAATAAACTGCATACCTTATTGACTATTATGCGATTAGCGTAAGCAGCTTGCTCCACTGCCCCATTGACAAACAATCTTACTCTTCGTGTCTACTAAAGCGAAAACCCCGTCAAGCTTAAAACATCATTATAATTTGTGCTGCATTCGCTAGCCCTGTAAACTTTAAAAAAATAAGTACGAATTTTAATCCACAAACGCATATTTATAATTATATATACTTCAAATCAAATCAAACTGCTCCTTCGTAACTCTATTCTCTATGACAGTATGAGCAAATCTCCCATTCTTCTTACTCACCAACTCTCATGTCATCACAATATCCTCAACACCCCCAGCTTTTGCATCAACTAACGGCACATCATCAAACAACTGCTTTTCCTATGCAAATGACTAATACTCTGACTAAAAACCAATTTTGGCAGGATTTAAGCTAAATAAAATTTGTCCCGCCTCGGGTTATTTTGCACGTCTATTAAATATTTGTTGATTTTTGTACATTGAAACATTCTAACCACTATTATAAAAATCTTCAATCTCTTTCAAATTTAGTATGATATTTAAAACATATACATGATTTTCCAGATTGAATCGAAACTAACATAACACAATATCATTTATAAATCAATAAACATCCTAAAGTAACTAACTTGCAATAAATTATAGCATTTTAACATTCGCCCTTTCATTCTATCATAATCAAATCGAATATCTGAGATATTAGGCTCAATCAGCAGAGAATCAAGCCCTTTATAATAGCCCTCAAGAATATTTGATTGCTTAACATTTATTTTGATTGATTTTGCGTTGGATTGAAAACCCTAAATCTGATGTTTGAATCTAACTGTGTGTTTTGACCGAGTGTAAGAGAGATAGATGTGTGAGATACTGAAGTCAAACACACACTACTTTACCCTTTTCTAATAAAAGTAAATAAATAAATAAAAATAAATAAATTCTTCAAAGTAATAAAGGATTAAAACTTAAAATCATTAAACTGATCATTCATCAATTTCTTCCATTAACTAGATTGTTATAATAATTGTACTAGTCAAATAAACCTTCCATACAACCATCATATATACATCAAAACACAAAAGACAACTTCCAAAATATCCTATTCTTCATCTTCAGAGTCTTCAACTTCATCCAAGCTTTCCAAAAACTCCCCCTTCTCCAACAGACTCCGACGACATAGCACCAAAAGTTGAGCCAACAAATCAATCTTCCTTCGATCCTTCAACTGTATCTCACGAAGGGCAACAACTTCCCTCAGCTAGCTACTCTCTTCACCCATACGCTCAATAAAACTTTTTTCCCTGCTATGTCGTGAGTGATCAACGACCTGAAGGCATCACTAAGCTTACCTGTTTCAGTAGCAGCTTTCATTTCATCAATTGTAGGTGTGGAAGACATTTTAAGATTAGGGTTAAAATTATGGATAGTTGTGTGTTGATATTAGCGTTAGGTAAGTATATATAATTAAAATGTAACTCACAATTTGCACAAATAATCACAAAAAACACTCAAGAGGCATTGGAAAATTTATTTTGGGTGTTACTGTAGCCCTTACATATTCTTCCATGCATAAATGTGAAATGCAGTATTTAGGAAGATATCTAATATTGCAATTTAAACACTTCATTTATACATTGGATCTAAACGAGCCCCTCTATACACAATGCATTACCATTAACATCCTAATATTTAATAATAATAATTATAATAATAACTTATAGATTATCTTTATATTTATACACTAACAATTCCGGTTTGTGTTAATTGAAACTTTAAATAAAAGTAAACTAATTTAAATACAACAAGTTTATCATTTGCCCTGAATTAAATACAATACAACCTCTCTCTATTAGCCATCTAAATACCGTCATATACCAACAGGTGCATTAACGTTACGAATAAATAGTTTATTATTCAACCAATATCACGTGTATCGCACAGGTTGTATAAAATACCATGAAAATAACACGAAAAAAAACAAACCAAACAAAAAACAAAAACACAAAAAAAAAATAACAAATTTTGAGAATACATCATCTTCAAATGCCTATTGCACAAAACATAAACGAATAAAATCGTGCAATTTATAATAGCCAAAAAACATAACAAAAGTGACAAATAAATATGGAAATTAATGAATATATACATAATTCATATAAAAATATTAAATAGACTACTTTAAGTACAAAACTTAAAATAACATCAGTTGCAATACCTTACATGTAATTACTTGCATATTACGTAAAAAACACGTACATATTCAACCTTTAACCAATCGGTGCAACGCACGGGTTTTTGTAGCCTCGTTTCTATAATAAATAGATTGCTCTCGGTAATAAATAGATTGCTCATGGTGGTGGAAGACTGGAAGCTATAAGGCCCAATTCTCTTATAACTTGATGGTTTATAAACCTTCTTGGAAAAAAAATAAAATAAAAAATGTTCTTTCAAATTTGGGCTAAAAGATTAGTTGTGGTCATCATTTGATATATAGAAGTACTGCTTTCCAGAAGGAAAACTGGAAAAGCATTAGAACTCGTATTATAATTTTTCATGCAAAAATGTTTATCAAAAATCCTAAAATATTGTACTTCGTATTTTGATCATTTTATAATATGATTACCTTTTAGTTCAGTGTGCTTATTGTATGACGTGAACATGGAATGCATCTAACTCAAAGGAATAAAATGCCAATCAGCATTTAACTAACACGATCGTACCATGTTTGTTAGGATGTTTGAAACTTTACCAGTAGTTACTGTATATTAGTTAGGCTAACGTATCATCGCAGTAGCGTAGTTGTTTCTGACAATTTAAATTTTAAAATAAAATAAGTTAGTTCATTTTTTTTTAGACAAAATTACACGGTTGGTCCCTGTGGTTTGCTCGTATTGCAAGTTTGGTCCCTAAATCATTTTAATTACCCCACGGATATCTACTTTTGAAACGTTGCACTCTTTTAGTCCCTAATTTGGATGGCCGTTAGTGCAGTCCGTTAAGTATTTTGCGCTGTTAGTCCTTTGTTAATAAATTTTGCACCGTTAGTCCTTATTTTTTAAAATATAGTTTTCCACAGTTAGTCCCTCCGTTAATAATAGTTATCGCCCGATTTTTTACGTTTTTCTCCGTTTTCGTTCGTTTTTTATCCGTTTCCCCCCGTTTTTTACGTTTTTCGTCCGTTTTCTTACGTTTTTATCGGTTTTCATCCGTTTTTCTAATATTTTTCTTAAATTTTTGTCCGTTTTTCTTACGTTTTGTCTATTTTCTTTCGTTTTCATCCGTTTTTGTCCATTGTTCTTACGTTTTGTCCATTTTTCGTACGTTTTTATCGGTTTTCATCCGTTTTTCTTACATTTTGTTCGTTTTTATTTCGTTTTTGTACTATTTCAACATATTGAAACTTTTTTCAAAAAAGAAAAAAAAAATTGGAAAAAAAATTTCCAAAAAAAAAATTGGAAAAAAATATTTCCGGAAAAAAAAATTGATAAAAAACCGATAAAAACGTACGAAAAACGGACAATACGTAAGAACAACGGACAAAAACGGATGAAAACGGGAAAAAACGAGACAAAACGTAAGAAAAACGGATAAAAATTTAAGAAAAATGTTAGAAAAACGGACAAAAACGGTTGAAAACCGATAAAAACGTAAGAAAAACTGATAAAACGGACAAAAACTATAAAAAAAAAAAAAAAAACGAAAGAAAACGGACGAAAAACGTAAAAAAACGGTGGGAAACGGATAAAAAACGAATGAAAACGGACAAAAACGTAAAAAATCGGGCGATAACTATTATTAACGGAGGGACTAACTGTGGAAAACTATATTTTAAAAAATAAGGACTAACGGTGCAAAATTTATTAACGAAGGACTAACAGCGCAAAATACTTAACGGACTTCACTAACGGTCATCCAAAATAGGGACTAAAAGAGTGCGACGTTTCCAAAATAGGTATATGTGGGGTAATTAAAATGACTTAGGGACCAAACTTGCAATACGAGCAAACCACATGGATCAACCATGTAATTTTGCCTTTTTTTTAAATAAAATAAGTCAGTTCATTTGCTGAAGTGTAGAGTTTTGTTAGTAGACACATTAATCTTCAAATTTAAAGAAAACAAAGCATCTTAACAGAAAAGAAAAAAAGACACATTTTAAGATAGAGTTTTGTCAGTAGACACGTTCAAGAAAGTTTACTTTCTTTTAAATAGGGTCACGCTATTGAGGCACCCCAAAGGCTATGGGGTGTTTTGTACTTATCCAATCATTGGATGGGGAATGTTTTTTCTTGATTTCTGTGCCAAAATATTAAAAAGTTAAGGTTTTTGGGTGCTTGGTTAGCTGTGGTGGACTAGACATGGTTGCCAAAATATTAACAAGTTTTTTTTACTTTTAGTTTTACAAGTTTTTTTTTTTTTTTTTTTTTTTTTACAACTTTTTTACAAGTTTTTGTTACAGTTTTATAGCTTTTTAGAAAAAGACGTAGTCGGAAAATTTTTGAAGCTCAGATTCGAAGGTTGTAAAGTGAGATTTTATCTCACTTTACCGTCTATTCGGTTTCGGTTATAATCATCGCCTCGGAAAATTTTAAGGCTAAAAAATCATCATCGCCTTGGAATTTTTTTTAAAAATGCTCAAATTGGAAGGTTGCAAAGTGAGATAAAAATCTCACTTTACCGTCCATTCGGTTTCGGTTATCATCATCGCCTCACAAGTCACAACAAGTCTCAAAAAACTGCACAAGTCTAACCAAGCACCCAATTTTCTACTAGCCAAGCACAACAGGTCTCAAAACTGCACAAGTGCACAAGTTCACAACAGCAGTCTAACCAAACACCTCATTTTCTACTAGCCAAGCACCAACAGGTATCAAAACTGCACTCAGTCTAACCAAGCACCCTATTTTCTACTAGCCAAGCACAACATGTCTCAAAACTGCACAAGTCACAACAGGTCTCAAAACTGCACAAGTCTAACTAAGCACAAACACGTTTTCATGTCTAACTAAGCACAAACACGTTTTCATTGTGCAAGTGGTAAGTAGGATTCCCTTTCTGCAAAAGTTCACAAGAAAGTAAACAAGTGCAGGCATTTCAGCCTTATAATGCCACAAGAAAGCAACAACAGCACCCAGCAACTAGCAAGAAAGCAACAACACAACTAGCAAATTCCACAAACCAAAACAAGCAACAACTAGCAAGAAAGCAACAGGACCACAAGTGTCATAGTCCACCACAACAAGCAACAACACCACAAGCAACAGCACCACAAGCAACAACCATGTCTAGTTCACCATTTGACACACAAGAGGTAAAAAACTTATCGAATAGGCTCAGATTATTAGCTTTTTAGCTCATGTTGGCTGCAAATTTGAATGTTGCAAAGTGAGGTAGAAACTCACTTTACCGTCCATTCAGTTTTGCCATGCCAAAACTCTTAAGTTTAAAAAAAAAAAAAAAAAAAAAAAAATCATCATTGCCTTTTTTTTTTTTTTTTTTTAAATATGCTTATTTCATTGAAAGTTGCAAAATGAGCTAAAAATTATCACTTTACCATCTAGTAATGAAACTGCATTACCAAACAAGACCAAATGGGGTGCTTGGCTAGAGTATCACCCCTGCAGCAAGGGTCATGCTATTGAGGCACCCCAAACCTGCAAAACATCACCACAAAGTCTAATAAGCAACAACACCACAACAATAGAAACATCACCACAACAGATACCATTTTTTTTTCTTCAGATCTAACAAGTTTTTAAATTTAAAAAAAAAATCAGTCTTTTTCACATAAACATATACCAAATCTTTTATCTTTTTTCAAGTTCTAAAAAGTTTTCAAGATCTAAAAGCTTGTTAGATCTAAAAAATAATCAACGAAACCAACCCACAACATCAGAAACATCACCACAAGATACCCATTTTTTTCAGATCTAACAAGTTTTAGATTTAAAAAAAAAAATCAGTGTTTACCACATAAATAGATACCAAATCTTTCATCTTTTTTCAAGATCTAAAAAGTTTTCAAGATCTAAAAGCTTGTTAGATATAATCAACGAAACCAACCCACAACATCAGAAACATCACCACAAGATACCACTTTTTTTTTCTTCAGATCTAACAAGATTTTAGATTTAAAAAAAAATCAGTGTTTACCACATGAACATATACCAAATCTTTCATCTTTTTTCAAGATCTAAAAAGTTTTCAAAATCTAAAATATTGTTAGATAACATCAGAAACATCACCACAAGATACCATTTTTTTTTCCAAATCTAACAAGTTTTTAGATTAAAAAAAAATCAATCTTTACCACATAAACGATACCAAATCTTTCATCTTTTTTCAAGATCTAAAAAGTATTCAAGATCTAAAAGCTTGTTAGATCTTAAAAATAATCAACGAAACCAACCCACAACAGATACCACCTTTTTTTTTTTTTTTTTTTTTTTTTTTTTTTTTTTTTTTTTTTTTTTCAGATCTAACAAGTTTTTAGATTACAAAAAAAAATCAGTCTTTACCACGTAAACGATACCAAATCTTTCATCTTTTTTCAAGATAAAAAGTATTCAAGATCTAAAAGCTTGTTAGATCTTAAAAATTATCAACGAAACCAACCCACAACATCAGAAACATCACCACAACATCAGAACCATCACCACAACAGATACCACATTTTTTTTACAGATCTAACAAGTTTTTAGATTTAAAAAAAAGTCGGTCTTTACCACGTAAACGATACCAAATCTTTCATCTTTTTTCAAAATCTAAAAAGTATTCAAGATCTAAAAGTTTGTTAAATCTAAAAAATAATCAACGAAACCAACCCACAACATCAGAAACATCACCACAACATCAGAAACATCACCAACGATCTAAAAAGTTTTTAGATCAAGATCTAAAAACTTTTCAGATCTATCAACTCATAGAGAGAAAGAGAAAGAGAAACGAGAGGATAGAGAGAGAAACACTTTTACGTGTGTGAGAATAGTGAGAGAGAGAAACACAGATAACAACGAGAGAAACGTGTACACCTCAACACCACAATAAACGAACGCGTAACACACCTTAATACCACACACGTATTATAACAAGTTTTTAAAATAAAAGTATTATAAAGTTTTTTAAATAAAAGTATTATTAGTTTTTTAAATAAAAGTAATAAAAGTAATAAAAGTAATAAAAGTTTTTTAAATAAGAGTAATAAAAGTAATAAAGTTTTTTAAATAAGAATAAAAGTTGTATTAGTTTTAAAATAAAAGTAATAAAAGTTGTATTAAATTTAAAATAAAAGTATTCTAAGTTTTTTAAATAAAATTTGTATTAGTTTTTTAAAAGTATTATAACAAGTTTTTTAAAAGTATTATAACTAGTTTTTTAAAAGTTGTATTAAAAGTTTTATAACAAGTTTTATTAAAAGTTGTATTTTTTAAGTTTTATAAAAGTTTTACAAAAGTTTTATTAAAAGTTGTATTTTTTAAAAGTTTTATTAAAAGTTGTATTTATTATTTTTTAGGTGTTCCGTGATGAAGTTGTTTTAACTAATTGGGTGCAATCTACTGCTCAATCGAACGGTTTTCTTATTGTTAAACGACAAAACATGTATAGACGATTACTGATTTATATTGTAAACGACAAAACATGTATAGACGATTACGGATTACTGATTTATAGTAAACAATTACTGATTTATAGTAAACGACTCCTCATCTTTTGTTACAGATTTCTGCTCCTGCTCCGGTTCTTCCTCATCTTTTGTTACAGGAATCGGATGACATTCAGTGGAGTGACATTCAGTGTGTCAGCAACACACCCGCTCGTGTTGAGAGTCCAGATTATGTGTCTTCTTCTCCATCTTATGTGCCTCCCTCTCCAGCTATATCTCCAGCTGCAGATGAGGATAATTTTATACACCGTCATCCGGTTCTTCCTCATATTTTGTTACAGCCGTCTCGCGTTGACGAGTACGAGCGAGAGATTGCCGTATTGAGGAGACGCATTTCAGAGCTAGAGTTTCGTGTGGGACAGATGGCAGCATCATTGGAGGGATTACACCTCAGGCGTGATTGATCTTAGTTTCTAGTCATATTGTGATTTTGTGAACCATGTATCAACTATTAATCTATAACAAGGCTGGTTATTTATGTATTCGAAGCTTCTAATTTTGTGAACCATGATATTACTGATTTATGTCGTAAATAATTATACAAATTCTTTTGGCCAGATGCAACAAGAAAATCCTTTCTTGTGTCGTTGTCGACGGGGACTTATAATTGAAAGAACATCCCAAAAGCCCAAAAGTTGTGGTCAGAAGTATTATGCATGTCCTTTATCAAATGTAAATAATTATACGTTTTCTTATTTACGTAAATATATCAATAACTTGTTTGTTAAAAATACATTTCTTATAATTGTTTCACCATGTAACAGCCAGGGACTGAAGACTATGGGTGTCGATACTTTATGTGGAAGGATGTATTTCAACAAAAGTACTTTGGTCAAGGGCTCTTCTTCAACGTAGTGCTCAAACTGCGAAACTAAAGATAACACGATCAACATGCTATTGGCTCAAAACAATTTGTTCAAGGCAAAAATAAAGACGTTGGAGGCATCACTGGAATTGGCAAGAAATCCAGTTGATCACGCATGTCAGTCGAGTGGAATACTCTATGAACTTATAGATGACATTAATAATCTTCATGTGGAGTAGATTTCGTTGTAGTAGTAGTAGCATTTGTTGTTGTAATTGTTTAATGTTTTATTGTTTAATGTTTTATTGTTATTGTTTAATTAAATGGAAACAAATACACAATTAAAAAAACATAACGTAAAATAAATACTCTACATATAAAAACGCTACACAATTAACTACACTATACATATAAAAACACTACACAAATAAATACACTATACATATAAAAACACTACACAAATTAACTATACCACACAAATTAAACACTACACAATTAAATAAAAATAATAATAAAAAAAAGGGTACACTGCTGCCGTACAGACAGGGGCCCCAAAGCCTATGGGGTTCCTGGCTAGTGTTTCATGGGGTGCTTGGATAGATTGTGCCTTTAAATATCATCAACCTGCTTGCTTGTTTAAACATGAACTCTAACTTAGATTTTAGTTTCTGCAAAAGAGAAGAAGACATTTGTCACTCAATTAAAATGTTTAGTAACTTATCCATTTATCGCAAGACGCATTTGTAAACCCTAATGGATCTGAATCTCACAGACCGGGCTTGGGCCTACCAAACCATCTAATAGTTTTATATTTGAAAAAAAAAAAAAAAAAAAAAAAAAAAAAAAAAAAAAAAACGCTGAAAGTATATTATGTGTTTATTTACTTCGGTATCTTACCTCTAAAGTAAACAAGGAAATAGCTGTTATGGTTTGTGGTTCGACCCTTGAGAACAATCAAAGGCGACCTATGTGGAGGCAGGGGAGGGTCTCGAAACTCCCAAACTTCAAAGGCAATAGCGTAAAATAAGCACAAGTCTAATTAAGGATAATTTATGAAATATCTATTACTAGCCCTAAAAAATTAGAAAACCAAAGGCTGGGTTATATTTTATATCTTGTTAGTAATAGGTGTTGTTTGTTCGTTAAGACGTTCTGATCTAAGTCCAATTCTCACATCAGAATCAAAATTTGGGATGGAAAACTTTGAATTTGAATCAAATAACTTTGTTTTCTTAAATGTCTAAATGATTAAATCCAAAATACTAGTTTATATATCATTAGAATATAATAAGATCCTTTTCCAAATCTTCTTGGGCACGAGGTTTAAACCTTATAACGCATCTAAAGGAGAGAAAATAAAAATAAAACATTTAATTATCAAAAGCTCTTAACGGTTTAGATTTATGGACTATCAAAAGGTATTAAGTGGTTTTATTAGAAAAACAAACACAACCGTAATTAATGTTTATTCACACAATTTTTTTATTTTTATTTTATTTATTTATTATTATTTTTTTGTTAATTTTATCTTTTTCGTATAAATGTAAGAGTTTATAATGTAAGAATTAAAGTTTTGGCCGTCTTAATAAAAAAAATTCAAAGTTCCGCTACTCATAACAATAACATCTGTTCCCGAGTTTGATGAGGAAAGAAAAGAAAATGTGTGGAAAGAAGAGAAGAGGAAAGAAGAGAGGAGGATAGAATACAATTGTATCTTTTGTGTTCCCGAGTTTAGAAGAAAAGAAGAGAAGAGATAGCTCTTTTATATTCCCGAGTTAGAGAGAAAAGAAAAGAAAATTAACAATTTTACAACTATACCCTTTATAAAATTATAACTAGATAAATTTCAATTCCTAATTTCTTAATAAAACAAACACATAATTATATTAATGACTTATCTCATCTTCAAAAACAATATGCTGCATCTGTATCCGTTTTGGCCCAATAAAATATAAATAAAAAGAATGGATTGTATTATTTTGTGCAAAGACATGGGATGTCGATTTATATTAAATACTTATATCGTCTTCTTATTAGAAAAAATGAAAGTGGCATATGGGACACCAAAAGCATCACAGGTTGCACCAAAAGAAGATGAGATTAGCAAATATTACGTATAAATTCTACCTATTGAGATATATTAATTGCATGCAAATATTATTTACATGCATGATATATTAAAGCATCACAGTGTTGAGATATATTAAAGCATCACAGTCACAGTGTTGACCTAGCCAGCACACCATGATCTAAACCACAACAAGATAAAACAACAAAAAGAATTGAAGTTTCACAAAGTTACAATCGAGCCCTGTTGAAGAAATGGTAGAGAAGAAGAAGTGTTATACAGATGAAGAGATCATGTATATTTAATATCTTAGGTTAAGGGTATTTTGATGATAATTTTTTTTTAAAAAGGCTCAAGACTTCTTTCTTTCCATATCATCCCTATATTGAGAAGAAAGTTAGGAGAGAAGATTTAAATGAATATCGTTCTCTCTTCTTTCTAACAAAAACTCGGAAACATAATTTTTTGTTATTTTCCAAAATTCTCTTTTTTCTTCTCTTCTCTTTCTCTAAAAAAACAATTCGAGAAGAGTGCCATATGATGAGATGAAAGAGAAACTCTTTTGCTTAGCGTCTTGCCTTAAACATCAAGTTATACGAGGTATATCTGTTACTAGGAAAGAGATAAAAATATCATTTTTTTTACATACATAATTTTGTACAATGTATAGATATCATGTCATTTCTAAAAATATGGCCGGGTATTCGTACAATGCGATCCTGTGACAAAATTTTATAGTGGCGTGTACATTCGGCCTTATTGTTGATATTTTAGATGTGTGTGAGATAGATATGGAATGGTTTGTGTGTATATAGTGAATGCGGTTATATGTTTTTAATAATTATTACTGATAATAATTAATTTTAGCGGTTACATGTTTTAATAATGGGCTGTAAATGATTTGAAAATTGTATTTAATTTAGTGGAAACGTATGCATTTAATTTTGAATAATGAGATGTATTAAATTTTAAGCCTTCCTTTTACAGTAAATGTATAACTTAATTTTTAAGACTTCATTATTAAGAATGACCTAAATACATTATGATTTCAGATCATTTGAGAAAAAAAACCTTTTTACATACTAAGGGATCAATCTTCAACCTATATTTTTATTAGATTTAATGGATGAGATTAATCCTAACAATTAAAAAAAACCACTTTTATTATTTTTTTTCAAATATAAATATCTTTCAAACCGTTAATCGTCAAGCGAAAACAAATATACCATTACGACGAGCATTTAATTATCTTTCTATAGATAGACACTTTGATATACTTTCGACTATTTTTTTTTTCGTGTTTTTCACCTTTTTTAAAAGTTTTTTTCGTTTTTTTACATTACTGAAATTTGCATGAAAAACTCATATATGATTTAACACTAATTTGAATACCACATGTGAATTAGTGTTAAATCATATATGATATGTATATCATATGTGATTTATCATATATGATATATATGATTTAACACTAGTATCACATATATCATATGTGATCTAACACTAATATCGCATGTGATCTTCAAATTAGTGTTAAATCATATATGATATTTCATGCAAATTCCAGTTTCGAAGGAAAAAAAAAAAGACGAAACAACGTCAAAAAAACGTTTTTTTTTTTTTTTTTTTTTTTTTTTTTTTCGAAAGTATATCAAAGTGTCCGTCTATAGAAAGATATTTAAATGTTCGTCGCGAGGACATTTTCTTCAACAACTGAAGCCCTTATTATCCCTCTGCGGGGATAATAAGGGCTTCAGTTGTTGAAGAAAATGTTCCGATGAACCTTTATTTTGCTTAACGATTAACGGTTTAAGAGATATTTAAATTCTAAAAAATATGTGAAATAATAAAATGTTTTTAATCTCAGCCATTGATTTCTTTTTAGATGAATGGTAGAGATGAGTATTTTAATATGTAAGAAAAGTTTGATATGTAAAATAACTTTATTCAAACATTATAATGTACTTAAGACAACTCAAGAACAAATTTAACGGCTGTTCACATATTAGAGAAATGATGTATCACCTTATACATTATTTTACTTTTACCACTTAGGTGTCAATCTTTCAATAAAAACATAAACATGGTCCCCCTTTTCCCACACCATTATTAACATCTAAGCGATCTATTTTAACTAACAAAACACATTTTTTTGTACCTTTCTCTTAATTAATTTTTTCCTAATATATCTAAGCATTATATTGCGATACGTGTCCAAAAGAAAGTACTAATTATTTTTTCTAATTTCTCCCGCTAATATTGTTTGCTCGTGAGTTTAAAGAGTTACAGTTTGAAGAATTTTGTAACTCATTAATAGTTACACCTCACAATAAACACCCCTCTCAACATTTCATATAAGACCTTTTTCCTTCTTCTTCTTTTTTTCCTATTTTTTTTTAATTTAATTAAAAGTGCATGTCACCATAAATAACGTCTTAAACTTTGACAACTAAAAAGGCTATTACAACAAGCTATTCATTATTTCTTGAATACTTACTCAAATCTTTAACACATTCAACTAACTAATCGTAAGGTAAGTTTTTATGATTTTTAATAGAGTTAATTTCATCAATGATCTATCTGGTCTGATAGGTTTTACAAATTTAATCTTTTTATTTTTTTAACGGGTTTGGTCCCTGTGTTTGCGGCCTGTAACGAGTTTGGTTCCTTGAAAAAGTTTTCGTTTGTTTGACCGTCAAATTTACAAAAATAACATAAATACCCTTATAAATAAGGTATATGTGGTTTGTGGGGTATAACAAATTTAGTCCCTATTTTTTCATTAAGTTTCGTTCGTTTCATACGTTTATAACCGTTTTCGTCCGTTCTTTTACGTTTTTGTCCGTTTTTATACGGTTTCATCCGTTTTTATACGTTTTTGCACGTTTTTATCCATTTTCATCCGCTTTTATACGTTTTCATCCGTTTTTCTACGTTTTCTTCCGTTTTTATATGTTTTCGTCCGCTTTCTTACGTTTTTGTCCATGTTCGCACGTTTTGGTCCGTGTTCGCACGTTTTGGTCCGTGTTCGCACGTTTTGGTCCGTTTTTATACGTTTTCGCCCATTTTTATATATTTTCGTTCGTTTTCTTACGTTTTCGTCCGTATTCGCATGTTTGCGTCCATTTTTTTTCACATGTGACGAAAAAAATATTTCTAAAAAAAATATTTCATAAAATAATTCAAAAAAAAAGTTTTTTGACATAAAAATTTTTAAAAAAACTTTAAAAAAAATTCGAAAAAAAATTTGGAAAAAAAAATTTTGAAAAAGAATTTTTGAAAAAAATTTGGAATAAAATATTAGGAATTTATTTTCGAATAAAAAATTAGAATTTTTTTTTGAAAAGAATTTTCGAAAAAAAAAAATTGGATTTTTTCCTTATTTTTTATTCCTAATTCTTTTTACGAATTTTTTTTTTCAAAATTTTTATTTTCCAATTTTTTTTTGAAATTTTTATGTAAAAAAAAAACCTTTTTTTTCCTGAAATATTTCTTTTAGAATTTTTTTCGCCACATGTGAAAAAACGTGATGAAAACGTAAAAATACGAACAAAACATATAAAAATGGGAAAAAGTATATAAAAACGGATGAAAACGTGCGAACACGGAAGAAAATGTAAGTAAGCATATAAAAACGTGCGAAAATGTTTAAAAACGGACGAAAACGTGTAAAAGTGGATGAAAAGTGTAAAAACGGATGAAAACGTGCGAAAACATATAAAAACGTGCGAAAACATTGAAAAACGTAAGAAAACGGACAGAAACGTAAAAGAACAGACGAAAATGGTTGAAAACAAAAGAAACGTAATATAAAAAATTGGGACTAAATTTGTTTTATCTCACAAATCACAGAGACCTTATTTTTAAGGGCATTTATGTTATTTCTGTAAATTTGACAGTCAAATAAATGGAAAAATTGGTCAAGGGACCAAACCCGTTACAGTTCGCAACTACAGAGACCAAATCTGTTAAAAAAATTAAAATGACTAAATCCGTTAAACTCACCACACTAAATAAAACATTTATGAAATTAACTTTTTTCAATATGAAATGAGTTTTCTAATTTGTAAGTGGCTTTAATCAAACTGATCAAACATGTGTTCATATGTTTGTGATTTCATATGGTTTGAATAAGAGAACGACAACAATAACAAGGACACAATTGGTCTCTTTTCATATGGAGAATGCTCTCTCTTTCACAATTATTATTTTTATTTTTATTTTTTATTATTATTATTATTTTTTTAAGTGATTGACTAAATAATTTTTCAATAAAGATCGTAGATGTTGAACCAAGGTTTTTAAGATTGGGATACTACCCAAGATCGTTTTCGTATTTGCAAGATTGTGATCGTAAGATCGGATCGGGATCTTAAGATCCTACTACAATGTCAGTTTTTAATGATCTTTGTAATATTAATCAAATCTACAAATTATTATCCCTCCTCTATATAAAAGAGGGTTTGTTTGAATCAGATCTACATCAAAAATCTGAAAAAATGACATGTGGCATTTCCCCCCCCCCCCCAAACTATTAGCATCGTCCGATCATCCTACTTTCTTTCACATCATTAACTCCCATCAGTTTCTGCTTGAACAAATATTCATGTCAAATTAATTGAAATATGTATCTCCCGATCACAATCCCCTGGTCTTTTCCCCAATTCCCGTTATCCCATTTCCCCAAAATCGTATCCCCTATTCAAACCCTAATTTTAATCAATTAATCAAATGTTTCTATCAATCAAAATAGTACATACACCCTCCATTAATCAAAAAGTTAATGATTTTCAAATCATTAACTCATGATTCAATTATCTGTTTGTGATTTTCGAAACAAATAACTGAAGTGAGAATATCTAACTTTGTGGTCTACTGCATATTCTAGGCAATCCATGAAAGAACAATATAAATTCATGTGTTTTGTTATGGGATGTTTGTATATCTTCATGTTCTTAATCCAGGTATTTCTCATTTGGTGATTTTAATTAGCTTTATCGATTTGATAAATTGATGTAATTTTTATGAAAAACATATTAAGCGTTTGAATTCATCTTCATAAGTGGAAAGTAATTCTATGTAAGTCATGAGATTGAATGCATACTAAGAGTTTGATGAAATGCCTGAATGAAAAAAAAGGTTTTAACTGATAATCAGTTATTGTTTATTTGTTTTCATATTGTATCTTTTATATAGCAACACGTTTTGAGTGATTTGATCAAGTGTTGGATTTACAGGTTTATATGGATGAACACATTTAAGCGTGTTAATGTTCAATTAGGTATGTTGGATTTCCAGTTTTCGTTTCATTTTTACTATACATAATATGATATACGGGTTTTATTTTGATTGGTATAATGTTATTTTCACTTTAAAATGGTGATTTATTGATATCAACAATAAGGTGTGTGTCATATAATTGAAGCTGTTAGTTACTGAATATTTATATATGTAGGTAAGGCATTTGATGAAATGCTCAAATGAACTTTTCTTCAAGTGCAATGTTTTATAAACTTGGTTAAATCTCAAGCTATATGTTATGGATGAACATGATTTATAGAGCGTTAACAAGTACGTTTATGTTCCTTTTTAAAGCCATAGCTCTTTCAATAATGGAGGCTTATCTATGTGTGTGCAACACGAGCAAGCTACTGTACATGACTACATGTTTATCAACCATAACTTGGCACCTTTGTAGTCACGTTAGGACAAAGTTTTGAAATGATTTTAGTTATGATATTTGCTTCAATTTTTCATTTTTTGTTTTCATAGTGTATTTCTTCACCATGCTTCTGTTCTACAATTGATTTTCACTTTGGAACTCATCAAATGACAATATTTGACGTATGTTGCTTTAGTTCCCATGTGACTGTGACTAATATAGTAATATCTTCATCAATTACAGGATGTTACCGCATTGCTTTAATATCTTGAATAAAGGAGCAACACGATCAATACTTCAAAACCAAATGATGTGCTATAAATTAATCTGAAAAGATGACACATGGTTCACCACACTTTTGAGGTATTCTTCATTTACTACAAGAGTTATTAACAATAAAATACGACTTGACATAGACGTTGCAATTCTTTTATTGAAAATTGAAATTAACATACAATGATAAGATAAAACGCATGTCGACATGAATACGTAAAAGACATTATAAGCATCACCATGGTGCTTAAACTGTTAGGAATTAGAAATTCCCAGTATTAAAGAGTCGGTCACCTCAAGTATATGTAATCGTTAGAAAGCTCGTAGTCGTAGTTCTTTTAAGTTAAGTAGTTATTTAGTTAAGTAACACCGTGGAGGACGGACGGGTCTTTACCCACTGTATGCCTGATCCACAGCCCAAAGTGTGGCGATTTGTGTAAGACTATAAATACTCTCTACCTTCCAAGGTAGAGAGTTGGAGCTCATAATAATATCTTTCACTTTCTCTCACTAAGTTCCCTAAACCTCTAACTTTCTCTCTCTAGAATTCCATCTTATTCGCCACCTTGTGTTATGGTTTGATGTGTATGTGAAAAGTTATATCTAACAATTGGTATCAAGAGCCATGGTTGGATCATATCTTACACATCTTTGGATTTATTGTGGTTTTTAGGTGGTTTTTGAGTTTGAAAAAGTTTAGTGGTTTTTGCATCATTTGGTTGATCTCTCGTGTTAAAGTTTGAATTTTGTTGGTACTTTTGTGTTTAGAATCATCAAAAGTGTTTAGGTTTTCATTTGGTAAGCTTGAATCATCTTGGTTGGGTTGTTTTTGGATTGAAAAGTGATGTTTATATGGTTTTTCATGGTAGCGAGTTAGTTCACGGATAAGTTTTCTTCTTAGCGACTTGCTTCACAAAATTGTAGCGAGTTACAGTGTTAAATCTAGCGAGTTAGATCTAGCGACTTAAAGTACAAGTAGTGGACTCTCCACTACAGGTAGCGACTTGTGGTAGCGATTTGGTCTGTAGCGAGTTGCTCTTTAGCGACTTGCAGTGTTGGCGACTTGAGTAGCGAATTACTGCTGAATTTTTGCTAGCGACTTGAGTGTTAGCGAGTTACTACTTAGCGACTTGCTTTTCTGTTAGCGACTTGGGATTCTAGCGACTTGGCTGTCTAGCGAATTAATTGGTAGCGACTTAGTGCAATTGTTTCTAGCGACTTAGAGCTTTATCATCTAGCGACTTGAGTGGTTGTTTACGGTTTTCTCTTGATTTAGTAAAATCCCGTGAAAGAATCTATTTCCCGGTTTAATCATTGAGTTATAAAATCCCGTATAATCTGTTAACATGTCTACCAACGTCCCTACTGTCATCTCCACTGTTGCCGAGGATGTACAAGCAGCTGGTTCAGATACTCGTCCACCCATGCTTGACAGAACTGATTACGACTCTTGGGCTCAACGAATCAGACTGTATTGCCTTGGAAAGGAAAATGGTGTCAACATTCTCAAATCCATTGAAGAAGGACCATATCGAGTTGAAACGACTAGAGACATACTTGATACTAATGAAGATGGTACTCCTATTTACGGAATGGACAGACCTAAGATGTATGATGAGCTTGATGATAAGGAGAAAAAGAGATTTGATGCAGATATCAGGGCTTCAAACATTGTTCTTCAAGGTCTTCCTAAAGACATCTACAAGCTGATCAATCATAACACTGAAGCAAAGGCAGTTTGGGATAATGTTAAGATGCTTCTCTCAGGTTCAGAATTAACTATGGAAGACAGAGAATCTCAACTCTATGACGAATTTGAGCACTTCAAGATGAAACCCGATGAGAGTGTCTATGAGTACTATGTGAGATTTCATAAGTTAGTTAATGACATGAGGAACATCAGAATGACTATGCCTAACATTCAGTTGAATTCAAAATTTGTGAACAACATGAATCCCGAATGGCACAAGTTTGTTACCGCTGTGAAGCTTACTAAAGGATTGAAGAACACAAACTATGAGCAACTCTATGCCTTCCTCCTTCAGAATGAGAGACATGCCATGTTTGAAAAATTGATTCTCAATCAGTTCAAAACCAACCAGGGAGAGACAAGTTCGTCTAATGACTCAACAGCTTTCTACTCAAACATTGGAATCACAACCAAAGCATCACAAGTCATACCCTTGGGTAATGGTAATCACAAACTCATTCCTGATCCTATGTTCAAACAAGCTGATGCTGATGCACGCGTGGATAACATCGTTAATCAACTAGCTCTACTCATTAGTCAAAACATGAATTCTCTCCCACAAACCAACAACAACCTTCGAACTGCATCTAACCCACATAATCAAGCCACTGTTAAAGATGGAAGGATCGTGGTGCAACCAGTTCAGGAAAGACAGTATGATCAGGGAAGAGGTGGAGCTGGGAGAGGTTATGTTGGAAACCAGAATCGAGGAAGAAATGGTAACCAAGGTCAACCTAAGCCAATCAAATGCTACAACTGTGGTGGTGAAGGTCACATTGCAAGGAACTGCACATCTCCAAAGCGTCCTCAGAATGCTGATTACTTCAGAGATAAGATGTTGCTGGCACAAGCTCAGGACAATGGTGCTGCGTTGGATGAAGAGGAATTGCTGTTTCTTGCTGAGGGCAATGCAAAGACCTATGATGCAGATGTGGATGAGCAGCCTATTCAGGAGATAGGTCACAATCATCAGAATGCCTTTCAAGTCGCTGACTGTGATGCTTACGACTCTGATGTAGATGATGGACCTACTGCACACACAATCTTTATGGCTAGCATCTCTCCAATGGTTTCTCCCAAGGTCTCTTCCTCACCACAAGCTGGCACATCCAAGTACAAACTCATCTCTGAGGTATTAAAACTATACGATGATGCTGATGTGCAACAGATGCATGACAAAGTACAACCAACTGAAACTTTTGAATCAAATATTGAAAATATGGGTAATATCAATATTGTCCCATACGATCAATACGTGAAACAAAGTGAAAGTGAAATTGTACCAAGTGATGCATCTTCTGCAGTCAACAATGACTATGTCTTTGATGAATACACTGCATGTGCTCCTAATGATTCCATAATTTCTGAACTAAATGCCTATAAGGAACGTGTTGCTATTTATGAACAACGGGCAAAATTTGAGTTGACCACTCGTGAGCAGGAAATGGATGTCCAAGTGAGTACAGTAATTAGAAAAAGTAAGTTTAGAGAAGAAGTATTGAAACAAGAATTAAATTCCTTGCAAGAAAAACTTTCTAAAACAGCTAAGCAAAAACAAGAACTTCAAGAAAATGTGAAAATGCTTAAGCAAGAATTTAATGCAAAGGAATCAAAACTCTTGAGAGATTTTTCTAATCTGAAAACTTTGAAAAACAAACTTGAAAACAAGTTGTATTTACAAGGAAACACCATTCAGACTGCTCACATGATCACTAAGCATAGAGTTCTAAGCGATAAGCATAGCGTTCCCCTTGTAGAGGAACCAAATCCAGAGGTAATTAAAAAGGCTAGAAATGCTCATAAGGTAATTTATGATGGTAACGAAGTCCTTAAACCTAGGCAGAAACCTAGTTGCGTTGAGTGCACTGAGGAAGATAAGATATTAAATGAAATCACTAGGGAAAAGATGAATAAGAAGCAAAATGATCCCAAATGCAAAGAGAAAAACATAATCTTCTCTCCTCATGATTACAAGAAGGAAAACTGGATTTCCTTGAACAAGTTTAAGCCTCAGACTTTGTTGACTCCCGAACAAGTCTTCTGGAAAATGGATTTAGATAAGCAGAAAGCTGAAAATATTGTAGAAACAAACCCTCCCCTTCGGAAAATGCCTAGAGCAACTGTGTATCCTCCTAATACACCTATGCATCTTGTACCTAGAACAATTGCCACTAAAAGCAAGACATTAATTAGCCAATACGTTATATTCCAACTATTTGTTGATTTTGAGAAAACTTGTAAGAAAAGGATCACTCCCACTGGTATAACTGAAGGTGAAAGAGGTTTTGAACAAATGAAAGAATGTTATTTAACTGAGGTCATGCCATTCTTTAAACTTCTAAAAGATCACTTTGAGAGTCTTAAAAAAGGGGTAGAAGCTGATATTAAGGGTATGGAAAAGGAATTTGATGCAATGGTTGCTGAAGTTAGTGATTATGAGCGTGCACTAAAATATAATGAGATTGAGAGAAAGAACTTGCATACACTAAATGAGAATCTTATTACTGAATGTGTTGCGCAAGATGTGTTTTTCACTGCTTCAAATTGCTCTATTAATGCTTCCAAATTTCATGAACTATCCGTGGCCCTGAAAGTCTCCCATGATCGTGTCATTGAGCTTGAAAAAACTAATTCTAAACTAAATGAGAAAATTGAACTGGATGATCATGACAATTTGGTTAAACATTTTTCTAAACTAGAAGTTGAGTATTTTAATCTACAACTAAAATATCAACATCTCAAAGAAAATGTCAAAACTTCAAATATCAAGACATCTTCAGATGCTCCAGAGTTTGATGCAGTTTTTCAAATTAACAAACGAGATGAACAGATTCATGCTCAGTGTAACACGATCAGAAAATTGAAAGCCCAAATCTCTCAATTAAAGGGTCAAACGAACAATATGACAGGCTCCCAAATGCCTCCTCCTTTAGATTCTCAGAATTCTCAAACGTTTCATCTTCAAAATCTAGTAAATGCTTTACAAAAGGAAAACGAAAGTTTTCTAGAAGAAAATGAAAAGGTTAAACGTCATTTCAATGAGTTGTTTGAATCAATTAAAGTCACTCGTAACAAAAACAACCAACAAATAACTTCATTGCAAAAGGAAATTGAGAATCTGAAGAGTCAGGTAAAAGGGAAAATGCCAATGTTCAATGAGGAAAATGTTGTATCAAAGGGTCACTCTAGTAATAAATATGCTTTACCTGTGACATATGTCCCCCCTCACCTAAGGAACAACAAACTTGCCATTCAAACATATTTCTCATCCCTTAAGGAGTGCTTAGAATGCCTGCGTGAGATTGTTGAAGAGGATAAGCTAGAGAAACCTCTTGATAATGCAATTGGACATGCATGCTTATATGCCAAACGATCTCAAGAAATCTTAGAATGTTTGATCACAATATGCCCAAAGACATTAGGTGAGAGAGTTAACCCTTTGATTCCATGCTCAATGCCTAAGGCCAAACATGATATACACTCAATTCCCAATGGTTTGAATGTGAGGAGTAGTGTACCATTGAGTAGTTCAGATTCTAGATCTGTCAATGCTAGGAAAGAGAACTCAAATGTGCCTTCTAGGAGTACTAATCTCAGTACATCTAGCTTTAAGAAAGTGAACCATAGTGCACCTGCATGTAGTTCAGATCCCAGCACATCTAAACAGGTGGTGCAAAGAGTAGTAAAACAAACTAATGTTCCCATTCCCTCTACAGGAGTAATCAGTGACACTAAAGGGAGCAGGTCAAAGTCTCAAGACAATACAAGGAATGATAGGACCTCTCAAGCTATGAATGTGCACTGGAAGAGAGTAGAAGAACCATCTAGGAACCTTAAGTTTGAATCGAATAAAACGAATCGTGTTGATTCTAGTATTAGCCATAGGCGTACTGTAATTAATTCGAATTCTGATACTATTTGCAAACCTTGTACTGATGATTGCTTGAATTCTGTTTCTAATCTTGGATGTGATGTTAATGTTCTGCCTAATGATGTTAATTGCCTAGTTAATCTTGTTAATGCTAAAATTCATGCTAAAAAGGCTAAAAGGCAAAAGCGAAAGAGAGTTAGTAAACAATGGAAACCCACAGGAAGAACATTCAGCAAAATAGGCTTTTATTGGATACCTGTTGGTCATAAGACTAATCAGATAATGCCCACTAGAAAATGGATGCCTACTGGTAGAACTATTCCCTTAAGAAGTGGTCACACTGTAAATAGGGCTAATATAGACACTAGTATTGCATCTATTCACAATGATTCCATTACCTCACTGTCTGATATGAATGCTTCAATTTCTGATGTGGGTGGTCCAACTGTTGCTACTAACCAAATGGAACCCATTCTTGCATGGGGATCCCAATTATCCAGTTATCCATTCTTGTCTGTGTTCAACTGCAGATCGTTCAAATCGTTCTGTGGTACCTGGACTCAGGCTGTTCCAAGCATATGACTGGAGACCGGTCACGGCTCATGAACTTCGTGAGCAAATTCATCGGGACTGTTAGATTTGGTAATGATCATTTTGGTGCTATTATGGGTTATGGAGATTATGTTGTTGGTGATAGTGTCATCTCCAGAGTGTATTATGTGGAAGGTTTAGGTCATAATCTGTTCTCTGTTGGTCAATTCTGTGACTCTGATCTAGAAGTAGCCTTCAGAAAACATACCTGCTTTGTTAGAGATCTTAATGGTAAGGAACTGTTGAAAGGAACTCGTGGCTCAAACCTTTACACCATCTCTATCGATGACATGATGAGAGCCTCACCAATCTGCTTGTTATCTAAGGCTTCAAAAACAAAGTCATGGTTATGGCATCGTCGTCTCAATCACTTGAACTTCGGCACCATCAACGATCTTTCCAGAAAGGACTTAGTTGTAGGGTTACCTAGACTAAAGTATGAAAAGGATCATCTTTGTTCAGCATGTCAATTGGGAAAAAGCAAGAAGTATGCCCATAAACCCAAACCTACTAACTCTGTCACAGAAGTTCTTCATATGATTCATATGGATTTATGTGGACCAATGAGGGTGCAAAATATCTTTGGGAAGAAATATGTGTTAGTTGTGGTTGATGACTATTCCAGATTCACCTGGGTCAAGTTCTTGAGGACAAAGGATGAAACTCCTGATATCATCATCAAACTCATCAAACAGCTGCAGGTTAGACTAAACAAAACTGTCAGAATTATCAGAACAGACAATGGAACTGAGTTTGTCAACAAACAACTTAGTGAATTCTATGAAAGCGTTGGAATCAGCCATCAAAGAAGTGTTCCACGAACCCCTCAACAGAACGGTGTAGTTGAAAGACGAAATCGTACTCTTGTTGAAGCTGCTAGAACAATGCTGATTTACTCAAAGGTTCCAATGTTTCTCTGGGCTGAAGCAATTGCCACTGCATGCTACACACAAAATCGTTCCCTGATTCACACCATTCATGGAAAAACTCCATATGAACTTGTCCACAACAGAAAACCTAATCTATCTTTCCTTCGTGTGTTTGGTGCCTTGTGCTATCCAACTAATGAGGGTCAAGACTTGGGCAAACTTAGAGCTAAAGCTGACATTGGAGTATTTGTAGGATATGCACCAAACAAAAGGGGATGCCGAATCTACAACAAAAGAACCCGAAATATCATGGAAACAATTCACGTTATGTTTGATGAGCTGACCGGTCAAATGGCTCCTGGACACTCCAGCTCAGGACCCGCACTTCAAAACAGTCCTATTGGTTCATCCCTTGTTCCAAACTCCTCTCAAGAAACACCATATGTACCTCCATCTGAAGATGATGTAAAGAAATTGTTTGATCCAATGTTTGATGAACTGTATGAGTCTACTACTAATGAGGTGCTGATCCCTACTACAGAGGATGCTCATATTCCAGTGAATGAAGTCAATCCATCAGTTTCAACATCTGTAAGTCAAGAAGCACCTGCTGCTGATCCTTCAGTCTCATCAACAAATCATCATTCTTCAAATGTACATCATGGAAATGTTTCTGGCATCAATGATGAAGTTAATCCCTTTGCGACTCCTGAAGATGCTCCATTTGAAAACATATTTGCTACTCCTGAATCATCATCAGAACCATCTTCTTCAGGAGACATCGACTCAGCTACCTCAGTTCCTCAACAAATGCCACATGAACACCTCAGAAAATGGACTCACGATCATCCATTAGACAACATCATTGGAAATCCCTCTCGCCCTGTATCAACCCGGAAGCAACTCGCAACCGATGCCTTATGGTGCTTCTTCAACTCCGTACTATCTAAGATCGAACCAAAAGATGTTAAAACTGCTATGAATGAAGATAGCTGGTTCAATGCTATGCAAGATGAAATTCATGAGTTTGATCGTCTTGATGTATGGGAGTTAGTACCTGCTCCGGACTGTGCTATGATTATAGCTCTAAAATGGATCTTCAAAGTAAAACTTGATGAGCATGGTGATGTGTTGAAGAACAAGGCTCGATTAGTTGCTAAAGGATATCGTCAAGAGGAGGGTATAGACTTTGAAGAATCTTTTGCTCCAGTTGCTCGAATCGAGGCAATCAGAATCTTTTTGGCTAATGCTGTTAGTAAGAACATGGTGGTATATCAGATGGATGTAAAGACGGCATTTTTGAACGGAGATCTTAAGGAAGTTGTCTACGTCAGCCAACCTGAAGGATTCGTGAACCAAGAGCATCCTACTCACGTTTATCGTTTGAAGAAGGCTCTTTACGGTTTAAAGCAAGCTCCAAGGGCATGGTATGATACACTGTCAAAGTTTCTTCTATCAACCGGATTCATCAAAGGAGCAGTTGATCCTACATTGTTCACCAGGAAGTCAGGCAAACATTTGATTCATGTTCAAATTTATGTTGATGATATTATCTTTGCCTCGACTGACCCAATGGAATGTGATCGTTTTTCAAATGAAATGAGTTCAAAGTTTCAAATGTCAATGATGGGACAAATGTCATTTTTCTTGGGATTACAAATTTCTCAAAGTCCCGGAGGCATTTTCATAAATCAATCTAAATATGCAACAGAGATTTTAAAGAAATTTGGATTTGATTCAAGTGACCCTGTTGACACCCCCATGATTGACCGAACCAAACTAGATGAGGACCTCTCAGGGATCATGATTGACCAAACGAAATATAGGAGTATGATTGGATCCCTGATGTATCTCACTGCTAGTAGACCAGACATCTTGTTCTCTGTGTGCATGTGTGCGAGATACCAGGCTAAGCCTACTAAAAAGCACCTTGAAGCAGTTAAACGGGTCTTTCGGTATCTCCAAGGAACCATCAATATGGGACTATGGTAACCGAAGGACACCGGTATGTCACTAACGGCCTATGCAGATGCTGATCATGCAGGTTGTCAAGATACACGTCGAAGTACGTCTGGAGGTGCTCAGTTTTTGGGTGATAAGCTTGTGAGCTGGTCTTCAAAGAAGCAAATGAGTACTTCTATTTCCTCTACAGAGGCTGAATACATAGCCATGTCATCTTGTTGTGCTCAAATCTTATGGATGAGATCTCAATTATCTGACTATGGCTTTGAATTCAACAAAATCCCTCTGTACTGTGATAATAAAAGTGCTATTGCTCTCTCATGCAACAACGTTCAACACTCAAGAGCAAAGCATATCGACATTCGACATCATTTAATCAGGGAACAAGTGGAAAAAGGTGTGGTGGAACTATATTTTGTGAGGTCTGAATATCAGTTAGCGGACATCTTCACCAAAGCTCTTCCAAGAGAACGTTTTGAGTTTATTCTTCCACGTCTTGGTTTGAAAAGCCTTCAACCAGAAACTCTCAAACGCCTTCAGGAGGAAGACGAAGAGTAAAGGTCTTTCTTCATCTATCTCTTGTATATATTTATTTGAAAAACAAAATACAAAATTATAAAACTTTCAAAATCCATAAAAATCTGAAAAATTCGAAAAATCTTCAAAAAATATTGTCATTTCTGTCATGTTTCTTTCCGGTTCGATAATATCTACGGTCTTTGTGCTGTCATTCAAAGAATGACACGGGACTTTAGATGTTGTTCGAATTTTTATATATATATATATAAAAAAAAAAAAAAAAAAAAAAAAAATTTGGGAGAAAGAGAAACGATGGTTTATTGTCATCTTCAGGCAATAACCCGGTTTTAAAGAAAGAACAGAGCCATGTTTTACCATGTTTTCAAATCCTATGCTCTGATTCTATAAACTCCTATCTGCTGAAAACTAAATGCTTTGAAAAATAACTCAATCTCTATTTCTGATAATCATCAGGACTCATTTGTCAAAATCTCTATCTCTCAATCAACAACCTACGTCATTGATTGAGGGGGAGAATGATTTCAATTAAATTAAAAAGTTATTTGGCATTAAATTGTTTTCAAAAGATATACATGCATGGTTTTATAAATGGAGTTTAAAGTCTTAAAATCCGATCCTTATCAGTTCAAACGCTTTCACAATCAAGTCACAATTCTCCCTAAAAGCTTTCAAAATCAATTTAAATCTATACGAGATCACAAATCTCAAATGATTTGATAATTGTGATCGGGGGAGAATGTGTGATTTAAATTAGATTTAAACAGATATTAAGGTAAATGGTTTCACATGAATGAACATGCTGTCCCTCCCACATGTGACAAACGATTTCAATTTTTCAATGCACATGTTGAGGGGGAGCACCTATCTTAAACCTATGATTTGAAACGTGATCATTTATCCCAATGTGCAGGTTCCCTCTAGTATGTGCAAAACTCTTTTCAAACCTCAAGGCACATATTGAGGGGGAGCAAAATTCAGGGAAACCTCATCCTTCCCGGAAATGTTATACCCACTTGATCTGTTGAGGGAAGTGATGTTGATATCTTTTAGAAAATTGTAATCAAAGAAGTAAATTCTTTCTCTTGCCTCCATGTGCTTAACATTTCTCAAATACTTGATGCACATGTTGAGGGGGAGTTCTCGTTCTAAAAATATCAAAAACAATTCAGGTACAAAATACTTTGATAATATATCACAAGTATCTGAATTGATTTTTTCAAATGGTTTTCAATTGGATCCAATTGCAGATGAACAATACCAAATTGACCGACCAACTTTACTTTATGTACGGTGATATAAGGATGATAAGGTTAGGTATTGGTTCCCATGATCCGCCAGAACCGGAGGGATCTACCCAGGGACAACCCACTAGTTAGTGTAGAAGTCCTTAGGTATGATGATAAAAGGAGAAAAGTGAGATATGGGAAGAGTGCAGACTAAGACTGAGCTAGTACTGGAATAAACCCAACAAGGTAATAGCTATGAAGTCTCGGTAAGCACTGAAGGGGTTGAAGAATTAAAAAGAATTGAATGAAAATAGGGTGAAAACAAATAGCCCTCCATTAATTCAACCTTAGGGCAGAAACCGGGTTCACTTCATATGCTACTGATGGTAACATCGGTATTGAAGACAAGACGTCATGGACCCAGTGACGCACTGCACTTCAACTTTCCAAACCACTCAAGTTCCTCTTAAAAGGGCTTGTTTCATTCTCACGGGGAACCGACATTATCTATCGACTTTCTCTTAGAGATGGTTGATATTGAAGAAGGAGACCCTCTCCCTAGTCTCCGTTATAGGATCCAAATATGCACAAATTGAGTCTAGAGCCACGAGATCATCAATTAATCTCATTAGGACACTTTCAATGAAGACTCTCTGTTTCACACAATGTGGAAAGAGAGATTATATCTTGAGTCCTACGCATTATCCTTGTGGTATTGCCAGAACATCTGAGTGATGTGTTTACACATTCACAATGAAGATGGAAAGCCTTCTGGAGCCAACATCAAACAAGCTCCTGGTAGGTGGCATGTGAGATCTATCATATAGATCAACCATGTGACAACTGAACAGAAACAATGGGGCGATTCAATTTCTTGAATCAATCCTGGTTCAGGTTAGGGATTGACGGATACCTTTGAAAAAACCAGTCTTTGTGCTTAAAAACTCTTTTCTTTAGCACATCGACTGTGTACTCATTTTTCAAACCAAAAGGTATTTTTATGATTGATAATTGATTTTCAATAAAACCTTCGTTGTATTGCAAAAACAATTTCTATTGAGCAATACACGATTGTTTTTCAAATCTCTTTTCTTCAATCAGTGGACTTAAAATTCGCTGGTTCACTCACTCCGTGTTGTCTTCTTTGAGATGTTCCGGTTTGAGAACAGCTAGAACAGCTGCGAAACCCTGTCAAGGAGATTCTTAGGAATCCTACCTGATCACAGGCAGTACTTGTACTGATCAACGGGGAACCGTGGGCCGTGTACCTCAATTCATCGAAAGTGATCAAAGACACTTTCGTGCGATTTGTTGCTAACTGTTGTATGCAGGTACGCCCGACGTTTGCAGCTGATCAGAATGAAGCGGTCAATCCATAGCCGCATGCTCACTTAACACATTCATCTCAAAAGAAATCATGATTAGTGCATCAATGACTCTGATATTTTCACACCAAGCTTCTGCTACGCTGCTGCCAATATCGTGATTCAACAAATGCTTCCGCTACTCTGATGAGAAGATATCATGATCCAGAATGTGAGCATGTCGGTCCCAAAGTCACAACACCACAATGGATGTCTCAGAGATTTTTGATAGCTGATGATCTCCAAAGATGGCTCAAACGTATCATCACGTGGATCAGTAAAAGACCTCCACTTGGAATAACCAAACATGCATTGTGAAGAATCAATGACTACGAGCCTAGGAGCAAAGGACCACATCAAGAATGCAAGATCAATTGTTAAATGTTATATTTATTTGTATTCTATGTAATTTTGGTACATTATTGAGGTGACCTCCCTTAGGGGGAGATTGTTAGGAATTAGAAATTCCCAGTATTAAAGATTCGGTCACCTCAAGTATATGTAATCGTTAGAAAGCTCGTAGTCGTAGTTCTTTTAAGTTAAGTAGTTATTTAGTTAAGTAACACCGTGGAGGACGGACGGGTCTTTACCCACTGTATGCCTGATCCACAGCCCAAAGTGTGGCGATTTGTGTAAGACTATAAATACTCTCTACCTTCCAAGGTAGAGAGTTGGAGCTCATAATAATATCTTTCACTTTCTCTCACTAAGTTCCCTAAACCTCTAACTTTCTCTCTCTAGAATTCCATCTTATTCGCCACCTTGTCTTATGGTTTGATGTGTATGTGAAAAGTTATATCTAACATAAACTATGATCTTTAGCACACACAAATTGACCCATTTTGCATGTGTATTGCAGGACCATGTAATTCTGCAAGTTATATATTTAAAGTGCATTAAACATTCAAACCTTTTGAACTGTTATACATTATATTTAAAAGAAAATAAGTTATGTTGTGCCTACCTGAATAGCTTGGTTGTATGGAAGGTTAAGGATGCCTTTTTGATGATTTGTTTGCTGTATAAATGAATTTATGTTGTTTGAATAATGTTTTTTTATTCTTGCCTTTATTTTGTTGAATTTTGTGATGTTCGAACTCACATGCATACCAAATTTTGAGTGTGTGATAGTCTTTATTTGATCATTGGATTGAAATTATTATTACTGGATACTGTTAGAGTTAGTTATGCATGTAGTTTATACCAATATTTAACAGGTATACTTCACCTGTTTTTCCTTTAGTATACTTAAATTGTCACCTTTAGATTCGATTATTATTTTCTTAGGTCTTATATTTTCTTAGCAGCCTGATATGTTTAATGACTATCTGATAATTTGTCGATGATTAGCTGCAACATCGATGGCTATATGTATATTGTGTTAGCTGCAAAATCGATGGCCGAGTTTTAAAGAATTATATTAATGGTCAAGCATATATAACTTTAGTTGTCCTAACATCAGCTGGCTGCTTCAAATTTGTTTATTCATTGGGAAAAGGTGACCTCTATTGAAAGGAGAAGATCACAGTCCATTGAGGTATATGTAGCAGTGTCATGCAATATCGTATAAGACATAAAAAACTAAGCTTCCTTAGTTACTTTCTTTCTTGTGTTTCTCTTATTTACGAAGCATGTGATTTAGGTAGAGGATTCAACGTACACATAATTTTTTATATTGAAGAGCCTGTATCAGATTATCTTCGAGCAACTTTTTTGACAATAATGTCAATTCATAATAAGGTACACCTTCCGTCTTAGACAATGTTAAAAACTATTTCCAAGATACGTGTTTTGCTCATTTTTTTATAGTGTTTTACTTACATAAATTAAATGTCCCTTTAAACATTTTTAATAAATTTTTTCAACCCATTTTATGTGTAAATGGTCCATTTAGGTTTAATTAGCAAGTTAGCTAACACGAACACCTAGTGATCTTGTCAAAATGGTTTTATTATAATTTTATGTTAGTATTTTGTATTATGGTTATTTTAATAATATATAAGCCACTAATATATAACCTATAAAGAAATATATTTTCTCATTTTTGAAAGACTTCCATGTGTTAAACAAATATGCTTTTCAGCAAAAGTTGTTGACGATTCTGCAAGGCCTGCATTGTTAACATTTTTGATGGTACTTTTTTCTATTATAACTGAATTTGGTTTTAACTCAAATTCTTAATTGACTCCCTTTTTTAGTAAACAGAGCAAACTTCTAGAAGTTTAACTACTCTGTAATCAGCGTGACAATTCTTGCAGTGTTCAAAAGGGTCATCAAAAGGTAAAAATAAATAGCCATTACTTTATTCTTTTTGTTAGCCTTGATTTGTTTATATAATTTCGTTTTTGTTACTTCAAGATTATCGAGGCACGGCCGGTTACTGTAGCTCCAGAAGAGATAATAAAGAGGTTGGAGTACCTGCATAGTATGTGATCGGGGGCGACTATTTTTTGGAGCTCAATCCCCGTTTACAGGTGCATGTGAAATTCATCATTCGATTTCTTATTTTGTGGATCCAACCCACTTGATGTATGGGACAGACATAAATGTAAAAGAAATAAGTAAAAACAAAGTTCTTATATCATTCTTTTTGTAGGTTGCGCACCTCGTCACGTAGTGGATATTCGAAATTAATCTACCTGCAGCACACGTTGCGGTTGTAATCAGGGTTCCTCTTTGGCCATTCCCTGGTACGGTTGATTTCTTTGTAGTGAGAAGTGACATAGTTTAAAGCTATTTGCTAAATGTACATTTTCTTTCTAAATGTTCTTATATTTTGACTCATATTTTAGAAATAAGTCGGTTTTAGGAAATGGATAATAGAGGAGTATACGATGCTTGGAGGACAACATCAGTCAATGCCACTCCACTCTGTTTGACTGTGACAAAATAGTCTATTAGGCGAAAGGGTCATTGTGCTGTTGTGCGTGTGACAAGTGAGGATCCTGATAACGATTTAAACCACTGGTGGGAAAATTCCGGTTTGAAGAAAAAACTTTCTTATAAATATCCCAATAACGAAAAAATATTTGCACATCTTTTACTAACCAGAGTTATACTTTTAGGACATAAGTTTTAAAAATAAGCCATCCAAACAACACTTTATGGTGGAATCAATTATGTTAAGAATTTAAATTGTTGGAATAAATCCATTTAATAAGTTGTATGCATTACAAGTAGATTTTATTAGATTTTTCAAACCATTTGACATGTTTCATATTTAAACCATATTTTTAATATGGCCCGTTTTAGTTAAAAAGTAACCCAAAATCGACCCTGCATAAACAAATGGGTAAAAATTTCACCTTAGCAAGCCATAGCTTCTTCTATTCAATTTCAAAAAACATGTATGAAAGTTATTATCATTAGGATCTAATATGACACTATGATAGTAGTGTGCATTGTTGAATATCCACAAATAGTCTAATAGGGTGTTTGGTTAAGTATAATTTTGGTGGTTAATGGGTTATTGTATTTTGAAATAGCACTTAAAACACTTTGAAGGTGTTTGACTAAGCTTATTTTGAAAAGCTCATATTTAAAAACAATATATTAATAGGTTTCACTTTGTTAATCATTATCTTAAAAATCATGCTTATTTACATTGTTAATTCTTCTTTACATTGTTAATTCTGTATAGAGCAAACCACATGCTTTGATCAGGATTCACCATTGAGTTTTGGCATGAAGCTGATATTCACTAAAAGCTTCAATATCCCAATGTATTGGCACTTTATGGTGATGTAGAAGATGGGCCTGGTGGAACGTTAGCTACCGTCACAAAGATAGGTTACACTTCCACACTTCCACCTCCAATGCAATCAATTCTTTTATTACTACTGATTAAACCAATTTGGCCACCTGTTATCAGATTACAGACACCAAATAAAGATGTTGTGTTACATTATCTCTTAACCCTGGTAAGAACCTTGGACGCGGTTAATGTTTATCTCTTTGTAATAAGTCATAGTATTGAATAGTCAGAGCTCGGTTTTAAAAAGCGTGAAGCGCTCAGTTGCGCTAAGGGTCAAAAAACCGAAGCGCGGGGCGATGAGGCGAAAGCGCACGCCTTTTGCAGTCGAGGCGAAAGCACTGTTCAGAGTACTATAGATGCTACAGTAGTTACTGAGTGAGAGGCATGTAAAGATTCAAATAATGAAACAACTTTATAGCTTCTGCAATTGCTCTAGAATTCTACTACTATAAAACATCTTGCAAAATATACTGATAAGGTTTTTTATTTGAATTATGTTGTACAAAGCTTTTGAAATGGTTATTTAGGAATGAAAATACGACTTCAAGAAATTGCTGGTAGCGATTATATTAAGTTTATCAATATCTTAAAACCTATGCTACTGATTTTTATCTTGAAGAATTCTTAAAGCTAGCCGCCCAATAAGGCTATGGGACATAGTGACTGCCTCAAATGGAAAGACTATTGAGGTTTATGTTTGTACATGGGAGTACATGCCTTTATATTTTGGGTATAGAGTGCTTCTTAATCTCATGGGTATATCATCGGTAAGGTTTATATTATTGAGTAGAATGTGAATTGACAGGAAATTAGAATGTGAATTGACAGGAAATTATAGTTGCTTTCGGTTCACCCACTTGAGATTGTCATGGGGTATATTCTTACAGAATTAATATTTTGTTTGGATAGGGTTGTTTGGACACAGTTTTTTAGAGGTTTTTATGCTATTTTTTCTTTACAACTTCAATATGCTGTTTGGATAGAATAAATTGGATTGTTTGGACACATAATTTTAGAGGGTTGTGTGCTGATTTTACAACAGAAAAAGGCCCGTTTGGTTGCATGTTTTGTAAAGGTTTGTATGTTGTTTCTTACAGCATGTGAATGTTGTCACAAGAAAAACTTCAGGTAAATTCATGATGACACTAAAACAAAGGTTGCTCTTTGCAAAACAACTGACTTCTTTTCTTTTTCTTTTTTTAATCAATATATTGGTTATTGTATAATAAAGGTTGCTTCATATGATTATATATCCTATGTTTTGATCGTGTAGTTTTTAATCTGTTGCTGGAACTACAACAATATCATACGAAGTTTAGTGTCTCCCAAGATGATCATGTTACTCGTGAGTGAGTCAAAATATATCTGTTGAAATATCAATTAAGATCAACCCGGAAGTTTCATCAAATAATTCAAATATATTATGTGCATGCAGGGAACATGTAAAGCCCCTTTTATCACTTATACCTTATCACAACTAAAGCACGTTACGCGTATAACACGTAACCCACAAACCCACGTATACGTATAACAAGCAACTCGTAAACTGAAGTTATGCGAAGAGAGATTAAGAGAAGAACTTGGTGACTTGATGTATAGATCGTGTATGTATTTAGAGAGATAAAGGAAAGAAGATGAAAACAATATTTCATATGAATAAAACACACACACACACACACTCAAGCACACCCCTCAAATGAGACTTTGAGGGGTTTATATAGTACAAGACAAAGGATGCCCTAAGGCTTGGCCATGGGCCGTATATGGGCTTGGACATGGATTGGGTTACATGAACTTATACAATGCTAGCTTAACTAAACTAATAACCAATTAGCTTAGCCCAATCCACGAGCCCGTTGACTATTCTAGTACGATATCTAACACACGTTACAAAGTTCCTAAATGTGAATGACCATCACTTCTAATAAAAACTATTAAGGCTAACAATCTCCCCCTAAGGGGTGGTCATTCAAAAGATGCTCCACTTGATAAGGTCTTTACTTTTCTCGAGCTTGAACTTTGTGTGTAGATATAGAATAGTCTTGTTTCATTGTTCCTTCATGCTTTGTGATCAGTTAATGTGGTTGTCTGCTGTTGTCAACTTCGTTGGTTAGGTGTCTCCACGCCTTTCTCCAACATGCTCACACTTCTATTTGACTTTTAATTACCAATGATGTAGTTCTCAAGTCCTTATACTTTGTAGATTCTTTGACATTGACGAAGAATCATCTTTAACTTTGTGTTGCCTTTGATTTTGATGAGAACTTTCATGTGTTGTTGGTATGAGCATGTGGAGAATCTGCACGATCAATCCGCTCCGGAGCTTCCATAAGAAGAAAACATAAAAACAGGTTAGTAATAAGCGGATTCCGGCACTTACAAGTTTGAATTTTGAGGGTGTTAACAGCATAGTGTGAAAACACATCTCTAATTCTTACAAAGGCCGTTCGTGAACAGGATTCCCACAAGTGAGATAACGCAATGTACCGAGGTACATCTACAGTTCAGATGAGTCGCTGAGGTACACCGAAGCATCACCCCACGACTGTAGACCGTTTGAGACACACTAAGCGTAATCCACGGGGAGTTACCGAAGTGACCTGCTGTCAGGGCTGCTTGATGTTGACCCTGGCAGGAGTTTCCATTCAATCACTGAAGATCACAAATGTGAATCTTCTCATAAATGTTCTGGCAGATTGCTAAGACCTGCGTAGGACTTTAGAATGTATCACTTGTGCCTTTATATATGAACAGAAAGCGATGTCATGTCAAGTGTTCCTATGAGATCTTTTGATGAATCTCGTGGCTCTAGACTCAATAGTGCATTTGGTTTTCCTGAGCGGAGACTAGGGAGAGGGTCTCCTTCTTCAATATCAACGATCTCTAAGAGAAAGTCGATAGATTATGTAGGGTTCCCAGTGAGAATGAAACAAATCCTTTTAAGAGGAATTGAGTAGCTAGAAGGTTTAGTGCAGTGCGTCACTAGGTCCATGACGTCTTTGTCTTCAATACCAGTGTCATCTTTGTGACAACCAGTAGCAGATGAATTGAACCCGGTTTCTGCCCTAAGTTGAATAATTTGGAGGGCTATTTCTTTTCACCCTTTTTCGATTACATTTCTTTTTACTTCTTCAACCCCTTCTTTCTCCTTTCTCACATTACTCTTTTTTTCAATCATTCCTAAGGACTCCTAGTTCTAAATTATTTGTGATGTCCTTGGGTAGATCCCTCCGGCTCTGGCGGATCATTGGACGAATTTCCTATCCTTAGTCACCTTATATCTCCATGACTGTCCTATTGTTGCCATAAAACCATTTTTCTTGAAAATCTCTCAAAGTGTTTTTGATAGAAAACATGTTTGAAACACTCCGAGAGTTTTATATTTTCATAAACACTCCCCCTTCACATGTGCTTATATGTTTGGACAGAAATCTGCACATAGAGGGTAGAGTTCGCACTTATTGAATTGATCGAGTTTAAATGAACTAGACCGATTCGAGACACATTTACATCACTAGAGAACTAGCTTGAAATTATTACCCGTCCTGGTCAAGTCCATAGAAAGTTTCTCGAGATGGTACATTATTCCTTGTCAATTCATTGGTTTCAACTGAGTTGAGCTCTTTTGAGATTCAAACAACGATCATTAAACCTTTTTTATCATATTTTAATCACGTTTCTCCCCCTCAAAAATAGCATATCTATGATGTTTTTGAAACAAAATGATTAAAAGATATGTTTTTCGGAAAGCATTTGGAGAGAAACTGATTTAGCATGAATTTTGGAACAATTTTGGTTTAATACTCCCCCTTAACGAAAGCATATTTTTTATACAGAAAATTTAGAATCAATTAAGGGTTTAGAGGGAGTTATCTTGGTACCAAATGTGAGAGATTTTGAAAAATCTTTTTTGAAAAATTTCGAATCAATGGTACGCAAGATGAAGATTTTAAAAAATCTTTTGAAGATATTGAAGAAGAATTATCTTCATGTGTTTTAGGATAAGTGCTCGATATTTATGAAAATCGATTTTGCGTAGCACTTTCCTTTCTTTAAAGTTCGGGTTACAGTCTAAAGTTACTGCAAGCCATTGTTTTTAGGAAAAGTGCGTTAAAAATATTTAAAACCTTTGTTTGGTTTAGCACTTTCCTTTCTTTGAAGCGCGGGTCCTGAACTGATGTGTTCAGAAGCCATTATTTTGAAGTCCGAGTTTCGTACTGAAGTATACGAAAGCCATTATGAAGAAATTTTGAGAAACGACATGTTTTGGAAAACATTAAAAGAACTCTCGCTCAAGCATCTGTACATGCCCGTATCATTGTTGAATGACATTTCTAGAAACGTACAGAATATCGATTATACAAGAGACATGTCGTGAGAAGAATATTTTTGGATTTTTTTTGATTTTTTAATGTTTTTGTATTTTTGAAAGTTTTATATTTTTATATTTTGCTTTTGTTGGTTTTTCAAATTTTGTATTTTGTTTTTGATTTTATAGAAGAAATGGGAAATCAAAAATAGAAGATAAAGAGAATGAAGAGGAAGAGTTTACAGAATTGGAACCCTCTGAAGAGCTGGGTTCAGAGATATTTGATTCACCTGCAACCAAAAAAGAAGAATTTTCACAAATAACAGTGTTAGAAGTACAAGATTCCTCACGGTGAGGGTGATCACTATCAACGGTTGTAGTGATTTCTACTTCCTTATCCTGATGAGTTTCACTATTATCTGTGTTGGTGCAAGTATCAAAAATATTTCCTGTGGGAATCCATCTAAGACCTACTTTGTTGAAAACTTTTCCCGTGGGTATCCACCTAAGGCAAGATCTAGGAGTTGTTTTCTTATCAGATGCAGCGGAAGACTCATTTTTTTGAAAAACTGCGTCCTGAATAGATCCACCTATTAGGTTTCCTTTTGATGTGCATCTTGTCAACGAGTTTGTTTCTATTTGGTGTCTTAGTGGATTGTGCCTTGGCACGAGAATTATCTTTCTTGAGATATTGTGAGACACATGCATCATGATTAGCTGAAAAGACACATTTTTTACATGTAGTACAGACAAATTCAATATTCTTGTTTAAAACAGCAGCTTTAACTTTGTCACTACAGTCTTTTGGAAATTGATTCTTGTTCGAAAAAGACTTAGAATTCCTAGTGTTGTTTTCTAAGGGCATAGCATTTTCTTTTGCGCAACTACTCTTAGATGTAAGCCAATCCCTAGTTTTTTGATGAGTGTACCTAGGTAATGGTTTACTACTACTAGCATTGCCTTGAAATCTCGTAGAATTCATCACCCTAGATGTTGCACCTAAAATTCTGTCTTTTCGAGTCTGTGCCTTTTTCCTAGCTTCTTCTAGATAGTGATTATTGACCATGTCGTTAGAACCGACAAATTCTTTAACTGGATTTTTGGTCACATTCCGTGTACTAGTCTTAGAAATGCCAGGTGTAAACACTTTTTCTATATCAAAAACAGGTTTTTCAAAACCTTTGATAATTCTCTTTTTAATAGGCAAAGACTGTGGAGTGACTGTTTTTGATAAATCATTTTTCTCATTGACTTTTGGAGGAAACTGAGAAATAGACATTTTTGGTTTGAAAACTGGTTTGGGAACATTTGTTTTCTCCTCAGTCAATGGTTTTGCAAACTTAGTATCCACAGCCTTCCCTTTTAGACATTCCAACTGAGCTCTCAAAAGATCATTTTGCTCTTTCATGTCCTTGTAGGCACGCTCATACGACAGTTTGTCATCCTTGCATTCCTATGTTTTTTGATCAAGTTGTTTAAAATAGGACACGTTTTCTTTTTCAAGTTTTTCAAGAGCATTTTCATATTTTGAAACAATTGCGGAGGTCTCAGACTGGAGTCTTTCATGAACTTCAACAGAATATGTTTGTAAAATAATGGACATGATATCAGTAGTTATAACATCTTCGAAGAGAGAATCATTTAAATTTTCCAAAACTTTGATGTGTTCAACACTTTCATTAGCTTGCTTTACAAGGGATTTGTGGTCCTTGACAAAGTCAACTGTTTCTTTCAAAAATGCTTGTTCAAAATGAATTACCCTTGCACTGATGGCATTCAGCTGAGGGGCAATTTGAGTTTCAAAAAACTTTCTTTGTTCGATGTCAAAACTAGAGAACCAGTTGTTAGGTGTAATAGTGGTTTTAGTTTTAATAGTCTCTTGAAGATCCGCAATTCTAGTTTTCACATTGTCTAAAATACTTCTCGCATCACTTGTGTTAAAAGGATTGTTTGAAGACATTTGTTCAATGTTCGAAAGAGATTTGGAGACAACAACTGGTTTTGAAACAGATTTTGAAACTGGTGTTGACTCTTTGTTTGAAACACTTTGTGTGATGGAGAACTTTGACTTTTCTTTTTGATTAACAAATGTAATTCCATTAATTTTGTTCCATTTGTTATAATCAATTGGTTTAAGATCTGGATTCTTTTGTTTCATTTTAGATCTACTCTCATCAGATAGTTATAACGTTTCAAGTGAATCACGAACAATTATAAGTTCATGCACAACTTTTCCATTATTCAACACATTCTGTTCTTTCTGAGCTTTCTTGAGGAAACAAGGAGGTGAGTTACCAAGAGCCATTTTTTGTGTAGTATGAAAATACGGATTTGTTTGATTAATCAGCATATTAGTTGATTTAGCTGAATGACCCGTTGTAACAAGCAAATTTTCCAACTTTTTGATCATCTCATTTTTATCAAGAATTTCATCAAGAAGAGAATCTTCTCGTTTTGAAAAATCAGCAATTAACTGCTTCTTCTCTTTTTCAAGATCAGAATAAGTTGCTTGTTGTTTAGAAAGTTGGTTTTTTAGATCAGAAATTTCCTTGTTTAAAGATTTTATTTTCAAGTTCAAATTCACATCAAGTGTGTCATACTTGATTTGCAATTCTTTTTCTCTTAAAACAGAATCTCGATAACCAATTTCTAATTCTGATACTTTGTTTGTATGAAATTCAAAGGCTGTTGCGTTCTCTTTGTAACTCTCAAGCTCAGCGGTCAATTTAGCATTCGCGGCCTTAACTTCGCGATTGACCGTTCTAACTTTCTCAATTTCAATACCACAATTATTAATTAATGTTTCAAAATAAGCACGTGTTTCCTCATCATTAGCACCATTCTGTTTACCTTGACCTTCATTAGGATCCATATATGGAGTTTCAGAGTTAACATTGCTATTAACTTGCTCCCCCACATATGTGTCATAATAAGGTTCGTGAGACACAGAATGTGGCTTCTCATGAGTAAACGAATTAGCAACATTACTATAATTTGGTACCTCATTGAGTGGATCTGTGTCGTAGACGGGAGGTGAGTCAAAAGTAGCACTTGATGTTGTGTCCTGCTGGTTGACTGTAAGACAATAGCTTGCATTATCATTTGCTTTCTCTGCCCGTCCTGGATACATAAATTTGTATTCCTCAGTAGTCAACTCTATTCCCAATTTTTCTTTCTTTGCTAACAACACCCTGTACTTGAGGTTCTGAGGTAGCATACTGAACCGACGATACCCTGAATGTTGGAATCACTCCTAAACCTTAATTCAAGTGTTGGTTACTCATATGTAATAGGTAGCTTATTATGGCCTTTATGTTTGTTTAAGGTCAAGCTTATGTAGAAGGCCCATAAGCTTAGGCCCATGTCCAATAAGGAAAAGGGAAGGAGTAGGAGTGTTGCCCTAGCTCCTTGCCTATAAATACTATGTAATAACCCTCACTTGAGGGTTGGTTGTTTAATTTATTCCTTTCACTCATGCCCTACGCGTAACCGTCTTAGTATATCGTGTGTGTGTGTTTGGTTTATTGTTCAATCGCCTTTATCTCTTTCTATTAAGCTTGTGTTGTAAAACTAGTGACCTAACAGTGGTATCAATCGCCAAATAGTTGGGTGAACACTTTTGTTTTGAAGTTTTTCACCGTATAAAATATCCCGGTTGTTTTGAAGTTTTCCACATCTGTGTACTTGCATGTTATCATATCCCGGTTGTTTCTCTTATCAATGGTGGTAAACTTTTCTGGTTAAACTGACACTCCTCGGTCTAAAATTATAACATTTCATTATTTTTCTTAAGTCGAGGGGGAGTGTCATCAAGTTTCTTTCTTAAAAAATCTTTGTTTGGTAACCAAAATGGAAGTTAATTGGCTTTAAATGAAAAAGGAAAAGGTGGAGGGACCAAAACTGTCAAAAGATGAAAGTTATTTTAATAAAACACGTTCCACCAAACTTCCACTTCACATTTATTACTCATTAACCTAACCAATCCTACGCACGAAATTCGTTCTTCAAATTTGTGTTTCTGATCATCAATTTGTAAGTTGTTTCATGATCTTAACGTATTTACAAACATAGGTTTTGATTTTTACACGAATCCAACGGTCAAATTTTTTCTATGATTGTTTTTGTGTTCTACGCATAAGCGTATGAACTCACAATCAAGAATGGGTATTTGTGGTTAAAAGGATTGTGTCAAAACGTGTCTTTAACATCAAGGATACTAATTTTATCCTCTAAATCCACCCAGAAACACGAATTGATGGTTTTTCAAAATTAGGGTTCTTAAGTCGAATTGGGTGTTTTCAAATGTGAAGGTTTTTGGTCAAAAAGATTGTTATGAGATGATGCTCTTATGATGAATTGATCATATCTATGCCTTAAAACAACCCAGAAACACTAATTGATTATAAATTAGTAACTAGGGTTTAATGTTCTTGAGCTTTAGGTATTATTGATTCTATGCGAATTAGATGTTAATACTTGGTTAACTCTCTCATGTAACATCTTAGAACTACCAGAAAACGTTTGGTGCAATTTCCATGGTTAGAATTGTTATGCGTAATTCTTGAACTATTAGGGTTTTGGTTTACGCGTAAGACTTTCTACGCGTAAACTGTAAAATGTGTTTCATGCCATAATCTGTTTCAAAACGACTATACATGTTAAGATTGCTGATATGATGACTTTATTTCTGTTTTGCTACGCACAAAACTCAGAATCAAGGTCCTTGTTACTCTACGCATAAGGATCACCTTACGCGTAGAAATTTATGCGTAAGAGAAATTTTACGTGTAACTGTTACGCGTAAGGTTCTACAATGGGACTACGCGTATCCTGTGAAGGATATGCGTAAACAGTGACCTCTACGCATAAGGTCTACTCTTACGAGTAAGCCTTACACGTAAGGTTTATATACGCCTACGCGTAAGCTCTACGCTTAATGTCCCCTTTTCCTACGCGTAACATTTCTTACGCGTAAGTAAGGATCCTACGCATAAGCTTGCGCCTACGCGTATACCACTCCTGTTTACGCGTAACTTTATCATTTCTACGCCTAAGCCTGGATTGACCTTAATTTTGAATTGTTACATGTACAAACTTGTAAATAAACTAATCATATCATCACGAAACCAATAATGTCACTAATAAACTTAAACATTTGAAATGTTGTGAACTATAAGTGATAACATAAACTTTAAAACTTAAAGTTAACTAACTCACGAAACATTTCACGACGTCATTGGACTATTGGACAAACAAGTGACCTAGGACTCGTAAAAATCATTAACACTGTACATTCAATAATTAGACAATAAAAACCTTCTGTTGACTAACATTATGTCTTTCGATATGTTGGTTCTTTTGGCTAATGTTATTTCAGATCACGACATGGCTGCTAAAATGAATGTGGATGCACCAGAAGTTCTCACAATTGCTGACATCTTCCCTAATGGCTATCCGAGAAAGATTGGAAAGAACAACCTTAGGGTTGACTTTGAAACCCTCACATGCTCAGAAACTTCTTGTCTCATTGCTGTGGATATTCTAAGGAATCATCCCTACCAGAACATGCTCTCTCACTCTGCTACAGTACCGGAGATCTACATGCAACAATTCTGGAATTCAATGCAGAGGATCACAGGTCAAAGTGCAGTGACAGTGACGCTCAATCACAAACAAGTCACCATCACTCATGCAGACTTACGGGCCGTTCTTCTCATTCCTGAAATCGAGCCAACCGACTTCTTTGCCACACCTACTGAGGAGACAGTTCTTCAATTCCTGATTGATATTGGCTATGATGAAGCTTCAGGAATTATCACTAAGCACTCTCATGTGGAGCTTAAGAACATTCCTCAACCGTGGAGAACCCTCTACATCATCATCACCAAATCGGTCTCTGGTCGTGATAGTGGCTATGAGTATCCCAAGCTCATGGAACTACAAATCTTCTGGTCATTAATCAACAAAAAGGACATCGAAATTGAAGCACTGTCATGGGAAGACATGATGTCATTTCACAAGAAACTTGGCTCAAAGATTCCCTATGTCAGATACACAAAATTGTTGATCCAGAGAGCACTTGGACTTCATCCCGATATTCTACAAAGGCTCAATGACCCAGACAATCACGATATGTTGACTGAGCCTACCCTATCAGTCAGAATCAAGGAATCGTCAACAAAGAAACAGGGTGCTGTATTACCTGATCACCTTCTGTCTAATGAAATCAAAAAGCTCGAGACATACAAAAGGTATCTAGTAGCAGTAAGAGAAGGCAAAGTTGGTCATCTCGATGAAAAGTCTTCTGGAACACCTATAAGGAGAACCAGAAGAGGCAGTGCAGGAAGTGCTGCAAGTACTGAAAGTCAAAGGAAGTTTCCCAAGAGGAATCCTCCTCGTAAAAGGACTGTTCCTTCTAAGGAAGCTGTTCCCATTCCCGTACCTAAACCTGAACCGCATAGAAAGCTAATTGACGAGGACTCGGAAGGTACTGCATCAGATGAAGAGACTTTCTACTCTGAAACTGCTGAAGATGAAACCACAACGGTATCTAAACCTCCCAGTCCTCCAGCTGAACATGGCAAAGGGAAGACTCCTGTACTTGTGCCCTATAAAGAAAGCTCAGATGATGAAGAAGAGCAACTGGATACTTCATACAGGAAGAAGTTTAAATTCGTTAGACACCTTCAAAAAGCTAAAGAATTTGAACAAGATCAAATGCGTGGCCCCGGAGGGTCGAGTGGTGGTGTCCACTCTTCACCAGATCCTGATGCGGTTAATCGACCCGATAAGGGAACTGGTGCCACCACTCTTGTGCAACAGCAAAAGCTTGTGGAGGAGTCTACTGATTATAACATTGAGGAACCAGAAAAGGATAAGACTGAGAAAGAAAAGACTGATGAAGAAGCCCAAGCTCAGAAGGAAGTAAAAGCTAAATCTGGACAAGACAACGAAGAGAATTATGATGATTATCTTCTCAACAGTCCAACTCGTTCCAAGGAGGATACTTCTGCACCTCCAAAGGACTCTGAGCCTCCTCATGTCTCCTCCTCATCAGATTCATCATCTCACTCTTCACCACCACCATCTAAAAGATCAACCAAATCAACATCCAAATCAGTGAAGAAGCCAACTCGATCTTGGATATCTCATGCTCATAAAAGAATTGTGAATGCTGTCAAACAAGTCAGAAAGAAAGACATACTCTACAGGAAGATGAATTTCTACGCTGATCAGATACAGTATATTCATGATGATATCGACAAGATGCAAGATGAAAGGAAGTATGTCCAGAAGCTCATGAAAGATGATCTTCAAGGGAATATGGACGAAATGATTAAAGGATACACTCACCAGTTCCTTATGGAGGTCGTTCCGAAACTGACAAAGGAGATGTATACCAGACAACTGTATCCAAATCTCTTGCATCTAGCCAAACAAGCCATGAAATCAACTCCGATGAATTTAAGCATCAATCCAGTTGAATCTACAATCTTCTCAGATGATGAATTGGTGAACCGGCCAGTAGCGCAAATGTCGAAACGCTCTGCAACGTTTGCCTCACACGAAGCTAAACTGTTTGAAGCTCTACTGGAATACCAACTCAGGTCCTCATTCCGAGAAGAAGCTGTTAGGCCCAAACGTTCAAGAGATGATGAAGACAAAGATCATGATAAGGATAAAGAGCCCAAACGCACAAAGAAGTCTGATGAATCATCCTCTATTCAGTACTCGATGCAACCTCCACCACAACGGACTCCTGCTCAACAAAGATCTCCTCCTCGTTCTTCTACAGATAAACCTCAGGATTCTTCTGAATTACCACCCGAGACTCAGAAAACCGGTGATCACTTTGGGTATACGGGTGGTGATGATGAGGAAGTCCGTGAGCCCCTACAACAACCCACTTCTCCCAAACAAGTTCAGAAACCAGAATCCTCATCTAGGCCTTAACAAAAGAAGAAGAAGGCGCTCATGGTTGACGTCGTATCATGGCTAGATGACGATAAAACAGAGGAATTTGAATGGTTCTCTACTCTTGTTAATTCAACCCCCTACCCAGCTGAAGGTCAAGATCTGGTAGACGGTAATACATTGGAGCATGCTAAGATTTTGCAAGAAAAGTTCCATGTGAAGAAGTTGACGAAATCCGAGTTGAAGCGAATCAAGAATGAAGCATTTCAACTGTTAAAAGATCGCTCGGAAAGTGCCCTCGAGGTCGAATATCACCTTGATAACATTGCTCGAGCTATGTCTAACAACATGGATTGGCTCAACCCAGAAGCAAACATCGACTTCACCAAACGGGACAATCCTCCATATTACACCGACTGGTCTAAACCTCTACCAACAATTGGCCAACCAGATGAACCTAGGATTCCATTCAGATATTTCTTCAACAAAGACTTGGAATTTCTTCTACACGGTGGCGATGGCTCAAGGAAATACGCTACATCTTTGACACTTCCATTCCCCGCAGCAATATACTCAAATTGCATAGCTATCGAGGAAAGAGCTAATCACTTGTTCTCCAACAAAGTGGAAGCATACGACCGAGATGCAATGTACGGGATTCATCATTGGCCGGAACGCCGAAGAATCTACTACAGAAGCTGCCAGGTTCAGAAGTCTCAACATGCAGTGTTCAGTACTAAGGATATCGTTGCCATCAAACACGTTGATCTTTCGACCAAATGGGACTACACTTTTCTCAAGAAGATTGTGGTCAAAAGGCAAGATGAACGGGATTATGCATTCTCTGAAGCTGACTTTGAGAATTTGTCTATCAACGACATTGAAGACATGTACCTTGCCAAAGTACAGGGTCGCATGAGGCAATTTTCAACTGAAGTACAACGTGAATTCATCAAGTCACTGCTCATCTTCATCAGACGCATTGTCATCAAAGAACGTGTAGAAGATCTCCAACTTGCAGTTGAATCATATCAGACTCGTGTTAACTTCACTCCACCTCAGCTTGATCTTCCCGACATCAACCAGCTCTCACAATATACACTCATCAGCAAACCATTCGGCGTCGTTTACCGCAGTGAACTTCAAAGGAATTGCTTAATGGCGTGTAGTGATCTTCACAAGTTTAGGGATCACACTTTGAAGATGGTTAGGGACGGATTGGCTTATAGGTTGAAGGATATACGTCAAAAGATTGGGTCTCCTAAGCGATGGAATGATTGATGAAAGGTTGTATAGAAGGGATCAGTTCAGAACGTTGGAAAGATTTGTTGGTGGTCGACCCAGGATTAACATCACCGGCTATCAACGCCCGGTTCGTACTCCTGGCAACATCACTGGACTTCCTGGTACCCCTTGAACTGTTTCTTTCATTATTACATTTGGATGTGTGATTTAATATGTCTATGGCTTGTGCACACATAACAGTGTACATCCCGTAATTGTCAAGAAAGGACCCTGTGGTACGCTTCAGTGCCACAATCCTTATAAAAGGAGCGAAAGCTTCTTACTTTTGAGTTAAACCTATCAAACCTTTCATTTTTCAAGGTTTTGCTCAAAAGGACAAGTACTTCCCCGTATGATTTTCAAAACCTCAACCGTTTATATCACTTGTTGAGGGGGAGTACTTGCATTTAAACTTTGTTCACAAATTGTTCATAGTGGTCATCTTCCCGCAACACTCGAAATGGTCATATTTATTCTCAACTTTTCAAAAATAACATCTTATATGCCATTTTTTAGGGGGAGAAAATTATGTGATAAGAAATATGTTGTGTAAATGCAAATGAATCTTTGTGTAATAGACTTAACCAACGAACTGACGGTACTAAACTGTTAGTAACTCGAAAAGAGTTGTCCTGGACGGGTAATAATTTCAAGCTAGTTCGCTAGTAATGTAAACGTGTCTCGCAAAGGACTTGTCCAAGTAGAAAGTACCATTCGAGAAACTCTTGGTAGACATGAACTTTGACGGGTTTGACAACCTTTCGAGGTTTGTCTACACCTTCAAGGTAGTTATTAGAGCTAGTTGTCACCTAAAAGCTGACAATGTAACTTTTTAACTATGCAATGTAACCGTGTCTCGCGGGGGAGTGTCTATCTTGAGTTGATCAATTCAAAAGTGCGCGCTCTTCTCACACAGTGCAGATTTCCGTCAAAACTCTAAAGCACATGTGGAGGGGGAGTATTTATGCTAAAAGATAAAACTCTCACAGTAGTTCAAACATGTTTTTCATTTACAAACCCTTTGAGAGATTTTCTTGAAAATTGGTTTTATGGCAACATAGGTTAGTCATGGAGTGATAAGGTGACTAAGGTTAGGAATAACCGTCCTATGATCCGCCAGAGCCGGAGGGATCTACCCAAGGACATCACAAATAGTTAGTACTTAGAAGTCCTTAGGTATGATTATAAAAAGGAGAAAATGAGAATCAGAGAAAGAAGGAGTTGAAGAATTAAAAAGAAATGCAAAGAAAAGGGTGAAAAGAAATAGCCCTCCAAATTAATCAACTTAGGGCAGACACCGGGTTCAATTCATATGCTACTGGTTGTCACTTAGTGTCACCGGTATTGAAGATTAAAAGTCGTCATGGACCCAGTGACGCATGCACTAAACCTTCTTAGCCACTCAAGCTTCTCTCAACAGAAGCTTGTTTCATTCTCACAGGGAACCCTACGTAAACTATTGGATTTCTCTTAGAGATCGCTAGTATTGAAGAAGGAGACCCTCTCCCTAGTCTCCGCTCAGGAAAACCAAAACGCACTATTGAGTCTAGAGCCACGAGATTCATCAAAAGATCTCTTAGGTACACTTGACATTTCATCACTTGATGCTCAACAATAAGAACATCAGTGGTACGTTATCAAGTCCTTCACAGATCTTAGCTATCTGTCGAGAACATTTATGAGAGGTTCACAACTGTGATCCTCAGTGATTGAATGGAAACTCCTGCCAGGGTCAACATCAAACAGCCCTGACAGCAGGTCACTTCGGTAACTCCCCGTGGATTACGCTTAGTATGTCTCAAACGGTCTACAGTCGTGAGGTGATGCTTCGGTGTACCTCAGCGACTCATCTAAACTGTAGATGTACTTCGGTACATCGCGTTATCTCACTTGTGGGACTCCAGTTCAGGAACGGCCTTTGTAATAATTAGAGTTGTGTTTTCACACTATGCTGTTAACACTCTCGAAGTTCAAACTTGTAAGTGCCGGAATCCGCTTATTACTAACCGTTTGAAATGTTTTCTTCTTATGGAAGCTTCGGAGCGGGATGATCGTGCAGATTCTTCTCATGCTCACGCCAACATCATCACTAATGGAAGTTCTATCCAAAAGCAACACAACAGTCAGAATGATTCTTCGTCAAATCAAAGAATCTACAAAGTTAAAGACTTAAAGAACTTCATCAGTACTGAATTCCAACGTCAAAGAGCGTGTGAGCATGTTGAAGAATGACGTGGAGACACTGTAGCAGTGAAGTAGACCTGAGGCAGACTTGATGCAGACTACAACATACTATCACTTTCATCACAAAGAACAATGATCAAAGAACAAAGTTAAAGATGACGTCAAAGCATAACTGTTCAAAGACAACTATCTCTCTACACTGGGGAGATTGTTCGAATCAAGGCAATTCTTCTCACAAGAAAGAAGAATGTCAGAAGACGTCAAAGCTACTATTACATCAACGCCTTCACCATTTTTCATCACCAACACTTGAGGGGGAGATTGTTGGAATCACTCATAAACCTTAATTCCAGTGTTTGTTACTCATATGTAATAGGTAGCTTATTATGGCCTTTATGTTTGTTTAAGGTCAAGCTTATGTAGAAGGCCCATAAGCTTAGGCCCATGTCCAATAAGGAAAAGGGAAGGAGTAGGAGTGTTACCCTAGCTCCTTGCCTATAAATACTATGTAATAACCCTCACTTGAGGGTTGGTTGTTCAATTTATTCCTTTCACTCATGCCCTACGCGTAACCGTCTTAGTATATCGTGTGTGTGTGTTTGGTTTATTGTTCAACCGCCTTTATCTCTTTCTAATAAGCTTGTGCTGTAAAACTAGTGACCTAACACTGAATCTTGGCTTTGAGGTTCGGAGGTAGCATTCTGAACCGAAGTCATAAAACAGTTATTCCCATTTTGATATCCCATATTCTGATTCACAATCTGACCCCCCTGATGTCCAACATATTGTCCTGCATATTGCATCTGATTCCCCATTTGTATACCCGTAGCAAATTCATTCTGATTCCCAATAACATCAAACATGTGTCCTTCTTGACTCATATGAATACTTGGTTGAGAAAACTGCGTATTGTACGATGAAATCCATGGGTTGTTGTTATTTGGTGTAGAGTAACCACTGATGTTTAATGCATTATTGGCGAATGCAGCAATAGCAGTTGTGACAGCAGTTGTATAACGATCTTGCATTGTTGCCATTGATGAAGGTATAATATGATAAAGTTGATGTAGGATCGATTCAACGATAAAGGAGTTGTGTTTAAAAGGTTATATCCGTTTGAAGTTTTGTTGAATGTCGTACTCGTGAACTTGGTTCTCAGGCGTAAAACATTTTCTCCCAAAATTTGAAATTCACTATAAAAATCAATTCTAAGGATGTATGAAAAATTTGGGTTTTGACAATTTTGACGCCAAATTTGACCGAAAAAATTTGAATTTGGGTCAAAAATTTTGAATTTTTGACCAAAATTTTCCAAGTTATACAAAAATTTGAATTTCGCATAAAAATTGAACGTTTAGACTCCCCTAAAATTTAAATCCTTAGGCGTAGAGAGAAGAAGTTACGAGTAGAGTTGGTGCTTAGGCGTAGGATCTTATGCGTAGGATGCCTAGCATACGCGTAGACTTGAGAAACCTTAGCTTATGCGTAAAACGAAAAGCTTAGTCGTAGAATCTGTTAGGAATTAGAAAATTCCAGTATTGAAGAGTCGGTCACCCCAACTATTATCCAGCATAAGTTAGCTCGTAGACTTGTCGTTATTTACGTTTCTATGTAGTTAATTAGTTAGTCTAGTAGCGTAAAATAGTTTAGTGCAACACCGTGGAGGAAGGTCGGGTCTTTACCCACTGTATCCCTGATCCACAGGCCGATAGGAGGTCGTTTAGTTTGTAACCTATAAATACCCTCTACCTTGCAAGGTAGAGGGTTGGATGTTCTTTGGTAATCTAATATTCTACAAGTTTCTCTTACTAGAATATCCCACTTTCTCTCTCTCTAAAATCATCTATGTGCTCATTGTGTTAATGTTATGATGTGTATGTGAAAATTAATATCCAACATTTGGTATCAAGAGCCATGGTTAGATCATATCTTGCACATCTTTGGATTTCTAGTGGTTTTTAGGTGGTTTTTGAGTTTGAAAAAGTTTAGTGGTTTTTGCATCATTTGGTTGATTTCTTGTGTTAAAGTTTGGATTTTGTTAGTACTTTTATGTTTAGAATCATCACAAGTGTGTAGGTTTTCATTTGGTAAGCTTGAATCATCTTGGTTGGGTTGTTTTTGGATTGAAAAGTGATGTTTATGTGGTTTTTTCTTGCTAGCGACTTAACACACGGAATACTTTCTTCGTAGCGACGTGCTTTACAAATTTGTAGCGAGTTACAGTTTTAGACCTAGCGACTTGATCTAGCGATTTACAGTACAAGTAGTGGACTCTCCACTACGGGTAGCGACTTGGTGGTAGCGACTTGGTGTGTAGCGAGTTGCTCTTTAGCGACTTGTATCTTTAGCGACTTGAGTAGCGAATTGCTGCCAAAATTTTGCTAGCGACTTGAAGCTTAGCGAGTTACTACCTAGCGACTTGCATTTGTATAGCGACTTGGGACTCTAGCAACTTCGTGGTGTAGCGAATTAAGTGTTAGCGACTTGGTGCATTATCTTCTAGCGACTTGGGATTATTGCTATTTAGTTGGTAGCGAGTTGGTTCTAAATCTCTAGAGACTTGGGGAGTAATTCATAATAACACAATGTCAGTCATCACGGATCCTTTAATCACCAAAGTACTTGCTCTCTATGACACAGCACAGAATAGTGAAACAGAATGCTTATCTGAATGCCATACACTTAATGATTCAGTATCGATTAATCAGAACAACTCAAATAAGTCACTCTTAATGTCTGCAAATGATGCTAAGAATATGGAATGCACCAGTGAGCCATTTCAACATCTCAGTCAGCTTCTCAAATTACTCTTATCTACAACCATGGATCGAACAAGTTGTGCCATCCTTCGTCAGGATTTTCCCACTTTGTCAAGAACTGTTTTACTTAACTTAGAAAGACTGAGGTTTCAAATTACCAAAGAAAAGTTCTCAACTGATGAGTCTCATGCTGCTCTCCAAACCATCATCAATCAATTTCAGCCACTCATCCGGGAAGAATACTCCTCAGATTTTGATGATATCATGACTGGAATATCGTTCAAGAAACACACGGGAATGGAAATTCATGAGTTCAGAAACTCATTTATTCAACTTATGAGTAATATGGAAACATACATCAAGGAAGCTGCTAATGAGAATAACAAGCTGAATGAATTGAATGAGTGCCAAGAGTTTCCATGGAGCAATGATGACGTGTCATGCTTCATTCCAGTTGAACCAGCAGAAGACACTGATTGCAGAATCTCAGTTGTGATGGAAAAGGATGAAGAGAACAGCACTGATCTCAAAGTCTCAGAGTCAGAAAAGGTATCAATCAATAAGGTACACTTATCTGATCACACAAGTTCTCATAAAAAGGTACATGACTCTTACTCTGAACATAACAATGTGGAATCAGTCTTTGTTTTGCCTGAATCTAATGCAAGTAACATGATTGAAAAAAGGGTATATGATGAGCTTTCAAACAAATTTTCAATTCTTGAAAAACACTGTATCTCATTGCAAATTGAAATACAAAAAAATGATGAAATGTTTTATGCAAAAAAACCGTGTACTAATCAGGAACTTCCAGAATTTAGAGAATTTTTTGAAATTAATCAGTTAAAATCCCAGATTCAGGACAAAGATTCGACCATAGGCAATCTGAAATCACTTCTTTCAGAAGCCCAGAAATATGACTGTCATGAGATGAGTGATGCACTAGAATCTAGAAATTCTGAACTAGCTCTATGTGTGTCCAACCTTCTAAGAGAAAATGAGCATTTAAGAAAGAACCTTGAGGAAACAGACTCTAAGTTAGTCAATCAATCTAACCTCTTGATGAAAGACATTGATGACCTCAAAGCACAAATTCAGGATAAGAGCTTCAATATTGTTGCCCTAAAAAATGAGCTCAGGAAGTATGTTGGAAATAGGATGAACACTAAGCTTGCAAAACTTTCAACTTTGGGAAAATCAAATGTTCAGAACCACTTGAAACGAACATTTACTAAACAACCTAATGCCTTTAGGTCTGAAAGAGCTAAACCATTGAAATCTAAGCTTACATCCCAAGTTGATAATATGTCTGTTTTGTCAAAACCAGTCACTTCATTGCCTAGTTCAGATATGATGAATCTCAAACCTCGGACTTATAGTCAATTCTCACAGATCAGTAAGGCAACAAGTATTACTAGATCTCATGCAAAACATCATTTGACTGATCAATCCCCTAAGAAATACTCGGATCACATAAGGACAATTAGTCAAAACAAGGGTGTGCACTCACTTAGGTCAACTAACTGTGGTTTCAAATGGATTCCCACTGGCAGAATTTTTAAGTTTACAGGACTTAAACGAACTTACATTCCTAGATCATGTCTCAAGTGGATTCCCACAGGTAAACTCTTCAAGAATGTAGAACCCAATAGGATCCCCATTAATGATATGTCTTTGTTACATTGTGATGCATCCAAATGTGAGATTAAACATGTCACTAACCCTTCTATGTACAAGTCTACATGTGCTTCAAGTACAATGTGCTCTCAGTCTTTTTCAGGTACAATGCTCAACTCAATCAGGAACTTCATGACTTGGTTCCCCTCAGAAATGAACATAGCTCATTCAGGAGCTATAGCTTACCAGAGTTGATGTACTTCTTACTTTGACTCCTATTCATCTTGAATCAGGACTCGCTCTTTTATATATCTGTGTATAAAAAAAAAAAAAAAAAAACATTCCTTTAAAATTTAAAAAAAAAAAAAAAAAAAAACCATTTTTAAAATTTTTACACATTTTTATGTCATTTCTTTATATTCAAAATTTTATCATTTTCCTCAAACTAATAAAGAATACATTCCTTGTTATCGATAACATCTACGGTCCTAGAAATGTCATTTAATAATGGCACGGGATCATAGATGAAGTTCGAACAAATGATATATTCTTGGTTTTATAATGGGATTGGTTAATATCAATCAATGATCTTATCATTTTCCTCAAACTAATAAAGAATACATTCCTTGTTATCGATAACATCTACGGTCCTAGAAATGTCATTCAATAATGGCACGGGATCATAGATGAAGTTCGAACAAATGATATATTCTTGGTTTTATAATGGGATTGGTTAATATCAATCAATGATCTTTGATGACATTGATTGAGGGGGAGATTTTGTATTAGTTTTATATGCCATTGACTTCTGTGCTGGTTATGATGTTTGCTTATTTGTATGTTGTGGTTGTTTCTTGCTTGTGTGACTAACTGGTTATGCTTTTGTAATATCTGGTTATGGTGTTTCTCTCAGTTATAGGTTGTGGTTGTATCTTTCTCATGTGATTATCCTTGTGTGCCCATGTATTGAGTGCCTTGCATTAAATGCTGTTATCTTATTAAATGTTTAGATGATTCATGGTTATCACTGTCATCATCTATGATAGAGTCTTAGTCTATAAGTCTCGTGTTGCAATTTACCACTCTTGCCTCTAAACCACAGGGATCGAATGTGTCAAATAGCCAAAATAGTTTTTACACTAGCGACTTACCACACTTCATTTTAAAACCACAAGGACTGAATGTGTCAAATTGCCAAAGATTTTTTCTCTATACCCCTAGCGACTTACCTCATTTTCTCTAATAAGTTTTCTTTCTCTCTCGTTTTTTCTCGTCAAATTATTCCGTCTAGCGATTTAAAGTGGTACGTTTTGAATCACACCCCATTTGTTCTCTCCTATGCGTGTGGGTCTAGCTTCTAACGTGTTCTTTTTTCAGATCCCGTCGAGCTCGTGACTTGTGTCTATTTGATTCCCACCTAGGTTCGATTTGTAATGATATCATGTTCTTGTTGTTGTTGTTATAATGATGTTGAAAGTGTACAAATTGTTTGGTATATCTTACATTGATTGCTTGATAATTTGTCTTCATGATCTGGTGATGAATATTTAGTGGATTGTGTTGTTGGGTTTTTGTTGTTATGAGTGTTCTTGATGGCGACTTAACATGTTCTTGGTAGCGACTTAGCTTGAATGTTCTTCATGGCGAGTTAGCATTGAACTTAGCGATTATGTTTCTGTAGCGAATTAGTTTATTTTATTCTGGCGACTTGGGTAGCGAGTTAGTTGTTAGCGACTTGTCTTTACAAGTTAGCGAATTAGTAACATTAGCGACTTAGTTAACAAATTTGTAGCGACTTGGTTGTGTTACTGTTCATGGCGACTTGTCTTCACAAGTTAGCGAATTAGTAACCTTAGCGACTTAGTTAACAGATTTGTAGCGACTTGGTTTTGTTACTGTTCATGGCGAATTGTCTTTACAAGTTAGCGAATTAGCATAGCGACTTAGTGAGCTAAACTATTAGCGACTTGTCTGTGGTACTAGTGATGGCGACTTGTCTTTACAAGTTAGCAACATTGATCACTTTCATGTTGCAAATTAGTCTTAGGGTCGAGGGTTATTAAAATGATCAAAGGTTTATTGCTAAAGGTGATCTCATTCTCACAATACTTAGGATCTCCTAACTCGACTTGTTGAGTCAACATACTCTATGTAATCTGTTATGACATCTCTGTTTAGGCAAAAGGTACTTGGTTTCTCTCACGACAGCCAAAGGTTACTTTTTGCCTCATGCATATTTGTTATATCACTTCTACATGTGTATCTTGGCTCATGTCATGATCCCTTTGCAATGCACTCTTTTGCCTATTTATCCCTTATCAGCTCGTCATGTGATTATTTATCTGTAAGATTATACTTCATTGAAATTTCTCACTTATGGAAGTTGTCATATAGTTGAAAGTTGTCATATATTTGTAACCTATGCCACTCTATCTTTCTCTGTATGTGTTTTGGGGACTCCTTCTGAGTTACTACCTCTATGTGTCTATGTCATAAGGGTGCTCTCAATGTTGTCTCACTTATCATTTATCATCTAACCTGTTCCCATTCATTACTGTTGATTGTATGATTACTCAGAACGTCAATGGCAAGTTCAATCCCAGAAAAGAGCGTTACCCCTTCGGCATCATCCAAAGTTCTCTCAGACGAAGAAATCCTTCCCAGAAGTCAATGGGCTGTTATTGGAAAAAGCAACTGTTATGTGGACCTACAAAGGCTTCAACAAAATCCGATACTCAAAGTTTCTATTGACATCCTCAAAAACACAAACTTCTTCGGAGCAATTACCAAGCAATGCTCAATTCCTACCATTTACATTCAACAATTCTGGAACACCGTTCAATGGGACAAAATCACAGCACAATACTCTTGCAAACTGGATGATAGGGAGTTCACAATTGATTCTGATATTCTGAGCAAGGCTCTTGGAATCACCCCATGTAACCCTGACTTTCGTTCTGAATCTCCACCTGGTGCTGACGATCTGATTGTCTTTCTAATTGGGTTGGGTTATCAGAACAGTATTTCAAGAGCATCCGACATCATCACCGGACACATGTATCAACCCTGGAGAGCTATTACAACCATTCTTAACTTGTGCTTATCTGGGAAAACTTCAGGGTTCGATAAAGTGAGAATTCCTATCTTGCAAATCCTATGGGGAATCGTTAATAGGGTTGATGTGAATGTATCAGATCATATTTGGGAATAATTCTCTTTATCAATGAACACATTCATATCTGATAGAACCTATTTCCAGAACAATGCTCAAGGTCGAAAGAAACAGAACAAGCTAGTAATTCCCAGCATCAGATTTTCTAAGCTTGTTATCCAGTACTTACAATAAACACACAAATTCAATCCTAGGAGTGAATCAACTCTGCATAATGCAGAAGATGAATATGTTTTAGGAAACCTGAAATATGTTCCTAGAGGTATGGATAAAGAAATATTTGGATTGCCAATTCCTGATTGTCTTCTCACAAAAGATATCAAGAAGAAGGACTACTTCAAACAATACAAGAAAAGAGCTTCCAGTTCCTCTGCTAATGTCACACCCTCTCCTCCACAACCCAATGCTCCCAAGTCCACGTCAGCCTCACAAGCATCCTATGCCTCTCTTCCTAAAAAGAGACTTGAAAGGACACAACATTCAGACACCGCATCCAAGAAGCAGAAAGTAAAAAGGAAGAAAGTGGAAAAGGAAATTGGTGAAAATACAGAGGTACCAAAGAATATTACAAGGTTAACTGATGAAGATGATGCAGATCTACAACTTGGAATTCAGCAAAGCCTAGAAAGTCTGAATGTGAAAGCTCCAGTAGGTGGAATTGTGCTAAGAGAACCTGATCATCTGCCTCGACAAACAACCCCAATAACACAAGACAAAGGAAAAGGAGTTGCTAGTGTTGAAACTGAACAAGCTGCTCACATGCTTTTAACGATCTCATCGTCTCCATCAAGCACCACCAATCAATACGAGCTGAAGAGAAGAACAGAATCATCTCCTGCTAAAGAACAATCTGGAGTGGACAAAGTGTCTGAAACGTCTAAAGAAAGATTTACACCCAGTGAGACTCATTCTGGCCGGAATGTTGACGCTCTGTTGCAGAAAGGCTCACAGAAGAATCTTGAGACGAGATCTGATGAGACCTTGCAGATGGATGAACCAAATCTGTCTACCAACTCTCTATCTTCACTCAAGGACTTCGATTCTGATTTCACTTTCGGAGATCAATACTTAAATGACAAACCCTTAGATACTGCACAATCCATGGTTACAGTCAACATTCAGCAAGATACATCAACAATTCCTCCGATGTCAGCATCTTCACTCACAACTGCACTTCCACCTCCCATACCAACTCAATCATCTGTACAAACACCACCGACATCATCACCAACCCCTGAACCTGTCATTACAATTACTGATGTGGATGCTCCACCAGCTTCACCACCACAGATCCTTACCTCTGATCAACTACTGGACAAAGCTGTAAAAAGGATAGAAGCTCTGGAAAGGCAACTTCCTAAATCTGTTGATTCCCTTGTGGATCGTGTCTATAGATTGGAGCACCTCAACTTCGATGAAGGGGTTACGACCGCTATTGAAGGAGAAGTCAAGGATGCTGTGGAATGGGCAATGGAGGCTCCACTTCTTAGACGATTCAAGGATCTACCTATCACAGATATGAGAGCAGCTCTGTGTGAAAAGATGTATGAAGCTGAAGAGGACAAGCATGAGGTTCACAAGAAACTCTATGAGGCACTTGAAGAATCCATTAAGTTCGACAATTATGAGCAGTTTATGATTGACGTCGGGGAAAAAGAAGCTAAAAAGAAAAGGAGAACAATTGTGATGGAATCATTGATGAAGAACCGTAAAGATCCTCCTCCACCTCCACCACCAACGGGGGGCGCTGGAACTTCTGGAGCTGGTGATCCTCCTACGACAACCAACACACCTCCACCACAACCACCATCATCACCGCCAAAACCTTCCAACCAATCAGGTCCTACAAAAGAACAGAGTACTAAGAAGAAATCTGCTGCCTGGACGATGGTTGATTCAAGGTTCACATCCACATCCACCTCAATTCCTGATGATCAAATGGTTCACGAAGAATCGCATGTCATGGCTGACTCAGAACCAGATGAAGATGATGCATCTACGAAGCATATTCCTAAGCCATCAGAAGATTGGTTTGATACTTACATGGTTGGGAATCGCACTAGCACATCCAGAGTAGCTCCTTTAAGAGACACAATTCAAAGCTGCATTGTGGAAGATAGACCTCCTTCTCCAGAACCTACATGGACCATCCCAGAGTCAGACTTTATGATTCCTGACAACAATTGGGCATCCGCTATCACCAATAATTATGAAGTTCCAGCTGAAGACTCTCTTCTGCACTTCACTGGAGATATGGGAAGTTTTATTAGATGGTTTTGTGAACGGAAGAGTATCTCATCCATAACTCCAAGAGATCTTGAAGGACAAGCTTATGAGATTGTCAAAGTCTTCCACTCTGATGCAAATCATCTTCAATATCAGATGGAAGAATGCCATAAGATGCTGAATGACCAAGTCAGTGAGCAAATCAGTCGCTTCAATGTCAACAAATCTCTTCCTCTTGGTGGTGAACCTGGTCAAATGACCATTCAGGCTGAATTCTTCTTCAATCACAACTTGGACTATCTGTGTGCTCGCTCTGCTGAAAGAAGACCTGCTCGCTGCAACCTACTCTGATCAGGGGCTTGAACAGATGGTTCCTGATCAATTCTGGGCTGATGAAGAACAAAAGTATGATATTGCCGCTTCTTATGGTATTTCTCACTGGTGGTTCAAAAAGAAGAAGTTCTACATCGAAAGACATGGTGCTGATAAAAGACGCAATGATGTCAGATCAAAGCTGCAAATCTTAAGTGTTGTTAGTGTAGAGATCTTCCCTATCTATGGATATGAGTACTTGAAGAAGATTGTCCTTAAAAGAGCAGACTTCAAAGTGTATACTATTGAAGAGAACGACTTCAAACATCTTCTGCCAAATGATTTCGAAGATCTCTATCTCTTAAATCTTCAAGGACACCTTGAGCATTTACCTGTCCGTGAGAAAAAGGCCCTCTCTGTAGCTGTCACTCTTTGGATAAGGGGCTTAGTCATTCGAAAACGAGTTGAGGACTTTCAGCTTGGCATTGAAAGCTACCAAACCAGGATCAACCTTACAAGTCCACAATGGAATGCAACTAGGCATGAATTTCATCGTGAATATAAAGTACTTGACACCCCTAGAGCCGTCATCTTCACCGACAGATATGGATCTCGTATGCTTATGCGTCTATGTGAGCTCTACAAGTTTAGTGATGGTACTCTCAAATTGGTCGAAGAAGAACTTGACACCAGAATGAAAGAAGTCAAAATTGATATGAAATCTTGGTTAAGACTATCTTTTGGACTGATGATGACGTGAAGAGGTGTGAACACTTCATTGCTGCAACCAGACGAAGACTCAAGACACGAAGGATCTTCCGCAGCCTTGAAAGTTTTGTTGGTGGAAGGCTTCGGGATGGTCACTACAAACTTCTTCAGAGGACTGAATGAAGACTTCTTCGGGATGCTGTTTATGGTGTGTTTTTAATTATGTGTAATATGTGGTGTAATAAATATGAACAACTGTAATACATGTAATAGTGCTAGGATTTGTACTGTGGTTTCCCCTTGTAAAAAGGGAAACACCTGTGTTGTCCATTTCTGATCATATAAAACCGGACACAGTTTTCTCCTACAAATATTTTACCTCATACATATTTAAATCACTTGAGATCCAAAATGTGATATAAATATGAAAGATGTTAAAAGATAAGATGACCAATTTTTGTTGCATACTTCTCTCTTATATGTGCTAAACAATTTTCGAATCTCGAAGCATATATTAAGGGGGAGAATTCTCTTCGCAAATTCATGTCATCAGGGCACACAACTTTTAATCTTTCTAAGGTACCCTGATTGTATGGCTTTAAATCCTTTTGGTAATCATGTATGCACTTCTTAACGGGTTCCCTCTAGTATGTGCAAAACTCTTTTCAAACCTCGAGGCACATATTGAGGGGGAGCAAATTTATGGAAACCTCATCCTTCCCGGAAATGCTATATCTACTTGATTTGATGTGGGAAGTGATGTTGATATCTTTTAGAAAATGGTAATCAAAGAAGTTAATTCTTTCTCTTGCCTCCGTGTGCAAAACATTTTCAAATACTTGATGCACATGTGGAGGGGGAGTTCTCGTTCTAAAAATATCAAAAAAAACAATTCAGGTACAAAATGCTTTGATAATATATCACAAGTATCTGAATTGATTTTCAATTGGTTCCAATGGCAGATGAACAATACCAAATAGACCGACCAACTTTACTTTATGTACGGTGATATAAGGATGATAAGGTTAGGTATGTGTTCCCATGATCCGCCAGAACCGGAGGGATCTACCCAGGGACAATCCACTAGTTAGTGTAGAAGTCCTTAGGAATGATGATAAAAGGAGAAAAATGAGATATGGGAAGAGTGCGGACTAAGACTGAGCTAGTACTGGAATAAACCCAACAAGGTCCTAGCTATGAAGTCTCGGTAAGCACTGAAGGGGTTGAAGAATTAAAAGGAATTGAATGAGGAAAGGGTGAAAGCAAATAGCCCTCCATTTATTCAACCTTAGGGCAGAAACCGGGTTCACTTCATATGCTACTGATGGTAACATCGGTATTGAAGACAAGACGTCATGGACCCAGTGACGCACTGCACTTCAACTTTCCAAACCACTCAAGTTCCTCTTAAAAGGACTTGTTTCATTCTCACGGGGAACCGACATTATCTATCGACTTTCTCTTAGAGAGTGTTGATATTGAAGAAGGATACCCTCTCCCTAGTCTCCGGCACAGGATCCAAATATGCACAAATTGAGTCTAGAGCCACGAGATCATCAATAAATCTCATTAGGACACTTTCAATGAAAACTCTCTGTTTCACACAATGTGGAAAGAGAGATTATATCTTGAGTCCTACGCATTATCCTTGTGGTATTGCCAGAACATCTGAGTGATGTGAATACATATTCACTATGAAGATGGAAAGCCTTCTGGAGCCAACATCAAACAAGCTCCTGGTAGGTGGCATGTGAGATCTATTCTATAGACCAACCATGTGACAACTGAACAGAAACAATGGGGCGATTCAATCTCTTGAATCAATCCTGGTTCAGGTTATGGATTGACGGATACCTTTGAAAAACCGGTCTTTGTGCTTAAAAACTCTTTTCTTTAGCACATCGACCGTGTACTCATTTTTTTCAAACCAAAAGGTGTTTTTATGATTGATAATTGATTTTCAACAAAACCTTCGTTGTATTGCAAAAACAATTTCTATTGAGCAATACACGATTAATTTTCAAATCTCGTTTCATCAATCACTGGACTTAAAATTCGCTGGTTCACTCACTCCGTGTTGTCTTCTTTGAGATGTTCCGGTTTGAGAACAGCTAGAACAGCTGCGAAACCCTGTCAAGGAAATTCTTCGGAATTATACCTGATCACAGGCAGTACATGTACTGATCAACGGGGAACCGTGGGCCGTGTACCTCAATTCAACGAAAGTGATCAAAGACACTTTCGTGCGATTTATTGCTAACTGTTGCATGCAGGTACGCCCGACGTTTGCAGCTGATCAGAATGAAGCGGTCAATCCATAGCCGCATGCTCACTTAACACATTCAACTCAAAGAAATCATGATTAGTGCATCAATGACTCTAATATTTTCACTCCAAGCTTCTGCTACGCTACTGCCAATATCATGATTCAACAAATGCTTCCGCTACTCTGATGAGAAGATATCATGATCCAGAATGTGAGCATGTCTGTCCTAAAGTCACAACATCACATTTTACCACAAAGGATGTCTCAGAGATTTTTGATAGCTGATGATCTCAAAAGATGGCTCATAATTATTATCTCATGGATCATTAATGACCTCCACTCTAAAGTACAAATCTATGCAGACTTTGAAGTTGCACTACTTATGCACTAAGATTGCGAAGTTGAAGAATTAATGTCTACGAGCTCAAGAACAAAGTCAAGAATAGAATGCTAGGTTTTGAAATGTAATACATGGGGTGACCTCCCTTAGGGGGAGATTGTTAGGAATTAGAAAATTCCAGTATTGAAGAGTCGGTCACCCCAACTATTATCCAGCATAAGTTAGCTCGTAGACTTGTCGTTATTTACGTTTCTATGTAGTTAATTAGTTAATCTAGTAGCGTAAAATAGTTTAGTGCAACACCGTGGAGGAAGGTCGGGTCTTTACCCACTGTATCCCTGATCCACAGGCCGATAGGAGGTCGTTTAGTTTGTAACCTATAAATACCCTCTACCTTGCAAGGTAGAGGGTTGGATGTTCTTTGGTAATCTAATATTCTACAAGTTTCTCTTACTAGAATATCCCACTTTCTCTCTCTCTAAAATCATCTATGTGCTCATTGTGTTAATGTTATGATGTGTATGTGAAAATTAATATCCAACAGAATCCATATGCGTAGGATTTGCTTATGCGTAAGTCAAGCTTATGCGTAAGAAAATGCTTAGGCAAAAGAAATTCTACGCGTAAGTTTTTAGCTTATGCGTAAAACTAGGGTTTTGCCCACAAAATCCTTTACACTATCACAGTGTAAGAGATATCCAAAGTCGAAGTGTTCCACAAACTTATCCAAGTGAGGGAAGCACTGAGTAACCGTTGAAGCTCGAAGAATCTGCACCAAAAAGTTATGCGTAAAAACTGAATTCTTACGCGTAGGATTAGGGTTTTGACTTTTCTTACGCGTAAGAATAGGGTTTTGACTAAAAAGTAGCTTACGCGTAGGAATGCCCAGAAATGAAAAAACACGAATTTTTCACCCAAAAACACGTTTTCAATCGATATCTTTTGCACAAACTTCTTCCAAAACACTTAAAAAACAATAAAGTCTACAACTTTAAGCTTCAAACCACGTAAAAATCAAAACTTTATGACAAAAAGGTCTCGTTTTATGTAAAAAACGTAACTTTTGTGAAAAGCTTTAATAAAAACGTAACACAACACTCCTAAACCATTGTTAGGCTCTGATACCAATTGTAAAGCCCCTTTTATCACTTATACCTTATCACAACTAAACCACATTACGCGTATAACACGTAACCCACAAACCCACGTATACGTATAACAAGCAACTCGTAAACTGAAGTTATGCGAAGAGAGATTAAGAGAAGAACTTGGTGACTTGATGTATAGATCGTGTATGTATTTAGAGAGATAAAGGAAAGAAGATGAAAACAATATTTCATATGAATAAAACACACACACTCAAGCACACCCCTCAAATGAGACTTTGAGGGGTTTATATAGTACAAGACAAAGGATGCCCTAAGGCTTGGCCATGAGCCATATATGGGCTTGGACATGGATTGGGTTACATGAACTTATACAATGCTAGCTTAACTAAACTAATAACCAATTAGCTTAGCCCAATCCACGAGCCCGTTGACTATTCTAGTACGATATCTAACACACGTTACAAAGTTCCTAAATGTGAATGACCATCACTTCCAATAAAAACTATTAAGGCTAACAGAGCATCTGTAACACAACTGGGAGAGTATATCCGGGCATCATCTATGCTTGAAGATCTTACCAAGGTTGGTCTTGATAATTCATTCGAAAATAAATGTCAATATGCACTACGTTAATCTACGACTAATAATGTGTGAATTTAATATTTTGTTCTCATGAACTAAACCAAAATTTTAGTTGGTCATATGCTACCAGGTGTGTAAATTCTAAGTGGTTTTGCTCATACAATCCATTCACGACTTTCTATCCGAGGAGTTGATTAAAATGACCAAGGAGGCATGTATTTTCTATCCCTCTTATTAAACATTAATTTAGTATATAAAGTAGTTTGTATGTACATTGAAAAAGATACTTATTGATTTTAGTTTTGTGTCTCCAATTTTATATGAGGATTTATTTTTTTTGTGTCATAGATTATGGTTTGATGAGACAAACAATTTCTTGATCATTTTACAACTTGCACATGTTAGTCAAGTGTAATGTCTTTTGCATTTAGTGTAGCTAAACGTCAACAATCCACATTTTTAAGATAAGGTATGAGTTATCAAACCTAACATATTGTAGATGCTTGAAGAATCGTTTGGATCAAGAATGCATGAAAACAAACAAGGATGCTCCTTTGAAATTCCTTGAGAAAATGCAAGGGAGGTTGATGTGCCAGTGTAGGTACTAATTTTAGTGATAACGATTTAATTTATATGTTGAGAATAATATGGATGAATATGTTTCTGGATATGTAGTCTTTGGGTTCTAAAGCATCATGTGATGTTAAGAACAATGTTCTTTTGAAGGATGGCATAGATGAAAACTTTACTTGACTGTTTAAATTTTTTTTGAGTAAACGATGAAACACACAAATTTGGATGGCATTTATCGATTTTAATACATAAAAGAAACTTGAATGTTGTTGTAAGGTGTCATGCGAACATTGTTGTAACATATCATGTTCAACTTTTCTAATGTATCATGTTTAAATGTATCATGTTGTTTCATTGCTTTGGAATAACCTATCATGTTGTTCTTTTAAAAGATAGCATAGTTTTAGGCCGAGAGTCATCATATTGTTCCGTTGCTTTGAAATAAAGTTTAAGAATAAGGTCTAACAAACAACTTTGTGAATGGGAATCAATAACATCGAGGCAAAGATTATGAATATCTTTGTTCGTTCTCATTATGCCCAACTGTAATTGATATGTATCTTTTTCTTTTTACAATTATGACCCACATAAACTTATTTTTTATTGTAAACAATATATTAAGTTTAACGATATCTTAAAAACTAAGTTACTAATTTTTATCTTGAATAATTCTTAAAGCTAGCCGCCCAGCGGGCGGGCCTGTAGCTAGTATATTATAAACACGAAATTATATGAATGTTTCATGAAAATGTTGTCATAAATTATGAATATGGAATGTTTAAGAAGAATTATATGTTGTCTTTAAATTATATAAAATCATAAACTATAATTTTGTAGTTTTTAGTTTGCAATTTAAAAGTAAAATCGGATCATAGTAGATCTTAAGATCTTATGGTCAAACAAATGGAAAAATTGGTCAAGGGACCAAACCCGTTACAGGTAGCAACGACAGGAACCAAATCTGTTAAAAAAATAAAAAGACTAAATCCGTTAAACCAGATAGCCCACAAAGACCATTTATGAAATAACTCTTTTCAATATGAAATGGGTTTTCTAATTTGTAAGTGGCTTTAATAAACATAGGTTCATATGTTTGTGATCTCATATGGTTTGAATAAGAAAATGACAACAATAACAAGGACACATTTTGTCTCTTTTCACATGGACAATGCTTTCTCTTTTCTTAATATAAGTTTTTTTATTTTAAATGATTGACTAAATAATTTTTCAATAAAGATTATTGTAGATGTTGAATGATAGAAAACTTTGAATTTGTGATGAATGAACCTCCTTTTTTTGTTGCAAAGGTGAATGAATTATATTAAACTCTAAAGCATTACAATCATAAAAATAGAAAACAAGATTTGGACATCACCCAAATCTATTACAGACATAACCATACACTAAACATACTCAAAACAAAATAATGCTGAACTATCCGATATCAGACACAACAACAACTATGTCTGATAGACTCAATGCTGACAGCAGAACAGAGCATTCCCAACTTCATCTTTACCAATAAACAGCCATGCTTATTATATCAATTCACCTTAATAGCACCTACCATCTAGCTATATTTCTACTTCTCCACTCTACCACTCCACTCAACCTACAACCACAGTAGACATGGTAGAAATGGATAGTGGCATCACTAGGAATCTATAACCCATGGCTCTGCCAAACATCCTACATTTCCCTCTCAATGGAAGGCTTCAGATGATTGGGAACACACTCCCTCCATGATGACCACCATTACCTCCTGTGAAGATGTATTCATGGACCAACAAGGTTCATTTTTCACACCTCTCTATTCCATTCAACATACGCCTTCCTCCTAGACCATTTACCCTCCACAATGAGGACCCTATTTTATGGTACATTCCAACCAGTTAGGCCTCCTATTTAGCCATACTTGACTGTTCAAATTCCTCTCAAGGCCAACATGAACAATCAAGAGATTACCATAGGTACAACCATACCAGTTAGAACTCCAAGATACAAGGTATCACTCCATTGTAATGGTCTGAAAAACAGAAACTGTGAAGACTAATACACCCTCTAATACAACAAGAACACATACACCATATTCTAAGATGGTTGAGATGACAAAACATTCAGTGAACCAAATACCCCTTAACACTTAACACCTATTAACACTTGATACTATTTTCATCAATGAAGCTCTCATCACCAATCTGAACCTCCTCTTTAACTGATTACAGAAGTAAGTAATTGGAGTGTTAACTCCAAAACCCACAAAAGCGAAATGTCATTTTAAATCATTATTGTTTTATTGTATTGTGCAATTTTGCACGATATCCTCTTCCAAATTATGGGTATGATTCTTTCAAAAACTCATTGAAGTATAATTAGCTAATTGATATGATTCTTAACCTTTAGGTTTTTGTTTCGATCAATCTAAAAATTCGTGACACTTATATTTATAACTCAAATAGTTAGCTACTAATGTTGGAACTCTTAACAGAAATTTTATTTATGATGGACTCATGCATGTTTCAAAAGTATCTCATAAAACACGTAAAAAGATTTCAATTTTGTATATGGGAGGCCCATACCGTTATCAAAATAAAAGATTACTCTTTTTAACGAAACTATCAAGAGCAGGAAGTTAGTTTAAATTTATTTGGTAGTCCATACTTTACAAATCGTTGTTAATGAATCGACCAAATGTCTCGGATCGAGATGTTGATGTTGCTTTTGAGGTATTCACCATTTTCCATTAATCCTTTTCTAAAATCAAGTGATGTATTTTACTTTTGTATGTCGTGTCCATACATTCAAGTGATTGTTTAGCCTTGAGATGAGTATTATAAACTCTTCATGACATTCCTTTCTTATATCTAGAATTAACAGTTTACGTAAATTAACACAGTGCAACTGCGAGCACGTTTACTTCTACAACATGATATTCAAATGACTAATGAGTAATCATAATTTAGATTTTTTTTTTTTTTTTTTTTTTTTTTTTTTTAATATTTATTTTATTATTATTATTTTATCTTCAAAGTTTACCTTTTTGCAATATATTGTATGTCTCATTCAACGTATTTCCAATTACAACATCCGGTTATTATGCTAAAGGCTATTAATCAAGATAAGTTGTGAGATCGTTGCCTGATCAACGGGAAGAGGCTGTAAAGGATCTTCATGTCACATTATGTTCTATATATATTCTTTGAAAGAAACAAGTAACAACCAAACAAACGTGGATTCTTAGATAATTATATTTGATAATAAATTGTAATGAATTTTTACTCTCATATTTAACCTAAAACATTTCATGAATGAAGTTGATTGAATTTTTTTTTATTAAATTTTCTATTTTTAAAAATATATTGCATTTAAAAAAAATAATTAAAAAAAATAAATAAATAAAAATGAAAAATAAAACATATTCAAACACTGGTTTCAAAAGTACTTTCGTTATAAGTATTTTAGTTAGAAGCACAAACAGAAAAAATAAGTAATCTCAAACACCCCTTCAATAGGTAACTCAAAATAAGTTTTGAGTCTTCCTAACCTTAGACATGCTTTCTAATAATAATGCTTTTATATTTGCTCATGTTGCATAATTAGGATTTCGATTCTTAAAGGATCATTAGTTAAAAAGATGTGAATATAGGTGCAATCATGAATATATTAAGTGTGTGTACTCGAACGTGTTCAAGGAGTGTGTATTTAGTTGAAGATGAAACCTCACAAAAAAGAGAGAAAGATTGAAGATGATTATGTTCTTTTCCAGTTATTTGACTATTGTGTTTGATATGACGTATATTTCACTATTAGCAACTTTATATTTTACTTTAGCTTATTTAAATAGGGTTCTTTCTAACCTTTAACTTTGAAATAGTTGATGTCATTAACTATTTTTTTTCATGTGTCTTTAAAATACCCGTGAATTTCACGGGTCTTTTAGCTAGTAAGAATATAAATATGCGAACATGCAAGAAGATGTAACATTTCTCTTAACATAAATAACTTTTGATAAATGCAATCCAATCACACTCTACAAATCTTCAAATTTGAAAAAGAAAAAGAGCCTCTTTCATTAATATTCTTCTTTCAAAAATACGTGTTTGCCAACCATGTACTCTACATCTTAACTTGAAATCATTTTATACTAAATCAATGCACCTTCAACGAATAACATGATGATGTACCTATATTAATACATCATTATTTTATGATTTGGAGGATGAACAATGATCTCCAATTGTTGGGATTGCTCCTAACACGTAAATGAAACAACATTTACGGGATTATATTACATATAATGTTAGGCACATACGCAGGTACTGAAAGCGTCAATATTGTAAAGTAATGTGTATGTTGCCCTTTATAAGCCCTCCTAGACTTCACTAGGAGTGTGAAGCTTGTGGGTATTTTCCAACTTTCTTTATCAATAAAATACACTCTTTTACTTTATCTCTCTACTCTCTCTCTAACTATGGCTATGATATACTTCTATCATCCTCGACCTCCCGAATCACATGGTCAACCTAAAACTCGATCCTACAAGTGGTATAAGGAGCCATGTTGTTATTATTGGTTGATTTTTTTGGTGTTATCTTGTTAAAATCATATTTTTGTGGTGGTTCGAATATGTTTTGAAGCTGTTTTATCACAACTTTTACCTATCTAATTTTTTTTTTATCACAAGTATTGGAAACAATTTCATAACAGCTATCTTGTATCAAAAAGCGGTCCTTTTTTTGCTTTATATTCAGATTTACAAGATATGGCTACTTGTGGGTTTTCAGTCCAAAGTTCACAGCTTTTTATGTAACATCATTATTGTGACTGCTTGTACCAAACCCGTGAAGAATTCGTGGAAAAAAGATGGTCGAAAAAAGTGGTGGGAAAAGATGGTCGGAAAAGTGGCCGGAAATGTCAAAAACCCTCTTTATTGAATTTTCTTGAAAAAAAAATTCGATGGACCCTCTTTTATCGAATTTTCTTGGAAAGAAAATCCGATGAACCCTTCTTTACAGAATTTGCAGGCTTCATCAAATTTATTATCGAATTTCTTGGAAAGAAATTCGATAGGTTGTTATCGAACTTGGTCAAAGACCTGTTATCGAATTTGGTCTAACACCTGTTATCGAATTTGGTCTAAAAAACCACTTATCAAAATTGGTCTAACTACCTGTTATCGAATTTATGAAAAAGAAGAAGATGAAGACAGATTGACCAAACTTTGACCATTGACCAAAACCAGTATACAACAACACTCTTGTGACTTCTGTTATAACCATCATCATCCAAAAACAAAAACTCATACGAGACTGTGACTTCAGTTATGAGACACATATTATGGCTGCAAGTATCCATAGCCACGGCCGAGCAAAAACCATAACCATTCCTAATCGAGACATTACCAATGACCCTCACATCACTCTCCAACACTCACAATCATTCAAACATCGATAATTAAAAGAAAAATTCATAAGATCTCAGTTCGTATTTTGTTGTACTCAAGGTTATATCAAGACCATTAAAAGGTCAAACAGACGAAAGTATAAATCATCATCGATCCCTTATTGAAGCCTTAACTTTTTTTATTTATCCGAATAATTAAAGGAAAAGATAAAAAAAAAAGATAATTGTTTTCACGTTTCATTGATTCGGTTTAAACGAAAACAAAACACAAAAACTGTTAATACAAATAAGCCGTAAAAACGTTTATTTATATTTTACTATCTTCTAATATTTTGTCGATAACAAACGTAAAATCATTTTAACGAAACAAATATAATACGTAAATAGTTTGAGCCAATAGTTTTCTAACACACTTACGTTTTCATACAAAATACTAAAACAAGCATAAGTGATTTTATGATTTAGTAATACATATGTATAACAACTAGTGTTTACATATTGGGCAAATATATATACATAACTAGTATGTATTATAAATGGGTAGAAACTACAACCCATGGAACATATCCATAACCCATGGTATTGACCCATACCCATTTGACTAGGTGCATTGCACTCACAAGATACATTGTATCTAATAAGAGACCCATGGATCAACCCATAACCCATGACCCAAGACCCATAACCAAAATACTCATGGGCAAAGAGGAGCGTTCCACGGATCCCTAGCTTTACGCTAGACGGATCCCTTGTGAGAGGGATTCGTGGGATCCGGGGAACAATAGGCATTTTCTCTCTATAAATAGTGAGCCATTTCTTCATTGTTTCTTAACCATTTCTCACATACTTTCTCCTTGAGTTAAAAACTCTCTAACCCCAGATCCAAGTGATCTATGTTTGTAGTTTTGTTTTTGTGTGATCCTGTAGGTTCCTCTTAAAGGCGAGATCACCACCTTTAAAGTCAAGCAAGCTCAAGTCCATGATTTGCCATACTTCCTCATCATCAAGACTACCGAAGTCCTCTTGTTGATGGTTCTTTTCTTTCTTCTAAGAAGTGTAGTGTTGAAGACATTAGTGAAAGATGTCTCAAGTGTCAAAACGAAGACATTAGTGAAAGGTGTCGATCGTCCGTATTGTAGGCATTAGTGAAGGGTGCCTAGAAGTCAAGTCACAAGACATTAGTGAAGGGTGTCTTGAAGATACAATCAAAGGCATTAGTGAAAGGTGCCTAAGATGTACATTCGATATGGTGTGATTCGATGTACAAGATAGATTAGTATTGGGTCAAAGGATATTGTTATCCTTGTTGACATTATAAGGAGTAGATCTCCTTTGGGGTTAGTTAATTGGTGTAGTTTTGGGTAGTAGTTCCTCCATTGTAATGGAACTCGGTACTTAGCCTAGTACCGGATAAAGGGTAGGCGACGTTGTGGTAGGTGTGGTTCACCTTGGTGTGAAAGAACCCGGTGGTTAGCCTAGTACCGGAAAAAGAGTAGGCAACGTTGTGAAGGTTTCTCCACCATAAGGAGTCGGTGTTGTGTAGTGATTACGAACTCTCGAGTAGGTGACTCGGGGAGTGGAGTAAGGCAAGGAAGACGTCCTTGTAGCCGAACCACTATAAATACTCGCGTTGTGGTTTTGTGCTTCTTACTCTTTATCTTCTCATTACATATTTATATCTATATATGTTTGATTATCAACATCCAACACACATCCAAATAGATTGACATAAGTCGATCTAAATAGTTTAAAACGAGTTTTAATTGGCAAAACTATTCAACCCCCCTTTCTAGTTTTCCACAATTGGCATCAGAGCTTCGTTACCAAATTTCTTAAAGTATATTGTACTTTAAAAACTTGATACGATCCATGGTAAATTGAAAACTACAAAGAAGGTTTTTTATAAAAACAAACACCATGTCTTTTAAAACTCTTTGTTTGAATGTTGATTAGATGACAACATATTTCTTATAATTTATTCTTCATTTAATTGCACTAATCCTCTTTGTCATATTGCTTAGTCAAAGCTCATACCCACCAAGCCATAGGAATCGCTTGGTAACAAGAATACCTTCCCTAAGAAGGTATCTTAAACACCAAGGAGCCGGAATTGTCTACTGACATTTGTTGTGTCATTTGTAAAGACATTCCTAAGTGAATTAGAGGTATGCTTTCTACTTATCTCTAAATGACATTAGCTTGATAATTAAGTATGCTTACATAGGTATTTATATGATTATCTTTTGTGCATATACATGTATTACATGTAGCTTCATTAGGAAGCCTTTTCTAACATACGTGTTACTTTTTCGTCTAAAGTCGTGGTATATAAAACTTGTGTTTTATCTTACTTAATCCAAAATTTATATCTTTCTAATAATAAAACAAAACACAAATCTCAAAAATTCCTCCTTCCCCATAAATAAACCATCCGTCGTCCACTATATCAAATCCCCACTTTTTCAAATCTTCCATTTTCAAAAAATTACCTCTCATTCAAAAACTTCATCTTCCTCTCATCTCAAATCAAAACCAAGAAGGTTCATCATCAACATGGTTTACATCGCCCTCGTGCTCATCGCCCTAACACTCATCGCTCTTGTGTTCCCTATGATGAAGTTCACATACGGAGACATATACTTTGTGTTGTTAATCTACATTGGGGTTATATACCCAATCCTTTGTATCATTCTTAGCATTGAAATGAAATATTATTAATAGTCTAGTTTTGTCTAGGTTATCATTATCATAATGTGTTTGTCATTTCTTTTGATTTATATCTTTCGTATTCTTTCGTGATACATTAAAAACCAAGAATGCATGCTAAAAGAAAATGTAGGCTAAAACACATATCTTGGTATAAAACTATTAAACTTATGTTTTTATCAAAAATCTGCTTCTGTTACTACAGATCCACGGTCCCGGCAAGTATACTAGCCGGATCCCTTATAGAAGGGAACCGTGGGAACTGATAACGCTACATGCGTCGTTCGGGGTCAAAGGAACTTACTGTTCGTCGAGCAAGTTTTTCAACACCTTAGGCAGTGAACCTAATCGTTGTAGTGTAGTATTAGGGTAAGCCACGGGAATTGATATCATTTTCTAGGGGAATAGGAATGCTAGTGAGAAGTTACTACTCTAAGGTTGGGGTTGAGGAAGATTATTTTTTTATCTTTTTATGTTTTTAGGAAATGGAAAGGTACGAATTTCGGGGTATTGGATTTCGGGGTTGGTATTTCTACCGATTACTCTATTCGTCTAATTATCTAATCTAAGGTGTATGTAGTCGATGTCTAATTATTGTGTGCTCGTATGATGATTTAAAGATGTGTTTACTTAGGTTTTATTACTCCTTAATTATCTCCTATTGATGGTTGAATTGTCACGTCCTTATTCTTAATCGCGTTGTGTGTCTAAGGTCGTAGGGTATGCGTTTATCCCTAACTCTTTGAAACTACCAAAGGTTATCGCCTACAAAATCTCTAGGATTTATAAACTTAACACTAAGGTACTCTTCGGATGGTTTAGGTTACAATGACTCTAGGTACTATAAGCTAAGGTTCAACAAAGATTAATCAAGCATTAACTACACAACGGATGATCTATCGCAATACTAGATCATTAACAATTAAGATAAGAGACAACCAATCAATATTCAATAATTAAGTTTCATATTCCCTAAGCAAACACACAAGTAAATTAGCCAGACATGGGAAACATGCAAGCATACACACAATTAATTGAAGACATAATTGAATTAATGAAGTAAAACACTTATTGTAAAACCCTAAAAATCTAAATCGCGTGAAAAGACCATTTTGCCCTCAAAATTTTTAAAACTTATAAATTACGTAAAAGATGTCAATGCTCTTTAAACTTAATTCTAAACTATCTTATAAATGGGTGGCAAACCTAGTGTACGAATTTTTGAAAATGCATACGCTCACGTTTACATATAAACCGCACGTTAAAAATGGGCATGGACCGAAATTTAACTAGACACTACAACTTAATTATAGCCCATCTAAATTGAGCTTGGCCCAACTTTTTTTTTCCTTTGGCCCATCTAAGACCAAACACCAAGTATCCCTCCCATTTTTTTTGTACACTCCAAAAAGTTGAAAACACACATGAAACCCTAGCCACCACAAAAAAAAAGTCGGCCTCTTTCTTCCCCCTCCAAACCGAAACCCTAGCTTCATAGATTGACGGCAATCAAAGGTTATCTCCATTTCATTTCGAATTCAAGACCAAAGGGTGCAACAAGGAGGCTCAAAGAAGATTCAAAGGAGGTTGTTTGGTGTTGTAGTCGTGGGTTTTGGTGGCCTAGGCGTGGGTTCCCTTCCTTGGTTTCTTGGTACATCTCTTGTCACGCATCAAGGGTAATGTCTTATGTCATAATCTCGTCTCGCTTCCTTTCTTATGGTTTTATTGATTCTAGTCGTGTGCTAATTCTCCCATATGAACACTTATGTTCGAAATTTAATCACCTAAAATGATAGCGTTGTCGTATAAAAAAATTGTTACCGAAAAGACTAGAAAAGAAAAGAGCTAAAACTTTGATATGGGGCTGTTTGGGTTTCGAAAAATTAAGAGTGGGGGCTGTTTTGAATCGACTTGGGTGAGTAAGGGTGTGTTTGGTTCGATTGCGTGTGATTTGGGTTGTGTATGGTGTGTTTGGAATAAGGGTTTTGTGTGTTATGTGTCATATTCTACGAATGGTATTAGTTTGTTAAATTATGATTTTATGTGAATGAAATTATGTTGTTAAATGGTTATGGTTATGGTTATGTAATGTTCTTTACATGTTAATAGACTTATATAAGTGGTGTATGCTCATTTTTGGAATCATTGTAAAGTTTTATAGGCCATTTCATGTTAAACTCTAATTATGAATTCATGACTTTATGTGGACATGTTAGCGTTAAAAATGGTACTTAGGATATGAGAATTTGGAAACGGCTTTCATAACATGTTTATATTTCGTATAGAATGAGTACATGAACTTTCAATGATTGTTGATATCATGCTTGTTGATGAATTTGATAGCTTAGAAGTTCATGATATTATGTGAAGATTATGGTGATGTTTACGTGACTAAAACTTGTAATCTTGTGAGATATGATAGGGAATTGTATGAGATGGATAATTAAACTTTTATTTATGTGAATTATTGATATTTGATGATGGTTGCCTTGTGGGTATGATATAGTGGGTGATGGATAGGTTTGCAACATGTTTAGTACTTGTTATTAGCATTTTACACGAAATTATGGACTTATAATATGTTAAATGCTTGATATTATGCTCCATTGGTTAAATTGATGACACCTCTGTAACATTCATGCTATTAGACCCTAAACATGATGTATAATGAGTTTTGTTATGTTTGGCATGCTTATAAGATGATTGGTGGCTTGTTTGTTGCTTGGTTATGATTGCTTGTTAAGCTGTCCCGAATTTTGGTTGGATTCATCTAGGTGTTATCTGATGATACTTGCATGTTTTTGAGTGATTCTTGAGCCTAAATTGTATTACTTTGAAATAGCTTTCTGGAAATATAAGTCTTGTATCATTTTCATACCTGGAAGTATGATTTTTATATTTTTGTAGTTAGGGTGTCTGAATCTGAATTGCTGAGTTTAATTTTATGATGTAGTATTTGATTTTTAGTATTTAATCTATGAGGTTCTGGAACTTTTCCTTTGGTGGTTATGATGTTTATATATTGTGTGACACCTGTAGCTTTTGGTTTGATGTGTGGAGTAGGTTGAGTGTATTTGTTGGGGCTATACTTTTGGTGTGTGTAAATCTGTGTGAGTTCTGGACAGGTCTGGACTTATGATTTTCCATAGGCCATTTAGCATGGAAATAGAATCCACCAATTTTTGGAGAGTCTTTTAACTCATATGGGAACCTCTGGGATTTTTCTTGATTTCATTTGAGCTAAGTAAGTATTTTATAAAAATCGCTAAAGTCTGGTCCAAATATGAGTCTAAGAAACTGAAAGATAAAATATGATATCAATAAGTAACACACTTACAAACGCATAAGAAGCTTATAAAATGAGTATATAAGTAATATATGATATAAATTTGTGTAGATTCGTTGAAGGATACGTGGCGTTGTGTCTTCGTGTTCATTCATTCGTTTGCTTCTTCTCATTGGCGTTAAGGTACAGATATTCTGACCTTACCTCTTAAGGTTTCTCATGATTCGTATACATCTTTCGATATTAGCTTGAACTGTTATGCTTTACTCTAAGCCTCATTATTAGGGCTTCCCTATGACTTTGCTATGCTCTCTTTGATATGAAACTTATGTGAACCTTTGATATGAAACTCCGATATGAAACTTCGATATGAAACTTGATATGAACTTTGATATGAACCCTTATGATATGAATATGCTTTGACCCTTCAGTTTGATACCCGAGCCAAATATGTGTTTCCTATTCATGAAGGTAACATGACCGTGTCATTGATGCACCAATGGCATGACTCCAGTGTGTACGAGTGATGATACACACCGTCCCTTATTATGATATGATATGATTATGAGCTCACTATATGTATATGATTTGGCCACTGGGGGGCGTATGGATGCATCCTAGATATGATATGTTTCGAGGGATTTGATCTGTTTGATAGATATATATGGTGAATGATGTCGGGTGCAATCCGCGTCTTCACAATTCTGGGAGCTAGCTACTCCATTTGTTACTGAGGTCTCCCCTCCTATTATGTATGGTATTCCGAGGTCACCCCTCCGAATACAATGGCTACTTATGATATGATATGATATGATATGTTTCCGGGCTCGGGTAGATTTCTGATAACCCTTACACTTTTGATATACCTATATTGTACCTTCTACATTCCCCAACGCACCATATTCTGTGTACCCTTATATGACTCACTCTACTACCAAGATATATATATTCCATTGCTTTGATCTGTCACACTCTCATTCCGTTAATTTCGATTATCGTTCCATTCACGTACCGGGTTATTATATGCTTATTGGATTTGATTATGATATTCATGTTTTATATGACTACTGATTACCCTGTTATGATATGATTAATATGCGATTATAAGATTTACCTGTTGTCATCTGATGATATGCTATCTTAGTGCTATGTGATCCTTTTGGATTTGTCTGGTAACCATGCTTGTGTGCAATCGATTGTTGATCTGTTTATCTTTTGTACCTCGTTCGATTAATCTCATGGACTATGACTATCCGTGGTGTACTTATCTGCTTGTTGTTGACCTGCCATGTTGCATTTCTTTTTATGCTACGGTTTGATTGGGTAAATGGTTCAACTTATGAAGTCTAACTTGTTAACTTGTTTAATTGCCCTGCTATGTTTTTAATTCATTTAATTATAGTGTTCATACTGTATTCCTACTTGCTACGTGTGACTGCCATGTTTTGACTGCTGCTATGATACTTGTTTTGTTTTCAACTAAGGGTTTTGACCTGTATGATTGCTATGCTCACTTAATAATTAATTGCTTTCGCTTTCTTGTAGATTTCTGTTTGACTTGTATGTCTTTTGATTTCCTGAATTGATTGTATGCCATATATGTTGTGTGGATGCGACGCCTGCTATGCTTGCTTATGTTCCAGTACTTGTATGCCTGGTTTGTATGTGCTTGTATATATGTCATCGATTCTTTTCTTTGCTTCGTTCTCCTTGTTATATGTTCTTTTTGGATATCTGTATAATTGCATTCTGCAGGATCCTCATTGACTCATTGTTCTCTTTTCGCTGCGACCTTGTTATCAGTTTCCTTTGTTTCATTTCGTTTCTGCTTTTATTTAGTTTTCGTTTTGTTATATCTGCTCACTGGGCTTTTTAAGCTCAGCCGCATTTCTTTTCCTGCGGCAGGTTTTAGATTTGAAGATGGGCTTTGATGGGCTGAGAGTTGGATTATCTGAGTGGACCAAACCTAGTTACCTTATCATTTGTACTTACTTTGAAGAGTTTGTTTTGATATTTCATTTTATTTTGGATATTGTATTTTCCTCGTCAGTCAATTGTTTATATGATTTGATACTTCATTTTTAAGGTTCTCGTTCGTAAAGATTTTAATTGTATGTTCTGATATGACACAAAAATGTGACACTTCTACCCTCGTCGGGTTGGGGTGTTACAATTATGGTATCAGAGCTAAGGTTTCGTCTTGTTGACCTTAGGATTGACCTGTGAGGACTTGGGTAGACACTAGGCTTCCGTCTGTTATGATCTATTACGATTCCTTTTGACTATCGTTCAGATTTGACTTCGACAATCTTTTGTCTTCACTGTTTTGGTCTTCTTCTCTTCACATTTGATTTTATTATTTTGTCTTCGCACATCCGTTTGTCGATCGTTAGATGGAGATTACCCGTGGAGCCGAAGATGGTGGTGCCGAACCTGCGTTGCTGCAACAGTCTCTGAGCTGGAGAGGTTCGTGAAGCAAGAGCCACACCCGACTGTCGTGCTGCTGGAGGCATCAGGATGCTGCTGGAGGAAGCTGGATGGACCAACAAAAGACGCAAAAGACGGAGACAAGATTCAACCGGTGGCTGAGAGGGTTCATCTACTTCATATGATTTGGGCGCGACTGGTGTTACTCCTATTCGTTTGTCATGCGTTTTGAGGCGGTTTGAGATCCTGTTAAGTGATTCTGATCGGTATTGTTTTTCTTGATTTGTTCGGAACTCGGTTTGAATCGTGAAGCTTTATCGTTTGGTATTTTGTTAATATCTCAGCTTTTCTTTTGGATCGTCAGTAATGAGTCATGAAGAACCGTTTTATGCTAGTTGATGGCCTTCTCTCTTTTGTGGTATGGTAAGTTTTTTTTTGATGTGGTATATGCTGTATGTATGTGATCTGGTCTGCTTTGGTATGTTACTTGGTATCTGTATATGATATGTTTTGTTGTGATATTGGTTATGTGATTTGTCATGACCCGGGACAGAATATGATGACAATAAGGACTTGTTATGTGATGCAAGTATTATGACGCCTGATCAACGTGATAATACCGAGATCATATAATTTGAACTTATTGAAATCATACGACATCTTGGGAAATGCCTGGGGTTGGTACGTGAATGGAATAAGGCTTATATCCGTTATTTGACACTCCTCATGTTCGTCTGAAATTCTGTACCTCCTTGCGAAACTCGCACCGACATCTGCTATGTGTAAGTTCTGTATGCTTTGGAACCGGAATCGTTATGATCTGTGTGAGACTATGGACTGCTACATCTGCCTTGAACTTGTACGTCTCTGTGTACCTCTGTGACTTCAATTTTCGAGGACGAAAATTTTTTTTAGAGGGGAAGAGTTGTAAAACCCTAAAAATCTAAAACGCGTGAAAAGACCATTTTGCCCTCAAAATTTTTAAAACTTATAAATTACGTAAAAGATGTCAATGCTCATTAAACTTAATTCTAATCTATCTTATAAATGGGTGGCAAACCTAGTGTACGAATTTTTGAAAATGCATACGCTCACGTTTACATATAAACCGCACGTTAAAAATGGGCATGGACCGAAATTTAACTAGACACTACAACTTAATTATAGCCCATCTAAATTGAGCTTGGCCCAACTTTTTTTTTCCTTTGGCCCATCTAAGACCAAACACCAAGTATCCCTCCCATTTTTTTTGTACACTCCAAAAAGTTGAAAACACACATGAAACCCTAGCCACCACAAAAAAAAAGTCGGCCTCTTTCTTCCCCCTCCAAACCGAAACCCTAGCTTCATAGATTGACGGCAATCAAAGGTTATCTCCATTTCATTTCGAATTCAAGACCAAAGAGTGCAACAAGGAGGCTCAAAGAAGATTCAAAGGAGGTTGTTTGGTGTTGTAGTCGTGGGTTTTGGTGGCCTAGGCGTGGGTTCCCTTCCTTGGTTTCTTGGTACATCTCTTGTCACGCATCAAGGGTAATGTCTTATGTCATAATCTCGTCTCGCTTCCTTTCTTATGGTTTTATTGATTCTAGTCGTGTGCTAATTCTCCCATATGAACACTTATGTTCGAAATTTAATCACCTAAAATGATAGCGTTGTCGTATAAAAAAATTGTTACCGAAAAGACTAGAAAAGAAAAGAGCTAAAACTTTGATATGGGGCTGTTTGGGTTTCGAAAAATTAAGAGTGGGGGCTGTTTTGAATCGACTTGGGTGAGTAAGGGTGTGTTTGGTTCGATTGCGTGTGATTTGGGTTGTGTATGGTGTGTTTGGAATAAGGGTTTTGTGTGTTATGTGTCATATTCTACGAATGGTATTAGTTTGTTAAATTATGATTTTATGTGAATGAAATTATGTTGTTAAATGGTTATGGTTATGGTTATGTAATGTTCTTTACATGTTAATAGACTTATATAAGTGGTGTATGCTCATTTTTGGAATCATTGTAAAGTTTTATAGGCCATTTCATGTTAAACTCTAATTATGAATTCATGACTTTATGTGGACATGTTAGCGTTAAAAATGGTACTTAGGATATGAGAATTTGGAAACGGCTTTCATAACATGTTTATATTTCGTATAGAATGAGTACATGAACTTTCAATGATTGTTGATATCATGCTTGTTGATGAATTTGATAGCTTAGAAGTTCATGATATTATGTGAAGATTATGGTGATGTTTACGTGACTAAAACTTGTAATCTTGTGAGATATGATAGGGAATTGTATGAGATGGATAATTAAACTTTTATTTATGTGAATTATTGATATTTGATGATGGTTGCCTTGTGGGTATGATATAGTGGGTGATGGATAGGTTTGCAACATGTTTAGTACTTGTTATTAGCATTTTACACGAAATTATGGACTTATAATATGTTAAATGCTTGATATTATGCTCCATTGGTTAAATTGATGACACCTCTGTAACATTCATGCTATTAGACCCTAAACATGATGTATAATGAGTTTTGTTATGTTTGGCATGCTTATAAGATGATTGGTGGCTTGTTTGTTGCTTGGTTATGATTGCTTGTTAAGCTGTCCCGAATTTTGGTTGGATTCATCTAGGTGTTATCTGATGATACTTGCATGTTTTTGAGTGATTCTTGAGCCTAAATTGTATTACTTTGAAATAGCTTTCTGGAAATATAAGTCTTGTATCATTTTCATACCTGGAAGTATGATTTTTATATTTTTGTAGTTAGGGTGTCTGAATCTGAATTGCTGAGTTTAAATTTATGATGTAGTATTTGATTTTTAGTATTTAATCTATGAGGTTCTGGAACTTTTCCTTTGGTGGTTATGATGTTTATATATTGTGTGACACCTGTAGCTTTTGGTTTGATGTGTGGAGTAGGGTGAGTGTGTTTGTTGGGGCTATACTTTTGGTGTGTGTAAATCTATGTGAGTTCTGGACAGGTCTGGACTTATGATTTTCCATAGGCCATTTAGCATGGAAATAGAACCCACCAATTTTTGAGAGTCTTTTAACTCATATGGGAACCCCTGGGATTTTTCTTGATTTCATTTGAGCTAAGTAAGTATTTTATAAAAATCGCTAAAGTCTGGTCCAAATATGAGTCTAAGAAACTGAAAGATAAAATATGATATCAATAAGTAACACACTTACAAACGCATAAGAAGCTTATAAAATGAGTATATAAGTAATATATGATATAAATTCGTGTAGATTCGTTGAAGGATACGTGGCGTTGTGTCTTCGTGTTCATTCATTCGTTTACTTCTTCTCATTGGCGTTAAGGTACAGATATTCTGACCTTATCTCTTAAGGTTTCTCATGATTCGTATACATCTTTCGATATTAGCTTGAACTGTTATGCTTTACTCTAAGCCTCATTATTAGGGCTTCCCTATGACTTTGCTATGCTCCCTTTGATATGAAACTTATGTGAACCTTTGATATGAAACTCCGATATGAAACTTCGATATGAAACTTGATATGAACTTTGATATGAACCCTTATGATATGAATATGCTTTGACCCTTCAGTTTGATACCCGAGCCAAATATGTGTTTCCTAGTCATGAAGGTAACATGACCGTGTCATTGATGCACCAATGGCATGACTCCAGTGTGTACGAGTGATGATACACACCGTCCCCTATTATGATATGATATGATTATGAGCTCACTATATGTATATGATTTGGCCACTGGGGGGCGTATGGATGCATCCTAGATATGATATGTTTCGAGGGATTTGATCTGTTTGATAGATATATATGGTGAATGATGTCGGGTGCAATCCGCGTCTTCACAATTCTGGGAGCTAGCTACTCCATTTGTTACTGAGGTCTCCCCTCCTATTATGTATGGTATTCCGAGGTCACCCCTCCGAATACAATGGCTACTTATGATATGATATGATATGATATGTTTCCGGGCTCGGGTAGATTTCTGATAACCCTTACACTTTTGATATACCTATATTGTACCTTCTACATTCCCCAACGCACCATATTCTGTGTACCCTTATATGACTCACTCTACTACCAAGATATATATATTCCATTGCTTTGATCTGTCACACTCTCATTCCGTTAATTCCGATTATCGTTCCATTCACGTACCGGGTTATTATATGCTTATTGGATTTGATTATGATATTCATGTTTTATATGACTACTGATTACCTTGTTATGATATGATTAATATGCGATTATAAGATTTACCTGTTGTCATCTGATGATATGCTATCTTACTGCTATGTGATCCTTTTGGATTTGTCTGGTAACCATGCTTGTGTGCAATCGATTGTTGATCTGTTTATCTTTTGTACCTCGTTCGATTAATCTCATGGACTATGACTATCCGTGGTGTACTTATCTGCTTGTTGTTGACCTGCCATGTTGCATTTCTTTTTATGCTACGGTTTGATTGGGTAAATGGTTCAACTTATGAAGTCTAACTTGTTAACTTGTTTAATTGCCCTGCTATGTTTTTAATTCATTTAATTATAGTGTTCATACTGTATTCCTACTTGCTACGTGTGACTGCCATGTTTTGACTGCTGCTATGATACTTGTTTTGTTTTCAACTAAGGGTTTTGACCTGTATGATTGCTATGCTCACTTAATAATTAATTGCTTCCGCTTTCTTGTAGATTTCTGTTTGACTTGTATGTCTTTTGATTTCCTGAATTGATTGTATGCCATATATGTTGTGTGGATGCCACGCCTGCTATGCTTGCTTATGTTCCAGTACTTGTATGCCTGGTTTGTATGTGCTTGTATATATGTCATCGATTCTTTTCTTTGCTTCGTTCTCCTTGTTATATGTTCTTTTTGGATATCTGTATAATTGCATTCTGCAGGATCCTCATTGACTCATTGTTCTCTTTTCGCTGCGACCTTGTTATCAGTTTCCTTTGTTTCATTTCGTTTATGCTTTTATTTAGTTTTCGTTTTGTTATATCTGCTCACTGGGCTTTTTAAGCTCAGCCGCATTTCTTTTCCTGTGGCAGGTTTTAGATTTGAAGATGGGCTTTGATGGGCTGAGAGTTGGATTATCTGAGTGGACCAAACCTAGTTACCTTATCATTTGGACTTACTTTGAAGAGTTTGTTTTGATATTTCATTTCATTTTGGATATTGTATTTTCCTCGTCAGTCAATTGTTTATATGATTTGATACTTCATTTTTAAGGTTCTCGTTCGTAAAGATTTTAATTGTATGTTCTGATATGACACCAAAATGTGACACTTCTACCCTCGTCGGGTTGGGGTGTTACACTTATCTTGATGTAAGATAGGGTATGGAACCCTAAAATACTTTATAAGACATCCTTGGTTCGGTTTAGGTTTTTACTCCAAAAGACTACACACTCAAAACTAAAAAATTCGGATTCTATATATTAGATTACAAATGCGACGGCGTCACCCTTTGATGTGTGACGCCGTCGGGTCGCCGTCATTAGGGTTTCGTCTTGGCCAGGTTAGTCTTGCGACGGTGTCACCTTATGCTTGTGACGCCGTCCCCTTCAGCTTCTGACGTCGTCTGGATCAAATCTAGGCCGTCTGAGTTGCGACGCCCTACTCTTTTAAAACCTGAAGCCGTCACTTGTAAATAAGAAATTTGGCTACTGAGCCGTCACGAAAGTTGTCCGACGGCGTCACTGTTTTGTGCCTGACGCCGTCACCTTCAGTTCCAGCAGCCTGAGTGTCTCGATTCTTGACGTTGGCCATTTTCTTCGTATATTCGCGCCTTTTCGTCCGATTAAGTGTCATTCCAGCATTTTGCCTTCAAGATACCTAAAAAGTGAAAAGGAACGATATCAAGTAATAACGGATACGAAAGTGATCAAATAAGGGCTTAAACGACCCCTAAAAAAGGTACATTTAAAAACCTTATCAGGAACCGTTCTTCTGGATAACAGATTTTCCATGCAAAATAAAAACCACTTTCTTCCTAAAAAAATAAATGTTCTACTAGAATGTCATTGTTAATAAACATCGTGTAAAAACGTTAGGTAATCATTGTCTTACCTATAATACGTCACATCCTATTAACTTGTTTTTCCTATAGGTTTCGCTATGTCGCATGAATATGAATTTGATTTTTCACTCACTAGCGTCTACACTCCTAACATCTCCTTGAGCCTAACACACCTGGTAATCATGTCCGTGGGTTCAATAATCTCGAAACCCGTCACTTCCACGAAGGCCTTATTGTCGACACTCCTCTACAATATGAAGAAGGTATCAATACCTCCTTCCGAACCATAGGATTGGAATGTCTTCTCGAAATTAACAAGAAAATATGTCCAAGGTTTGTATTGGAATTCTTCCGTCAAGTCGAACTCGTTCGTAACGAGGATCGGTCTCTATCTCTTTGGTTTTGGATCAAAAACCAAAAGTTTGTTTAACCCTTGGGCAATTTGCTCAAATTCTCAGAATTCCAAATCATGGACAATGTGCCTTCACCGAAGATTGGTCTCTTAATTCTCTCTTCAACTTTTGTGAAGAAAATAGTCCATATTGTTCACACATACCTTCCCCGCAAGACTTGACTCGCACAATATGCAAACCTCGACCCTATTACTCTGATCCAAACATTATCTATACAAAGGATATCTGAGAAGAGTACAAAGCTCTCGCACTCATCCTATGGGAAAATGTTTGGAGTCTTAAGGGAAATCGAGAAATCCTTCCCGCTTGTTGTGCTCACATAATGTATTGTTTGCTAACACAACAACCATACAATCTCGCCTACTTCTTCGCAAGGAAAATTGTAAATCTTCAAGGCTCCAAGGACAAACTCATCCCTTATGGAATGTTCTTGACGTGCCTTTATCATAACATCATGTACTTCCACCCTCAATTTCAAAGTCCGTTGTACGTACTTGTGAACAAGATGATGGAACCTCTGAACACATCTCCCATGAAGACTTTCTTCGTTCCTGAATCGGCAAACACTCATCAACCATTTGATGAACCTTCTAGCGAAAACGTTCAAGGAACTTAGTAATCTTTCAAATAGGATCAATCCTTAGTATTCATGCTTTATCAATGTAATCCAATTTATTTCATGAAATAAAACATTTTACATTTGATATCTTAGTGTTAGAACCTCCTTAACTAACCTTGAAATATAATGCATTGTCAAAATCATTGCATACCTTTAGTAAAGGTTCTGCTTAGCAGATAGACGGATCCCAAAGGTTGTGCTAGATGGATCCCTTCTATTAGGGAACCGTGGGATCCGGCAAACAGAAAATGCAATTGCAATCATTGTATTTCAAACATGTCATTAGAACACTTCACACTAAGCTAGACATAGTGCCTTAAGGCAAATTAAGTCCTTATCAAGTTAAGTAGATCTTTCCTACATAACTCACCTAGATCACACTCAAGACGCTTGTAGATCTATCGTTTCACTTAAACCCATTACTCTTCCGCTCTCAAGCTCACTCATCATTTCTCACAAGATCCCTCATATCTAGCTTTGGAAATCTTTTGATTACGGAAAAATTGATCATAATCATCCTTACCTCAAAATTGGTTAAAATTGATCAAATTCTAGTTTTTCCATCTTGAAGCCTTTAGGACACTCTCCAAAACATTATCCTAAGTCACTATCTGATCTCTAGGATCATTTAGCTCTATTTGACACTCTCATAATTTTTAGTGTCATCTTTGTTCATTCATTGGTACTCATGAAAGTTTCAATTTCTTCCATAAAAGGCAATCATTAGCTACATCACTCATTACCCTTAAGTATTTGAACACCTCTTCATTTAAGACACTTAGATAAACTGAAACACTCAAGAAGAAATAGGCATTAGACCTTACAAACATCATTGCTATCTTTTCTTAGCTGCTGATAGACGGATCCCTAGGATTAGCCTAGGTGGATCCCTCAAAGGAGGGAACCGTGGGATCCGTATGACAGATTTATGTCAACTCTAGTCAAAACAATTATTTCAAGCTCATCTTGCTAACTTGAACACTCCATCTCATCTTAAATGAGTCCCTAGATTAGTACAACTCTGAAGTTGACTCTTGTGCATGTTAATCATCATATTCCAATGAATTTTAGTGACTTAAGTCTTGAATGCACTTGCCAAATCCCTTGCTTTATAAACCACATTGTTAGGACTCCTAAAGTCATCATCTTCATCCTCATTTTCAGCACTTAGAAAACTTTACAAACCTCTTGAAATCATCTCATCATGAGGAAAACTCCAAGTAGCAACTTATCCACCAAAGAACCACCCAAGAAAATCGCTCGTGTTGTACATGAAATCTGTTCAACCGAATCATCTCCGGTCAAGTCCACAAATGCAAGGATTTCTCCTCCACCAACTCAACCAATCAAACCAATCCCTAAAAGGATAGTACCCACAAAACTACCTATGCCAAACACCACCATACCTCCTAGGCCAAACAATCCCATCTCAACTAAACCATCACTATTGGTTCCTAGAGCTATCTCATTTACAACTCCACTATCATCACCACACCTCTACAATTTAGAGGATTTGCCTCCTAGGCTGTCTCATCCTCTTCCACCGGCAACATTCTCCTCATTAGGAGGAATAATGGTACAAAATCAAAGTGTTGAGTCAACATTAGCTCCGGCTTCCTTTTCGTCGTCACCATCATATAATCCCATTTGGATTATGAGCAATTATCAAAGTCAACCACCCGACCATATGGAAGTTGACACTTCTCTACCACCACCATCACTCTTGGTCGAGCCATCTTCAAATGCGCCTCCACCAATTCCTCCGTCGTTTGAGGCTCCACAACCCGCTTCACTGGATCCTTCTCATCAAGCAATTTCCTTTCTTCCACCACCACTAGCTAGCCATGACAAAGATTGTTATCATTATCAACATGTTGAAAGTTTGATACATGAAGTACGGGAAGATCAACGTTTCATGTTCTGTCATCTCCTCGAACGTTTCGACGAGATTAAACCTAAACAAACTTGAGCTAGAGGATTTTAGTGGTGTCCTAGTATCAAGCGTTACTTTGATAAATCTAGCAATTCCAAGTCATGTATCGTTCATTTTCTTAGTTTTTAGAGTCATGTATATCATATCTCTAGTTTTATTAAATGAAATTACATGCTACTTGCTATATTTCTGAGTATGTGATTATGTTGTATAATACATATCTCACTTTTGATGTTAACATTATTTGTTATATCACAATTGCTGAAATTAGTCATCAGCCAGACGGATCCCTGGAAATTGCCCAGACGGATCCCACAAAAGAGGGAACCGTGGGATCCGTGGTACAGAAGAACAAAATTCTACTAACTTGAGTCTTATTTGCAGGAATTTATGCACTATACTCTTGTTTTCTAACCTTTATTTTGTAGATTTTCAAAATACACATGAAGAACTTGACACCCTAAGCTAGGGGGAGCTTTGTGTCAAACCATGCATTGCAAAACCATTTGCAGCATAATCCTTATTTGGATTACACTTCATGACACCCCATTGCAAAGTTGCAATCTTCAAGGGGGAGCATTTTTCGTCACAAGGACGAAACCATTTGCAAACAAAATTGCAATTCGTTAGCTTGTTAGTTTATATTTACTTGACGCCCTCACAAAAGGATGGACTCGTCAAGGGAGAGTTAAGACGAGAATCATTCCCGTCACTTGCTCTCTTTACATCTTTTCTTTTTACATGTTTTTCTTAAAAAATGTGTTAGTTTCTTTTCAACACTCTTTTTGTTTCGAAAAAAAGGGGGAGAAGAGAGTAAAAACTCCAATTCTAACGTTTACAAACTTTAGTTTTTCCTTAAAATAATTTTATGTTTTGTCATCAACAAAAAGGGGGAGATTGTTAATACAAATAAGCCGTAAAAATGTTTATTTATATTTTACGATCATCTAATGTTTTGTCGATAACAAACGTAAAATCATTTTAACGAAACAAATAAAATACGTAAATAGTTTGAGCCAATAGTTTTCTAACACACTTACGTTTTCATATAAAACACTAAAACAAGCATAAGTGATTTTATGATTTAGTAATACATATGTACAACAACTAGTGTTTACATATTGGGAGAATATATATACATAACTAGTATGTATTATAAATGGGTAAAAAATACAACCCATGGAACATATCCATAACCCATGGTATTGACCCATACCCATTTGACTAGGTGCATTGCACTCACATGATACATTGTATCTAATAAGAGACCCATGGATCAATCCATAACCCATGACCCAAGACCCATAACCAAAATACTCATGGGCAAAGAGGAGCGTCCCACGGATCCCTAGCTTTACGCTAGACAGATCCCTTGTGGGAGGGATCCGTGGGATCCGGGGAACAGTAGGTATTTTCTCTTTATAAATAGTGAGCCATTTCTTCATTGTTTCTTACCCCTTTCTCACATACTTTCTCCTTGAGTTAAAAACTCTCTAACCCCAGATCCAAGTGATCTATGTTTGTAGTTTTATTTTTGTGTGATCCTCTAGGTTCCTCTTAAAGGCGAGATCACCACCTTTGAAGTCAAGCAAGCTCAAGTCCATGAGTTGCCATAGTTCCTCATCATTAAGACTACTGAATTCCTCTTGTTGATGGTTCTTTTCTTTCTTCTAAGAAGTGTAGTGTTGAAGACATTAGTGAAAGATGTCTCAAGTGTCAAGACAAAGACATTAGTGAAAGGTGTCGATCGTCCGTATTGTAGGCATTAGTGAAGGGTGCCTAGAAGTCAAGTCACAAGGTATTAGTGAAGGGTGTCTTGAAGATCTAGTCAAAGGCATTAGTGAAAGGTGCCTAAGATGTACATTCGATATGGTGTGATTCGATGTAAAAGATAGATTAGTATTAGGTCAAAGGATATTGTTATCCTTGTTGACATTATAAGGAGTAGATCTCCTTTCGGGTTAGTTAATTGGTGTAGTGTTGGGTAGTAGTTCCTCCATTGTAATGGAATTGGTACTTAGCCTAGTACCCGATAAAAGGTAGGCGACGTTGTTGTAGGTGTGGTTCACCTTGGTGTGAAAGAACCCGGTGGTTAGCCTAGTACCGGAAAAAGAGTAGGCAACGTTGTGAAGGTTTCTCCACCATAAGGAGTCGGTCTTGTGTCGTGATTACAAACTCTCGAGTAGGTGACTCGGGGAGTGGAGTAGGGCAATGAAGGTGTCCTTGTAGCCGAACCACTATAAATACTCGCGTTGTGGTTTTGTGCTTCTTACTATTTATCTTCTCATTACATATTTATATCTCTATATGTTTGATTATCAACATCCAACACACATCTAAATAGATTGACATAAGTCGATCTAAACAGTTTAAAACGAGTTTTAATTAGCAAAACTATTCAACCCCTCCCCTTCTAGTTTTCCACAAAAACATAGTAGAAACTACATGAGATCCTTAATATGATCTAGAAGCCGAAAGAAGTATATTAAAAAGGTGGTCTTTGGTGTTGGGTTGTCGTAGCAAATAGTAACAAACACATGTTTTTTTGTTTGGTATTCGGATAAGATTGTGACGATTATGGAGATAAGATTGAGGTTGTGACGAAGATGAGATCGATTATGTTTGATTGAGAGAAGAGATTGAGAGCAGTTAAGTGAGAGATGAGAGATGGGCGCTTTTCATAATTGTATGTATTTAGGGTTTGTGTGAAGTGAGTCACATTTGACTTATCTATAGCTGGTTTCATGTTCATATGGATCAGACATTCCATTTAATGGATTTGGGCTACTTATTGTTATATTACATGATTGGACATTGGGCTTGATCCGTAAATGCTTAACTGGTTGGATTAAAATGCCATATGGAATGGGCTTGCACTTTTTATATTGTCCAAAATGATTAACATTTGTGCTGAAAATCTTATATCAAATGTATTTTAAATACATTATGTTAATTTTTGGTATAATTATTTTAGAAAAAGAGTCGTATTTTGGTTATTACAAATTTTCACGGGGTTACGTTTTTTATAAGATCGAGAAAAAATCATTATCAAAGTTCACTTAAACTGTCAAAAGTCTAGATTTGGGTATTTAACCGCAAGATGTGACTACGGCATTAATTCGTTATTACTTATTTGAGGTTGAAGTAGGATTTTATGGGTGCGTGTACTTAGTATCTGAAGATATCTGGGTTGGTTGGATGCATGATTCTTCGAGATCCTTGTTAGAGCTTTTAACCGTACGAATGATTATGACTTGATTTGTCTTGTTATACCTAATGTAAGGAGTTACGTTGTTGTGCTCACAGTATATAACTATCACTTTTAAGGAGTAACGTTGTAGTGGTCAAGTGTCACAAAAAGCTGTGAATAATTCGAGAGAAGTTCATATACAGTTAAGGATGGTTAGATGGGTATATGATTCTACGTTTATTGAAATTCTCAGTATTTGTTCTTATTCAAACATTAGTGCAAGTTTAAGCCACAAGTTTGGCTTATCTTGCTTCAGTTTCAAGTTTATCATATTGGGTTTTGTCCATCAGTAGTCACTACAAAGAGCCGACAGAATGATAATGGGGTTGGTAAAGAGTTAGTTGAGAGGAGTATAAAAGAGTAGAGATGTTATCAGTAGTTGATTCTCACGGGATATTTATGGTACTTCACTTTTGTTCGATTAACTGGACATACATGGTTACGCTGCTTTTGATTCTATAGTAAACATAGTGTGTATGCTTCCGATTCCGCGAAACATTGTGGGGGAAGAGAGGTGTTCATTAGCTTTCTTTGATTTCTTTGCGAAAACCCTTTTCCTTCATGAGTATTTGCAATCAGGTGGAAGAAATGAGGCAGTCAGTGGTTCAAACGTCTTACTTTGGTGTTATCGTGTCAAATTTCATGGGTTGTTTTGTGTGAAGTTACCTACATATGATGATTTAACCACATTTATGATGCCTCACATACGGTCATATTATCAAATATTTGTATGTACACATGTGATTATTATTCCGATAGACCGCAACAATCAGGGGGAATAAGTAGTGTACGTGATGTACGTGTTACATGTTTGAGTTTACCGAGTCAATGAAGAGAGCTATAGGCATATGTACCATTGATTTTTCTAGTAGATTCGCGTCGGGTATTATTATTTCGTCTTTCGTGGTTTTTTTGGTGTGAAACGTCTACATACATGAGAAGATCTTGCTGATTTCTTGCATGTTACCCCAGAACGGATTTTCTGCATTGAGTATAATTGTGATTAAATGCTTTTCAGATTTTCTTGGTGTGGTTTATTGTTTCATCTACAAATTCCGATGCGCTCTTAAAACTTCAAAATTAGAAGACAGGTCTACTACATCAAAGTTTCGAATCTGCTAATGACGGTTGTCAGTTTGGGGGGGAAGTTGATTCCGAAACTTCGCCAAAAAGAAGTGTATTGAAAAGCTGCTAAAGACATGCAAGAGCGTCAACTACAGACATCCTCAATATTTGAAGAGCATATGAAGACCTTTTTTATTTGTATTTGTACTTGTAGGAAATGTTGTAAGTAATCCCTTATGTCGTTCCATTAGGGAGAAGATTGTTGGGATCGCTCCTAACACGTAAATGGAACGACATTTACGGGGTTACATTAGTTATAATGTTAGGCACATATGCAGGTACTGAAAGCGTCAATATTGTAAAGTAATGTGTATGTTGCCCTATATAAGCTCTCATAGACTTCTCTAGGAGGGTGAAGTTTGTGTGTATTTTCCATCTTTCATTATCAATAAAACACACACACACACACACACACACACACTCTCTCTCTCTCTCTCTCTCTCTCTCTCTCTATGATATACTTCTATCATCCCCGACTTCCCGAATCACATAATCAACCTAAAACACGATCCTACACCAATTATGAAAGATCCTCAACAATGTTTCGAAAAAATTTTCAATTACAAAGCTTGATTGAATATGTTTTTGTGTCCTCCATTCTTCAAATATAAAGAAATATGTGGCTTGAAGACAATGATTCAAGATGGCCTAAAGTTTATTAAAATTACAATTTACTATTTAAAACGTTAAAAGAGCTAGGTGTGGTGATTCAAGTCAAAAAGTCACTTCAGCACCATTTCATCATTTTCTTTTTTCACTTCAAACATCAAAATACTCTCTCACTCATCTCTCAAGCCAAAACAAACATTTTATGACCCACCATTTTATTTTATTTTTTATTTTTCAAACCAACTAATTCTTTATTATTATAATAAAAATATAAATTACATAAAAGTTATAATGAAAAACAAAAAAGCCATATTTAGATTAAATAAAAAAACTAAATCCACTCAAAACCCCCGTGTGCACACACATTTCTTTTTATTAAATAAAAAACTAAACACACACCACACACTTTCTTTACCCATCTTCTTCCTCGACACACGCACATTGTCAAAACTCATTTAAATCGGGAAAAAAAATACCTTTCCTTTTTACTGCGACGCCAATTGTTTGGCTTGAGGTTTGGCGCCGGTGCCTTAGGTGTGGTAACGCCAATTTGGCGCCGTGCAACATGGGATTGCCGTGAGTTTTGCGCCATGCTAACCAACTCACTAAGCTTACATTTTAACCCTGCTTTAAGTTTTGTTACATAACAATTAACAAACCAACCGCTAAATCTATTATATTTGTTCATTTACCACTACAAAAAAAGATGCTATTTTACACGGTTTATTTGGTAAATCTTCACACATTAAAGTGTGTACAATTCCATTCTCCACACTTTCCTCTTGTGTGGGGATTTTCGGTGTTACAAAATTATTGTGAATTGCCACACTTATTCTCGTTAATATATAAATAGACTATTCACACAAGTTAGTGTGGAGAAATAACTTTTTTTTGTCACATAATTAATTGTGAACATGAGGGAAGAAGTTTGACACCGTAAAATGTGAACAAGAATTGAAAAGTCCACACTTGAAAGTGTGAACAAATAAGGAGGAGGTACACTATAAAAAGTTCACGCTTCAAAGTGTGAACAAACCAACCAAAGCCAATTAGAAAAGTTCACACCTGAAAGTGTCACAAGTTATATAGTGCAGATTCTTACATTATAAAAAGTTCACACCTGAGATGTACTGGACCAAAGCAAATTCAGATTTTTAAAAATTGAACCATTCCAGATTTTTAATATCATTCCATTTTTGGATACACTTTCAACTTGAGACTAAAAAATAGCATTTCTGGACTCAATTACTGGACTCGATTACACTAAAAATAGCATTTCTGGACTCAATTCCAGATGTATAACCCGGATTCAACTTCAGACTAAAAATCATAACATTTCTGGACTCAATTCTTAACAGCCACAATTCTGCAATTACTTCAGATACAATTCTGCAATTACTTCAGATACAATTCTGGATGTTTACTGTAACTCCATTTTGCTCAATTCCGCATTTCTACAATTCTGCTTCTACAACAATTCTGCAACTCTACAAAGCCACCTGCAAATAGATTATTCATGCAATTAGTACAAATAAATAGAGAAGTTTAGCAGTAATCAAGAGAAGTGTTTTGAGCAACAGACATGGCCTTATCTAATAATGAGTCAAATTTTAAGAAAACTTTAGCAGAAGCAATCATAAGATGCTGAAATTCCCTACTACACTCAGGTACCTAAAGTCCATCACATGTATAAAGGAATAAGCAAACCTACTAATATCTAACTGTCTAAAACTAGAAGCTTATGAGAAAGCTACACCTAGGTACAACTAAGCTAAAAGCAAACTAAAGGGTTCAATAAGCTCACAAGAAATCACACAAGGGTTCATAAAAGCACTGATAAGCCAAGCAACAATAAGCAGTTAAGAAAGGTTCAAGTGCAGGCCTAGGGGGTACTTTTTCAATGCTTATAGATGAGCTTATAGTGAGAATAAGCCCTTAAGCTTCTGGCAAAAGCTGTCCTGGCTGGCAAACAACAAATATCCACAAGCTCAGCTTATGAGGAGCTCTACACAGCTTATAGTGAGCTTATGAATAAGCTCAACTTAGATGAAGATAAGTCACATGTTAGAAGAAGAAATCATCAAAACACATGCCACTGAATATACATTATCTAAAGTCTAATCACGCATCAAAGATCCTGAAGGTACAACATGACAACATTTTGCAACCATATTTTCCCATGTATGATTAGTTTCCTGGTAAATGCTTTTATCCTGCTCCTACTTTCACTCTAATTTTTAACATTTAAAATAACATAGATGATGCACCTTAACATCTTAGATAGATCTCCCATGTTAATAAGTTAGCACTAAACATCCAAACTTTACAGCCAAGAAGATGTTTGTTTATGTGTAGCAATTCAAGTCTAATATTTATAATATGATTTTGTTCATAAATGCGCTCCCTTAAAACTTCTTTTATGTCAAAAAATAATCAGGCTGACTTCCTAAAAAACAATCTGAGTTGGTGGAAACAAAACGAAATCATCTTCGTTTGTATAACTGATCATGCAATCATGTAATTTAAAAGTTCATGGACAAATAAAATACTAATCCAGAATATCACATTGTCAACTGAATTACGAGCCGTGATATCCCTCTCATGACCAGGTTTCTCAACCATAACACTAAACCGGATGGCGCCACAGCAATTCACCAACTAAAAACTTCGGTTATATAACAATGCAATAAATCTGTATCTTATCGTCTTCTATTTAGCATTCACTAGTCATATAACAACTTATGTAAAACAGCCAAACAGCAACAAGGTCTGCCCTTTCATCATATGATGTACATTCTATTAAGTGAATACTAAACTATACCACACTCCTATAGTACATTCGCAAAGAAATGAAAAAACACCCTGACAAAACAACTCACATCATATCAACGTAAATCCCTGTCAAAATCTGAGATCTTCAAGATAACTATTACAGTAATAGTCATCCACCTATATTCGTACAAACTAAAGCCTACTACTTCCTAACCCAAAACGGCAATATAACTCCACAAAGCATCAACGATCAAATGTATCGTTCTTCTACTCGCCCAAAGCTCATATACAATGTGATATTCACAGAAACTGATCGGCACTTTCTAACAAACTATCTTACAAATACAATTACACGAAAACAGATATAATTTTCGATCACGGCTAAGTTAGTTAATTAAAAGACTCACATTACAATCGGTACAGAGACGAGACCTCAAATACGGCAACAGCTTCTTCCACTCTCTTCCAGTCCTTCCATTTGCACCTACACACCAATCACACAATCATCATCATCATCATCATCATCATAATCATTTTATACAAATTTAGAATCTAAAAAAGTTAATAAAAACTTTATAAACCTTTAGGATTGACGATGAAAACGAGATCACGGCGGCGAGGAGTAGCGGAGGAGGAGGAAGTTGCCACGGCGGTGGAGAGATCGGACGGCGGTTGTTGTGGAAATGAGGGTTTGGCCATTGATATTACCGTCATGGTTAATGATACCATTTCTTCTTCTTTTTTATTTTATTTTATGTATGTTTAACAATATGATTGACATTACTATAATAAGGTTAAAATTATGGTCTAATAAACTTTTCATTTGTGTGTAACAGAAGTATAAAATAAACATCATGTAAAAAACAAAACTCGGCATTTATTTACACAACTTCACTAAACTGTCCTTCCCGAATTTCGAGTCAACTCAGCCAAGACTCGGAACTCAGGATAACAAACAGGATGTACAAAATGCCATCATCTAGCTAACTCTTTAAACATCATACTAACTAACCTACTAATAAGCTACTGATTTTTATTTTTTGTATATTTTTGAGAAACTTGATTAAGATACTAATTGCTAATGAACAATATCTATGATCATGTTATATGTTTTTTCAGTGTGTAACAGCAAGACAAGCTTATAATGTTTATCCAACTAGACCCTATTACAAAAAATAAACATAACTAAACTGTCATTAAGATGTAGGGAGTATGATTTAACTTTCCGGAAGCTCAAATAGCCAGGTTTGACTTTTCTGGTACATAAACTGGTACTAAATAAACAAAGTTTTTGTGACCTTTGGCGCATACATAAAGATGTTGATACTACTTTATAACTTAAAATAAAAAGTAGTATGATTTAGAGGAAAACTTACAAGGTCGGAAGAAGTCTGAAGTTGCAGCCACCTTATTGAACTCGTCAAACTAGGCTGTTGAACCTGTTACAACAACACACAATCAACATATCATACAAACTGCTGTATATCCAGTTAACCGTACATCGATAGCTAGCATAGAAAACAGTCCAATTGCATACTTCCATATATATGATTGCATACTTTCATTATGTGGAAAATAAACAGACCTTAAAGCAGGGTTATCAACTGATCAAGTTACAAAGTAAAATAGAGAACTTGAAATGGTAGTAGTATTTAACAAAGATAGTCTTAAACCTAACTTAAGTAACCATTTATAGTTCCTCCACGCAAGGCCGCCATATATATGCAATTCACCCAATGCTCTATAGTTTTCCTCTTAAAATCCTTACTGATAAACAACTAATCGAATCTCTTGCATCAAGTATAATAAAATGTACATTTACAAACCTTGGCTAGAATAAAATGGGTTCTAATATATAATTCAGTAAGTTGATGTGTACTGTGTAGCATTCAGTAGTACTTGACTGGCAATAATAAAGTTATACGCTATTATTTAGCTAAGCCAAAAACTAAATTCATTACTACTTCAGTTCCATACCTACACATAGTCCATTCTTTGACTTTGTTTATGTCTTTTCAATCCTTCATTTGATTAACATACTTAATCAAATCCACATAAAAACTAAATATATAATCTGATAATTGATACCTTTGGTGGTGGTGGTGGAGGATTGGTGCGGATAGGTGAAGGACCTAATGCAGCTGATACTCTTAATTCACCTGATGACCTTGTTATATATCTAACCGGATTGCCTACCTTCTTTTTCCCCTACAAAAATGATCAAATCAAATCATATCAAATTAACAGCTTTGCCAACTTCATAAAAACCATCAAATATACAACATATTAACCAATAAAACAGAAAACGATTACACAGACCTATAAAACGCGTTTTACATCCGCCACTATATCATACTTTAATAGAGATGAAAAACACGTTTTACATCCGCCACTATATCATACGTTAACACACTTTATCATAATACGTTAACATACTATATCAATTTGGCATACTTTAACACACTATATTTCGAGATGACTCACTACATAAACTAGCGCTATGATACTTTAACACACTATATCACGTATCATATTGTAACTAACGAACAATATCACGTATCAAACGAACAATATCACTTATCATATTGTAACAATATCATACTATATCAAATTTAATCATGAAAAATAACAGAAATCATACCAGATTCAAGCCGTAAATGAAGATAACGAGATTTAACCCTAATTAAGCATCAAAACCCTAAGTATTGAAACCCAAACGAACAGCCCTATGTTAAGCCTCCAAACCCTAATTAAGCATCGAAACCCAAACGAACAACCCTATGTTAAGCCTCCAAACCCTAATTAAGCCTCCAAACCCTATATTAAGGCTCGAAATTGAAACAGCATATGCACTAATCGAATTGGGGATTATTTTTGTTGTGAATCGAATTGGGGATTTTTGATATGAATCAAATTGGGGATTTTTGTGTGTGAATCGATGGGTGAGGGATTTTTTTTGTGTGTGAATTAGGGATTTTTTTTTTAGCTAAATAGCATTTGATTTTGTATGTCACGTGTTTATTAACAGAGAAAGAAAGAAAGAGATGGGCGAGTGTGACACGTGTTTATTTAGAAAAGTTCACACCAAAATGTGTTACAAAATTATATAAAAGTTCACATTTTTGTATGTTAAATTGATTTTTAAAAGTTTTAATAATTTTCTACACTTAAATGTGTTACAAAAAAGTTCACACTTAAATGTGTTACAAAATTATACAATAGTTCACACTTTTGTATATCAAATTAATTTTTAAAAGTTTTAATAATTTTCTACACTTAAATGTGTTACAAAATTATATATATATTTTACACATCTTTATGTGTTAAGAAAGCATAATATTTATCCACACTTGTAATCGTGAATGTTATTTAATCACATTTTTAGATGTATAATTTTTTCTCTACTATTGAAAGTGTGAATTTTAGAATATTATAAGTGTCTATAATATGTACACATTTACAAGTGTGAACAACATGTCACAATTGTTCACATCTTTACAAGTGTGAAAAAAAAAGTGTGCACTATTGCCACTTTTTTTGTAGTGTACATTATTTTTTTAATTGATATTTACTCTTTATGTTAGTAAAGCATATTATTGTTAAACTTTATTTTATAGTTACAAAATTAGATCTTGGCACACACTACAACGTGTGAACAAAAATATATTGTTAGGTAAAATATCGTTCAAAAAACATAATTATTCCTATTAAAAAATTTATAGAAATCTTATATTGTGTTTTAGTGACGTGTAATTTAATCACAATGTTTATCATCATGGTTAAGGATTCCATTACTAAGAATCACATTTATAGAAAATTACTGATCTAGTGATCTGTTATTAGTGATTACATTTTTGTAGTCATAACTTGGTTCAATTTCTTATTATGGAATATATCTAACTGCAAGTAAATTGCAATATGTACGAAACATGAATAGTGAAATGTAATCCAGAAAATGATGTCTCATCAAGAGCATTTTGTTTTTCTCAAATTGTTGGGGAACAATGGACGGTGCTATGAGTCTGATTTGCGTACCAAGTGGCTTTCAAAGCATATATTTATTGGACTCAAGTCACAATAAAATCTATTAGAATCATATTACTTTTAGAAATTAGTTGAACCTTAGAAATTATTTGTTTTGATTCCATCAACATAACTATTATTGAAAAATCCACGTACTGTATCGGTGTATCTTTCTTATATTCTTATTAGTAATGCTGCTAAAACAAAATAAAGCAAGTCCAACCGATCACGACATTTTGATATCGATTTACTTCTTAGCATTTTGGAATTTGGACTACTGGATGCATCCATGAATACACGCATACGCAAAAGTACGTACACATGTCTATGAACTTTATTTCAAGAGAAATGATAGTATAAGATAATTTTAGTCCATTTTTTGATGATTGATTTCTAGCTCCTTACAAATTTGTTGCCTTGTAATTTAGTTATCGATCAATATATTCCTTTTCCCCTTTATCACTTTCTCATTTTGTCTCTTTTACCTAACGATCATGAGTTTTTAGACTAAACCCATGTTGTGTAATCAATTACTTTCGGAGTCACCGTATCATTTGAAGTAAAATACAACTTTGAGCCATTGGATAAGTACTGTAACAGAAGGAAAAAAAAACTCCCTCATCTTCCGATTTTGAAGAAAACCTTAAACCCTAATCGGGTTTTCTTATTTCAGTCATTTCTGTGCTAAAATTGTTAATCATTCTCGTTGCTAATCGATTTTTTACACTTTATTAATCCTTAAATCTTTGTCTAAGTCGGTTTATTCCAGTTTATGGTCTTCTTGATTTTATTCTGGGAGGTCGACTTAACATTCCGATTCTTAGGGTTTCCTTTATAAGATCGATTTTAATTATTAGAGGCGTTGCGATATGTGTTTGTAATCTAAGTCTGCTGGTGAGTGATCGTTTATAAAAACCTTAAAATATTTTTTAGGGTTTGGTTTTTTCTTTTGTTGCTGGTTCTTTCTTGTCGTGACTGTTGATCTATTATTTGCCTATTCGTTTGTGATTGTAAGTGGTATCTTGAAGTTGTTGTGCTTGGTTTCGTTGGTTGTATGATGTGCGTATGAAAAAGGGTTTTTCGAGTTCGGGAAGGAAGGAAATTATACATAGAACGGGTACGAATGCTGTTTCTAAAGCTGTGAACAAAGGTAATGTGACAACTGGCAATTTAGGGAGACTATTTTAGGTAACCGCATTACGTTAAACTGAACCGAGCCTTGCCTTTAACACTATTTTTATAAACCATGACTTGATTTTATATCGTCTATTGGTTTTTATGACTTATTTCATTATTAAATGAGTTATCGTATGAGTTTTAACTCTATTTGGTAGGCACTATTCGATTCGGCACTAGAAAAGCCTAAAACAAGAATTATTGTAACTTTTAGACCGTAACTCGAAAATTGACAAATAAATAGTCAAAAATCGTGGAAAAACGTAAATAACGATGTCAGAAAGTTGAATAAATGTTGTGGGACACTCGGGGGACAATATGTGACCTCGGGAATAGGTAAACGGGATAGTTACGAAAAATTACAACCCGACCCCTCCCTTTTTCTCTTGAAGTCGGCGCCCCCTCCTCCCAAATAATTATTTTTGAGGTCCCTAGTGGCCTAGTATAAATACCCACCCAAACCCTCATTTCACCTCATTTGTTTCTCTCTCTAAAAACACACATATCACCATTTCTCTTTCTACCTTCTCACTCTAAAAACCCTAAACCACCACCTTGTGGCCGCCGCCATTGTTCCGGCCATTTTCCGGCCACCACCGGCGCATCACCGAACACCTCCACCACCAAAAGAAATATCTCTTTCTCCTCTTTCCAACCATATATCATACGCACCATTTGGACTTCAATAACACCTTCAAATCGTTGAACCAAGAATCATACTTTTAGGGTTTCAAAGGGCTTTTGCAATTGGTGATTAGATAAGGTAAAGGGAACATGTTTTGAGCTTGATTGGGCAATAAAAACCCACGAATTGAAAATTAGGGTTTCGACCTAATTATAATTTTTGAGGCTTTTGGGTGGAACATGAAATTAAAGCTAGTTAGTGTATAAATAAACAAGTAATTAGTGTTTGGTACATGTGTGGTGTATTAATTTGATGGGTTTATGCATTTATTGTTTAGTTGCATATTTTTGGTTAAGATAGATGATGGGTTTTGTGTTTGCTTAGTGTTTGGAGCTTGAATGATTGGATTTGAGTGTTGTGGAATTGATTTGGTAGTGTTTGGATTGGTTTGGTGAGGTGTACGAGCCACAAGAGGCACGTACGAGGCCTTTGGCTTGTGTACGTGGCCTACTTGGGTCATGGGTCCGAGTTGGGTCGATTTGGTAGCTTGTTGATTGGTATTGTTGAGGTTTGGATGAGACGCGTGGAGCCGAAAAGCTTCTAGAGCTTGTTTGGTTCATGTGGTCTTGACCGCGACCGTGTCATGACCATTAGGGTTATAACATTGGTTTCGAGTACTTTTGGTTGATTGATTGGTTGGCGAGATTGTTTTGAGTTGGTTTGGGATTGAATTACGATATTATGACATTTAATTTGGACTTGATATATATAATTGTCAACTTTGAGCTACGTCGGCGTTACTTTGACTTTTTAGTCAATAGTTGACTCCGACAAAACCGTAACATGGACTTTAGTATAATTTGGACTGTTGATTGATTAAAAGCTGAGAAGTTATGACTCGTGCTTGTGGACTCGAAATGAATAACGATATGAGATTAATAATAGAATTTGACGATATATATATATATATATATATATATATATATATATATATATATATATATATATATATATATATATATATATATATATATATATATATATATATACTAGACGAGTACCCGCGCCTAGCGGCAGCGATGTCTAGTTTTCTGCAAAGTTCCGATGACCCATAAGTTTCTTTCAACAAACTGTATTTGTAGCATTAGAGAATCGTTTTCGAATAACTACAATTCTGATGCGTGGTTGCATAGCAGCATAAATATATAGTTTTTTAAAAAATTATGTGGAGTCGATCTAAGTGTGTGAGTATATTTTCTAATAGGATTGTTTTAAGTTATTAAGATTTTTAGTAATAATAGATTCAAGCATTACAAAAAGCAACGGTATTATGTAGTTGGCAATATTATATTGTAGTTTAGAGGTATAGCCAACATGTGTGACCGCTTTTTCTTGTTTTGTCAGTAATTTAGGCAGTGATAACTATTTTTTTTACATGTGTAACGTTTATCATTTGGTGTGTGGCTTTTAAAATTGTAATTTTGCAAATTGGATATCACCATATAAGATTATTTTGTACTATCAATTTGTATAGATATTTATGCATTGTTCAAAGCTATTTGTTTGGGGTACAAATAATTATCGCTAAAGATAACAATACTATTTATTTTTTGTGATTTTAATAAAGTTACATAACATTATTGATACACTGGACAAAGGGCTATACAATATATATTAACTTTTAAACGACGATTCATATATGCTAGTCCCTTAAATAGTGCAAGAGCAACATTTTTTAAAATAACATTATACAAATGACAAATTACATGTGTCAAAGCAAAATAAACCAAAAACTACAATTACTTGGTCTCTCATTTCAGAAAAATTGTCACGGGTTCCACAACTACTTCATCATTTCTAATATAATTTTGTCAAATTTGAAACCCGATTTCACCCGGGTGGTTCAACTGGTTGAACCGTTCCGATAAAAAAACAGGTCGATTTAAACCGAGTCAAACCGATATGTTGGGTCGAAAAAATGTCAAATTAAACCGGGTCAGCCCGCCGGGTTTGAAGCGTCCCGGGTCAACCCGGTATCGGTTTCAACAGGTCAACCCGGTATCGGTTTCAATTGGTTGTTTTTAATTTGGTAGATGTGCTTTTAATTGGGTGTACAATGTGAATAAATTATTGTACTTTTAAGTAATGGGGTGTTTTAATAAGAGTATTAATTATATTATTTATTTCTCTCTCCATTGACCATGTTTTCAACATTCAACTTTCAACATTTTTCACTTTTTCCACTTTGACCATTTTTCCATTTTATATAGTAAGATAAGATGTGCTTTTAATTGGGTGTACAATGTGAATAAATTATTGTACTTTTAAGTAATGGGGTGTTTTAATAAGAGTATTAATTATATTATTTATTTCTCTCTCCATTGACCATGTTTTCAACATTCAACTTTCAACATTTTTCACTTTTTCCACTTTGACCATTTTTCCATTTTATATAGTATAGATATATATGAAAATGCTAATAAACTATGAAATGGGAATAATAAATGGGCTTTTATACCAAAATTGTCGATAACAAGTCTTATCTTGTTATTTACTATTTTTAAACGGAAACTAACGACTAAATTAGAAATGTTTTGCAATAAATAAGTAATTAATGTTTCGAGTACACGTTTATCAATAAATGTCAATTGTGGACATTTAATATTGGTTTAAGTATTTAATTGCTTACGTTGTGTGCATGAGTTACGGATAACCTAACATTAATAGTGTTGATCCAAGTGGGTAGCGGACTTATTAGGTTGACGAATCCAATAACAACCCGCTAGGTACGTTGGATAACCTTATTAATGGGTGACTTATCCTTATGACTCGTTCGGATGCGACCGGTTTATGGAATAATAAGCGATACGAATGAATAATTGAGTTTATCGAGTTGACGAATTCGATAAGGTCTACTGTTTATTCCGAAACTTATTGGACTATGGAGCTTATCGCTTAGACGTCACATTGTGTCGCATCGAGTCACATATTGTGTTGAATGGAGTTGTATATTGTGTTGCGGAGCATAACATATTGGTTGTTTGAGTGCATTCATCGCATCATATTGAGTCGATACACCCACATGAGGAATACCAAACACTAGGATTAAATGGTGAAACGAGACATTTTGGAAATAACGAAACGGAATACATTGGGGTAGATAACGTTGATTTTGAGGAATGTATATATTAAGTTGGTCTACATTAATAGGTTGTGCCGAGTCGATAGTTGTTGTGCTGTGATACCGTTATCTTCTGCTAGTGTTTATTTGTGCGTTGATTGCTTGAGGTGAGTTTCATAGCCCCACTTTTATCTACGTTTTAACGACGTTTTGAACTATTTTGGGTGAGAATCATGCTACTGTTTTTGGACCATGAAAACTATTTGGATTTGCTTATGTGCTTGACTGTATAGATAGTTGTGCTGTAGTTGTTGCCTTACTCTAGGTTTAACCGTGCCTAGCTAAGAATAGACTTCTACATCGACCTAGTCCGGGGTTGGCAATTATTCTAGATTTTGCCACATCAGTGCTGGACTAGAGTCGCAGGGGCCCGAGTAATCCCTGGATGCGGGATTTGATTGGAGATCCGGGTAGGATCGTGTGTGAACGGTATTTATCTATCTTAGGTCTTGCATAGCAAATCAACTCTTACAGGTCCACTATGATTTTGTTGAACTTAAACCTATGAACTCACCAGTGTAAGCTGACCTTTTAGCATGATTTCTCAGGTAATTGAGAGATGTTTGGATTACTTGATCAGTGGAAGCTTGGCATGAAGGCGTGGTTCAAGGATCATTTTCCGACTCTGATAGACTATGGGGACCTATATTAATAAATTATGTTTTGGGCCTAATATTTATATTTTGGATTAAATGTTTTGAATACTTAAATTTGGGATTGGTTTTAAATGTTAAATGACTATATTTTGGCTATACTCGTGTGAGATACCAATCCAAAAGTAACGCCCCGAAAACTTGATTAAGTCTTCCGCTGTACCGAGATTTGGGGGTGTTACAGGTAATGATGTAGAGGGTGGTTCTAATACCACAAATGTGCAACAAAAGGTGGATTCGAAGTGGAGCATGTGTTTACGGCTGATTTGAACGAGGAGTTTCTCTCTATGCCTCCTACTGAGGTTACAAAGAGTACTATCGCTTCAAAGATTCATGATTTGGAACGTCAAATGCTTGAGGGTAAGCTCGTGTTAGTGGGAGATGATGGATTACCTTTAAAAGGGTCGAACACTTTGGGAGGTACAATGGAGAAACTAAATGAAGTTCCTGCTAATAGCCAAGCTACTGTGGAGTCGTTTCCAAGCTTGTCCGAATCATTTGGTTCCCATAATACGCCTGGTAAAGTGGATACTGCATGTGATAAATCCAATGGAAAGGGTCCTGGGTCATATGCTGATCGTCTTAATGGTGATCTGAATAAGAAAGTTGCTAATTTTCGTACCCTAATCGCCCCGGCTGGTAATGGAGCCGATGTTGTAGTTTCTAAAGAATTAGTCCTAAAGGTTAAGGAACGTTTCGAGAACATTGTTTATGGGTTCTTTCTGGGTAAAAGAGTTGTGTATCTTGTAGTTGAAAACTATGTTAAGAATGCGTGGAGTATACTTGGTCTTGTTTGCTCTATAATGAACTAGAAAAGTATTTTCTTCTTCAAATTTAATTCTGATACTGGTTGGAATTAATGTTTGAGAATGGTTCATGGATGATATTTAATGTTTCATTGATTTTTCACAAGTGGTCTCTTTTGATAGTGTCTAAACAAGACTTGAATAGCGTAGTGGTTTGGGTTAAACCCCATGGTGTGCCAATCACGGGACACTCCATGATGTGCCAATCACGACATTCACGAATGATGGATTGAGTGCCATTGCAACAAAAACTAGTACACCATTGATGTTAGATATACAACTTTAATGTGTACGGAATCTTGGGGTCTGTCCAGTTTTGCGAGAGCAATGATAGATCTTCAGGCTAATGTTGCAACATCCGGTAATTTTTTAAAACCTATTTTAATAACAAACTATATTTATTATTATTTGTTTTTCATTTCGGATTTTTCTAAACCAAATTGAATCAAGTACAAGAGGTTATCTCGTTAAATGTGAAACTGCACATTACGTGAACCGGCACAACCAAAAACTCATAAAACAATTTGATTTAATTATTGTATTAAATACGAGAATTTTTTTATGTGTGAGTATCCATTTTATCAGAAAAATCTTTCCGGGTGCAATGGCGAAAATTCCATAAATTAAAACAATCATTTACTACCTTAAACGGGGCCCACATGCACCCTTTTATTTATAAAAGATTTTCAAAATATGCACACACACCCGTTAGCCCTATGTTACGCCACCCAACCACAACTTTCACCGTGTGGCAGAGCATTTTACACTTGAATAAAAGAAAGAGAATTAGGGTTTCAAAACCCTATTTCAGTCACACACTTTTATCACAGCCTCCAACCCACTTCCCTCCTCTTCCACTTCCAGCCGCCACCTCATTCTTACCGGCCACCACCATCGCAGGCTACTGCTGTCGCCTCTGCCATCGTATCATCACCCTCCGCCGCTTGGCATTAGGTTTCTAGGTCGTAAATTTTGTTTTTGGGTTTAGTGATGCTGTTGGGGTCACATAAAGGTATTAGATCATGGGTTTAGAATCAGGAATCGCTTGTGTTTGGTCGTGTGTTTTGGCTCGTCAGGGGCGGACCTATAGCATCTTTAGGTGGTGCCCGGGAACCACCTTAGCCGTTGATTTTGTTTAGAAATGATGTATAAATTATTCTAGGACCTACCTTAGAAATAGTTGAGGAACCACCTTGGTTCTGTATTGATGAAAAAAGACACAAACAGAGATAAAGAAAAATATAAAATCTGAGCAAAGACACCGGACATGAAGAAGAAGATGGAGGTTTTTCAGTGAAGTTGACTAGTCCTTGCTTTTTATTTGAGGAGAGAGAATGAGTCATATACTATAGAGTACTATAGAGTATAGCTGTTAAGTTTGTGGGGACCATAACTTAGTTAATACAATAGTCAATACTTTTGAGTTTGGAGCCTAGATTATACATACATACTTCGCAACTCAAATTTTCTTTGATAACAATTCATTTTTCCTATCTCTTCTATGTATGGATGAGGATTTTTTCTGTCTTGTTTTGTGGCCAGTTTAACATTAAAAAAAATGTTCTTAAAAATTGTAGTTATTCTTTTTCATATATCAACAATTTTGGATTGTTTAAAAACGTGATTTTGTTGGATATATTTTAGATGGAATTTGCTAGACCCACATAAAAGTATCCACAAAAACAATCCACTCGTTGAGGTGTCAGCGGGTGATTGGTTTTTTGTGGGATCCACATCTCACAAAAACCAATCACCCGCTGACACCTCAGTGAGTAGATTGTTTTTGTGGATTCTTTTATGTGGATGTATCATTGCTCATTTTAGATTGTAGGTGTCATGACATTTTAAATGATACTGATATTTACCATTTGGTTTATTATTTTATTTTATCAGAAAAAAAATATCTCTTCGTTTAGAAAACTATACATATTGTTAAAAGTTTGCCATTGCACTTGACACGGTCTTACCTGCTCATTGCAACTATATGTGTTTGATTTGACCCAACAAGACCCGTTGACCGTTTAACATATTGGCCTGTTGATTTGCTAGTTGGGTCGACGAAATCAGGGAACCACCTTAGATTTGCTCCTAGGTCCGCCACTGTGGCTCGTGAATCATTTTTGCCTCGTCTCCTCTCCATTCTCTCATGAGTGGTAAGTCAACACCGACAAAACATCATGTTCCTCTTAATCTATCCTTATTCATATAAACTTGCACGATTAATAGTTTTCGTGGATAAAGTTTGGATTAAAAACTTATTTTAATTTAATTACGCATGGTGAATCCGATTTAAAAACGTTTTGGGATAAGTTGTTCTCGTTTCGTATTGTAAAATGATTCGTTAATAGTTTTTCGTGTGGTAATAGAATGAGTTTGATTCACTTCGTGTGGTAGGATTTTTCCCAGATGATGTTTGGTATGTGCTTGAATCGGTTTGTGATTTCTTATTCGTGTGAAAATAGTCTCATTTGGATTTGAGCTTGTACATTAACAGTTTTAATCTTTTGTTTATGCTCGTTCGGGTTCGGCACACAGCGAGGACTCACAAGGGTTGTTTTTGTTTTTAGATTAAATGGAACGTGTGAGCGTTTTTTTGTCTTGGATTAATAAAAAATACTCGGTGGTGTTTGTTTTACTCGTTTAGCATGTTAACAATAGACCGTGTTTGATATTGATTTTCAAAAATGCGTAAATCATAAGTGTTGCGTTTGTAGTGTTACGGGCAGGTAAGTCACCCATCTAAGGTGCGTTTCCTTGGTCTTAGTATATTAATAAACATCACGGGGTGTTTTTCTTTGTCCGATTGTAATTGTAATAAAGAGTGTGTATTGCTCAGTTAACGACAACACCAAGGGGTGCTATGTTTGCCTATGTGTTATGGTTAAATTTGTGAAAGACGATACCTATTGTCGTGTTAAGTTAGTAGCAAGTCAAGCCCACTTAGGGTGTGTTTGTTTTGGTTTGGGCCCTAACATGCCCATTTAGGGTGCCCTTAGTTTGTCTATTATTGGGCTAAGCCCAATAGTTATGTGAGTCCATTTGATTGTTTAACGGGCTAAGGAGCTTAATAAACTTGGAATAGTTTTGGATTTGAATTTTTCTAAGTATATAAATTTTATACTTATTAGATTTAATGTTTATGTTAACTATTTATTTATCGGACTAACGGGTTTCACTTTATTTTGGCATGTTGGGAAGTTTCGGAATGCTTTGATCAACGATTTGATTCATTTGGGCAAAACAGACTATAAACCGGACTAAATACTTATTGGACATAATTTATTTGGACATGAGATTGTTATTGGACTGTATTGGATGTGTTGGACTATAGGACTCGAGACTATATAATATATTAGACTCACGATGACTTTAATATATTAGACACGGACCGGTCCTGAGTACAAAACTAATAAATACAGACTAATAACTAATTATAAAACCATAAATCAATAAACAACTTAACAACAAGTATCAATGATTATTAAATAAAGTATCACGTTTGAATTAAACAAACGCGAACATATGATTAACTACAAACTTGTCGGGAAATATTGTATTTACAACGCGAGTTTAATTAAATCACGATGATTTGGAAATGTTGCATAAACGGGCGCGTCATACCAAAATTTTATAAAACTTTATAACATATAGTAATATTCAAAAAAATAAAAAATAAAAAATACTGATTTTTTTTCATTTAAAACCGACAAGGACCTAAACTTAAGATTTTATTAATCGATATATATATATATATATATATATATATATATATATATATATATATATATATATATATATATATATTAGTTATGTTTCATTAAACAACTTTTCTAACATATATATATATATATATATATATATATATATATATATATATATATATATATATATATATATTAGTTATGTTTCATTAAACAACTTTTCTAAACTCAAGTTATCTTTCCTAATCTAGTATGACTTTTCCAAACTATTTGAGATTTATGGGTAAAACACCGAAACTTACCAATCAACTTACATTTTGACATGTTTCTTTGTCAATACTTCCTCGACTTGTTTCTTGTCATTATCTTCTCGACTTGAGTCTTGGTTAATGCTTTTTGACTACTCATTCATAATATATTGGGATAGATATTATGCTTTGGTGTGAATTACGTTGGGTGTAAGTTACATTTGGGATATATTATACGTTGGTGTGAGTTGCATTTTAAGTCTATGCTTTCTTACCACCACACGAAGCTTTGATACTAAACTTTTTACGAGAAATAACATTAATTTTTTTTTACAATCATTGATACGAGTAATCCACGAAACTAAAGCGCTTTGTCTTTTAGAAACTCATTTACTTTGAGAGATGTATTCTAAGATAAGTCGTATACTATTAGGTTGTGCCAATGTCGTACCATTGTGCCTGTAATTCTTGATATCTTTATGCCTTGCTCATTGATTTTGATGTGTTTGCTACTCGATGCCAGTTGTGATTTTTGTGTTGCTTCATATTGAGGTGATTCCATAGCCCCACTTTTACTCATGATATTTGCTTTACAAAACTTTGGGGTAAGATGCATGTTACTTTCTTTCAAGAACACAAGCGCTTTATAAACTGTATGCTTACTTGAATGTATTATTAGCACTAAGTACCGCTATTGCCAAAGAACTTAAAGTCCCTTTATCATGAACCATTAATCAGTTGCGAGTGAGCGCGAACATAGTATATAGGCCTATAGGATTGACGTTTCCCGCTTGGTTGGCCGGAAAGGCAACCCGTAGTACTATATTTGAGATTCCTAGGTATATGGAAAAATACCTACTTGAGGGCAACTATTGATATCGTTGTATCAACTTCTATTGAAACTTGTCAAGGCTTTGAGTGTCATGAGCTTAGATTCAATAATACATACTTTCTATTATGGGCGTATAACAACGTAGCCCACTGTCTTTTAAACTTAGAAATCTTGTGTTCAACTGTTTTACTATTAAACCTATGGATTTCACTCAACCTTTGTGTTGACTTTTTAGCATGCTTTACCTCAGGTGTTTGATCTTTACTGCTGCATAACTAACTTTTGGAGGCATTTGGCAAATGGCATGGCATGGTCATAGTTTAATATGATATTTTATATTTGGGACTGATTTATCACTATGAGCCTGCATTTTTGCACTCCTTTTGAATAATGTAAACTTTATACCTTTATTTATGAAGTTTTTTAATGTTAAACCGTTGTTCTATACTTTGTGTTGTCATAGCAATTGGTAGCCCCTGCGATATAATTTTTCGTTCTGACCCATTTTTTAGGGTGTTACAGTTGGTATCAGAGCCTTGGTTATAGAGAAATGTGTTAAAACGTTTATTTATATTTTTTAGGGTGTTACAGTTGTTGTACATATGTTACAGTTGGTATAAGTTGTAAAAACGTTTATTTATATTTTACGATCTTCTAATGTTTTGTCGATAACAAACATAAAATCATTTTAACGGAACAAATAAAATAAGTAAATGGTTTGAGCCAATAGTTTTCTAACACACTTACGTTTTTACATAAAACACTAAAACAAATATAAGTGATTTTATGATTTAGTAATACATATGTACAACAACTAGTGTTTACATATTGGGCAAATATATACATAACTAGTATGTATTATAATGGGTAAAACAAGTATAAGTGATTTTATGATTTAGTAACACATATGTACAACAACTAGTGTTTACATATTGGGCAAATATATACATAACTAGTATGTATTATAATGGGTAAAAACTACAACCCATGGAGCATATCCATAACCCATGGTATTGACCCATACCCATTTGACTAGATGCATTGCATCTATTAGGTACATTGTATCTAATGAAATTCCCATGGATCAACCTGTTAATACAAATAAGCCATACAAACATAAAATCATTTTAACAAAACAAATAAAATACGTAAATGGTTTGAACTAATAGTTTCTAACACACTTAAGTTCTCACATAAAACACTAAAACAAGTATAAGTGATTTTATGATTTAGTATTACATATGTACAACAACTAGTGTTTACATATTTGGATAAAATATACACATAACTAGTATGTAGTATATTGGGTAATTTAAATGGGTAGAAACTTAAGTGTCATAACCCATTGACCAAATACATTGAATGTAGTTGGGTACAACCCAAAGTCCATGACCCATATCCATGGAGCTTGACCCATAACCCATTGTATGACATCATGCTTATATCATATATGGATAATATCCATAACCCATGGTATTGACCCATACCCATGTGACTAGGTGCATTGCACTCATAAGATACATTGTATCTAGTGAAAGACCCATAGATCAACCCATAACCCATGACCTATGACCCATAACCAAAATACCCATGGGTAAAGAGGAGCGTCCCACGGATCCCTAACTTTACGCTAGACGGATCCCTTGTGGGAGGGATCCGTGGGATCCGGGGAACAGTAGGCATTTTCTCTCTATAAATAGTGAGCCATTTCTTCATTATTTCTCACCCCCTTTCTCACATACTTTCTCCTTGAGTTAAAAACTCTCTAACCCCATATCCAAGTGATCTATGTTTGTAGTTTTGTTTTTGTGTGATTCTCTACGTTCCTCTTAAAGGCGAGATCACCACCTTTGAAGTCAAGCAAGCTCAAGTCCATGAGTTGCCATACTTCCTCATCATCAAGACTATTGAAGTCCTCTTTTTGATGGTTCTTTTCTTTCTACTAAGAAGTGTAGTGTTGAAGACATTAGTGAAAGATGTATCAAGTGTCAAGACGAAGACATTAGTGAAAGGTGTCGATTGTCCGTATTGTAGGCATTAGTGAAGGGTGCCGAGAAGTCAAATCACAAGACATTAGTGAAGAGTGTCTTGAATATCTAGTCAAAGGCATTAGTGAAAGGTGCCTAAGATGTACATTCGATATGGTGTATTTCGATGTACAAGATAGATTAGCATTAGATCCAAGGATATTGATATCCTTGATGATGTTGTAATAAGGAGTTGGTCTCCTTTGGGATTATTCGTTGGTGTAGTGTTGGGTGTTAGTTCCTCCATTGTAATGGAACTCGGTATCTAGCATTAGTGAAAGGTGCTCAACTTTCGTGTCAAAAGCATTAGTGAAGAATGCTAAATGTGTCAAGACTAAGGCATTAGTGAAAGGTGTCAAACGTTTGTGTCAACGGCATTGGTGAAAGATGTCTAAGAATCAAATCATGTGGCATTAGTTAAGAATGCCAAGGTCGTATAATCGATGAGGTGCATCGTTATACAAATAGTGATAGTTTGTTTCCAAGGATGTTGATATCCTTGATGGTGTTGTAATAAGGAGTGGGTCTCCTTTGGGATTAGGTGTTGTGTAGTGTTGGGTAGTAGTTCCTCCATTGTAATGGAACTCGGTACTTAGCCTAGTACCGGATAAAGGGTCGGCAACGTTGTGGTAGGTGTGGTTCACCTTGGTGAAAGAACCTGGTGGTTAGCCTAGTACCGGAAAAAGAGTAGGCGACGTTGTGAAGGCTTCTCCACCATAAGGAGTTGGTGTCGTGTAGTGATTACGAACTCTCGAGTGGGTGACTCGGGGAGTGGAGTAGGGCAAGGAAGGTATCCTTGTAGCCGAACCACTATAAATACTCGTGTCGTGGTTATGTGCTTCTTACTCTTTATATTTCATTACACTTTTATGTATCTATCTATCAATATCCAACATACACATCAAAATAGATTGAAGTTTTAATTGGTAAAACTATTCAACCCCCCCTTCTAGTTTTCCACAAAATGGGTATTTTTAAAACCTACACTATAACTACTCTTACGGAAACTTAATCCTATGATAGCCACGTGCCTTCCTACCAAGCTGATACCTCACTTGCGAAGTTGTTTGCTGTTACATATGATGAGTGCACGTCTTTCTATTGGATGATTTATATTCACTTGTTTCTACTATTTTCTATAAGTATCTTCGACATACTTATGCTTACGTATCGTACTTGTCGTGGCATTGCGCCTTTTTCCTTACGTAATATAATCATTCGATTTTGAGTTTGGTCACTTGTTTTGGTCTTTTGAAACAGTTTTTAAAAGTAAGGGACATAGGAATAGAGTAAATGAGTCGATTATTTCAAAGTTCATTGAACCTCGGGTGAATATATACTGATCACCTATATTCAACCAGGGATAGTGGAACATAGCCTGATCACCTATGTCTGACTCAGAGGTGAACCTTGAGATACTTGGAGTAGTTATAATAGAGTTATGTCTGGTTAGTTTTCGGTTTGATTTCGAAGAATAGTAAAGTTTTTGGTGTGTGTATACGAGCATGGAATATTATGAAAGTTTACTTTCACACACGACACACTGGCATCACAATACTTGTTTATCGCGATACTCTTCTTCTTTTACGGAATGTTTTTCATTGCCGTTTGGTTATGTGCTGACTTTGGACCTCTTTTGGAACCATTGGAACCATCTGGTTATGTTATCGTCATTGTGGAAAACTATAATGGGGGGTTGAATAGTTTTAACGATTTTAATTTGAGTTTCAAAGATTTATATTCAATCTTATGTGAATTCTAACGTATGAATAAATAGTACCAAGCAATAAATAAAGTAAGTAAAGAATGCAAGTAAAGTAAAGGATAGAAAGTAGCGACACAAGTGATTTATAGTGGTTCGGCTACAAGGACACCTTCCTTGCCCTACTACACTCCCCGAGTACCCCACTCGAGAGTTCAAGCACTATGTCAACTAGCTCCTTCAAATTGGCGGAGAAGCCTTACAACGTCGCTTACACTTTTTCTAGTACAAAGCTAAATATCGAGTTCTTCCACGAGGTAGAACCAAACCTTTAAACAACTATTACACAAAACTATGTTGACAATGATAACAAGTATCATCGTGACTTGGTTGTTGTGATGTTGGTCCTAAGAGAGAAGGTTGTGGAAGTATGTTTGAGGTTGGTGGAACTAAGTGAGGAGGTTATGGAGGTATGTTTGATGTAGAAGGTTGTGGATGCACAATTGTAAAAGGTGGAGGCATATGTGTATGTGGAGGAGGTAAAGATGAGTCAACATCCATATGGTCCAGTTGTGGTGGTTGACATCTTCTCATTACCCAAAATGGGCCATTTGAGGGTGGAGTGAAGAAAGGTATGTTTGGTATGGGTGGTGATATGTTAACACCTAAGTTCTGAGAACAAGGTTGTTGGATAGTTATTTTCTTAATGGATGAGAATGTTGGCAATGATGGTGGATTAGAAGGTCTAGGAGGTAAGTCCTCTAAATAGTTCATGCATAAATGTGGTGAAGAATGAGGTGTAGTAAAAGAGAGAAGTCGAGGTTCAAGAGGTGAAACTCGTGTAGGTTGAGTTGAGATAGAAATTGGAGTGTTTGATAATGTAGGTTTACTAGAAGATGGTATTGGTTCAAGAGATGGAAGTTATGGTGATGTTGGTTTGGTGAAAGCAAGTTGTGGTGGAGTTGGTTCAAGAGATGGAGGAGTTTGGACCTCAATTTGAGTAGCTGAAAAAAGACCAGTTTTGCGTAGCTTTGGTAAGAGAGATATTATAGTATTAATCTGAAACCCCATATCTAGTTGTCTATCCGCCTCATCCAAATCAATATCTGTAAATGCAAAAGTTATACTTAAAGGAAGTAAGTGTGTAGTATTAAGGATACATAAAATGTGATATCCAACTTTACCTCAAGGTTACGAAAATCCAAGATATCCATACGATCCATTATGTCATGTAATCTACTGGGTGTGCCTATTAACAGATTAGCTCCTTCATCTTCTAATTTTATACAATGTAAAATAAATTAGCAAAACTGCATATTTTAAACCAATATATAACTACCTGATGAGGGGCATCATGAATTGGATGATTGTGCCGGAGAATTTTTCTTAGTTCTTTGATGATCTTTACAAAATGTGTATAACAGATAAATTTAATAAGCATACAATGTAAAGCAAAATAGAACAAATGCATACTTTGAACCAATATAAAAGTACCTGATGGGAGGCCTGATAAATTGGAAGTATTCATTACAAACTTTCAACCATGGTGTGGCTTCATACCTATAATTATTTAAACATATACTTAATATATTTGGAAAATTTCATAAACATAACCTAAGCACTATGTATAATGTATATATAAAACATTACTAAATAAACTACCTTCTGAATGGTTTTCAACATTCAAAACATTCATCAAAAGAAGTGTTGCAACTGCTAACACATGTTAGGGGGTGTTTGGCATTGTATTAAAAAAGCAAACTGTTTGATAATTGTGATTTCAAATCAAAGATAATCATTTCTAGTATTGAGTACAATGAAAGTGATATAGATCATCTAATGAATTAAAGATCAAAAATCACTTTTGGATAACCATTTTTAAGGTTGATGCAACAGATGTCTCTCTCGTTACTGGTCATTTATCATGTAAATGCATTGATAAATAGATATCTCCAAACACTCTTGATATTTGCAAGCTTATCATCTAATTTCTAACAGCATAATCACATCTAACCACTACTGCTAGTGTGCCATTTTGTTACAGTCAAACATTCCATATCACATAAAATTTTAAAAAAGCAATGTCAAACACCCCTAAACATAGCCAAATTGGTGCCAAATAGAAATGCAAACCTCTACATCAGGAATCTTCTTAAACCCAAACTTCTTGGTCCATTTCATTAGCAGCAGGAAGTGCAGGATCTTGACATTCATAGAAGCTAGAAGTTCTTCAATGCAAGAGAGCAGAGATCGAAAATAACCCTACAAACACCCATTTAACATAAATTAGATGAAGTAAACTCCACACAATCCCACAAAGGTGAAAATTTCGACCCGTTTCTTTGTAAATGGGGCTTACTCTAGTTATGTATCTCTAATGGGTCAAAACTGTTAGAATGGTAATTGCAAGGGAAACTAAAACAGGTCAAACGGATTAAGAATCGCCCAAAGTGTACTTTCTTCTTTTTTGCCGCAAAACTCCTAAATCAATTTAATCAAATACTGAAATTTATTAAAATCATCTTAATTTTTAATCTGAAACCAAAAAATGTCAGATAAAATATGTTTACGTCAATCCACCGCGTACACCATATTGCTTATTTTGACCCATTACCAAAACTTGCCCAACACACCGATTTTGCCATTTTAAAAAAAGAATCATGTTTCGTGCTCACCAATCCTTGACATTCACTGCTTGTTGCTAATAAAGGAAGTTCAGCTACTTCATTGCCAAAGATACGAAAGATGCTAGCAGATACAACCATTGAGCTGCACATAAAGAAAAGAATTACACTTGCAGCAACCTCATATAAGAAGAAATAAATAGTGTTAAATCAAAGAGATTGTCTTACTTGACTATAAATATAGCACACTACATCCCACCATAGTCCTGTTGTTTTAAATCATTTGGCAAAATCAAATTCATATACCCATAAAAGTATAATATAGAATTTCCTCACATGGAAAATAGTAATGGCCTTAGAGAGCAATACTCTTGTTTCATCAGATGCAATTTTACCACTCAGAAGCCTCCATCTTATATCAAGTTCAGCACTTGGTTCGAGTACTTGTTCAACCTGCTTCTTCTTTATAGCACCCATAGAGGTATCTGGAGGTCTTTTTTCACCATCAGCAAGACCGTTTGTCAGCAAAGCAGTCAAGCATTCAAGATCCATGTTTGTTAATATCTCTCTGATTCTGTCATCAGCTATTTGTAACTCGGATAAAATGTAAACAGTTGTTTTAAGAACTACCCGGCTTAAAGAAGCTGAAAGTACATCGATGAATCCATTCACTATTGTATCAGTTGCTAAAACTGCGTGGACCGAAAGATCACCATTTGACTCCTTCCACAAATCCTCTGAGGTACAAAGTGTTGTAATATAAGGTTGAATGCCACTGATAACTGATTTAACAATAGCTTCAGATATGAGACTTGTTGGTGATGTTGCGATTGTAGCTTGCATGAATCTTTGAGGCTTATAATTGCTGGAGTTATGATCATTAAGAACTGATGTTCTTGACTGTATTTGCCTTGAAGACGGGCTTCCATAAGAGCTTATTGGTGTCTCGGTATATGATAAGTCTTGTGCTTGATCTGCATGTTGTTCCTTCCACAATGAGATAAGTATCTTTAATACATAATTTGTTTTCGGGAGTGAATTGTAGAAAGAGGTTGTCTTGTGATTGGATCACTAAAACCATGGCTACTGATCGGGCAGACAAAAACTTTTGGTGGTCTTGATTGTGTAAACCTATCAGAAAAATGAGGAGAGCCTAAGTTTGGGCTTCTGCTATTATGTTCTTCATGTCTCAAACAATTAGACAAACATATAAATTAGTATGAGAAAAAGGAACCGTTGTTTTTTGGAAAGAATTTACCTCTTTGTTGATGCTTCGATCTTCGCACTTGCATTTCTGGCACTTTGTCCCTAGTATGCCTAAATGCATGTTGGGGTGGGAAGGATGAAGGACTTGGCTTAGTTGCATGTGCCACAGAGAATGTATCTGATCCAGTAGCTCTTGAGCTGGGTAGCACCCTGCATTTTGAGTTTTATGCAGGGAAATAGTCGTTAAAGGAGAACTCTGATGAACAGGCAACCCAAGGTTTACAAATAATCCATTTTCCTGAAATCAATACTTACGAAAGTCTGATCTCGAAATTTTGCACAAGCTAGTTGAAGAGTATAAAGTACCACGTAGTTTAAGATTCTCACTTTGGACAAGATTGCGTTTTGCAAGAGCTTTCAGCTCCTTCACCGCCCGACAACAGTACACTTGTATTTGTCTGAATGCGTTTGTAGTTCTTGTTCAAGCATGTGGTGATACTGATGATCTGGTCACCTTTTTAATGCTGAGCCAGAGTTTATCAATGAATTGGTCACATTGTTGAGCTATGAAGATGCAGTCCCTGAAGAAATTCGAATATTAAGTGTGTTTTCATTAGTTGCTCTTAGTCAAGATCGGTCTCGCCAGTCAATAGTGTTGTCTGCTGTGACATCCGGTGGACACCGTGGCATATTATTGAGTCTCATGCAGAAGGCTATTGTCTCTGTGGTTAGTAAATCATCTAAATGGTTTGTTCTGTTTGCGGAGGCTTTACTCTCTCTGGTGAGTGTTTTAGTTTCGTCGTCTTCTGGTTGTTCTGCCATGTGTGAAGCTGGTTTTATCCCGACCCTTTTACCTCTTCTAAAAAACACGGATCCTCAACATTTGCATATAGTAAGCACTCACTGTTGTACATGTTCTAGAAGCTTTTATGGATTATAGTAATCCACCTGCTACTTTGTTTCGAGATCTTGGAGGATTAGATGACACAATTTCCCGGTTGAAGATAGAAGTTTCTTATGTTGAAAATGGCACTTCTGTTCATATGGAGAGCTCTAGATCGAGTGATACATCTGAATTGGATAGCATGCAACCTCTTTATTCTGAAGCTTTAGTGTCATACCACAGAAGGTATCTTATGAAAGCTTTACTTCGGGCTATATCACTGGGAACATATGCTCCTGGAACCACTACTCGTGTTTATGGCTCTGAAGAAAGTCTGTTACCACAGTATTTGCGATCTTTAAAAATGTAAAAGATTTTGGAAGAAGCTTGTCTTTCATCTTTATTTTTAGATGCTATAATTGAAGGCGTGGTTTGCTCTGCTGAACCATAACCTGCATACTTCAGTGCTTCGATGCCTTGTGTCTTAACAATAGTGGTCTTCAGGCTGTGAAAGATCGTAATGCTTTGAGGTGCTTTGTGAAAATATTTACATCACGAAATTACCTATGTGCCCTTATGGGTGATACTCCAAGTTCACTGTCCAGTGGTCTGGATGAACTGATGAGACACAATTCTTCACTACGTGGGCATGGGGTGGATATACTAATTGAGATTTTAAAAGCCATTGAAAAGCTCGGATCTGGATCTGAAGTTGTTTCCTCAACCGGTGAAGCTTCAAGCTCTTCTGTTGTTCCAATGGAAATAGATGATGATGATAAGTCAGTGACTTCTCGTGAGTCAGGGGAATCCAGCAATACTAAAAATCCCAAGAAGCAACCCGAGCCATCTTCTGACACATCTTCCATGAATACGGAGTGATTATAAGATATATAATACAGGTGAGACATGAAATCGGGTCATAATCTACTTGATATGATGGAGAAGTTTACAGATTCAGATAGCATCCCTCTTGCACCGTTTGTAAAGATGAATATGAGCAAGTCTGGACATGCTTGTATTCAAGTACCGTTGGGTGAGAGATCATGGCCCCCTGCTGGATCTCGCTCACAGTCCCTATTCAAAAAATCACAACTACAACTATTATCTAAATTATCGAGATAAATAATTACAGAGGTTGTACGCATTAATTGATTAATTACACATAGTTAATTGATACTGACCCTCTGATTATAGTGCATGGAACTGAGTCCATGAAGATGATGGCTCATGATGGTTCGTTGGTACTTCTCCGACTGTTCTAACACATCCTATGTAACCTGTAAACACAAAAAAAATGAAAATTAAAACGTTTGTTTATGTCAGAAGCATAACAGAGATCTATATACCTTTAGTCATGTTCACCCCAGCTGCATTGCTTGGATGGTTCACTTTTGTTACAGAATTCCAAACATGTATGTTGTTCAAGTATGCCAAACGTTATTATAAACATGATGGTTCACGTTAAGATAAAATCACCTGTACACATTATTATAAACATGAGTGATCCCTTTCATTACAAGCTTCGGGTCACTGTTTGCTGATAACACTGTAATAATTCCGAGAAACATTATATACTATTAGCCCATTAACTTAAAATTTCAATAATGAACGTCAAACACTGGCACACACCATCTTTTCCAACAAAGGTGAGTTCTTTAGGTCAAACCACCTCTAACTCCAATATCTACAGTGATTTCAAGAAAACTAATAGACCTACATAAATTTTGAACACTTTATCGACTTCAGAACACAATAAAGGATGACAAAAACACACAATAATCAGTTATGTGATTGTAGATAGTATATTCAGTCTTACTGAGAACGGGTAACAATATGAAAGATGGTGTTGGGAGTGATCAAAACTTTGAGTTTTCAGTTTCTCCTGATAGAATGATAAAAGAAGTAAAAAGGTTCCATACAACTCACACACGCTTGCGAAGACTTCTGATAGTGCCACGTTTACAGCATAAATAGCTTACTTGCATTCTCATTGATTGGATTTATACTATTATTCATTACTCGATCAACAATTATTTGTTAGCCATATATTTTTATACATCCTTGACAACATATATTTTTTATGCAAAGTGTTGTGGTCACACTCAATGGACATTCACTGAATTTACATCAAATTCATGTGGACCACATAAATACTTTTATGCAAAACTTTCACATAATTATAAAAAAAATAATAAGATCAAAGTAATTTAAAAAATATATATATACCTCAGTAACAGGGAACTTTATGCAATGCTTAATTGCATGCTTAATGATTTGCTCGCTTATCTCAATCCTAATTAACTGAATCTGCAATTATACAAATTCATATACAGACTTAAAACCATCATTATCCATTTTTAAACAGGTTCCTACTCTCATATAGGAGAACTATGTATCTCTAGGATTGATGACGGACAAATACAATATCTACCCAATTTGAACCATGCAAGCAGAAAAGGGTTAGTGGCATACAAACTGATATTTGGAAAACGAAACTGCAGGTCATTGAGTATAACCTGTTACGGATGTAACTTTTTATAACAAAACCACAGTTCCCTTCGATTAGCCTAAAAATAAAATCATGAACAAACTTACCATGCTACTTCTAAAGAACACGTATTCTCAAACCTGCACACACAAAAAGAAAATCAGCATGAAAGAATTGAGAAAAAAAAAGCTGGGGAAAAGATAAAATTAGGGTTTGGAGAAAAATATATTACGAACCAAGGTGAGTGTAGGGTTTTAAGTTGTATAGAAATATATGGTGTAAGCTCCCGGAAAATTTCAATGTACTTAACGCTTTAAACAGAAACTAAACACGATCTATTTCGTCATGAAATTTTCTAAACATCACATTTGCATATAATTTGGCATATGCATGATCAACGCAGCTTGAGCGTTCATAAAAGATACCGTTGTGATCTAAATAAATTTCCCCACTATCTTGATAATCCTAAAATACGTAATGAATACGTAAAAATTTATAAAAATACAAATTAAATTATAATAAAAATATATTTAATTTCGTATTGGGCCTCGGAACTCATTGGACTTTTTACCACCTCGTGACCTAATCCAACTTGTTAATGGGCCTCATAATCGGATCAAGCCCACACCATTTTTTTTATTGGGCCTCGTTAACTACCCGACCCCAACTTGTTGATACTTCTTTTGGGCTTAGCCTTTCGCACTCAAACCCACAACCAAACCGAGCCCAAAGCATTGATTTCTCTTGGGCCTAGCTGCTGAGCACAACTCACCCCTTTATATGTGATATGGATTTCGTTTTCTACACAACGCAGGCCATGCCCAACACAAAATTTATAAGTATTAGTGTTGTGATTTTTGGTTGGAACTAGAACTAGACGAGAACCAAAAACATGAACTAAACTAACATAATACTTCAACTAGAAGAACATAAAATACATCTTTGACAACTATAGCAAGCATGTGTATAGGATCAAGGAGACATAAGACCAACTTTAAGCTACCCTAACCCATTATTATAATACTCTAAACCACCAAGACCCATTGACCATCTTTGAGAATTTGTAAACCATTGTGTAATATGTTTTATGTACAAAAATGTGAGTCGACTAGACATAAGCATGCCACGAATTTGGCTGCCATCAATCCCACGCCAAAAAACACAACCCCAAACGTGACCACATTCAAATAAACACATGACTATAAGGCTAGAACTAGGAGACCTAGAGGATTAAATAATGCAAAGACCATACCTAGGAGTTCTTTATAACTCACTTCAAATATTTGGCAAAGTTACAAACTTGCAACCTCACAACTCTCTCTAACAAATTAACTCAACAAACTCCCTCAAACACTTCACATTTTTGTTTGGTTTCTGTCGATCAAGAAGAAAGGAAAGAAACGAATATGGGTCGAAGCTAGGAACAATAGGAAAACCTTAGGTGTACATTATTTCGTTAAGGGTTAAAAGGAGAAGCAAAGGGGTATCGTATAGGCAACAAGGTAGGGAAACTTGAGTAAAATAAGAATACGGGTAGCATTATAAGGAGAACACGGGGTATTGAGTTCAAACCACTTTCTCATTGTTTCATCCCCACTCTTGACGAGTGTAGTAAGTTCAACTAAACTCATTTCGTTTCTAATTCATTTCATTTAATTCACACGCATGTAAACATGTTATATCACACGTTAAGTTATAGAATCGCACCTTAAAACTTGTGTTACATATAGTACTAACACCATACAACATACACTCACATACTAAACTAGTTACATGACCTTTTCAAACACTTCAGAACTCTCGACTATTATATACACGACACCAAATGGGCCTGAAGCCCAACTGTCGAGCCCAATAAGCTCAAATGAAGTCCAAGTGAAGCCCTACCCGGCCCAATAAGTCTATTATAAGCAAATAAGCTCTAAAGATAAGCTAAAGTATAGTTGAAAACCTTTTTACAAAGTTTCGTTTTATAAAAGAATGTTTTCGGACTATTTTTGCAAAATATGAAACGAAGGGTCCAAAGGGTAACAAATTGTAAAGCTAAAGGATCATTTTTATAAGCGAAATAGTATTTTGTAAAAGTCTAAGGGCTGAAAAGGGTCAATGTCGAAAGTGCAAGGGTAGCATGTACGTGTGCATGTGCACATGAAAACCACAAGGACCAAACCTGTAATTTACGAGAACTTGTATTATTAAACTTTTGGGTAAATTGTGACAAGTGTGAAAAGTAAAGGTTTAAAGCGTATAAACATAACTTGGAAGGCTGTTTTTGTAAATTCAGTTTTACCAAGGGTTAAAGATGTCATTTCTGAAAGTTTTGATATAAAATACATTTTGGGTAGAAAGTGTAAATTACTCAAATTTGAGGGACTAAACTCGTACTTTTTGTAACTCGAGGGTAAAAAGTGTAAATTTAGGAAAAGTTTAGCAAAACTTATGATTTCATAATAGCCTCGTAAAAATGAGTATTTTTTATCACATGAGCGTAATATTTTCGAATAATGATAAACTTATTTCATGTATAAATATATATGTAAATATATATTAGAAAATAACTAAGTATATGTAAAAATATACTTATTTTGATAAAACACTCGAGGGATCTAAATACGTTAAAATACCCAACGAATTTACTAAGATCACAACGGGGGAACATTTCACTTATGCGTAAGTGAGGATCACTAGTTAAGACAATGTAGCATGTAAATTAACTTAAAACGTTAATCACGATCGCACACTATTGGATAGGACAATCCAATGATCTATTGAATAAGAATATTCAATGCTCTATTATTTTGGTCGCGAACCAAAATGCTCATTACTGAGACTCGCCATCTCATCATTTTAGGTTTCGAGTTGGAACCTCCGCTACATTGTGCTTGATCTTTTTGTGCGTGTGCATTATTATCAAGGTGAGTTCATAGCCTCGCTTTTACTTTATTTTTGCAAACCCCGCGAGGGAGATACATGCTCTAAACTAGAACACAAGGTTTTTCATAAATGCTCGATCCTCTTGATTATTGGTACTGCCTAAGTTGTTAGCCACAAGTCCCCTGATCATGAACCATTAGTCACCGCGAGTGAACGTAGATATCGTGAATAGTACTATGGGGATTAACGAACCCCGTTTCGGTTATAGAGAAATAACCGGGGCGCACCATATTGAATTTCTTTAGGTAATTGGCTATTACCTCCTTTGGGGCATACTTACGTACGCTGGTAATTCGGTGTATGCAGTTGAGTCTTGGTTTCATGAGCTTAGCGCATAATAATCTGTGATTTTTCTTATGATATTGTTAGTTAACAATGATCATGATCTTATACTTGTGTTCAACTTATTTTAAACCTATGGACTTCACTCAACAATTTTTGTTGACCTTTTTAAGCATGTTATCTCAGGTAATCAGTGAAGATTATGACCAAGGTGCGGAACGGGGCATGGCAAGGCTTATCTGGTGGTGTAAAACATAAAAGTTATCATTTCTTTCAAACTCATGATCTTTCTTTTGGGAAAAACACTTGATCTATTTACAATATTTTGTATCAAACTATGAGTTTTCGATGAATGATAACTATATTAATAAAACGTCTCTTTCGAGTCGTTTTCTATAATTATTGACTATGATCTCCATTCAAGTAACACCCGAATTAGTCTTCCGCTGTCATTAAGATTTTCGGGGGTGTTACAGATTGGCATCAGAGCCAAGGTTATAGAGAACCAAAGAGTTTTTCAAAAACATTTGGACTATAACCGCACTTTTAAAACGGGACTATGTTACACCACTGCCTTACGCCCTTCCGTGACCGCTCTATGCATTAGGATTGATGCATCACTAGATCATAAGTAAATTGCATTCATTTTAGTTAGGCATGGAGATTTGCTTGGCAAATATGTGTAGCTAACTAAAATAATTATATTATTTGGCATTTACTTACATTAATTTATGGGTTGTTACAGTACCATGTCTGCATCCCACCCAGTTGTTCTGTCCTCAGACACCGAGATGGAAGATACCATGTCCTCTACGACTGTCACTATGCCAGCTCATCCCAGTCCTGTCATACCAACTACTGTTTCGGACGAAACCGAACCTTTTGAGGAAGGTGAAGTTGCCCGAACTCCTACTGCTCCAACTATGACTGCTCATCCTCAAGAGTACAATGCTTTTGCTTCCATGACCCTAGATCAGTACTATGAGTCGCAGCAATGGCTACTTGCTTCAGATGTTGCTGTGGATGATGGATCATCCAAGTCATCAGAGAGCACTGACTCTGCTTCATCAGATTCTTCTGGATCATCTTCCCGAGCTATCCGTCGTCGTCGACGTAGGATCCGTGTTCTTAAGCCATATGAACCTGAGCCGTTTGGGGTACCTTATAGACTGCATCCTAAAGGAAAGACCTTCAAACTCACCGCTAGGAAGCGTATGCGATCCATCACTATGACTCATGTGATGCCACCAGCTCAGTCACCATCAGCTCAGTCACCACCCGCTCAGTCATCACCAGTTTCACATGCTGTTCCACCTACTGCTACTTCACCACCACTGCCACCTACTGTGTTCTACCATCAGACCACTACTGTTCCTGTTTCATCACCACCTACAGCATCACCTCCTTTGGACACTTTTAGTGAGCCACTTTTACCGCTTTGCATCAAGTGCTATTCACAATCACCATCTGATCCTGACATGCCTACTCAAGTGGATAATGAGACCGGACCAAGGAAGAAATCCGGTGCTAGGCGATGGTCATTCTTGATACCTTTACTTCAACGTTGGAGAGAAGAGGAGGGAGCACCTAGTTCGTTCGAGCTTGGAGAAAGCTCAACTACTGCATCAGCTCCAGTTCTGCCTGTTACCGGTGAACCGGTACACCACACTATCCCCCAGTTGGCTACGAGACTTATCAGGCACGAAGACCAGTTGAGTGAGCTCATGGCACATTATGATGAGATTCCACTGGTTAGGATAGAGAGCTTGGAGGAAGAAGTCGAAAACCTCGTGATAGGTCGCTACTCCATTGAGATTGTGTTTGATATGATGAGTACCCAGATTGTGGAGGCGAGAGAGGCCGTTAACCGATTGACTCAGAGATTGGAGACTACTATCCGAGATGCTAGTACTTTGAGAGAGACTGCCTTAGGTCGAGAGAGAGTCCTGCATCACGAACTTGCATCCGCTCATGCTCACACTGCTATTCTGGAGGAGAGGATTGATGACCTCGAGGCGAGAGATCGAGCCCGTGAGCAGCAGATCCGAGACTTGACAGCCATGGTTGAGGAGATTCGTCGTCGTCAGGATGACGCATCGGGAGATGCGTAAATCCTAGTCATCTTTATCTTAGTATGTATCATAAAGCCGCCATATGAGGCATTAAGGCTTGTATCTTTTTGGTTTGTAACCTTGGAACAAGAATTATGATGATGTAACCTATGGTTGTGAACAATACTATGTAATGATGTATTCCATGTATCCTATGGTTGTATTTCTTATATTCTGATGTTATGATATTATTCCTCGGTAATGTATGCCGAACCGATCCTTGTGTCCTTATACATATATTATGATTTGTTGAGAAAAATCATATTTCAATTGTTGTTCATATCAATATCATATCATTAATTTAAAGTGGTGATCTTGACTATTATGATATTTATAATATGTAATCAGTTTTATCATCGATCGATAATTTCTTAATCTTGGTATTTATTCTTGGAAATTTTAGAAAAATGGTCAAGAAGAAAGCTACCTCATCCACCATCACTCCCGCAGCTATTCAAAAAATGGTCGCTGAAAGTGTTAGCGCAGCTATAGCACAACATGCCGCTGATACTGCTAGAGCCGAAGCTGAACGCGTTGAAGCTGAACGAATTGCCCAAGAGGCACGTGAAGCTGAAATTGCAAGGCAAGCGGAGATTGCAAAAGAGGCTGAGATCGCAAGGCAAGCTGAGATCGCAAGAGAAGCCGAAATTGCAAGAGAAGCTGAGAACGCTCGAATTGCTCGAGAGGCTGAAGCTGAGCGTGTCGCTCAAGCAACACGTGGGGCTGAAGCTGCTCGCATTGCTGAAGAGAATCGTGCCACAGAAGCTGCACGTCTTGTTGAAATGGCAAACTCAAATGCAACTAACACTCCAACAAATCAAAGTGAGTCTACTGTAACTCGCAAGTGTAGTTACAAAGAGTTCATGAACTGCAAGCCGACATTCTTCAAGGGCACTGAAGGTGCTATTGGTTTACTTCATTGGTTTGAGAGAACCGAGACTGTATTTCTGCTAAGTGACTGCACAGATGATTGCAAAGTCAAGTTTGCGACTGGAACTTTGTTAGAAGATGCGTTATCTTGGTGGAAAGGCCATGCTCAACCAATTGGAATGGAAGAAGCTTGTAAGATTTCATGGTCAAATCTGAAACAACTGTTAATGAAACAGTATTGCCCGAGAACTGAGATCAAGAAACTCGAAGATGAGTATTACCACTTGGCTGCTAAAGGTAATGATCTCAAGACATACTTCAAGAGATTCCATGAGCTGAGAGCTCTATGTCCTCATCTGTTTCCCACCAATGAAAAGCTTTTGGAAGCTTTGATCGGAGGTTTACCTCGAAGCATCGAAGGAGATGTCATCGCTTCGAATCCAAAAACTGTTGAAGAAGTTGTCATTGTATCCCACCGCCTTATGGAACCAATACTAAAGCTTGCAAATGCACAAGGCACAAGTGACAACAAAAGAAAGCTTGATGATCAGAAAACCTCAAATTCCAACCACCATCAGTCCAACAACAACAATCGGAACAACAACAACCAATATCACCGCAACAGAAACCACCATCACAATCAGCAAAACCGAAGGCAAGAAGCCGCAAGGGCTTATGCTGCACCCACTGCTGGAAAAGGGTATGTAGGACCACATCCCCAGTGTAACAGGTGTTTGATGCACCATTCTGGACCTTGTACTGTGAAGTGCGATAAGTGCAACAAGGTAGGTCATCAAGGTAAGCATTGCCGAAACCCTGGAAGAGGCAACAATGTGACAAACATGAACTGCTATGGATGTGGAGAACAAGGTCATTTCAAGAGTCAATGCCCAAAGTTAAATGTCGTTCAAACAAACAATGCGCGTGCAAGAGTGTACATGCTAGGAGATGGAGATGCACCGTTGAACCCTGACATTGTGACGGGTACGTATTCTCTTAACAATCATTCTGCAAAAATCTTGTTTGATTCTGGAGCAGATAAGAGTTTTGTATCTACTACTTTTGCACCATTACTTGAAATATCCCCAATCGCCTTAGATACAACTTATGAGATAGAACTTGCCGATGGGAAAATAATAGGAACCAACACCGTAATCCGTAATTGTCCTATTCTATTACAAGATCACTCGTTCCTCATAGATCTCTTGCCAATCAAACTTGGAAGTTTCGATGTCGTAATTGGCATGGATTGGTTGTCCAAACACCGTGCTAGGATTGTTTGTGGCGAGAAAACCGTTCATATCCCGATCAACGGTGAAACCCTAGTCATCCAAGGAGATCAAAGTAGAAAGTACTTAAGTATCATATCCTGTGCGAAATCGATAAAGTACATGGAAAAAGGATGTTATGCCTTCTTAGCTCAAGTAACGGAAAAGAAGTCGGAAGAGAAACGACTAGAGGATGTACCTGTAATCAAGGAATTTCCTGAGGTGTTTCCAGAAGACTTGCCTGGACTCCCACCTGCTCGACAAGTCGAATTTCAAATCGATCTTATTCCTGGAGCTACTCCTGTAGCACGAGCACCGTACCGTTTAGCGCCCTCAGAAATGCAAGAGTTATCCAAACAACTAGAAGAGCTATCTGAGAAAGGATTCATTAGACCAAGTTCCTCACCCTGGGGAGCACCGGTATTATTCGTTAAGAAGAAAGATGGATCATTCCGGATGTGTATCGATTATAGAGAATTGAACAAGCTCACAATAAAAAACCGCTATCCCTTACCAAGAATCGATGACCTGTTTGATCAGTTACAAGGCTCGAGTGTATACTCGAAGATTGATTTAAGATCTGGATATCATCAGTTACGGGTAAGAGAAGAAGATATACCCAAGACCGCATTTAGAACTCGATATGGCCATTATGAATTCCAAGTAATGCCATTCGGTTTAACTAATGCACCTGCTGTATTTATGGACCTCATGAATAGAGTCTGCAAACCATATCTGGATAAATTCGTCATTGTGTTCATCGACGATATTCTTATCTACTCTCGTAATAAAGAAGAACATGCGGAACATCTGAAGACTGTCCTGAAGTTACTCAAGGATGAAAAGTTGTACGCAATGTTTTCCAAGTGTGACTTTTGGATTGAGACAGTCCAATTTCTTGGTCATGTGATCGACAGGGAAGGAATCCATGTGGATCCCGCAAAGATTGAATCTGTTAAGAATTGGCCAGTACCCACTAACCCCACTGAAATTCGTCAATTCTTAGGACTTGCTGGTTATTATCGAAGATTCATCGAAGGTTTCTCGAAAATAGCTAAACCATTTACCGAGTTAACCCAGAAAACGAAGAAATTCGAATGGGGAGACGATCAAGAATCAGCTTTTCAACTCCTAAAGAACAAACTTTGCGAAGCACCTATCTTGGCACTACCGGAAGGAGCCGAAGATTTTGTAGTATATTGTGATGCTTCACACATGGGTTTAGGCGCTGTTCTCATGCAAAGGAACAAGGTGATTGCTTATGCTTCACGACAACTCAAAACTCATGAGAAGAATTATACTACTCACGATCTAGAACTTGGCGCCGTGGTATTTGCACTCAAATTATGGAGACATTATCTGTACGGAACCAAATGTATAATGTACACTGATCACAAAAGTCTTCAACACATCTTAGATCAAAAGGAATTGAATATGCGTCAACGTCGCTGGCTCGAATTGCTTAGTGATTATGACTGCGAGATCCGTTATCATCCTGGAAAGGCAAACGTTGTTGCCTATGCCTTGAGCAGAAAAGATCGCCCTAAGCCACTTAGAGTGAGATCATTGGGAATGGTAATCAATTCACCCCTACCATCGAAAATTCTTGAAGCTCAGATCGAAGCCCTTAAGGAAGAAAATAGGCCGAATGAGAAGATTTATGGCATGTCGGAGAATGAGAATGGATTTGTGAAGAGATCGGACGGAACGCTATGTTTCAAGAATCGAAGTTGGATTCCACTCTTTGGAGGTATCCGAGAACTCATCATGCATGAATCACATAAATCGAAGTATTCCATACATCCTGGTCCCAACAAGATGTATCAAGATCTAAAGCTTTTGTACTGGTGGCCTAATATGAAGGCTGATATCGCTGTATACGCCAGTAAATGTTTGACATGCTTGAAAGTTAAAGCTGAACATCAAAAGCCATCTGGATTGTTAACTCAACCAGAACTTCCTATGTGGAAATGGGAAAGAATCACAATGGACTTCATCACAAAGTTGCCAAAAACTTCTAATGGTTTTGACACCATTTGGGTTATTGTAGACCGTCTTACAAAGTCCGCTCATTTCTTGCCAATCAAGGAGAATGACGAGATGATTACACTCGCTAGACTGTACATCAAAGAGATTGTTTCTCGTCACGGTGTACCAATCTCTATCATATCTGACCGTGATAGCCGATTCACCTCAAGATTTTGGCAAACGCTTCAAAGAGCCATGGGTACCAACTTAGATATGAGTACCGCGTACCATCCTCAAACAGATGGACAAAGTGAAAGAACGATCCAAACTCTGGAAGACATGCTAAGAGCATGTGTGATTGATTTCGGAAAAGGATGGGATAAGCACTTACCTCTGGCTGAATTCTCTTACAATAACAGTTATCACGCCAGCATTAAAGCTGCTCCTTTTGAAGCACTCTATGGAAGAAAATGCCGATCGCCAGTTTGCTGGGCGGAAGTTGGAGAAGTACAACTTACAGGCCCCGAAATTGTCCAAGAGACAACAGAAAAGATAATGCAAATTCGGCAGAGATTGCAAGCTGCTCGAGATAGACAAAAGAGCTACGCAGATGTTCGAAGAAAACCAATGGAATTCCAAGTCGGAGACCGTGTAATGCTCAAAGTATCACCCTGGAAAGGGATGGTCAGATTTGGAAAACGAGGAAAGCTCAAACCTCGATACGTCGGACCATTCAAAATTCTTCAAAGAATTGGTCCAGTGGCATATAAACTTGATCTTCTCGAAGAACTTAGCCGAGTACATGACACGTTCCATGTCTCAAATCTTAAGAAGTGTCTTTCGGATGAAACTCTAGTCGTACCACTCAAGGACATCCAGCTCAATGACAAACTTAGCTTTGTCGAAGAACCCATCGAGATCATGGACAGAGAAGTTAAGAGGCTTAAGCAAAGCCGCATTCCTATCGTTAAAGTTCGATGGAATCATAAGAAACGAGGTGCAGAGTTCACCTGGGAGCGCGAGGACGTAATACGTTCCAAGTATCCCCACCTGTTCTTCTAGATCACCCATGACAGCCTCTGCGAGTTTAACCGCGGGACGCGGTTCTCTTAAGGGGTAGGTACTGTAAGCTCCCGGAAAATTTCAATGTACTTAACGCTTTAAACAGAAACTAAACACGATATATTTCGTCATGAAATTTTCTAAACATCACATTTGCATATAATTTGGCATATGCATGATCAACGCAGCTTGAGCGTTCATAAAAGATACCGTTGTGATCTAAATAAATTTCCCCACTATCTTGATAATCCTAAAATACGTAATGAATACGTAAAAATTTATAAAAATATGAATTAAATTATAATAAAAATATATTTAATTTCGTATTGGGCCTCGGAACTCATTGGACTTTTTACCACCTCGTGACCTAATCCAACTTGTTAATGGGCCTCATAATCGGATCAAGCCCACACCATTTTTTTTATTGGGCCTCGTTAACTACCCGACCCCAACTTGTTGATACTTCTTTTGGGCTTAGCCTTTCGCACTCAAACCCACAACCAAACCGAGCCCAAAGCATTGATTTCTCTTGGGCCTAGCTGCTGAGCACAACTCACCCCTTTATATGTGATATGGATTTCGTTTTCTACACAACGCAAGCCATGCCCAACACCAAATTTATAAGTATTAGTGTTGTGATTTTTGGTTGGAACTAGAACTAGACGAGAACCAAAAACATGAACTAAACTAACATAATACTTCAACTAGAAGAACATAAAATACATCTTTGACAACTATAGCAAGCATGTGTATAGAATCAAGGAGACATAAGACCAACTTTAAGCTACCCTAACCCATTATTATAATACTCTAAACCACCAAGACCCATTGACCATCTTTGAGACTTTGTAAACCATTGTGTAATATGTTTTATGTACAAAAATGTGAGTCGACTAGACATAAGCATGCCACGAATTTGGCTGCCATCAATCCCACGCCAAGAAACACAACCCCAAACGTGACCACATTCAAATAAACACATGACTATAAGGCTAGAACTAGGAGAGCTAGAGGATTAAATAATGCAAAGACCATACCTAGGAGTTCTTTATAACTCACTTCAAATATTTGGCAAAGTTACAAACTTGCAACCTCACAACTCTCTCTATCAAATTAACTCAACAAACTCCCTCAAAAACTTCACATTTTTGTTTGGTTTCTGTCGATCAAGAAGAAAGGAAAGAAACGAATATGGGTCGAAGCTAGGAACAATAGGAAAACCTTGGGTGTACATTATTTCGTTAAGGGTTAAAAGGAGAAGCAAAGGGGTATCGTATAGGCAACAAGGTAGGGAAACTTGAGTAAAATAAGAATACGGGTAGCATTATAAGGAGAACACGGGGTATTGAGTTCAAACCACTTTCTCATTGTTTCAACCCCACTCTTGACGAGTGTAGTAAGTTCAACTAAACTCATTTCGTTTCTAATTCATTTCATTTAATTCACACGCAAGTAAACATGTTATATCACACGTTAAGTTATAGAATCGCACCTTAAAACTTGTGTTACATATAGTACTAACACCATACAACATACACTCACATACTAAACTAGTTACATGACCTTTTCAAACACTTCAGAACTCTCGACTATTATATACACGACACCAAATGGGCCTGAAGCCCAACTGTCGAGCCCAATAAGCTCAAATGAAGTCCAAGTGAAGCCCTACCCGGCCCAATAAGTCTATTATAAGCAAATAAGCTCTAAAGATAAGCTAAAGTATAGTTGAAAACCTTTTTACAAAGTTTCGTTTTATAAAAGAATGTTTTCGGACTATTTTTGCAAAATATGAAACGAAGGGTCCAAAGGGTAACAAATTGTAAAGCTAAAGGATCATTTTTATAAGCGAAATAGTATTTTGTAAAAGTCTAAGGGCTGAAAAGGGTCAATGTCGAAAGTGCAAGGGTAGCATGTACGTGTGCATGTGCACATGAAAACCACAAGGACCAAACCTGTAATTTACGAGAACTTGTATTATTAAACTTTTGGGTAAATTGTGACAAGTGTGAAAAGTAAAGGTTTAAAGCGTATAAACATAACTTGGAAGGCTGTTTTTGTAAATTCAGTTTTACCAAGGGTTAAAGATGTCATTTCTGAAAGTTTTGATATAAAATACATTTTGGGTAGAAAGTGTAAATTACTCAAATTTGAGGGACTAAACTCGTACTTTTTGTAACTCGAGGGTAAAAAGTGTAAATTTAGGAAAAGTTTAGCAAAACTTATGATTTCATAATAGCCTCGTAAAAATGAGTATTTTTTATCACATGAGCGTAATATTTTCGAATAATGATAAACTTATTTCATGTATAAATATATATGTAAATATATATTAGAAAATAACTAAGTATATGTAAAAATATACTTATTTTGATAAAACACTCGAGGGATCTAAATACGTTAAAATACCCAACGAATTTACTAAGATCACAACGGGGGAACATTTCACTTATGCGTAAGTGAGGATCACTAGTTAAGACAATGTAGCATGTAAATTAACTTAAAACGTTAATCACGATCGCACACTATTGGATAGGACAATCCAATGATCTATTGAATAAGAATATTCAATGCTCTATTATTTTGGTCGCGAACCAAAATGCTCATTACTGAGACTCGCCATCTCATCATTTTAGGTTTCGAGTTGGAACCTCCGCTACATTGTGCTTGATCTTTTTGTGCGTGTGCATTATCATCAAGGTGAGTTCATAGCCTCGCTTTTACTTTATTTTTGCAAACCCCGCGAGGGAGATACATGCTCTAAACTAGAACACAAGGTTTTTCATAAATGCTCGATCCTCTTGATTATTGGTACTGCCTAAGTTGTTAGCCACAAGTCCCCTGATCATGAACCATTAGTCACCGCGAGTGAACGTAGATATCGTGAATAGTACTATGGGGATTAACGAACCCCGTTTCGGTTATAGAGAAATAACCGGGGCGCACCATATTGAATTTCTTTAGGTAATTGGCTATTACCTCCTTTGGGGCATACTTACGTACGCTGGTAATTCGGTGTATGCAGTTGAGTCTTGGTTTCATGAGCTTAGCGCATAATAATCTGTGATTTTTCTTATGATATTGTTAGTTTACAATGATCATGATCTTATACTTGTGTTCAACTTATTTTAAACCTATGGACTTCACTCAACAATTTTTGTTGACCTTTTTAAGCATGTTATCTCAGGTAATCAGTGAAGATTATGACCAAGGTGCGGAACGGGGCATGGCAAGGCTTATCTGGTGGTGTAAAACATAAAAGTTATCATTTCTTTTAAACTCATGATCTTTCTTTTGGGAAAAACACTTGATCTATTTACAATATTTTGTATCAAACTATGAGTTTTCGATGAATGATAACTATATTAATAAAACGTCTCTTTCGAGTCGTTTTCTATAATTATTGACTATGATCTCCATTCAAGTAACACCCGAATTAGTCTTCCGCTGTCATTAAGATTTTCGGGGGTGTTACATATGGACAATCCAATGATTTATTGAATAAGAATATTCAATGCTCTATTATTTTAGCCGCGAACCAAAATGCTCATTTTACTGAGACTCACCATCTCATCATTTTTAGGTTTTGGTTTGGAACCTCCGCTACGTTGTGCTTGTTCATATCATCAAGGTGAGTTCATAGCCTCGCTTTTACTTTTATTTTCAAACCCTGCGAGGGAGATACATGCTCTAAACTAGAACACAAGGTTTTTCATAAATGCTCTCCTATTGATTATTGGTACTACCTAAGTATTTAGCCATAACTCCCCTGATCATGAACCATTAGTCACCGAGAGTGAACTCAGATATCGTGAATAGTACTATGGGGATTAACGACCCCGTTTCGGTTATAGAGAAATAACCGGGGCGCACCATATTTGAATTTCTTTAGGTAATTGGTTATTACCTCCTTTGGGGCATACTTACGTACACTGGTAATTCGGTGTATGCAGTTGAGTCTTGGTTTCATGAGCTTAGCGCATAATAATCTATGATTTATCTTATGATATTGTCAGTTTACAATGATCATGCTCTTATACTTGTGTTCAACTATTTTAAACCTATGGATTTCACTCAACATTTTTGTTGACCTTTTTAAGCATGTTATCTCAGGTAATCAATGAAGATTAGGACCAAGGCGCGGAATGGGGCATGGCAAGGCTTATCTGGTGGTGTAAAACATAAAAGTTGTCATTTCTTTTAAACTCATGATCTTTCTTTTGGGAAAAACACTTGATCTATTTACAATATTTTGTATCAAACTATGAGTTTTCGATGAATGATAACTATATTAATAAAACGTCTCTTTCGAGTCGTTTTCTATAATTATTGACTATGATCTCCATTCAAGTAACACCCGAATTAGTCTTCCGCTGTCATTAAGATTTTCGGGGGTGTTACATATGGACAATCCAATGATCTATTGAATAAGAATATTCAATGCTCTATTATTTTAGTCGCGAACCAAAATGCTCATTTTACTGAGACTCACCATCTCATCATTTTTAGGTTTTGGTTTGGAACCTCCGCTACGTTGTGCTTGTTCATATCATCAAGGTGAGTTCATAGCCTCGCTTTTACTTTTATTTTCAAACCCTGCGAGGGAGATACATGCTCTAAACTAGAACACAAGGTTTTTCATAAATGCTCTCCTATTGATTATTGGTACTACCTAAGTATTTAGCCATAACTCCCCTGATCATGAACCATTAGTCACCGAGAGTGAACTCAGATATCGTGAATAGTACTATGGGGATTAACGACCCCGTTTCGGTTATAGAGAAATAACCGGGGCGCACCATATTTGAATTTCTTTAGGTAATTGGTTATTACCTCCTTTGGGGCATACTTACGTACACTGGTAATTCGGTGTATGCAGTTGAGTCTTGGTTTCATGAGCTTAGCGCATAATAATCTATGATTTATCTTATGATATTGTCAGTTTACAATGATCATGCTCTTATACTTGTGTTCAACTATTTTAAACCTATGGATTTCACTCAACATTTTTGTTGACCTTTTTAAGCATGTTATCTCAGGTAATCAATGAAGATTATGACCAAGGCGCGGAATGGGGCATGGCAAGGCTTATCTGGTGGTGTAAAACATAAAAGTTGTCATTTCTTTCAAACTCATGATCTTTCTTTTGGGAAAAACACTTGATCTATTTACAACATTTTGTAACAACTATGAGTTTTCGATGAATGATAACTATTTTTAATAAAACGTCTCTTGTGAGTCATTTTCTATAATTATTTACTATGATCTCCATTCAAGTAACACCCGAATAGTCTTCCGCTGTCATTAAGATTTTCGGGGGTGTTACAGATTGCAATATTAATCCGGACACATCTCAAGTTTTTCAAAATTATCGATTTTACCAGTGGGTTGATCCAGTTATTCTAATATATTATCCTATAAGCGTGAAAACAACTAGATCATAAGGGCAAACAAGTTCACAAAATTTAAAAATTGGCCCAAAAATTTGGAATCTAAAACTAGTTTTGTTTTTCTTATTTTACTTCCCCCCACACTTAAGTTAAGAATTGACTCAATGTGAAAAATAAACTTCAAAGCATGTAAAATAGGGAAAATAAAAGTCTGAGAGAAACAAAACTTCCCAGGCCGAAGAAATCGCGATCGAACTCCATATGATAAAATGCTACGCGTAAGCTAGCATAAGCTTGTGAGAACAATCGATTTTAAATCCAAGCATCCTCCTCCATCACCTGTTGCAATTATTCAAACAAAACAAAACAAACAAAACACACAAAATGCAAGTAATAATAAACATTATTAGCATGTAACACCCCCACACTTCAGATTTTTCAAGTTTTGAAAAGAATTTTGCAAAAGGGTATACATGTTTATTTAAAACAAACAAACAATTAAAAACACGGGTTGCCTCCCGAGAAGCGCTTAATTTATTTATGGGTCATTAGCTAGACTCTTCCCCAGGTTAGGATACTTTGACAATACGATTCAAATGGGGAATTTCAGTTCTTAAATATTGAAGGTATGGGATCTTTGGTATGTACTCTACAAGTGACGGAGATACATATGATTCTTTTGGTTTGACCATGTGAAAGTCCCTCTTCGTTATCTTGAACGTTTGGTCGATTTCATTAGAAATGAGGATAGGTGGCGGATCTTTTTGATATTTCGGAGGGTCACTAGACTTTCCACTCCCAGTAAATATGGAATCCACATTCTCAAGGTGAGCTGTAGGAGGTGGCTTAGTCCTACCGTTTTGATTTAAAGAAACTGGATTTTGAGGTTCAGACCATTTGTCTATCTTTTTTTCCAGTTCTCCATTCCAATTGTCACCAGTTTTGTTGAACTGCTTATCACCAACATGGTGTTTAGAACTTTGTAATTGAGTGGTTGGGATATGCATGGTGCAATCCTCAAGAAAAGGTGACACGGTTGGTGAGTTAGACATGATTTGGTTCAGATTTGGCGTGGTTGGAATATTCTCGGTCTCGTCCTCTTCGATAAATTCAACCTCACCCTTATCGTTATCATTTTGAATTGAGGGTGGTTTGTAGAGAAATTCATGTCTCAAGTTGGTATTTGTGGTATAAGGAAGAGATTCAGCATGATGGACTTCCTGCTCCGCACTTAATCTTTCTAACATCCTCTCCAAGTCTTGTATTATGGCTTGGTGGTTCCTTATTCCTTGATCGACTTTACGCTCCAATTCAACCAATAGGTTCGTCATATTCTCATTGGCTTTCGTTTGACTGGCCATCCACTTTCTCATCATCTCCTCCAATGAGGTTTTAGGTGTATTGAAATGTTGTGATGGATGTGGTATTATATTCCATGGCTGATATCGAGGATATTTATGGGTTGGGTTGTGGTATGGAAAGGGGTATGAATTTCTGGAATTTTAGTTGTGATATCCTTGGTGATATCCTTCATTTTGGACATGGTTCGATGCCATGGGATCACACATCGGCGTGGCATCCTCTGCATCATGGTTTGAAGCGTGGTGATTATTTCATAGCTCCATCATCTCCCTTCGTATGCTTATGAATTGGGCATCAATGTTTGTGGAGAGAGCTTCCAATTTCTCGATCAATGAGGCATGATCGGTATTGATGTTTCTTCCACCGGCGGAAGCAAAGACTTTCGGATTGGAATCGATCATAGAATTTTTTGAGAGGTCGAGCTTGAGTTAGACCTTGTCCTCGAGGATTTCAAAAGCTTCGTTTGGAGTTTTGTAGAGGAAGATTCCTCCAGCGTCGAGATTTCCTCGAGTTGGATCGTCTAAACCGTGATAGAATGTTTGAATTATCGCTCTTTTGGTTAGACCGTGTCCATGACAAGTGCGAAGCATATCTTTCATGCGGAGCCAAGCGTCAACAAAAGTTTCGTGATCGAGTTGGTGAAAATTGTGAATGTCATTTAGGAGACATTTAAACTTAGCGGGAGAAAAGTATCGTCTAATAAAAGCTTCTCTCATCTCTTCCCATGTAGTAATCATTCCTTCATTTAATTCGTTCAACCAAATCTTCGCTTCTTCGGTTAATGAGAAAGGAAAAGTCCTTAATTTAGCCATTTCCTCTGGATTTTCACCATATTGGTATAGGCTACTAATCTCAAGAAAATCGGATATGTGTCGGTGAGGATCGGATCGGATTCTCCCGAATCATTTGCGTGTGGGTACCCTTGATAAAGAATTTGTTGGGAAAAGGGCGTTGAATAACAACGGAACTAGGTGTTGGTGCAACGATCCTAGTGCTTGACCACATGGGTTGGTCATCGGGATCAACGATGATTATGGTTGGGGAATCGGCTGGAGTTTTGACTTCCTCTTCAAACATGTCGAGTTGGGATGAAAACTAAAAATAAACTATCTACTTTTAGAAAAATGGGATTATTATTATTACTATTAGAAGATTTAGAAAAACAAACCCTAATGGAAGAAAATAGGTTTCAAATCTATAAAATAAAGTTTCTAATCCAAAATATATTCATATGAGGCTTTTGCGAAAACTCAATTTAGATTTTTAGGAAGATGCAAACCCTAATTGTAGGAATGACTTATTTGAATCCACTTTTGACAATGAGTTGAGTCCTAGACTTATATTGGAGAATTTGAGAAGATTACTGATGTGTCTCGCGACTACTAGTTTTAAATTTATAACAATGATTACCGAATTAAGCTAAGAACACATGGGCAAGTATGACCCTTTCGTATGTAGTTAGTTTTGGTTGGTAAGCCGAGGTCGTTCACTAGGATTTGGGTGTTTTCAATTGTGAGGAATCTATGTAATAGCAAGTAACACGAAAGTGGTAAATGGTTGTCACGTCCCAAAATACCATATAAGCAACAAGTAATGCTAAGATGATGATGATTAAGAAAATTAAACAAGAATGCAATCAATATAATTAAAACTACTTGTTTGGAACTAGTATCAATATCAATGGAGTTAGTGGAAGTATCGGGTAGATATTAAGCAATAGAAAACAAAAACAAAGTTCATACAATTCCAAGTCAATGGGTAATATCATGAAATTGTATACATCACGGTTTAAAACATCCTTTCGGCCAATTAATATAAACCGCATCATTATAAACCATTTGTTAGAAATCTGATTTTACCAATTTGTTCATAGCAGCCCTTTCGGTCCTTAATGTTGAATCAATCATTACAAGTCTATTTAACCTGTTTATTCATAGTTGTCAATTATGAAATACCAAACATATATGCGCATTAACATTTCGAACAAATCCGGTTATGATTCATCAACAAGTTATTTAGACATGTTATAATTCAAACAAACTCATAAGCAAAATCATAAATCTATATTGCTAATAAACAAACACTCCATATCAATATCTACATCATTCCAAACAAGTGTAAACACAACTACTCCATGATTATTTCAATCAAACGCAAAGTCTCAACAATCATATCAATAATAAACATCTTGAAAAGTAAATGTAAATTACCAAAGTGAGATTACAATAGGTAATGATGAAGGATTATAGCAACCTTCAAGCCTCCAATCAACTACAACTTCTAACAAATCGAAATAGTATTCCCGAACACTTTCTCTAGCACTTGAGCACTACTTCTGGAAATGGAGACTGTTAGCCTTGATAATAATTAATAGAATTAATGGTCATTCACGTTTAGGAACTTTGTAACGTGTGTTAGATATCGCAATAGAATAGTCAATAGGCTCGTGGATTGGGATAAGCTAAATGGCTAATAGTTATGTTAAGCTAGCCTTTTATCATTTGTAATCTAATCCAAGTAACGAAGCCCAAGCCCAAGCCCATTAGGGAATTTAGTGTTTAAGTATAAATACCCCTCAAAGTGTCATTTGAGGGGTGTGCTTGAGTGTGTATATGTGTGTTTTCTTTGAAGTAATACAAGTTTCTGGTTTCATCTTTTTCTCTCTAACACATACGAGTATCATCAAGTCACCATCTTTCCATATTTCTTTCTTCATCTCTACGCATAAGAGCTTTGTGTTTTACGTGTTTACTTATGTGGTAAGCTTGGTAAAGTGATAAGGTTGATATATTTAAGGTCCTACATTTGGTATCATCGCCTAACAATGGTTTAGGACTCTTATGTTACGTTTTTTGTTAAAACTTTACAAGAAAGTTTCGTTTTTTATATAAAAACGTGAGCTTTTGGCATAAAGCTTTGATTTTTACGTGTTTTTAAGCTTAAAGTTGTAGTTTTTATTGATCATTAAGTGTTTTGGAAGAAGTTTGTGCGAAAGAAATCGTTTGGAAACGTGTTTTTGGGTGAAAATTTGTGTTTTTGCAAAAATCTAGGCATTCTACGCGTAAGCATTGCAAGGATAGAAAGTCAAAACCCTAGTTTTACGCATAAGGAAAAGTACCCTAGTTCTACGCTTAAGGGTCTACGAGTAAGAAAGTGTAATCCTACGCTTAAGCATTTGGTGACGTTTCTTCGTGCAACAACGGTGACTCAGTGCTTCACTCACTTGGATAAGTTTGTGGAACACTTCGACTTGTGGATATCTTTTACACTTGGACGAGTGTAAAGGATTTTGGTTTTAAACATAAACTTACGCATAAGCCTAAAAACTTACGAGTAAGCACTTCTACGCATAAGTTAATTCTTACGCGTAAGGTACTCTTCGTATAAGATTTTAGTCTACGCATAAGCTTAAGTTTAACCTTAAAGTTTACGCGTAAGGTTAAGTTTACACATAAGCTTCATCCTACGCATAAGGAAGTCTACGCATAAGCACTGAATCCTACGCCTAAGAACAAGGTTTACGAGTAAGATTTTGAGCAAAACTTCAAACGGCCATAACTTTTGAACCGTAACTCCGTTTTCAGCGTTCTACCCATCAAAACTACCGTGAGAAAGAGAATATTGGCACGCCGAATGAACCAAGGTCAACCTTCGAGTCCTAAAAATGCTCCGAACAGATGTTATTGAGGTTTTTATGTTTTTAGACCCAATTTTCACTACAACAACCGAGCTTAATCTTCATCAAACACAAATCCTTTATCGTTGAATCAATCCTACATCAACTTTATCATCAATTACCTTCATCAATGGCTACTCAACAAGACATTCATGCAGCCGGTGCTGAAAACTGTCCTCCTATGCTCGAAAAAGGTGGATATCTTCAATGGACAAGTCGTATGCTCCGCAACATCAAGACCAAACCTAATGGAAAACTCATGATTCAATCGATTACGAATAGACCCTTCAAGCCTCGACAAGTCCAAAACCCTGGAAATCCTGATGCAACACCTCCCGTCCCACCATCTTTTCGTGTTCAATATGAATCAGAATACACTGAAGATGATAACAAACAGGTTGAAGCAGATGACATGGCAATACACATTGTCCAACTGGGTTTACCAAGAGACATCTTTGCTGTTGTGGACAGCTGTGAAACTGCTTACGACATGTGGGAACGTGTTAGACGGTTATGTTATGGAACAGAAATTGGTTAACAAGACATGGAGAACAAGCTGCTAACTGAATGGGAGAGGTTTACATCAACTCCAGGAGAATCCATTGAATCCTACTATGGAAGGTTTTACACTGTGATGAATGAGCTTATCAGAAACAAGTTGGCACCCAGAACTATCGTGAGTAATATCAAATTTCTCAACAATCTTCCAGAAGAATAGGGGCGATATGTCACTATTGTCAACCAAAAAAAGGACTTACATCAGGTGAACTTTGATCAAATCAACGATTTTCTGAAACAAAACCAAGCTGAAGTCAACGAAGTTAGGAAAGAAAGATTGGCAAAGAATCATGATCCCTTGGCACTAATTGCAAAGACTCAAACTCCAGTGACTACACAACAACAAGCTTCATCATCTTCCACTAACAACAACTTGCAGCAATACATTCCACAACCACAAGCTGGTTTCCCTCAACAACAATTCTACTCACCAGAACAACAAGTCATTCAACAACAACAGTATCCACAATACCAGGAACAAGGAATACCTGATCTTGAAACTGAACGAGAAGAGGCTTTGTCAAATGCATTTACTTATTTGACTAAAGTATTCAAAGGACGCTATTCCACACCAACTAACAACAACCAAAGGATTTCATCAAACACTCGCAACAGCAAAATGGTTGGAGTTATTAGGAACCAACAGGGATATGCTACTGGATTTCACATGGGTAATCAGGCGGTTCCGTATCAGGGTAATCAGATGGGTCAGAATGTTGGAAATCAGTTGGGTCAGAATGTTAGGAATAGAACAGTGGGTAATCCGAATGGGAATGTTGCAGCTCCAGTCGTTGGGAATTATGTAAATGTGAATCAGGGTAATCAGGTTAAGTGTTACAACTGTCAAGGAGTAGGTCACATTGCAAGGAATTGTCCCACTAAGCCAAACAAGAAGAATTCTGCGTATCTTCAGAAAGCAATGCTGTTGGCACAGAAGTCTGAATCAGGGATGCAGTTGAGTGCTGATGAAAATGATTTTTTTGCTCTTATCGATGAATTGGAAGACCTAGAGGACATCAATGCAAACTGCATCTTCATGGCAAATCTTCAGGAGACTAAGTACGACACTGATTCTGACGCACCTCCTGTTTATAACGCTAATGCAGTATCTGAGGTACCAATCATTGATCTATGCTATAACAATGTCATATTTGATGTGTTTACTCATAACGAACAACATTCTGTGACACCAGCACCCACTTATGATACATACCTGGACAATCCGAGTAGTAGCAATATTATCTCTGAAACTCCAGATGTGGATCCTAATGGAGGCTGTGTGGCACAAAATACTGAGACTGAAGAGGAAACATGATTGGTCCCAAACCGTCAAGTTATCTCACACAAGCTAGCCACTTGTGAATGGCTAACCGTAAGAAACTTAAAACAGTTCAGACACCAATGCAATGAAGATCAGGAGAGTATAGTGTTTCCCCAAGTCGTTATGTCCCAACGAGCTGTGCGAGAATAGTCAAACGTATAGTGATCGAGAGGATTTGAACGGAAAAGAGTTTTGATTTATTATAACTACAGAAAAAGAATATAAATTACAAGGGCTTAAATGCAAATTAAAGAAAATTAAAAAGATAAACTATATTAAATAAATGCTATCACTATTTTTTAAATCTAATGTTTTTGATTTTTCTTTTATAAAACTTAACTTAAAAACTACGCGACATACAAAAGAAAATGCGAAACTGAAGCAATATTAATCCTAAAAATATAAAAATGACATTTTTACAAACCTAATGATAAGAGAAAATTTTAAGAAAAAGAAAATTATTTTTAAAACTATTTATCTAATTATTATTAATTAAAAACTATTTTTTCTTATTTAATAATACCCTAAAATACAAGAAAATATGAAAGAAAGCTAGAAAAATGAAATTATGACTTGGAAAAATCTGAAATTACTAAAGAGAATTTTCAAAACTATTTTTATATTTTTCTGATTATTTCTCTATTTTCTATGAATTAAGAACTATTTTTAACTAATTAAATTGCTAAAAATTACAAATTAAACTATGAAAAATCTGGAAAAATATTTTTTTGACTTTTTATATTTATCTTAACCTAGGAAAATTGAAAACTTATTTTTTGGAAACTTTTTTGAATTAATTGTATTAAAAGCTAATTAAAATTGCCTAAAAACTGTTTTAAACGAAGAAAAAGTCTAAAATAATATACTGAATCTAAGAAAAATATGAAAACAGTAGCTTATATGTGAGAAATTGAAGCTGTAGTGCAAGGTGCTTAAGAATAAGCACTTAAGATAAGCTAAAGACCACAGATAAGCACCAAATGAAAGCATAGGCTTTAATAAGCTAAAAGTACTCAAAAGCAACCAAATACAACTATCCTAAACCTCTAAATTACAAGCTATTCAGATTTGGTGATTCGAGCTTTAAGTGCTAAAAATAGATTTGCCTACCTACTTTAAGCTAGAAAATAAGCACTTAAATAAGCTGGAAATTGAAAACCAGATGTTGTGGGCTAAAGTAGACCTGGTTAGCTACTTGTAAACCAAAGATGAGACCAAGTTGAGCTAAACTGAGCTCTGTGCAAGGACTGCACAAACCTGTGCAGACTCAGTATTAACTGAGTCAGTGCACAGGGCAAATAAGGTCCTTTTGACAAGCTATTTTGGGGCTTCTAAAAAATTACAAAAATTACACAAAAATCATTTTAAGAAACTAGACCAGTTGAACTTATAAAACCCAGAGTTTTACTTGATTTGGCCCAAAACTGAATCAATGAAAAATCATCTCAGTTGGGTGAAAACTGAGATTTTCAAGTTTTGACTTTTTGACAGTTATGAGATTTTGACTTTTTTGAGATTTGATCTTAATTATCTGAATGATTATGATGTTTTAAGATAAAATAAAGCTATATTAAGCTACCTCTATGAATTCTAAACACAAAACAAACTTTTGATTTCCAATTATTCTAACAGATATGAAATGAGAACATATTAAGATGGATTTTGACTTTTAAAGCTTAGGATGCAAAGTAATGACAGAGAATGACTTAATGAAACTATTTTAGTCTAATGCAGCATTAGCTTTCAACTGATTCAACTTCTAGCATAGATCAGGATTTAATGCCAAACACTCTTGACAGAAACTGTTTTGATGCTAAACTGTTTAAACACAAATCCAAGCTTACACTATCATCAATTTAGATACCAAATGACTTAAGTACAACTAAAAGGAACAAGTTACAGTACTTACAACACTGAAATCAGATTAGGTACAATAATGCAAAACCAAACAGTATTGAAGCAGAAACTGTTATGTGATGAAACAAAGATAACTACTGATTTTAACAAGCTCAAGTAACAAATTTCTACACTATATTAAACATAAACAGGTAAAAGTTACTTAATAATATGTCACTGATTAATAAATCTCAACAGAAGTTGACTTACAAGATGTCCTGCCACTGTGGCATGCTACCAATATCAAAAGATCACTATCCTAGATTGATACCAACCCCAAATGAAACTGATCTCACCCCATTTTCACCACCAAGTCCAGCAATTCAGATCAGTTACCCTTTGTACTTGCAGGTGGACTTTTGTTGACCAAGTGAGAACTTTGAGTAAAATCTGAGTAAAGGCCTATTTAAGCAATTAATAAGCTATTGAAGTGCTTATAACAGCTTATGAAAGCAATTTGAACAACTCAAGTTAATCTTAACACTACTTGACTATATTTCTTCACAGTTGGACTTTTGTTGACCAAACATGAACATTGCTTCAAACTTGAAATTAATACTTGAAAGTGATTTCAGTACACTGGATTAACTAAAATAACACTTGAAATTACAACTTAAAACTTATTTAAGACATAGAAATTTAAAAACGACATACATATTAAAATGAAAACTAAGTACTCTTTCTTCTCTCCTTCTTCTGCTTCTTTTATACACCAAAATGACTTCCCTCTCTCCTCTGAGCAAATCCCACTTGTAATTGGGACCATTGGATGACTTGGATGGATTTTAGCCGTTGGATGCAATTTTGGCGGGAAAGGGTATTTTGACAGTGGGGGGTTGAGTGTTAGGTTGAAGAAGCATTAAATGTTTCTTGGCTTGGGGTGTTTGGAGGGTAGGAGTAGGGTGGTGATGATGGAAAGTGGGAGTTGCAGGTGATGATGAGGGGGGAAGGTAACCCGTGAGTGGTTTTGGTATTTTAAACGTGGGCGGGGTTTGACTTCATTTGACCGGGGTGGTTTGACCAGGGGTCCAAAAAGGGAGGGGTCAAGGGTCCAAATGGTATAAATGGCAGGGGTCCAAATGGTTAAAGGGGTCAAGGCTTGTATATTATTACAAGGACTAAACTTGCAATTTCTGAAAGACCAAGGACCAAAGCTGCCCATTTTCCAAAGTTGTTTCAAGGGACCAAACATGACAAACTTCAATAGTACAAGGACTAAAATAGAAAATTTCAAACTTCCAAGGACTTTTTATGACAATTTTCAAAGTTTAGGGACCTAAGTTGTAATTTTGAAAATTTAAATCTCAAGGACCAATTTTGACAACTCATGAATCCCTAGGGACTTGAAATGATATTTTTCTTTATTTAGATTTACCAGGGACTGTTTTGACAACTTTTGAAACTTGGGGGACTAAAACTGCCAATTATGCAAACTTGATACGTTTTTCACCAGATTTTGATATTTTTGCATTTAAAAGACATAAAACACTTATTTGTGATATTTTTATCATTTTGATGCATTTCTGAGTGTTTTCAGATGTTTTTGCAGTTTAAATGGTACAAAAATGATGAGTATTTAGACACTCATCAATCCCCCACACTAAGATATTGCTAGTCCCTAGCAATGTTTTGAGAAAAATTTATGGATTTCAACTCTTTACCAAAAGCCATTACTTCTGGAGTAGCCAAATGTTTCAGTTCAAGTAAGAACCTTGGTACACCGATAACCAAATGATTTTGAGCAAATCACCAGCTTCCAACGGATTTGATTTGTCTTTACCAGAAGCCGTTTGCTTCTGGACTAGCCAACTCTTAGATAATATATCTTTGGTGAGTCGATTACCAATTATGGTTTTCCAACTGCCTTTACCACAAGCCATAAACTTGCGGGCTAGCCAACTCTTCACTTTTAAGGATATGGTGAGCTGAATACCATACAATTTTGGGCAAATTGCAAGCCGTCAACGGATTTGAGATATCTTTACCAAGAGCCGTTTGCTCCTGGATTAGCCAATCCTTTTGTTTATTAGACATGGCGGACTGATAACCATAAGCTGAGTAAGTGCAAAACACTTACTCCAAAAAAAAATTTTGGCCAAAAATGGGGGAATTGGGTGGTATAATTACATGATAAAATTCGTGAGAATTCCCCCCCACACTAGAAATGAATATTGCCCTCAATATTCAAAGTACCGGCTGTTACGCCGAAACATAGAACGTAAAAGGGAAATACTACGGCCATTTTTTTTTTTTTTTGAAACTCTTATATACAACAGCGGGGGGCAACTCCCCCACACTAGGGTGGGACACACGGGTGAAAACCCATGTAGCATGCTACGGTTTTTGATTCCCGAGTCGCTAGCTTGACTCGATCCCCGCATTCATTGGTTCATGAGGAAAGTTTGTAGATCCGGGACAACCACAGGAGGAATGTCCTCTCCAAAATAGTGCTTCAATCGATGACCATTCACTTTAAAATTTGGACCATCGGGTTGAGATAACTCAATGGTTCCATATGGAAATACTTTAGTGATGGTGAATGGTCCAGACCAGCGGGATTTTAGTTTTCCCGAGAAAATCTTCAATCTTGAATTGAAAAGAAGGACTCGATCACCGACGTTGAAAACGCGGTTTTTGATTTTGGAGTCATGAATCTTCTTTGTCTTTTCTTTATAGATCAAAGAGTTCTCGTATGCTTGATCACGGAGTTCATTTAATTCATTCATTTGAACTTTCCGGTGATCACCAGCTGTCTGAATATCGAAGTTAGCATGTTTCAAGGCCCAGTATGCCTTGTGCTCAAGCTCAACCGGCATATGACATGCCTTCCCGTATACAAGCTTGTATGGAGTACACCCGATGGGTGTTTTATAAGCTGTACGGAAGGCCCAGAGTGCGTCATCTAGCTTATCCGACCAAGAGGCACGGTTTTCGCCAACTGTCCTTTCCAAGATTCTTTTAATCCCCCGGTTGGAAACTTCCACTTGCCCACTTGTTTGGGGGTGGTACGCAGTAGAGAGACGGTGAGTTACACCATACTTTTGCATGACTCTATCAAACTGGTCATTGCAAAAATGCGTACCACGATCACTGATTATGGCTCGTGGAGTTCCAAACCTAGCAAAAAGAGATTTTAAGAATTTCACAACAACTCGGGCATCGTTGGTAGGCAAAGCCTTAGCTTCAACCCATTTTGACAAATAGTCAACGGCCACGAGTATGTATTTATTTCCGCGAGAAGAAGGAAATGGCCCCATAAAGTCAATGCCCCAGATGTCAAAAATCTCACACACTTGAATGGCGTTTTGTGGCATTTCATTTCTTTGTGAGATATTCTCGTGACGTTGACAAGCGTCACAAGTTTTGACAAATTCATGGGCATCCTTGTAAATCGTGGGCCAATAGAATCCGGAATCAAACACCTTCTTGGCGGTGTAGTTGGGGCTATGATGTCCCCCAGTAGGTCCAGAATGGCAAGCTTTGAGAATGTCAATAGCTTCCTGACCATACACACATCGCCTGATGACTTGATCCGCGCAAATTTTGAATAAGTAGGGGTCGTCCCAGAAGTAATGTTTTACATCTTTAAAGAATTTGTTTTTCTGTTGGGACGACATCCCTTTCACTACAAAGTTACCCGCATGGTAATTTGCAAAGTCAGCAAACCATGGGGTAGAAGAGTCTCCACGAAAAGAAACCACATTGAGTGTTTCGAGAGGAAATGTTTCGTTTATTTCCTTTTTCTCGAACACATCCTGGTGAGGGTTTTCTAGACGGGACAGATGATCAGCAGCCAGGTTCTCAGCTCCTTTTTTATCACGTATAATGATATCAAATTCTTGCAGGAGGAGAACCCAACGGAGCAATCTCGGCTTTGCATCTTGTTTTGCAAAGAGATATTTGAGAGCCGAGTGATCCGTATACACCACGCATTTGGTCAATATAAGGTATGGCCGAAACTTCTCAAACGCATACACCACAGCTAATAATTCTTTTTCTGTAGTGGTGTAATGGGTTTGAGCTTCAGTCATAGTCTTACTTGCGTAGTGGATAGGCTGAAAATGTTTGGTTTTTCGTTGCCCCAAGACTGCACCGATAGCAAAATCACTTGCATTGCATATGAGCTCAAAGGGTAAATCCCAATTGGGGGCAACTAGAATGGGTGCTTCCGTAAGCTTTTTCTTTAATGTTTCAAAAGCTTCGATGCACTCAGGAGAAAAGATAAAAGGAGCATCTTTTTCAAGAAGATGAGTCATAGGCCGAGCGATTTTGAAAAAATCTTGTATGAATCTGCGATAAAACCCGGCATGACCTAGAAAACTCCTAATACCTTTGACGGTAGTAGGATGAGGCAATTTAGCAATAACATCAACTTTTGCTCTATCTACCTCAATCCCGTTTTTGGAAATCTTATGGCCAAGGACTATGCCTTCTTTGACCATAAAGTGGCTCTTCTCCCAAGTTAGACAGAGATTGGTGTCTTCACACCTTTTTAGCATTTTATCTAAATGGGAGAGACATGTCTGAAATGAGTCCCCAATGACCGAGAAGTCATCCATAAACACCTCCATTGTTTCCCCGATCATGTCGTGGAATATGGCCATCATACATCGTTGGATCGTGCCAGGAGCGTTACATAGGCCAAAAGGCATACGTCTGTAGGCAAAAGTTCCGTATGGGCAGGTGAATGTGGTCTTTTCTTGATCCAGCGGATCAATGAGGATCTGAAAATACCCCGAGAAACCATCAAGGAAACAATAGTATTCGTTCCCTGCTAATCTCTCAAGCATCTGATCCATGAAGGGTAGAGGAAAATTTACGGGTGGCTTCGTTTAACTTGCGATAGTCAATACACACACGCCATCCCGTAACCAATCGAGTTGGAATTAACTCGTTTTCTTCATTTGTGACAACAGTTATGCCACCCTTTTTAGGAATGCAATGAATTGGGCTAACCCAAGGACTATCAGAGATCGGGTAAATTAAACCGGCATCAAGGAGTTTGAGAACCTCTTGTTTGATAACCTCATGAATCTTAGAATTCACCCTTCTCTGATGTTGGACTGCTGGTTTGAAGTCATCCTCCATTAAGATTTTGTGAGTACAAAACTCAGGGTTGATACCCTTAATGTCGGAGAGTTTCCAAGCAATTTCTTGCTTGTGCAACTTCAAGACCTTTATGAGAGCAGTTTTCTCCTCCTCAGTTAAGTCTTTAGCAATTATGACGGGTAATTTATCATCACCCTCCAAGAATGCATACTCGAGATGAGGAGGTAGGTCCTTAAGTTCAACCTCGGGAAATTCTTCAGTAGATGTTTGTACTGATTTGATTTCCTCAATCGTGATCTCTTTCGGAGGGAGTGAAGGTAATGGATCTTCATTTAACAATTGCTCGAGATAAAGGATATCTCCCTCCGAATCATAAACACCATCAATTCCCGGCGGAATTGATTCATCACTAGCAAGAAACTCATCGATCTCTTCCAGAAAGAAGTCACCTCCCTCAAATGGAGTGAGAGAGGGGGAAGAGTCGGCAATGATTGGTTGAGAAGATGTGGTGGAATCCCCACTCACAGAATTATGAAGATAACCAAGAAAATCTTGAGAGTACTCCTCTAAAGCAATATCAATTACATCGACTCGATTAATTGATTCAGTATCATAATTTGAGGAGTACCTTGAAGTTTGATCAAGGTTAAAGGTGACAGCTTCATTACCCACACGTAACGTGATTTCTTGCTCAAATACATCAATGAGAGCACGGCCCGTTCTCAGGAATCCTCGTCCAACAATGAGGGGAACCCGAGGATCGGCATCGAAATCAACAACCACAAAGTCAGCTGGAAAATGGAACTTTCCTACTTTCACGAATACATCCTCGGCGATGCCAAGAGGACGCGATATAGAACGATCTGCAAGCTCAAGAGTCATGCAGGTAGGAACAAGTTCTGGAAGAGAAAGCTTCTTCCACACTGAATAAGGCATCAGATTGATGCTTGCTCCAAGATCGGCAAGGGCAAAGCATTCAATCATTCTTGGAAAAACACAAGGGAGAAGAAATTTTCCAGGATCTCCTAGCTTCTCGGGAAGCTTCTTTAATAGAACTGCTGAGCAGTTCTCGTTCAAAGGAGTCTTAGCCATTTCAAACAGTTTTTCCTTGTTGCTCAACATGTGTTTGAGAGTTGATGCAAACTTGGGCATCAACATGATAGCATCCGCAAAGCTTATGTCAAAATGTAGCTCTTGGAAAATTTGAAAAAAATTTTCCATTTGATGACTGGCTTTTTCGTGGAGTTTTTGCTCATTTAAACGTGAGGGGTAAGGAATAGAAGTTTTGGATTTGGGGTTGCCAACTGGAGGTTCAAAAACAACTCCAGGTTTGGTTTTGGGTTTCGGGACAACCTGAGGATGGACATTGCTGGTACCTCCGTTATTAGTAGGAAGTTCCTTGTCCTTTGTCGCCTCAGGTTCACTTTCCACTACCTTCGGGAGAGAAGAAGAAGAGGTAGTAGGAATACCTCCGTTATTAGTAGGAAGTTCCTTGTCCTTTGTCGCCTCAGGTTCACTTTCCACTACCTTCGGGAGAGAAGAAGAAGAGGTAGTAGGAATAGCGGGTCCATGATATAAAGCACCACTTCTGGTTGTGATCGCCTTTGCATCGCCCCTCGGATTAGCGATCGTGTTGCTAGGTAAAGTACCTGAGCCCGAGGGTCGATCATTTAAAGACTTCTTAATGTCAGAAATCTGGCTAACCAACAACCTGTTCATTTCCTCTTGGGATTTCATGAATTGTTTCAACAACTCATCAGATGATGGTCCAGTTGGAACAATGGCTTGATTTTGCACAGGAAAATTCTGGCCTCTATTGTTAGGATTAGGGCCTTGATTTTGGAAATTTCCTTGATTATTGCCATGAAAATACCCTGGGTTGAAATTTCCCTGACCTTGGTTTCTATTTAAATTTCCTTGGTGTTGGAAGTTTCGATTTTGATTTTGAAAACCGTTGTTTGGATTAAAATTACCTTGGTTTTGAAAACCTTGGTTTGTTCTGTTCTGATTTTGATTACGGTTTTGGTTTTGGTTGAAACTGGGAGGTCCAGGGTAGTGGTTAGGACGGTGGTTCGGGTCTATAGGAGCACGGTATTGGTTGCCTCCCTGATTAGAAATCCCGCCCACAGCATTAGCTTCAAAAGGGTTACCATCGGTGGCCATACAGTTGTAATAGGCATGGGGGCCACCACAAGTAACACAGCCTTCCACTTTCTTAACTTCAGCAGGAGGTGAAGTTTGTGGAAAAGAGACTTTCTTTTGGTTGGAGAGAACCAAAGCTTGAATAGCTTTCGTGAGTTTGTCAATCTTAGCATCGGTGCTAGATTGACTCACGGGCGATGAAGTAGAAGGACCAACACTGACTTGGGAAACAACCAGCTTGCTTCGTGCAGTGCGGACTTTAGACTTATTTTCAATGATCGCTAAAGCTTCTTTGACAGTTTTGCTTAAGAAATTTCCTCCAACGGAGGAATTGAGAGAATCTTGATCAGATTGACTCACTCCATTATAGAAAGTATCGAGTTGCATTAACTCGGAGAAACCGTGGTGAGGACATTTGCGGAGCAACTCCTTAAAACGATCCCACGATTCACTGAAGGATTCATCAAACTTTTGTGTGAACTTGATGATTTCATTTTTAAGACTCGTGGTTTTGGAAGGTGGATAAAATTCATTCACAAATTTCTTCACCAGGTCTTCCCATGTCTCGATTGATTGAGGGGGTTGTTTTTCAAGCCAAATCCGGGCTTGTCCCTCAAGAGAAAATGGGAACAGAAGAAGCTTAACAGCATCAGTAGGGACATTCTTGTATTTGATGGTAGATGCAATCTTGTTAAACCATCGAATATGAGCATGAGGATCATCCCGCTCAAAACCATAGAATTGACTTGAGGTTACAAGATTCAGTAACCCGGTTTTGAGTTCAAAATTTTCAGCCACAATGGCTGGGATAACAATAGCATCTCCATACCCGTCGATGGGTGCCTGGAGAAGCTCACACATAGGGCGTTCTTCCGCCATGATAACGGAAGTAGTGTGAGCAGTCCGGATCTCAGATCCGACTGATGGGGCAGAAAGTCTACGGACACGCCTTCTTGGAATCTTGACAAGCTCACGAAATGGGCTCACAGATCTAGAAGAGCGAGTGCGCATACACTAGAGTTAACTCTAAGAGACCTCAGAGTTAAGGAGAGGAATGGGAATTATGAAAATATTATGAAAATGGGGTAAGAAGAATCTTTTTGAGTTTTCTGGTTTTGATAAGTAGATATAACAACAAATCCAATTAAAACAAAATCGAGGCAAAACAACAGTGAACTTAAACCAATAATCACAAGATGAATGGCTTCTTTGAGAAAGGTACACCACTCACAAGGACACAAAGGCAAGTTTTAATCTTTGGTTCAGAAACTTATAATGGTCGTACCCCCAGTTAGGTAGTACACTGCCTTGGTTTGCGGTGGTAATCTTTTATGTTGTTATTATTAAACAAAGAAAACGACAAATCTTTTTGTATTTTTATCTTTGATATATATATAGAAACAAAAGAAAAATATTTTTGTGTTTTATACGTTTTTGGATGTTTTTGGGTTTTTGGATTTTTTATAAGAATATATATAGATATATATAGATGGTATGAACAAAGAGTGAATATTCAAATCACTAATCTGCTAAACGGAAGATAATTAGCACAGCTCCCCGGCAGCGGCGCCAAAATTTGATTGGTCCTAAACCGTCAAGTTATCTCACACAAACTAGCCACTTGTGAATGGCTAACCGTAAGAAACTTAAAACAGTTCAGACACCAATGCAATGAAGATCAGGAGAGTATAGTGTTTCCCCAGGTCGTTATGTCCCAACGAGCTGTGCGAGAATAGTCAAACGTATAGTGATCGAGAGGATTTGAACGGAAAAGAGTTTTGATTTATTATAACTACAGAAAAAGAATATAAATTACAATGGCTTAAATGCAAATTAAAGAAAATTAAAAAGATAAACTATATTAAATAAATGCTATCACTATTTTTTAAATCTAATGTTTTTGATTTTACTTTTATAAAACTTAACTTAAAAACTACGCGACGTACAAAAGAAAATGCGAAACTGAAGCAATATTAATCCTAAAAATATAAAAATGACATTTTTACAAACCTAATGATAAGAGAAAATTTTAAGAAAAAGAAAATTATTTTTAAAACTATTTATCTAATTATTATTAATTAAAAACTATTTTTACTTATTTAATAATACCCTAAAATACAAGAAAATATGAAATAAAGCTAGAAAAATGAAATTATGACTTGGAAAAATCTGAAATAACTAAAGAGAATTTTCAAAACTATTTTTATATTTTTCTGATTATTTCTCTATTTTCTATGAATTAAGAACTATTTTTAACTAATTAAATTGCTAAAAATTACAAATTAAACTATGAAAAATCTGGAAAAATATTTTTTTGACTTTTTAAATTTATCTTAACCTAGGAAAATTGAAAACTTATTTTTTTGAAACTTTTCTGAATTAATTGTATTAAAAGCTAATTAAAATTGCCTAAAAACTGTTTTAAATGAAGAAAAATAGTAAACAGAGATGAAAAATTATGAAAATTTCAGGAAAAGTCTAAAATAATATACTGAATCTAAGAAAAATATGAAAACAGTAGCTTATTTGTGAGAAATTGAAGCTGTAGTGCAAGGTGCTTAAGAATAAGCACTTAAGATAAGCTAAAGACCACAGATAAGCACCAAATGAAAGCAGAGGCTTTAATAAGCTAAAAGTACTCAAAAGCAACCAAATACAACTATCCTAAACCTCTAAATTACAAGCTATTCATATTTGGTGATTTGAGCTTTAAGTGCTAAAAACAGATTTGCCTACCTACTTTAAGCTAGAAAATAAGCACTTAAATAAGCTGGAAATTGAAAACCAGATGTTGGGGGCTAAAGTAGACCTGGTTAGCTACTTGTAAACCAAAGATGAGACCAAGTTGAGCTAAACTGAGCTCTGTGCAAGGACTGCACAAACCTGTGCAGACTCAGTATTAACTGAGTCAGTGCACAGGGCAAATAAGGTCCTTTTGACAAGCTATTTTGGGGCTTCTAAAAAATTACAAAAATTACACAAAAATCATTTTAAGAAACTAGACCAGTTGAACTTATAAAACCCAGAGTTTTACTTGATTTGGCCCAAAACTGAATCAATGAAAAATCATCTCAGTTGGGTGAAAACTGAGATTTTCAAGTTTTGACTTTTTGACAGTTATGAGATTTTGACTTTTTTGAGATTTGATCTTAATTATCTGAATGATTATGATGTTTTAAGATAAAATAAAGCTATATTAAGCTACCTCTATGAATTCTAAACACAAAACAAACTTTTAATTTCCAATTATTCTAACAGATATGAAATGAGAACAGATTAAGATGGATTTTGACTTTTAAAGCTTAGGATGCAAAGTAATGACAGAGAATGACTTAATGAACCTATTTGAGACTAATGCAGCATTAGCTTTCAACTGATTCAACTTCTAGCACAGATCAGGCTTTAATGCCAAACACTCTTGACAGAAACTGTTTTGATGCTAAACTGTTTAAACACAAATCCAAGCTTACACTATCATCAATTTAGATACCAAATGACTTAAGTACAACTAAAAGGAACAAGTTACAGTACTTACAACACTGAAATCAGATTAGGTACAATAATGCAAAACCAAACAGTATTGAAGCAGAAACTGTTATGTGATGAAACAAAGATAACTACTGATTTTAACAAGCTCAAGTAACAAATTTCTACACTATATTAAACATAAACAGGTAAAAGTTACTTAATAATATGTCACTGATTAATAAATCTCAACAGAAGTTGACTTACAAGATGTCCTGCCACTGTGGCATGCTACCAATATCAAAAGATCACTATCCTAGATTGATACCAACCCCAAATGAAACTGATCTCACCCCATTTTCACCACCAAGTCCAGCAATTCAGATCAGTTACCCTTTGTACTTGCAGGTGGACTTTTGTTGACCAAGTGAGAACTTTGAGTAAAATCTGAGTAAAGGCCTATTTAAGCAATTAATAAGCTATTGAAGAGCTTATAACAGCTTATGAAAGCAATTTGAACAACTCAAGTTAATCTTAACACTACTTGACTATATTTCTTCACAGTTGGACTTTTGCTGACCAAACATGAACATTGCTTCAAACTTGAAATTAATACTTGAAAGTGATTTCAGTACACTGGATTAACTAAAATAACACTTGAAATTACAACTTAAAACTTATTTAAGACATAGAAATTTAAAAACGACATACATATTAAAATGAAAACTAAGTACTCTTTCTTCTCTCCTTCTTCTGCTTCTTTTATACACCAAAATGACTTCCCTCTCTCCTCTGAGCAAATCCCACTTGTAATTGGGACCATTGGATGACTTGGATGGATTTTAGCCGTTGGATGCAATTTTGGCGGGAAAGGGTATTTTGACAGTGGGGGGTTGAGTGTTAGGTTGAAGAAGCATTAAATGTTTCTTGGCTTGGGGTGTTTGGAGGGTAGGAGTAGGGTGGTGATGATGGAAAGTGGGAGTTGCAGGTGATGATGAGGGGGAAGGTAACCCGTGAGTGGTTTTGGTATTTTAAACGTGGGCGGGGTTTGACTTCATTTGACCAGGGTGGTTTGACCAGGGGTCCAAAAAGGGAGGGGTCAAGGGTCCAAATGGTATAAATGGCAGGGGTCCAAATGGTTAAAGGGGTCAAGGCTTGTATATTATTACAAGGACTAAACTTGCAATTTCTGAAAGACCAAGGACCAAAGCTGCCCATTTTCCAAAGTTGTTTCAAGGGACCAAACATGACAAACTTCAATAGTACAAGGACTAAAATAGAAAATTTCAAACTTCCAAGGACTATTTATGACAATTTTCAAAGTTTAGGGACCTAAGTTGTAATTTTGAAAATTTAAATCTCAAGGACCAATTTTGACAACTCATGAATCCCTAGGGACTTGAATTTGAGAAAGTTAAAAAGGTCAATCGCGATGTTAAGGCCGCGAATGATAAATTGACCGCTGAGCTTGAGAGGTACAAAGAAAATGCAAAAGCCATTGAATTTCACAAAAACAAAGAGTCAGAATTAGAAATTGGTTATCGAGATTTCATTTTAAGAGAAACACAATTGCAAATCAAGTATAACACGCTTGATGTTAATTTGAACTTGAAAATAAAATCTTTAAACAAGGAAATTTCTGATCTTAAAAACCAACTTTCTAAACAACAAGCAACTTATTCTGATCTTGAAAAAGAGAATAAACAGTTGATTGCTGATTTTTCAAAACGTAAAGATTCTCTTCTTGATGAAACTCTTTATAAAAATCAAAAAATCTAAAAATTGGAAAATTTGCTTGTTACAACGGGTCATTCAACCAAATCAACCAATATGCTAATTAATCAAACAAATCCGTATTTTCATACAACACAAAAAATGGCTCTTGGTAACACACCTCCTTGTTTCCTCAAGAAAGCTCAGAAAGAACAGAATGTTTTGAACAATGGAAAAGCTTTGCATGAACCCATAATTGCTCGTGATTCTCTTGAAACGTTAGAACTATCTAATGAGAGTAGATAAAAAATGCAACAAAAGAATCCAGATCTAAAACCAATTGATTATAACAAATGGAACAAAATTAATGGAATTTCTTTTGTTTCACAAAAAGAAAAGTCAAAGTTTTCCATCACACACAGTGTTTCAAACAAAGAGTCAACACCAGTTTTGTTGGATCGATATACTTTAATCAAACTAAATTAACTAGCTTGTTAAGATTTAATAACCTCAGATAAATCCTAAGTTATTAACAAAGAAACACTGAGCAATCTTTATCAAGTACGCGGAATTTACTTAACAAAGCTAAGAAGAATAACTTTTATTGTAAACTCTAAATCTGCTTATTATGCAGATACTTTAATACAACTCTAAGATAATCGAACTTTTCTCTAAAACACTAATTCGTAATCTCTAAAACTCTTTTTGGAATCGTACCTCTAATGCCAATCTAGGAGTCCTTTTATAGGCTCAAGGATATCCTAGTCGGTTTACAATTTGTATTCTTGCACGACAAGTAATCTAAACATGTAATACAATACTTTCCATAAACGAATATAACAGTTCTTTGTTCTTGCAGTACTTTGACTTCATAGTGCAGTACTTTGACTTTGTCTTTAGCAGTACTTTGACTCTTTGACTTCTTCCAGTACTTTGCAGTTTACAGTACTTTCATATCTTCAGCACTTTCATATCCCAACAATCCTCCCCTAACTTGAATTCTACTTGCTTGATTTCAAGTTCCTTTATGAATATGTCTTTAACAACTTCATCTTTAAAAACGGATTGTTTCTTAATCTTTAGATTGTATCTCTGTAACGTCTGTCCTTGTCAAAGTATCTCTTAGAATTGTTCTTTTCACAGCAGCATCCAGCAAACTCCATCTTTTCAGCAACACAGCAACATATGACAATTTGTACATTAATTCAGTTTAAAGTTGCATACTATTCTCATCACTTCCAGGTGTGTTAACTCCTGTGAGAGGTGAATCATTGAAAACTTAATGGATTTAGATCTCTTTACCAAAGCCATTATCTCTGGAGTAGCCAAATGTTTTGGTGTGTAAGACCATGGTACATTGATAACCATATGATTTTTAGCAAACCACCAGCTATCAACAGATTTGTTTTGTCTTTACCAAAAGTTGTACCCTTCTGGACTAGTTAGTTCTTCTATCTAATGGTGAACTAATTACCAACAATGGTTTTTCCACGGCCTTTACCACAAGCCATTATCTTGTGGGCTAGCCAACTCTTCACATTACTGATATGGTGAGTTGATTACCATCCAACTTATTAGCAAGTTGTCAACTAAAAACGGATTTGATATATCTTTACCAGAGCCGTTTGCTCATGGATTAGTCAATCCTTTTGTAACCATGGTGGATTGTTAACCTATTGATGTTATCATCACAAAAAAAACATTTATTCAACCTTTATTTCAAAATATTTATTACTTAGCAAAAAGGTTTCTTCTAAAATTCATTTAACTGGTTTATTTCTGCAAACAGTACTTTGATGAAAGTATTGTCTGATCAGCAGTACTTTGAATAAAAGTACTGATATATCAAAAAGTATTTATTCAAATAAAATCCATATCAGTTATTGATCATCTTCAGCAATGGTAGTCCAGTTTATAAACAAGTTGATAACCATGCAAGCAGTTTCATTGTCCTCTTCTACTTCCAATCCATGCTCTAGCATTCTTCTCATGAGCTCAACTGTAAGAGGGTATCTTCTTTCTGCAAACATGTGTATCATTGTTCCATTTTCCAGCTCTAAAACATGAACTCCAGACTCTTCAAAGAATCTCCAGCAAACAATTTCTCAGCTTTCTTGATTCTTCCAAATATCATTAGTGCTATCTTCTTCAGTTTCCCATATAGTTATAAGATCACCATGTAAAACTAAACCAATCCCTTCTAATGGATTATTTTCAAAGTAAGCCTTCACCACATGATATAAATAGAATAGGTCTACTCTATCTATAATGTGCAGTAAGTCCCATAACCTTTTGAAAACTTTGAAACTTTCATCTTCTTTATGAAAAATCATGTAATCTCCATCCTTGGATTTCACAACTTCAAAAACACTAATCTTTGATCTGTTCATCTTCATGTCATCATCTTCCTTTGTATAATCAAAATCTACCACTCTGAGATAATTTCTTAATTCATCACTAGTCTCAGATCTTAATTCAACTTTTTCTTTCTTTGAGAACTGAACATCTGTAACTTCAGTTTTCCTTTTTCTTTTCAAATTCTTCTTTCTTTCATCTTCAGTCCAGGTAGCTTCTTCTCTAAAATCTTTAATGCCTGCAACATCTTTCTTATAATCCTCCCTAGCAGCATCATATAATCTTTTCATCTCAAAATAATTAAACTTCTGCAATCCTTTATACCCTTGACTTTTCAGATAAGCCATCATAGCATTTCTGTCTTTAGCTTTATTAAGTCTTGGCATAAATCTAACTGGAACAGGTGATTGTAATGGTTCAGTAGCTTCAGCATCTAATTCATCTTGTACCTTTTGAGCTGCTTCTCTATTCTGAGCTTCTTGATCTTTTCTATCTTTAGCATCTAACTCTTCTTGAACTTTTCTAGCAACAGCTTCATTCCTAGCAACTTCAATTGCTCTAAGTTCTTCTAAAGTTAATTTCTTTTTCTTAGTTTCAACCAAAACACCTTTCCCTTTATCCTTAGGATCAATTGCAGGTTGAGAAGTTCTTTGTTGTTCTTCTTCTTGTACATCTCTAATAGTAACACCACCTCTTGGTTGTGATAAATCTCCTAAAATTGTAGCAATAAATTCATCATCACTTGCGGAATGAATAGGTTTGAATGTAGCTTCCTCCTCTTCTTGTATAACAGTTGTAGAAGGACTAGCTTCTTCTTCAAAATTCAATACTCTTGGTGTTATTACCTCTTGCCTAGAAGTATCTTGAAAAGAAACACTTTGATGTTCAGTACCTTGATCATCAGTACCTTGAACTTGTTCTTCTTGTTCCTTAGTATCTGAAATAATCTTTTCTTCAGTACCTTCAGGTTCTTTCTTCTTCGAAACATCTTCTTTCAATTTTTCTTTTTCTAAATTCCTCCCCAAGTTGACAGAAGATGGTTGATGAACCTGTTGGCGCTTGTGTTTCCTAGACTGTTTTTGCGCCTTCTTCTTGTTTTTGACCCAGACACGAAATTCTTGAACTAATGGCCACACAAAAGTTTTTAGCCTTCTAAACTTCAGTTTTAATTTCTTTATCTGTTTGGCCTGAACCTCAGTAGTCTTTTGCAACTTAACTATCTCCCTTGTCAAAGCATAATTATCCAAAGATAAACCTTCACGAGGTATAGTATATGGATCTTCACCTTGAATATGTGAAGGTTCCTCTGATTGAGAAACAGGAACAGAACGTGGTGGAGATGGAGTAGGTGATCTTACAACCTCTTCTTGAACCTCAGGGCTTGGAGAAACAGTACCCTGTAGAGATGCAGTACCTTCAGGAGAAGCAGTACTTGCAGATGTAGTACCTTCAGATGCAGTACCTGCAAATTGCAGTACCTTTAGATGCAGTACTTGCACTAGCCGCATCATCTTCATCATCTGCTCTAACAGCCTGAACAACTTCCATCATAGAAGTAGTTAATGGTGTATCTGGACCTCTAAATAGATCACTTCTTCTAGCCATAAAAGTAAAAATCTTGGATTGTTGAACAATAACAGGAAATAAGTCAGTAGGTTTTGGCACATCAGCAAGTTGCTTGTTTAAGAAAACCTGTACAAATCTGGGATACATTAACCATTTAGACCCATGTGAGATATGCGAAAGCATCCCATCCAGTATTAGCCTTGAGAAGTTAAAAACTCGATCTGTAGCTAACCCAACCATAGCAGATGCTATATTGGACCCGAACTGCTCCCAAGAAGTACTCTTAGCACTTATACAATGGAGCAACTCATGAACCAAAAATTTCCATTGAGGACAAAACAACTGTTTTCTGAATGTTTGTTCGGTTAAAGAACCTTCATAACCAATATGCCCAAAAGTTTCCCAAATCAATTCCTTGGCAAAACGAATAGCACCATTATTATCATTAAACACAAATCCTCTCTAATAGATGCTTCAGTAATCTTTACATTTCGCCCAACAACTGTAGCCCTAATATAAAATTCTTCATTCTCCATGTTTTCTCTTGCAGTAGCCCAAAATTCTTGAATCCAAGGCTCAATAATATCCGGCTCCACTAAAAGAGCATAACAGATTTGCGACCCAGTTAAAAAATCAATAATATCGTGAAACGCCGCGTTATCTTCAGTCTTGTCTAAATTTGCTACCATATTGTGCTTTGAAACAGTAGGTCGAATCGCCATTGGTGATTAGGTAAGCACAAATTGAAATTGAATAAGAATGAGAGAAATATGGAAACGATGCTAAGGTAATGATATGAGAGGGAAAATCGGAAAGTAGTTATTTATAGGAGAGATTTGAAAAATCACTGCCCAAAATAAAATAACCGTTAGCATTAATTACCCCTCAATATAACCGTTGGAACAGTACTTTAATACGACAAACAGTACTTTCCACGTATGCAGTACTTTCCCAAAGCAGTACTTTCCAAGCAGTACTTTCAGGAAAAAACAGTACTTTGCCAAATTCCTCCATAGAAACTAAGTATATACAAGTATCCTCCCCTCAAGCAATACACAGGACTATACTAACACCTTATAGTCCTCCCCTCAAACATAGCTTAGTAGTTAATCATGCCAATACTCACCACCAAGTGATTGAATCTTGAAACATCAAAGCCTTTGGTGAGTAAATCAGCTACGTTGTCATCTGTGTGAACCTTAACAACATTAATGAGCCTGTGCTCATAACAATCTCTGATAAAGTGATGCCTAATCTGAATATGCTTGGTCATGGAATGATAAACTGGATTCTTCACAATACAAATGGTACTCTCATTATCAATATTGATAGGAGTATTTTTGAAATTGAACCCATAGTCCAAGAGTTGATTCTGCATCCACAAAACTTGTCCACAACAGCTTGCAGCTGCTACATATTCAGCTTCAGTAGATGATGTTGCTGCAATTGTCTGCTTCTTGCATTGCCAGGAGACTAACCTTCTTCCAAGATATTGACATCCACCAGTTGTTGATCTTCTATCATAATTATCACCTGCATAATCACTATCTGAAAAAGCCTCTAAGTGAAAAGGTGACTCTTTTGGATACCACAACCCCAACTTAGGTTGTTGTTTCAAATAACAGAAGATTCTTTTTACGGCATTCATGTGAGAGATCTTTGGTGAGACTTGATATCTTGCACATAGACAAACTGCAAACATGATATCAGGCCTTGATGCAGTAAGATACATAAGAGAGCCAATCATTGATCTGTATAACTTGACTTCAACAGGCTGTCCATCTTCATCTTTGTCCAATGAATTGATAGATTTAATAGGTGTAGTAATAGCCTTCATATCATCAAAGTTAAACTTCTTAAGTATGTCTGTAACATACTTGTCTTGACTGATAAAAATTCCTTCCTTTGACTGCTTAACCTGAAGTCCCAAAAAGAAAGTTAACTCTCCCATTGAACTCATTTGAAATTCCTTCTGCATCAGCTGCTCAAACTCCTTAACCATGGACTGTTTGGTAGCCCCAAAGATGATATCATCAACATAGATTTGAACTAACATGATATCCTTCTTATCTCTCTTGATAAACAAAGTCTTATCTATAGCTCCCCTCCTGTATCCATGTTGCAATATGAATGTAGAGAGCCTCTCATACCAAGCTCTAGGTGCCTGATGAAGGCCATAAAGAGCCTTGACCACCTTGTAGACTTTGTTTGGGTGTTTAGGATCTTCAAAACCTGGAGGTTGTTTCACATACACCTCTTCAGTAATAGTGCCATAGAGAAAGGCACTCTTGACATCCATTTGGTAAACCTGAAAACCCATATATGAAGCAAAAGCAAGAAATATTCGAATAGCCTCAATCCTTGCTACAGGAGCAAATACTTCATCATAATCTACTCCTTCTTCTTGTCTATAGCCTTGAGCGACTAACCTTGCCTTGTTTTTGATAACATTGCCTCTTTCATCTCTTTTCACTCTGAAGACCCATCTGGTGCCTATGACTCTCTTCCCATCTGGAAGATCACATAAAATCCAAACTTCTTGTAGTTTAAATTGAAGAAGTTCTTCCTGCATAGCTTCAACCCAGCTTTCTTTAGTCAAAGCTTGAGCAATATTCTTGGGTTCCTCTTGAGAGATGAAACAAGTAAATAAGCAGGTTTGATGGTCCTTATGATTCAGCCTGTTTAGTTTATACACAAAGCTAAGTAAAGCATTGTGAGGTTTTGTGAAACCCTTAGCTTTGTGTCTTGTCATAACTCCAGAAGTAGAAAGACCAATGATTTGATCAGTTGGATGATTCTTATGAATCCGTAAGATTGGAGACTGTGGAACTCCATATGCATCATCCAGATTAGTATAATCAGCACCTTCATTGGAATCTGAGAAAATACCTTCATCTTCAAGCTCATCATCAGTTTCTTCTAACCCAGGCATGGTAGGATCATCCAAATCATCTAAAGTACTGTCAACAGGTGCAGCAGTACTTTGGTTGAAAGTACTGTCAGAAGTACTGTGAGAGTACTCTGCAGTCTTGTTCTTCTTCTTTGCCTCTTCATAAGCTCTCCTTTGTTCATCAGTGTAAGAATGTGCTAATACATCTTGAAGAAGCATCTGATTAAGTTCCTCTTGAATAGATTGATCCTCAGCAGTTAATGAGGATTGTGGTGCAACAGTACTTTGTTTTGGAGAATCAGTACTTTGCTTAGGAACATCAATATTTTGTTTTGGACTTACAGGATCTTCATTAGGAACAGCATCAGGTCTAATATGAACTCCATGAACAACATATTGTAAATCTTCTCCATTATGCACTGGTTGATTTTCTCCTCTAACAGGTACATAGTTCATTGAAGGAGATAAAACCTCAAGATCAAACATCCAATCAGGACCTTTTCCTTTCTCATTGTCTTGATCTTCTAGAAACTCAACATGAAGACAATCTTGAATCTTCTTAGTAACTCTGTTGTATACTCGAAAGCCTTTACTGTTAGTGCAATAACCCAATAAGTATCCTTCCTCTGATTTGCCATCAAACTTCCCCAGATTATCAATGGTGTTTAAAATAGTAAGAGGACAACCGAAAGGCTTCATAAACCGAATGTTGGGTTTATTGCTCATCAGCAATTCATAGGGTGTCTTCATCTGTGGTTTGGTGACAGAGACTCTGTTAAGTACATAGCATGCAGTACTTACAGCTTCTGCCCAAAATTGAATAGGTAGATGGGAATCTGCTAGCATTGTCCTTGCTGCTTCAATCAAAGTCCTATTCTTCCTCTCTGCAACACCATTTTGCTGTGGTGTTCTAGCAATACTAAACTCCCTCTTTATGCCTTTATTTGTACAAAAGTCATCCATAGGCTTGTTCTTGAATTCAGTTCCATTATCACATCTAATACCTCGAACCTTGAGTCGTAATTGGTTTTCAAGTGCTATAATCAGTGTCTGAATAGCATCAAAGGTATCATCTTTAAAGCCCAAAAAGAAAACCCAACTGAATCTACTACAATCATCTGTAACAACCAAACAGTACTTTTTCTTATTTAAACTTGCCACAGAGACAGGTCCAAATAAATCCATATGTAACAGCTCCAATGGTTCTCTAATAGTTCTTTCCTCAAGCTTCTTGCAGGAAGCTTTGTGTTGTTTACCCTTCTTGCATGCCAAGCATGATTGATCATTCTTGTAAGTCTTTGAAGGTAAACCTCTAACTAGATTGCCTTTGACCAGTTTGTTGATATTCTTGAAATTAACATGGCCCAATCTTCTATGCCATTGATGTGCCTCTTCAGATGTTGCTTTAGCCACTAAACACGTGGCTCTTCCATAGGAATGTAGACTCTTCATGTCTAAACTATACACATCATTTGTCCTTGGTACTCTAAGTACTACCAAGTCATCATCAACAGGTTTAAAGTCAGAGGAAAGGATGAGACATTCTGTGTCAGTGAATAACACAGGATGCTTTTTATCACAAATTTGAGAGACTGAGAGCAAGTTGAACTTAAGCTCCTTTACATATCTAACATTCTCAAAGTCAATAAGTCCTGCTTTGATAGTTCCTTTGCCAGTAATCTTTCCTCCATTGGGATCATTCCCAATTGCAACTCTCCCTCCACTAATATTTCTAAAATCAGACAGAATCTCTTTGTCTCCTGTCATACTTCCAGAGCAACCACTATCCACAATTAGATGATCTTTAAGCTCCTCTTCTGGGTTGCCCTGCACACAAAGAAAAGAGTTAGTGACTTTTAGGAACCCAAGCCATTACTGACTTGTGTTCCCCTTGTGGAGTTACAAACTCAAATTCTTTGAGTATGTAATTCCCACTATCTTTCAAATGATGATCCAAAATTATCTTTTGATCTTTAACATGTGGATTTTCAAAACTTTCTGATTTTTCAACATAAATCTCTTTCACCAGTTTATTAGCATTTTCTTGTATCACAAAAACATCAGATTCACTTTTTGTTGAAAGTACTGTGTCCCTCAGCAGTACCTTTCCTCTTAACCCATTCTGGTTTAACACGTGGTTCCTGTGATCTAGATCCCCTATGTGTATTGGAATACCTTCTAGGTTGATAGTGAGATCTCCTAGGATTCCTATTCCAAATAGTGTGATCAGTACCTTGTTTTGGCTAAGTAGTACTTTGGAAAGTACTGTGAGATACTGAAGGTTTTGAAAAAGGTCTTCTCTGATGTGGGCATCTGTGATCTGGTGTGAAGTTTCTGTGATTAATCCTATTTGAATTATTCCAAACTGGTTTGTGCTCTCTAGGTTTGTGGTTGGCAGATCTGTTCTTTGGAAATTTGCTAAGATATTCTGAGTGTCGATCACAATCTTTGATTAAGTGATTAGGACTATAACACACAAAACACAGTTTTTGACCCATATGTCCAAAGTGATTTCTTCTATGTCTATGCCCAAAATTATTTTGCCTGCTTGGTGAATGATAAAATCTGTTTTGACCAAAGTTATCCCCAAAAGGTTTAGCAGTACTGTTTTGAAAAGGTTTTGCAGAAGGTACTGCTTGTTGAGCAGTACTTTGTTTTAAAGGTACTGCTTGATTTTGAACATTATTTTCAACATCATCCTCGGGTTTTTCAGACATAGATTGAGCAACAAGCTTCTTCCTAAACTCTAGACTATCTACTCCAAAGCGAGAAACATCAGGCCTAGAGGGTTGATGACTAATGGGATGAGGAACAGCATGATAACCATTATTTTTCTTATATTCAGGAGGTGGTTCACTTATTGAGCCCTCATTACTAGATGTATCTACATAGTTAATGAGTTCATCATCACTAGTAGTTATGTCCTCAAAATCACCATCATCCTGATCACTAGGTTGGTTTTCATCTATGTTACGAAAGTCCATTCCAAATCCTAAGCCTGTTCTAATGTAAGCCCTTCTCTGTTTTTCAACATAAGCAACATGGGACAAGCCAGACTCTCCCCAAGCAGCAAACTTAGCTAACAAATCATCTCTTTCCTTAGTCAATTTCTCAATTTCAGCAATTTTACAGTTTAGTTTCCATTCACTAAGTTTTAATTGATAATCCTGCTGTTCATATTTTTCAGCCCAAGCCATTTCATTATTTTCATGAGTTAATATTTTGGCTTCCATAGACTCTAAAGTGATTTGATAACCTGCTACCTCAGACCTAGCCCTAACACAATTATCTCTTTCAATCACATAACTGTTAAGTAATTTTAGATAAAACTCATAACAGTTTGAGCATACCTCAGAGATAGGAGACTGAGTTGGTGAAGTAGCCACCATAGCAAGAAGAACAGGATCATCTTCACTTTCTTTGCTCCAATCAAATTCTCCAAAGCCATCATTAGATTCCAAAGCAGCATGTTCAGGTTCTTCTTCAAAAGCAGTGCTCCAGTCCAATGCTTCCACTGTGTCTTCAACTGCATCTTCCACTGCTACCATACAGTAAGTCACTGGTTCATCATCAAATTCTTCACTCCAGTCAACTTCTGATAACTTCTCTTGAGCAACCAAAGCCTTTGTTTCAGTGATTGGAATTTCTTTAAGCTCAAGTTTTGGCTTCTCAGATGTTCTGTTTGCTTGATACTTAGCAAACCTGCACTCCCTTGCAAAGTGACCAGTCTTTTGACAATTGAAGCATTGAATTTGAGATTTGTCAAAAGTTATTCCTTGTTTTGGTTTGAAATCAATACTTTTGCCTGTCTTCTTCATGTACTTTTTGATCCTTGCAGTGATCATAACAACTTGCCACCTGATATCTATTTCTTCAAGTGCATCTTCTTCAATCTGTGCTAGATCCTCTTCATAAGTGACAGGTAAACTGGCTTGTTGTGCAAAGAAGGAGCACACAACTTCATCTGAATGCAAAGTGGTAGATGGTGGGGCCTGCTGAGCATATGAAGGGGAATTGTAAACTGCAGTACTTTGAGAGACAGTACTTTGAGGAAAAGCAGTACTTTTGGAAGTACTGCTCTTCTTTTCAGATGATAGAAAAGCAATACTATGAGATTTGAAATTGGGTTGACCACTCATCTCATGTTCATACACCTTCAGTTGATGATAGAGATCATCAAAGTCCATAACATCCAATCCTTGTTGTCCTCTGATCATAGTAGCAATCACATGCCATGTAGATGGCAAGCTCCTTAGAAACTTCAAATTAGCATCCTCAACTGACACTTCTGCCTTGTATAACTCCAACATGTTGAGGAGATTTCGAAACCTATCATATGCAGCATCAAGATTTTCTCTTTCACCAACTGTGAAAGTTTCAAATTGTTGCTTCAGCAAATTTCTGTGCATCTTCTTAGAGGCTTCATTCCCTCCAAATCTGGTCTTGAGAGCAGCCCAGAGCTGCTTAGCATCTTTAGCATCATGAAATTTGAGAAGATGACCATCTGGAATGGCAGATAAGAGAATGTTTAGAGCCTTCTCTTGATTCCTTAGGGTTGCTGCTGGTAAGACTGCCTTTGGTGCAGTTGGTTGTCCAGGAATATTAATGGGTTCTGTGACAACTTCATTCCCATTCACAATTACATTCCATAGAGCATGGTCTGTAATGGCAATATACTGCCTCATCTTCATGCACCAGAGATCATATTCTCCCTTCTTGATTATTGGAATTCTGAGTTAAGTGATTGAGGGTGGTGGAACAACTTCAGTCGACATCTTGAATATAGTTGAAGTAGGGTTTCTTCCTAGTCAGAGTTTCCACACAAGCTCTGATACCACTTGTTAGATCGATATACTTTAATCAAACTAAGTTAACTAGCTTGTTAAGATTTAATAACCTCAGATAAATCCTAAGTTATTAACAAAGAAACACTGAGCAATCTTTATCAAGTACGCAGAATTTACTTAACAAAGCTAAGAAGAATAACTTTTATTATAAACTCTAAATCTGCTTATTATGCAGATACTTTAATACAACTCTAAGATAATCGAACTTTTCTCTAAAACACTAATTCGTAATCTCTAAAACTCTTTTTGGAATCGTACCTCTAATGCCAATCTAGGAGTCCTTTTATAGGCTCAAGGATATCCTAGTCGGTTTACAATTTGTATTCTTGCACGACAAGTAATCTAAACATGGAATATAATACTTTCCATAAACGAATATAACAGTTCTTTGTTCTTGCAGTACTTTGACTTCATAGTGCAGTACTTTGACTTTGTCTTTAGCAGTACTTTGACTCTTTGACTTCTTCCAGTACTTTGCAGTTTACAGTACTTTCATATCTTCAGCACTTTCATATCCCAACAAGTTTCAAAATCAGTTTCAAAACCAGTTTCAACTCCTGTAGTTGTCTCACAATCTCTTTCGAAAATCGAACAAATGTCTTTAAACAATCCTTTTAACACAAGTGATGCTAGAAGCATTTTCGATGACGTTAAAACTAGAATTAGGGAACTTTAAGAGACAGTTAAATCTAAAACCAATATTACAACTAATATCTAGTTTTCTAGTTTTGATGATGAAATGAAAAAGTTTTTTGAAACTCAAATTGCCCCTCCACTGAATAACATCAGTGCACGGGTAATTCATTTTGAACAAGCCTTTTTGAAAGAAACAGTTGACTTCGTCAAGGACCATAAATCCCTGGTAAAGCAAGCTAATGAATGTTTTGAACACATCAAAGTGTTGGAAAATTTAAATGATTCTCTCTTCGAAGATGTTATAACTACTGATATTATGTCCATTGTTTTACAAACATATTCTGTTGAAGACCATGAAAGACTCCAGTCTGAGACCTCCGCAATTGTTTCAAAATATGAAAAGGCTCTTGAAAAACTTGAAAAAGAAAATGTATCATATTTTAAACAACTTGATCGAAAAACTGAGGAATGCAAGTATGACAAACTGTCGTATGAGCGTGCCTACAAGGACATGAAAGAGCAAAATGATCTTTTGAGGGATCAGCTAGAATGTCAAAAAGGAAAGGCTGTGGATACTAAAATTGCAAAACCATTGACTGAGGAGAAGGCAAATGTTCTCAAACAGGTTTTCAGACCAAAAATGTCTATTTCTATGCCTCCTCCAAAAGTCAATGAGAATAATGATTTGCCTAAACCAGTTACTCCACCTGCCTTGCCTAAGCTAAAAGAAAAAATTGTTGAAAATGAAAAAGCGGTTATCGAGAAACCAAAAGTTTTAGCACCTGGCCTTTTTAAGATGAGTACCACTAATGCGTCTTCCTCCACATCTAAAACATATGGAACAAACGACATAAGTTTAGACAAGCACTCAAAAGAGACTAGGAAAGCTGAAACTACTTCTCTAGATAAAAATGTGAATCCTAATGCATGTGCCTTACATTCTACAGGACTAGAAAGCACCTCTAGGAGCAGCAGACTAAAGCCTAAGAGCAATACAAGGAACAATAGAGTCTCGACTGCCTCTAAGAGTTGTAGCTTGAATAAAGAGAAAAAGTAGAAGAACACCCTATGAATTTACCCTTTTTTAATAAGAAAGACATTTCATCTGAATGTACTGAACCTATGAAACTGGCTAAGTTTAATGAATATGTTAATTCTGTTTGTGAAACTTGCAAGAAATCTTTAATTAATGTTCATGATGATTGTGTTTCTAAGATTGAGAATGTTAAGCCTGGTCAGAAGAACGTTCCAAAAAGAACTTATGCTAAACCAATAAGAAGTCTAGTTGCAAGATTTAGGTCTTACACTACTGATAGGAAGCATAGTCTTTACTATAGGGATGATATTTGGAAACCAACGGGTAGAATTTTCACACTCCAGAATGGTAGAATGAGTGATAAATGTGTATACCCTGTAGAAAACTTCTATGAGTGTGATCAGGATTTTACCTCTAACCCAAAGGAACCAAAATCAAAACGGTTTCCAAAATCTTCTTCTTTTGTTCTTGGCAGGTTATCAAAATATGTCTTTGGATCGTCGACTCGGGTTGCTCCAAGCACATGACCGGGAATCTGAAGCTGCTGATCAATTTTGTCTGGAAATTCATGGGAACCGTACGCTTTGGAAATGATCATGTAGCAGTTATCATGGGTTATGGAGATCTACCTTTTGGAAATTATTTGTTCACTCGGGTTTACTATGTCGAAGGGTTGGGACACAATTTGTTTTCAGTTGGGCAGTTCTGTGATGCAGATTTAGAGGTTGCTTTTAGGAAAAATGCTTGCTTCGTTAGAAACTTGGATGGCACTGATCTCTTAACTGGGAATCGTGATACAAACTTGTATGCTATCGACATTAACCAAATGGCCTCTTCATCACCAATATGTCTTATGACACGAGCATCTGGAACAAAGTCCTGGCTGTGCATAGAAGATTATCCCATCTCAATTTCGACACCATCAACAAACTGTCCAAAGACAACATCGTCAACGGACTTCCAAAGTTCAAATACACCAAGGATCACATATGTCCATCATGCGAACAAGGAAAAAGCAAAAGAGCATCATATAAACCCAAACCCGTACCTAGTTCAGAAGCAAGGTTGCATATGTTACACATGGACTTATGTGGCCCAATGAGAGTAGAAAGCATTAATGGGAAAAAGTATATTCTTGTCATTGTTGATGATTATTCAAAATCTACATGGGTTAAGTTTCTGCGGTCAAAAGACGAAGCACCAGACATCATCATCACCTTCCTGAAACGTATTCAAGTACTTCTTCAAGCTCCAGTAAGAGTAGTAAGAACAGACAACAGCACAGAATTTACTAATCAGGAGTTAAGAGCTTATTTTGAAGATGTTGGAATCACACATCAGACATCAGTTGTTAGAACTCCACAATAAAATAGGGTCGTTGAAAGAAGAAATCGTACTCTTGTGGAAGCTACTCACACAATGCTAATTTATTCTAGTGCACCGTTATTTCTATGGGCTGATGTTGTTGCCACTGCTTGTTTCACTCAGAACCGATCCCTAATCCATCCGAGATTCAATAAAACCCCATATGAGCTAGTGAACAACAGAAAACCTGATATCTCTTACCTTCACGTGTTTGGCGCTTGGTGCTATCCAACGAACGATAGAGAAGATCTAGGAAAACTAAAAGCTAAAGGTGATATTGGAATCTTCATTGGATACTCAGAAAACTCGAGGGCATTCAGGGTGTATAACAGAAGAACTAGGAAGATAATGGAGACGATGAATGTGAATTTTGATGAACTTTCACACATGGCTTCTGAGAGATTCGCTCTAGAACCCGCGCTTAAACCGTTGGCTTCTAATCAAAACAGATTAGAACCCGCACCAAACCCGCAGACTTCTGGACACATCAGTTCAGGACTCATAAAACAAAGAGCTCCATCAACTTTTGCTGACACACCTCATGAACAAGAATGGGAGAAATTCTTTGAGTTAATGTTCGATGAATACTATGGTGGAACTTCGACAAATGCATCAAACCATCATTCCGCTGCACCCGCTCAAAATCATCCACCACCACCAACAGAAGATGCATCTACCACGATCGAAACCAATGCACCAACTCCATCAACGTCATCTACACCGACTTCTGCAAATCCTATTCTTACAACAGTTTTACCAACAGTTGATGAGCAAAACCAAAACATGTCATTTCAAGAAGAACCTTCTCAAAACCAGAACGATGCAACGTTAGATGAAGACTTATTTGAAAACCCGTTTGCTACGGAATCAGCTGAATCATCTTCAAGCTTACGAGAACCATCTAACTCGCATACATTTAACCAACGGTATCTTTCCACTCTGAAGAGGACAAAAGACCATCCAATTGAACAAGTTATTGGTGAACCTTCACGGCCAATTCAGACGAGACGCCAATTTGCCACCGATTGCGACTTGTGTATTTACATTTGCTCAATTAGCAATATTGAACCGAAGAACATTCGGGAAGCAATGGAAGACAATGCATGGATAGAAGCGAGGCATGAGAAACTTCTCCAATACCGTCTACATGACTCTTGGAATTTGGTTCCAAGACCAATTGACATTCGCGTCATTGATCTCAAATGGTTATGGAAGAACAAAAGGGATTAAGAAATGACTGTAATTCGCAACAAAGCTCGTCTAGTGGCCAAAGGATACAGACAAGAAGGAGGGATAGACTTTGAAGAGTCATTCGCGCTGGTAGCTATACTTGAAGCAGTCAGGATATTCTTAGCCTATGCAGGTCACAAAAACATCATTGTTTATCAGATGGACATTAAGACCGCGTTCCTGAATGGAACTCTGAAAGAAGAAGTGTACGTGAGTCAGCCAGAAAGCTTCATACACGTGGAACATCCAGACTACGTCTACAAACTTAAAAAGTCAATCTATGGTCTGAAACAAGCTCCGAGAGCGTGATGCGGACCACGCAGGTGATCAAGTTACAGCAAAAAGTACATCAGGAGGAGCTTAATTTTTTGGTGAAAAGTGAGTCAGCTGGTCTTCAAAGAAACAAGATTGCACTGCACTTTCAACCGCTGAAGCTGAGTATGTGTCTCTATCTGCGTGTTATGCTCAAGTTCTATGGATGAGAACACAACTCACAGATTATGGCTTTACTTTAGATAAAATACCTATGTATTGTGACTCGAAAAGTGCCATAGCCATATCCTGCAATCCTGTTCATCACTCAAAGACTAAGCACATTCGTGTCCGCTATCACTTCATAAAAGAGCACGTGGAAGAATGTACTGTTGAATTATTTTTCATGAAGACAGATTACCAACTCGCCGATCTATTCACTAAAGCCCTTCCAAAAGAACGGTTTAACGATTTGGTTCGACGAATTGGAATGCGAAGCCTAACCCCTGAGGAGTTAGAATGTCTTCTCGAATCTTCTTGAAAATGATTTTCCAAAAAGCTTCGCTGTAAATATTTTTGAAAAACAAAATACAAAATTTGAAAAACCAACAAAAGCAAAATATAAAAATATAAAAATTTTCAAAAATACAAAAACAATATAAAATCAAAAATCTAAAAATATTCTTCTACGACATGTCTCTCGTATAATCGATACTCTGTACGTTTCTAGAAATTTCATTTAACAATGATACAGACATGTACAGATGCTTGAACGAGAGTTCTTTAAATGTTTTTCTAAAACATGTCGTTTCTCAAAATGGCTTTCGTATACTTCAGTACGAAACCCGGACTAAAATGATGACTCTTGATTATTTTCAAATCCAAACTCGTGTTTTTAAATGAAAACATCTAGTGTATGCTTCAGTGCACTACATTTAAAACTGGTGAGAAATCATCATCATCTTGAGCACCTTTCTCAAGATTGTTCAAAAAGATCTTCAAAATCTTTCAAAATATTTTGTGCTCAAGATAACTCCCTCTAAAACCCTTTACTTGATTATGCTTTATTAAAGGGGGAGTATAAAACCAAAATGTTCCAATTTCATGCTTAAATCAAATCCGTTTGTCTCCCCAAAAGATTCTATAATGTTTTAATCCATTGATATAAAAAATATCACGAATACGCTATTTTTGAGGGAGAGAAGACGTGATTAAAATGTGATCAAAAAGTTTAATGATCGTTGTTTGAATCTTAAAAGAGCTCGACTCAGTTGAAACCATTGAATTAATGAGGAATCAAAGTCAGTAAATGTACCATTTCGAGAAACTCGTGATAGACATGCACTTTCATGGGTGTAACCTTCTTTTCAAGAAGAGTTTACAACTTCAAGTTAGTTATTAGAGCTAGTTGTCACCTAAAAACTGACAATGGAACTCTTTAACTAAGCTACGTAACCGTGTCTCGTGGGGAATTGTCTATCATGAGCCGATCAATTCAAAAAGTGCGAACTCTACCCTTTCTGTGCAGATTTCAGTTAAAACAATATAAGCACATGTGAAGGGGGAGTGTTTCTAATAATACAAAACTCTTAAAGTGTTAACAAAATATGTTTTAATCATAAACACTTTGAGAGATTTTCAAGAAAAGGTTTTATGGCAACATAGGAATAGTCATGGAGTTATAAGGTGTCTAAGGATAGTAAAATCCGTCCTATGATCCGCCAGAGCCGGAGGGATCTACCCAAGGACAATACCCATTGTTAGTATTAAGTCCTTAGGTATGATTAAAAAAAGGAGTAATGTGAGAAAGGAGAAAGAAGGGGTTGAAGAATTAAAAAGAAAAGGAAAGAAAGGGTGAAAAAAAATAGCCCTCCATAATCAACCTTAGGGCAGAAACCGGGTTCAATTCATATGCTACTGGTTGTCACAAAGATGACACTGGTATTGAAGACAAAGACGTCATGGACCCAGTGACGCACTGCACTAAACCTTCTAGCTACTCAATTCCTCTTAAAGGGATTTGTTTCATTCTCACAGGGCACCCTACATAATCTATCGACTTTCTCTTAGAGATTGTTGGTATTGAAGAAGAAGTCCCTCTCCCTAGTCTCCGCTTAGGAAAACCAAAACGCACTAATCAAGTCTAGAGCCACGAGATTCAATAAAAGATCTCTTAGGAACACTTGACATTTAATCTCTTGTTGTTCAACAATAAGGACACAAGTGATACATTCTAGAGTCCTACGCAGATCTTAGAAATCTGCCAGAACATTTATTGTGGTCAGATAAGGCGGGGTGTTACAAATGAGTCCCTAAGGGGGGGTGATTGTAACACCCTAGGCAAATCCCACATCGGCTGTGGCCTGGAGAGATGCTGGACTCATAAGATAACATTCGCCTTACAATGACACAACGCGTTTTGTGGTCTACTGCGGGTGGAGTTCTTAGGAACTGGCAGTTAAGCGTGCTCATGTGAGAGTAGTACTGGCTTGGGTGACCTGCCGGGAAGTCTTCAAATGAGGCCACAAAAACAAATCCGTGAGCCTGCGGGCAAAGCGGACAATATTGTGGTCAGATAAGGCGGGGTGTTACAAGTTAAATTGTAACACCCCGACCCGACAAGGGTAAAGATATCACAATACGGTTTCATATCAGAACCTTAAATACTATACAATAGCGGAAGCCTTACAAAAACTTACAAAAGATAATATAAATAACTTATATTCAAAATAAATCTAAGATCTCTATGGTCAAATCTTGCTCTCGTCTCTACTCTCAAACCCAGATCAGCTATCCCATAAGCTCATCTTGAATGCTAAATACCTGCCGCAGGAAAAGAAAAATGCGGCTGAGCTTACAAAGCCCAGTGAACGGATATAACGAAACAAAAACTAAAACAGAGTAAATATGCAAATACGAAATCAAAATGAAATAATGACGAAGGATCTTTTAGAATTCTGCGGAAGCACAAATATACAGAAATCCAAACAACCACATAACAGTTTAGACATCACATAGCACATCAATGACACAAACACAAACGTATCAGATACGACCAAACACATTTCATACCAAAATAACAGATTACGTATAATCCAAACAGAAAGTCTCAAAACTAACTAAAACAGTTCCTAATAAATAAACATGGCTTTCATACAAATCGATTACTCAACATTTAATACACTCAAAGAAATCATGTAGCAGCGGAAATGGCAGACAAATCATGTCAGAAATGATAGCTAAACCAGTTCTAATATCAAATCCTAACCTGAGCAGAGTTTCAACATGGCAGGTCACATACGCAGACAGATAATTAACCTTCAAAACACTCAATCATATACTAGCACATTCATCTCGCAGATCAACGTATTCATGTAACAATAACAAATCATAATATCAGATATACGAATCATATTTTAACGTATTAGTCTTATCCTAGCATGGCAACTAATAATCACTTAAACAAATACGTCATAACCACATCAATTAACATATCATATCAGAAATATCTTCCTTCTTCAAAAAGGTAACATTAGAAAATATATGGAGTAGCTAGCTCCCAGAATTTTGTGAAGACGCGTATTGCACACGACATCATTCACCAGATAACATATCGGATAACAGATCAGATCTAGGATGCATCCATACGCCCCTTCCTACATATTCAAAAATATGCTTCACCATCCAGAGACGTGGCAGAACATCACTCTACTGCCCTAGAGTCATATCAGAGGTGCATCACTGATACGGACATGGAACCCCCATGACTAGTTAAATATTTGGTTATAGTCAACCAACTTAAGTCAAACAGATTTCAGATATAGCACAGATCATAGTCACACACAAGGTCACAGAATCATATCAGATAGTTCATATCATAAGGTTCATATTCAGATAGTCAGAAATCATAAGTTCATATCATAGTGGCATATCATATATTCATAATCATAAGTTCATAACCAGAGGTTCATAACCATAAGTTCATAATCCAATATAACAGGATTCAACAAATGTATATATCAAAGTCTTCCTAACATAAGTTCACATCAGATATCGCATAGTTCACTAGAACACAAGTTCAGATAAGTAACAGATCAAACATTCAGAAAAGGGTCATAGCAATGGCATTGGAAATCCTAATAAGCATAAAAGATATGACGAATAAGGAAAACATGAGGGACCTTTACTGAAAAGATCAGAATATCTGAACGATAACACAAATGTCTTAAAGTAAGACAGAATATCCGTACCTTAAAGCAAATGAGAAGAAAACAAACGAATGAACGAATACGAAGATGTGACGTCGCGTCTCCTCCAACGAATCTACACGGATTATGATTATTTAATACTTATTAGTGTAACGGATTAATCTCATTAATACTTTTAGGGTTGTCAGATTATTCCCATTTTTAGTGACAGACGGAATTCCAACGTTTTAGGGTTTCAATTATTAATTAGCCAAACGTATGGGTTTAATATGATAAATATCTTCTTTAAGAGCTTATATGATCATTATTCATAGCATAGGGTTTACAAATGTCAAAGACGGATTTTAAGACTCTCCTTCAAAGTAGTTTACATAATTTAGAACTCACATGAAATAACGAAATTACAAAATTAACTTTTAACCCTTAATCAACTTCCCATTTTTAGTTCTAGGGTTTCCATACCTTCAATATTACTTAATACGCATTTAATTTACATGTTACCTCTTTTAATGATTTCCACTTTGACCTAGAACGTATGAAAACTCAAACGGAATTTAACTTAACTCATGCATGTCCTTACGAAATTCATTTACACATGTTTACCCATAGTTACCCAAAATTACATGTTGCACCTTTAACATCTTTAATTATACGATCTAACCTTCTATTATCAGATTTTACACTTTTAACCCAAAGGTTTTAGAATTTACAAAACATACCCCTTTTAGTTAGATAAAATTCGAATAGCCCTCTAAATATCCAAAATCACACGTTTAACCCCCACACTTATTTTATACGTTTAGTACATGTCTTTTACTGTTTTTCAAAAATAACCTTTAAGTTTCAATATTTACAAAATCAACCCAAACCTTTTTATTTAGAACCGATTAAGTATAATTCAAAAGCAAGCCCTAAACCTAAGTTACACCAATCATTAGCTCATCATTACCACTTCATTAATTACCTTCCATGATTATAAGGAAACCCTAGTTTATACAAAACCTTAATCGCCCCTTTTAAAACCTTTCCTTTTTATGTGTTTCGAATCAAGAAAAACCCAAGACAATCCACACAAGCTTCGAATTCATGATTATACATTTTATTCAGGTCTTATAACATGTAACAACTTCTGGAAAAATAGATTCATGATCTCCAAAAATATTATAAGCTCATTCGTTATTAATATACGATTTTAGGGTTTTAGGTTTCAAATAATTTCATACGACATATAAATCATGCATGGCTAATTTTTATGTGTTATAAACGACTTATAGGACTGAATTCATCATTAGAAACATACCCTTGATGAACTTGAATCGTTGGAACAAAAGAAGCACAAAACCTCTCTTTGTCGAAACCCTAATTCTCTCAAAAACCCACAACGATCACCACAGCAACTCTGGAACTCAAACACTATTTTTCCCACCTTCTATACCTTGAATCTCGTCCAAGAAAAATGGTCTCAAGCTCTGGAAACTAGAATTCGATTTGTGAGGGGTTTTTAGGTCGGTTTTAGGGTTATCGGCAATAAGGGATTTTATGGGAACCGAATTTTATATATATACTTGATTTATTATTTTTATTATGGGCTTTATAATGTATTGGACTTAAATTAAATGGTCTCTTACTAATATAAATTTATATTGGGCTTTTATTAGTTTTAATTCTTTTATAAACTATTTTTAAATATTTTCGGCTATTATGTAAAATACAAAACTAATTTTTATAAAATCATAAACTATAAAAACTACCTTTACAAAGTGTTTAATATTTATTTAGATCATGTGGGATATTTCTTAAAATTCTCTGAATTTACATAGCTTACTTGGTATTCTTTTGAATTAATTATTCATACTTTTGATTGTAGGGTTATTTTGGTCTTTTGTGAACTTTAGAAATTCCAGGTATTACAGATTGAATGGAAATTCCTGCCAGGGTCAACATCAAACAGCCCTAACAGCATGTCACTTCGGTAATTATTTTTGGGTTACGCTTAGTGTGTCTCAAACGGTCTACAGTCGTGAAGTGATGCTTCGGTGTACTTCAGCGACTCACCTGAACTGTAGATGTACTTTGGTATGTCGTGTTAGCCTTCTTGAGGGCCTCCAGTTTCAGGAACAGCCTTTGTAAGAATTAGAGATGTGTTTTCATAATATGCTGTTAACACCCTCGACGTTCGAACCTGTAAGTGCTGGAAATCCCGCTAAGGGGATTCCTTTCACGAATCGAATCCTGAAGATGTGGGTCATTACTTGAACTTGTTCAACGTAATGCCAACTGTCCCTTAAGGGATTCGGACGGCTGATTCACCCGACCAAGGTGAATGTAATCAAGACATTCATCAGTAGAACAATTGTAGTAATCAATTCTTTAAGAAAAGATTACAAAGATCAATTAGTGTTCGTGATTGTACCTGGGAAGCTGCTGTTGATGGATGCTCGTGGGAGGAAGATATCGTGCAGATTCTCCACATGCTCATACCAACAACATCATTGGAAATTCAAAGTTAAAAAGTAGTGTGAGCATGGTGGAGAAAGACGTGGAGACACCTATTCCAAAGAAGCTGACGTAAGGCAGACAACCACATTAACTGATCACAAAGCATTAAGGAACAAAGAATCAAGACTATTCTATATCTACACACAAAGTTCAAGCTCAAGGAAAGTAAAGACCTAATAAAGTGGAGCATCTTTTGAATGACCACCCCTTAGGGGGAGATTGTTAGCCTTGATAATAATTAATAGAAGTGATGGTAATTCACGTTTAGGAACTTTGTAACGTGTGTTAGATATCGCAATAGAATAGTCAACGGGCTCGTGGATTGGGATAAGCTAAATGGCTAATAGTTATGTTAAGCTAGCCTTTTATCATTTGTAATCCAATCTAAGTCCACGAGGCCCAAGCCCAAGCCCATTAGGGTATTTAGTGTTTAAGTAAAAATACCCCTCGAAGTGTCATTTAAGGGGTGTGCTTGAGTGTGTATGTGTGTGTTTTCTTTGAAGTAATACAAGTTTCTTGTTTCATCTTTTTCTCTCTAACACATACGAGTATCATCAAGTCACCATCTTTCCATATTTCTTTCTTCATCTCTACGCATAAGAGTTTTGTGTTTTACGTGTTTACTTGTGTGGTAAGCTTGGTAAAGTGATAAGGTTGATATATTTAAGGTCCTAAAGAGAGTATGTTAGCCTTTTTTTTCTATGTGTTACTTGTATTGTGGGATGATGAAAACACATAGAAATGACTGCTATTTATACTACCTCCAAGATCTAGGGTCATCAATACTCAACTTGGCCTCCAAGGAGCTTACAAGGACCTAAAATACATGTAGGAAGAACCTGGAACCAAATGGAATGAGGTAGAAGCTTCATGATGGAGTTGTAGCAAATTCGACTGCAGCAGCCGTTTCGGTTGCAGGCTCCAACTGATCGGTTGGAGCCATTTGACAGAACATGACAAGATCCAAAGTTGTATATCTTTCTCTTAGCTTTCTGTGGCCATGAACAGGGGGTCAAACGGAGTCCGTATGCAAAAGATATGGCCAAAATGGTGAAGGTGTGTCGGGAACAACGTGGCTTCCAATATTTCTTCGTTTTAGCTTCTTTTCTTCATTTCTTTCTTGTTTTCCTTCTTGAACTTTATTCTTGAGTCTTTGGACCACTATCTTGATGACTTTATCTTCTCGAATATACTCCACAAGTCTTGCTTTTGTCGGGAATTCTTCGTACATGGAGAAATCTTTGTATTTTACTTCTTTTTCCGTCTTTTCCTCCACTTTTCTGTACTTGGCTACAAATGAACTAGCATACACACTTTTATACGATTAAGCATCAAAAGCATATGATTATAACCAAATAACATACATAAAAGCACGGATAACACTACTAAAAACATGCACATTTTGAGCGTTATCAATTACTTACGGAGATGATTAGGAGACCGAGATGGATCATAATTAAACACTAGACTGAGAGTGTGTGTGTTTTTGGTCGTTTGGGATTTAAGAGAGGGAAAGGAGAAGTTTTTCTGTGAAGTATGATATTCCTAAACACGTTTATGATGGGTCGGTTCTGCCGGATCCTTTTTATAAAGGATTTGGCCCGTTAAAATGAATGGATCCGAGGAAGACAGTTGATACATTGAAATTTAGAGTGTTTGGTTTGTGGTATATCATTTGTTATTAAATCTTTTAAACTACTTTTTTTAAGGTAGATTATGACTAATGATCCTAAATGACTGAGACGTGAGTTTAAGAAATTTAGACAAGAGAATAGTAATATTCCATGTTCTTTAATGCACAAGGCAATAAAGAAGATGGATGAATAGACGAGAATTAGAGATACATGAGAGGAGATAAATCGTTGTGAGAAAGTTTGAGAAGAGGATAGATGAGAATCACGAGTGTGATTGAGAAGATGATCAAGATGTGGAAAACCTTTCCTTGCACTTTTCATTGAATGATGAATGTAAATGAATTTTGTTTAAGAGAGAAGGCATTGATGGAATACTATTCCTGATCATTTTAAAGAGTGTGAAGGTTCATGAAGAGAGATCTTTAAAAGTACATAATTCATGTAGGTATGCTACTTAGGTAATTATGACCAACTAAAATGTTTAAAATAAAAAAATCATGTATACATTAACACATAATGAAACATATAGACCAATATTTCAACCAAAGGCAACTAGCACATTTTAAAATAAGAAAACATACCTTTGCTACATTTTCTTATATGGTTTTTGAAACCACAGATGCTAAATACTCCATGACCTTTTAAAGGTCCTGCAACCTTAATGGTAAGGCAGGATGACAGCTCTTTTAGGTTCTTCATTGCATGTTAACTTCATTCATCCTTTACTAGGATGAAATTTTTGAAGATTACCTAACATGAAGATTTGTAGAAAAAAAATGGTTAGAATCATTTGGAAAATATAATAGATAATAACAAACCCATCAATATCCAAACATAGAAGTTTTATCATTCTTGTAAAAATGGGTTAGATGTCAATTTTTACAAAAGATTTTCCTTCATTGTCGTTTTCAAAATATACACGGATCGTTTCAAGTCTTTAAAGTACAATATACTTAAAGAAACTTAGTAACGATGCTCTGATACCAATTGTAGAAAATTAGAAGCCGGGGGGGGGGGGGGGTGAATAGTTTTACCAATTAAAACTTCGTTTTAAAATTTTTAGATCGACTTCTGTCAATCTAGTTTTGACTTGTTGGATACTGATAGTAGAAAAGCATATAAAACTAAACTATGAGAGAAGGATAGAAAGACACAACCACAAAATAGGTATTTAGTTGTTCGGCTACAAGGACTCCTTCCTTGCCAACTCTCCGAGTACCCAACTCGAGAGTTCCGTCAGCACTACATAATACAAACTCCTTTCATCAGCGGAGAAGCCTTCACAACGTCGCTTACACTTTATCCGGAGCTAAATAATGGATTTTTCACATAAGGTAGAACCAAACCTTCGTCACCTATATTTTATCCTGTACAAGGCTAGACACCGGGTTTCATTAACAATTGAGGAACAACAACCCAATCAACACATCAAAGGACCAACGTCCTTACTTACACGACTACTACAACACTTCTACAACACACTTGAGAAGGAAAAATAACAAGATACACTATAGTGATCCTGTGGAGATGAAGAATCATAGCAACTCATGCCTTGAGCGTCTCAGTCTTCTAGAGGTCGTGATCTTGCCTTTAAGAGGAACCTATAGAATCACTAAGAAAGAAAGCTACATAAAAGAACATTATATCTGAGATAAAGAACTTAGAACATAAAGAGAAGATGTGTCTAAGTGGGGTGAGTGAAAATGGAGAAATGACCATTTATTTATAGAAAGTCTTGCCACTGTTCACCCGGATCTGACGGGTCCCTTCCCAAAGGTATTCGACCAATGTTAAGCCAGGGATTCGGCAAATTGGCAACACCAGTTCGGATTTTAGGTCACAAACTGGGTTTTGGGTTATGGGTTATGGTCTATGGATAGGTGATGTCATGCCTGATGTCAAAGTCATCTTGGGTTATAGGTTAGGGACTTTGGGTCATGGGTGTTAATACAAATAAACCGTAAAAACGTTTATTAATATTTAGCGATCTCTTTGTGTTTTGTTGATAACAAATATAATGTTATCATAAGTAAAATTATAAGGATATATGTTATTTTTGTAAAGCATTTACATATAGTCATTTAATACAAATTGTTGTAATAAATCATTTGATGTAATAATTTATTAGGATGGGTAAAAACCACAACCCATGACCCATGGTATTAACCCATGATCCATTTACTAGATGCATTGCATCTATTAGATACATTGTATCTAATTAAATAACCATGGACCAACCCATAACCCATGACCCATGACACATAACCCAATAACCCATGGGCAAAGAGGAGCGTCCCACGGATCCCTGGAGTTACACTAGACGGATCCCTTAAGGGAGGGATCCGTGGGATCCGTGCAATAGTGGCAAGTTTTTGCCTATAAATAGAGAGCCATTTCTTCATTTCTCTTCACCCCTCTTCTTACTAACTCTCTCATATATTCTTACACCCTTCTAACAAAAGATCACTTGATCTAGAGAGTTGTTCTTTTTTCTTCTATTGTGATTCTCATATAGGTCATTCTCTAAGGCGAGATCACGAGCTTTCTACAAGTCATCCAAGCAAGGGGTCGTTGATTGATTTGTTCCTCCACAAGATTTCTGTAGCAAAGATCTTGTACTTGATATTTCACATATTTGTTGTGTAATAGTCGTGTTGGTTTGGTCCTCCATGTTACGGACTCGGTATTTAGCTTAGTACCGTAAAAAGGTGTAAGCAACGTTGTGAAGGCTTCTCCGCCAAGTTGAAGGAGTTTGTAGACATAGTGCTTGAACTCTCGAGTAGGTGACTCGGGGAGTGGAGTAGGGGAAGGAAGGTGTCCTTGTAGCCGAACCACTATAAATCGGTTGTGTTATTTCTATCCCTTACTTTACTTTCTTTACTTGCATTACTCTTAGATCTGTACTTTATCTTCATCCATACGATTTCACATAACATCGAATCTAAAGTTTTTAGAAACTAACTTAAAATCGGCAAAACTATTCAACCCCCCCCCCCTTCTAGTTTTCCACAATTGGCATCAAGAGCTAAGTTTATAAAAGTTTTAAAGTAAACAGTATTTTAAAAACTTTTCGATCACTATGGGTTCTGAAAATTACAAGGAAGGGCAATCCATGCAACGACCTCCACTACTTGAAACTAATGGTTTTATATATTGGAAAAATAGATTTGAAACGTATGTGAAGTCTAAAGATATTGATCTTTGGTACATCATTGTTGAAGGCGATTTTGAAGCCACTCCAAAAGATGAAAATGGAATTTTAGTTAACATACCTCATGATAAACTCACCGATGAAATTAAGAAAAAGCTTTCCAAAAATAGTGAAGCTAAAATGGTTTTATATAATGCTTTACCCAAAAACGAATTCGAAAGAATCTCCATACTTAAAACCTCTAAAGAAATTTGGAATTCTTTAGTTATAACTCATCAAGGTAATCAACAAGTGAAAAACAATAAAATAGATTTATTTGTTCAACAATATGAACAATTTTCAATATCAGATGAGGAAACTATAGATCATTCTTTTGCTAACTTTAATACTATAATTACATCTTTACAAGCACTTGATGAATCTTTCTCTAGCCGTAACCATGTTAGGAAATATCTAAGGGCACTTCCATCCAAGTGGAGATCTAAGGTGACGGCAATCGAAGAATCAAAAGATTTGACAATCCTCACCCTTGATGAACTCATAGGCAACTTAAAGGTCTATGAGCTTGCCTTGCTAAAGATTCTGAAGCCTCAAAAGTGAAAGAGAAGCACAAATCTCTTGCCCTTAAAGCCAATAGGGTCTCAAGCGATGAAGAGGACTCCTCTTCGAATAGTGATGACGAGAAGTATGCCATGGCGGTAAGGGACTTAAAAAAGTTCTTTAGAAGGAAGGGAAGATACGTCAAACAACCATATGACGACAAGAAAGGATTCCGGAAAAGCAAAGAGGATGATCGCACTTGCTTTAAATGTGGGGACCCAAACCACTTTATTAGTAAGTGTCCCAAACGCGATGATCAAAAGGCATTTGTGAGCGGTTCGTGGGGAATGAGCGAGGAGGAGGATGAAGAAATTTGTCCCGTGGCAAATGACGAGGTATGTCACGAATACTATAGTAGCTCATCATTAGATGATGATTCATTGAATAATGAATATGATAAACTTTGCAAAATTAGTTTAAAAGTAATCAACAAAAATAAGTTTTTGAAAAATCAAAACCAACGTTTAGAAAAAGAAGTCATAGATCTAAAGGCAAAATTAAAACGTCTATAAAAGGGGAAGATAGCAAGTGGCGAATGTGAACTTTGCGTTCAACTTCAAACACTAGTTGATCATCTAGATTCTAATATTGCTAGAATGAACACTAAAACCTTAGATATGATATTGGATAGTGTTAAAATAGGAAATAACCAAAAAGGTCTATGTTTTCAGGAACTTAATGCGTCAACTAGTGAATACAAAGAAACACAACTCGTAAAGGTGCTAGAAAAATAAACCACTATAGTCACAGATCCCACGGATCCCACAAACAGGCAACCGGCTAGTGTACAGCCAGGGATCTGTGGGTCTGCTGAAGCAAACAGTGGTAATAATGTAGCTTCCTCTTCTAGAACTGATTTTGTTATTGTTAATAAGAAGAAACCAACTCATGTTACCATTAGACAACCACCTCCAAGATATAATCAAAGCTTTATAAGAAACAAAGGTCCATCATTTTCAAAACTTAAAACATCTAGGAGACCTAATACTGTTTATCCGAGAAGTAACCATCAAATGGGATGGAATCCAAATATGCCAAATGGCTTTCCATTTCAAAACTTTGCACCATGCAATGCATATTCACCTTATCCATACATGTCTAACATGAATGGAATGTTTAACACTAATGGACTGATTCGTTGTTGTGAGTGTGGTGAATAAACACAATATCAATATATCAAATTAATCGTGAAATTCGACAAATCAGCCTTTTAGGAAAAGGGTTAATGTGCCAAATCTCACGAATGTGATAAAAGTGATACCGGGAAATTGATTTCACGGGTCGTGTCCCAACGAGGTGTGAAATTGACGGTTTCGTTGAGTTTCGAGATTAGGAATTGAATTGGTTAAACTAATTTGGATTTTGATTATGCTAATCTAAAGAACGGGAATGAAAATAAAGTACGTAAAACAATGTAAACACTAAATAAACTACTACTAAGCCTAAGAAACAATAAACGACGCTAAATTACATCCTAGGGTGCTAAAATGCAAAAACGTGAAAAACCGGGAACACACCGAGCCCCGAAAGTGAAAAATAAGCAATTTAAGTCCTACGAGTGCGAAACTAATTTTCCTACATTCTAAATGACTAAAAATAATTTTGGGAAAAATCCGGGTAATTTTGGAAAAATACAAAACTTTCCAGAAAAATACTTAATAATAATCTAAGCCTAGAAAAAATGAAATTTGTGAAAAAAGCACTTAAGAATAAGTAGAAATAAGGCAATTTGTTGAATTAAGCTTAAAACAATAAAAAGTGCATAAAAGAAATAACTGTGCATTCCTAGTACCCAACATCATAAGGAGCACAGATGGAAAAGTTGTTTGTGGTGTGCTGCGTGTGGTAGTGAACTGACAGGTTCAACCCCTGGCAGTGTCACTTTTTATTCTTTTCATTCATTTTTTTTTTTTTGCTACTGAAAATAAGGACAACTAAAGCTTTTTTTATCAAAATCTTAAACTTTCAAAAGCTTAAAAATTAAGCTGTGAACAACTTGCAAAAATCAGCAGATAAGGAATTGTTTGGTTCTTGGGGCAACTACAAGGCACTAAAAGCAAATCAAAAGCTGCAAAAAGAAAACTAATCAATAAGCTAAGGACTAAATGGCTATATCCTAAAACAGCTAATATGAAACTAGGCTCACTAATAAGCAATAAAATAAGCTGTTAAGCTCAAAAAGAAAAGTAAAAAAAAAAAAAAGCTGTTGTTTGACTGTTGCTGTAACAGTCTAAAGGGCATGTTGAGAGCTTAGAAATGAGCACCAAAAAGGCTTCAAATGCAAAAATAAGCTAACTTAGATTAAGTCTCACTTGTGAACTATCTATAAAGCTAAAGTACAGCTAAAGGGGAGGCTTCTAACTAGCTTAAAAGGACAATCCAAAAACTGCTATAGGGGCACTTTTGGAGACTGCTTGGGTTCTGTAATAGCAAAAAAAAAAAATAAAATAAAATAAATTACTAAGGGGGAATTTTAAAGCTAACTTAAGCTAGTGAAAAGCTAAGATTGATGTCTAAAATCAACAAATAACTAAAGCACCTAGAGTAAACATCATAAAAAACTAAAAAATAATTAAACTAAAGTTGAATTGATGCTCAAATTGAGCCTGCAAAAGGCTGTTGGGGACAGTTTTGGCATACGACTCAAAAACTTTCACACTTCTTGTTATACTAGACTCTATTAAAATGAAGTTAAACATCCCATTCTCACTCCAAAAACGCGTCCCGGGATCCAAAAATCTAGAAAATCCTCTTCCCGGCTCTGTCTATAAAGCATGTTTTCTGATTTCGGCTCGATTTTGCTCATTTTCGCTCTGTTTTCAATCATTCCGTACCTGCAAGACAAAAAACACACTCCGAGGATATTTTTAACATATTTTGATCATATTTGGGTGTTTTTGGTCATTTTTGTGGTCTTAGCTGGGTAAAAACGGTGAGTGAATAAGCACTCATCAAATCCCCCCACACTAGGCAATTCCTAGTCCTTAGCAATCAATCATGTAAAGTAATGAAAGAGTCAAAATTACCAAGACTACCCCGTTTCGACCTTTTTATTTGATGTGATAAATTTAAACTAGACTGAAAGTAAACAACATGCTTGATTAACGGTATCATGGAACGGGATTCACACAAAATGGGTGTCTCCATGGAACTTGAATCGTTATCATCTTTTTTATACTCTCAAACTAAGTTTAAAGTTATTGTGCAAACGTTTTGGCAAAATGCTAACACTACTTATACAAATAATCTATGTAAGTCGAGACTTAACTTTTTACTCCCACAGTTTATACAATTAAAGTTCGTGTGCTCATTTTCAAAAGTTTGACCATTAAAATCGACCTTGTTATGGTTGACATCCACTTAACTAGAATATTAACTCCCCGGAAACTACGAAAGTCTAAGGATCGAAAGGGCCTTTTCCATGTAGCGGCTTTCTTCTCGGCACATCCCAAACCAGTTGGCTTTAGGTGACCGGGCTTTTGACACCTTACGAAGAATAGTACCAGAATTAGCGGGAATTCGATTCCAAAGATTTACGAGGCTACCGTTAAGTTAAGACTAAACCTAATGGACATCAACCGACGATAATTTAGAAGTTCAAGATTCAAAGGTGAGATCACTCCATGTAGCGACTTTCTTCTCAGCTTGTCCTTTTAAGGAGGCTAGGTTTTCACCTTCTAGAATAGTATCGGAGCTTTCGGGGTCTTTGACTTCAAGAATTTCTAAATCACCGTCAAATTTTAGGCAACTTTGACGAATCCTAGTTCAACTTCCGATTTAAATTTAAGAAAAAGCAAGTTTCGCACATTTATTCATAAGCAACAATACTTTTATTCAAGGAACTCTTTTTTTCATTTTTCATTTTTCAAATTTTTCACTTTTTTTTTTTTCACTTTTGACTTTGAACTTGCAATTTATTTTTGCATCAATCAAGCACTTTTACGATACTTTCATTTTGCAACATTATTCCGATTTTAAGAAAGTATGCTTTTTCAAAAATTTAAATAAAATGTTGAACTTGAGCTCTATATCAATTTTGCTTAAAAACTTTTTGTTGTAACAAGACGATTTGAATGTTCAAAAGTTTGATAACAAGCACGTATTTAGGTTCAATTATAGATCTTCTGGGAGAAAAAGCCCTAGATTACTTATATAATCTCTAAAGAGAACCAACTACTCTACGCTTAGCATTTTCATTTGCACAACTCGTAAAAACTTAGCCTAATTGTTAAGAGAGTAGCTAGATCAACACTCTAGCAGAGTCGGGATTCCCTTTGTTCTAACCTAATAAAGAATAAACTACCATTAACACCGAAGCATTAACATTTTATTTTTGTGCAAAATTTTTTAAATTTGGGTCAAAACGGGGGTACTAGGGACTAAAGGGTACAAACGTGATAAAATTCGACAGAATTCCCCCGCACACTTAGAACTGAATATTGCCCTCAATATTCAAAGTCCCGGCTGAAGCCGATACTATCGAACGGAAAAAGGTAATACCACTAACTAAGTGTGTGGACGAAATCTGTTATTTTACACAAAAAGGATTTTTGAAAACATATCCCCAGATAAACGTTAGCAAAAATGATTGGATATTGGGCGGCTGGATTGAAAACAGGCGCATCAATGATCACGATCAAAGGGATTCCTGAAAACATGAGCAAACAAACAAGAAGCAAACACCGTGGAGGTTTCCCCCCACACTTAGTTGTTAAAAAATAGAAAGAAGTCAGAAACATGAGTTGTCACCCATGAAATGCTACTGTTTTTGTTAACCGAATCGTTAGTTTGACTCGACTCCGAATTCATTGGTCCATGGGGGAGCAAGTGGAAGAGAAAATCTCCATCGAACTTTCATTCAAATGGTTTGGATAAACATTGAATGTGCTGAATGTTCCACTCCGATTAGATACAACCGGCTCAAAAGAATGAGAAATGCCGGGGTCAAAGATGGTATCTTCACTCCCGTAGGAGTTAAGAAGAGGAGAAATCACATCATATGTGATGAAAGGAAGAAATGTTCGGATGATATACGTTTCAAGCTCAAATATCTCATTAAAAATTTCATCCATATGCATTTTTCCTCCAACGAGTATCCCTGGATTAAAAAAATTTTCTACGCCAGATGGCTCAACAGGATACTAGAAAGACATCTCATCAACGAGGATAGAATCGTCATCACATGACGGAGGAGAAATGTCAGAATACATAGGTGGGACAAGTGGTGTGCTCTCAGAGCTAGCAATTTCCACCACTTCCGTGATGGTCTCTGTATCGGACTCAAATATTTCATCGAAAAGAGGATTTACTTCACAAAAAGTATAGTCATCATTAAATTCAAAAAGAGGATTTGAGAAAATCCCCGGAAGTAACCTCAAAAATATCAATAGAATCATCACAAAAGGGCAAATCACAATCACTATCAGATATATCCTCAGACTCACTTGGGATTGGGACGAAGTTCTCAACACTAGACAATTTCATTTCCGGAATTGTGCTAAGATGCTCATCCCCCATGGTGAGAGAGTCCTTGGAAGCAATAGTAGGTAAGATAGGTGTGATAGCAATAGACTGATGGAGTTGAAAGATAACATCGTTCAATGGAATAGCACTCTCCTCGTCATAATCATAATCGTCGTCAACCTTATCTTTAGCATATAAAGCTCGTATATGACGCATCTGCTCCTCAGCTAATAATTCTTCCATGCTTCTGTTATCCGGCTCTTCGAGAACGGGTGTAATAGCAGCAGATGAATTATAGAACTCCCTAATTGGAATGGTTTCTTCATCATCGTCATCATAATCATACAAGAGAGGTTTCCAATATTGGGGACTTACTCTAGCTGCTTGTTCTTCAGCTAGAAGTTCCCCAAACGTTTTTTGATGAGACTCTTCTTGGGCACGTTTATTAACCAATTCTTTTAAATCTTTGAGTACATCTAGACAATTTTGGAGAAGTTCTTGAGGAATTTGCAGAGGTTGTGTTTGAATCGTTTGGTACTGTGGAGGTTGGTCATGATAAGAATAGTCATAATTGTTACAAGGATCATGCTCATAGACAAGCGGATTCCTCGTTTGACAATCAGCGTTATAGTGCGGACCTCCATAGTACTCACAACCGTATGATTGTTGTGAGTGATTTGGTGAATCATATGGATATTGGTCAAAACCAAAATTTTGATTGTTACATGGACCTTGCTCATAGACAAGCATGCTCCCTGCTTGACACTCAAAACTCGAATGAGGACCTCCATAATACTCACAAGAATATGTCTCCATCTCATGGTGTGGGGGTTGATTGAAGAAATTGGTTGTTTCATTGTAGGGATTTTGGTTGCAAATAAACCCGTTTCCCGTATTCACATTGCTACAACCTGGGCAATTTCCACCATTTTGAGGTCCCCCGCACCATTCGCAAACGAATTGGTAAGACGAAGACATCACGAAGAATTATACAGATAAGAGGGATAAAAGGAAAGAATCATCTGGTCAGAGGATAAAGACGATTATTTTTTGGGTTTTATGATGAAAGCGAGTGCACATGCACAAAAACTAATCAATCTAAATGACACTGAAGCAAAAACACAAGGAACTTAAACCAATAATCACAAGCGTATTCACGCAAGTGACACAAAGGCAAGTTTTGAATCTTTGGTTTGGGAACTTATTATGATAACACTCAAGTTGAGAAGTGTTATATTGATTGATGTATTCTATTTATTTAAAACAACAAGCAAAATCTTTTTATATTTTTATCTTTTACATATATACGAAGAAAAGAAAAATATTTTTGTATTTTTTGTATTTTTCAAAAAGCAATAACTTCACGAGGAAGGTTCTTCAAGTCAATAATCGCAAAAACTTCACGATATTGTCGCAACACACCTCCCCAGCAGCGGCACCAAAATTTGATTCGTTGTTGTGAGTGTGGTGAATAAACACAATATCAATATATCAAATTAATCGTGAAATTCGACAAATCAACCTTTTAGGAAAAGGGTTAACGTGCCAAATCTCACGAATGTGATAAAAGTGATACCGGGAAATTGATTTCCCGGGTCGTGTCCCAACGAGGTGTGAAATTGACGGTTTCGTTGAGTTTCGAGATTAGGACTTGAATTGGTTAAACTAATTTGGATTTTGATTATGCTAATCTAAAAAACGGGAAAGAAAATAAAGTACGTAAAACAATGTAAACACTAAAGAAACTACTACTAAGCCTAAGAAACAATAAACGACGCTAAATTACATCCTAGGGTGCTAAAATGAAAAAACGTGAAAAACCGGGAACACACCGAGCCCCGAAAGTGAAAAATATGCAATTTAAGTCCTACGAGTGCGAAACTAATTTTCCTACATTCTAAATGACTAAAAATAATTTTGGGAAAAATCCGGGTATTTTTTCGACTTTTATTTTATTTATTACGAATTAAAAACTAGAAATTAGAAATTAAATGATTAAAAAGAACAAAATAATTTGAAAAAATACAAAATCTTCCTGAAAAATACTTAATAATAATCTAAGCCTAGGAAAAATGAAATTTGTGAAAAAAGCACTTAAGAATAAGTAGAAATAAGGCAATTTGTTGAATTCAGCTTAAAACAATAAAAAGTGCATAAAAGAAATAACTGTGCATTCCTAGTACCCAACATCATAAGGAGCACAGATGTAAAAGTTCTTTGTGGTGTGCTGCGTGTGGTAGTGAACTGACAGGTTCAACCCCTGGCAGTGTCACTTTTTATTCTTTTCATTCATTTTTTTTGGCTACTGAAAATAAGGACAACTAAAGCTTTTTTTTATCAAAATCTTAAACTTTCAAAAGCTTAAAAATTAAGATGTGAACAGCTTGCAAAAATCAGCAGATAAGGAATTGTTTGGTTCTTGGGGCAACTACAAGGCACTAAAAGCAAATCAAAAGCTGCAAAAAGAAAACTAATCAATAAGCTAAGGACTAAATGGCTATATCCTAAAATAGCTAATAAGAAACTAGGCTCACTAATAAGCAATAAAATAAGCTGTTAAGCTCAAAAAGAAAAGTAAAAAAAAGAAAAAAAGAAAACTAAGCTGTTGTTTGGCTGTTGCTGTAGCAGTCTAAAGGGCATGTTGAGAGCTTAGAAATGAGCACCAAAAAGGCTTCAAATGCAAAAATAAGCTATGTTAGATTAAATCTCACTTGTGAACTATCTATAAAGCTAAAGTACAGCTAAAGGGGAGGCTTCCAACTAGCTTAAAAGGACAATCCAAAAACTGCTATAGGGGCACTTTTGGAGACTGCTTGGGTTCTGTAACAGCAAAATATATATATATATATATATATATATATATATATATATATATATATATATATATATATATATATATATATATATATATACTAGGCGAGTACCCGTGCCTAGCGGCATCGGTTTCTAGCGACAGCGGTTTCAAGCCGAGTGTCCGCGCGTAGCGGCAACGGTATCTACCAGAGTAGCCATGTCTTGCGGCAGTGGTATCTAGCAGAGTACCCGCGTCTAGCGGCAGCGGTGTTTAGTATTCGAAAAAATTCATGTGGCGAATAATTTTTTTTTCAAAAAATTGTATATGTATCGCTCGGGAATCCTTTTCGAATAGCACTTTTTCTGAAGGCATGATTGCACAACGACAATAGATTATTGTGTTTTTATGAAGGTATAGGGGTGGCAACGATTATTTACCGGCAAACATCTTATTCAACATGTAATTTTTTTTATAGATTGTTGTGGTTTATGGTACTTTTATTTGTTTATCTACTTATTTATTTATTTATTATTATTATTTTTGTTGACTAAATTGGCATTCGATTATTGTGTTTTTCTGAAGCTATAGTGGTGGCGACGATTAACGATATACGATATTGTGGTAAGTGTTTTGTATAACGTTCAAAATAAAACGTGAAAAAGGATGAAAATGTAATTACAAACTGTTGTAACATGTGATAATTCAACTCTAGCAAAATTTCTTAACATATATCAAACGACGAAAAGTCTATTGTATCAAATGCAAGCACATGTAGATACCAAGACAACTGGCATGTCAAATCTATCAAAGAACCACTAAAAATCTATAATTACTACTAAAATTACCCAAGAAATTTAGTACATAGGACCAAATGGTACAAGTGATATCTATTTGTAACGAATGTGCAATGGCATCTAATGGTGGGAGCCATATGAATCATGTGCATGAATGAATACTCCCAAAAAAACATTTCAGAAAAATAGACACTAAAAACAAACAAATGAATACAAATGAAGCATGGCTGGTGGGTTTTCATTTGTGGGGGTGCATAAGGTTTGGCTTTGTTGCATCTTTTGTGGGGGTGCTTGCCTAATTATTAGGTCTGCCCTTTTTAATGTGAATTTAAACCTTATACTATAAAATATTAGTGACCATAACCAATATTCTATATAACATATATACAATCCATGGGGTCTTCAAGTTAGCCACAATCAAACGTTATTGATCATGTTGGCACGGACCTATGTGGTACAATAGATACCACGAATATTCAGACCATAAAAGCCAATATACAAATGTATGTATATTTTATAATCATAGCACTATGACACTACATGCATGTTAAATTTATTTGATTCATCTCTTTTATATCTAGCTTTTATACTTTCAATTGAAGAAAGAATATGACGTTGGCCCAAGTAATGAACTGGCCGAATACATTCGGGTTTCAACAAAAAGCAATGACGAAACAAAAAGCAACTTTTTCTAACTTTTTAAAAATATTAAAAAATTTCCAAATTTCTCAAAATCGAATTTTTAAAATTCTTGAATTTCACTAATTAAAAATTTCAAAATATTTCAAATTTCAAAAAGATTTGAAATATTTCAAACTTTTAAAATTTCAAATTATTTCAAATTTCATACAATTTCAAAATATTTCAAGTTTCTAAAACTTTCAAAATACATCAAAGTTCTATGATATTGATATTAACATTAACAATAACCATTATAAGAAATATTAACAACAATTTAAAATATAAAGCAAACTAAAATCATTAGATCTACAATTTAAAAAATAAAGCATAATAAATATGATTCCGGCTACTGTTCCGGCTACTTGTCCGGCAAGAGTGACGGCTGCAAAAAAATATAAAAAATGTTAGATCTACAAACTTAAAATCATTAGAACTACAAAAAAAAAAAAAAAAAAAAAAAAAAAAAAAATCGGATCTATAGAATAAAAAACTTATGGATCATTAAAAAAAATTAAAAAAATACGGATTTTTACAAAAAAAAAAACTTAAAAAATAATGGATCTATGAAAAAAAAATAGATTTGTCAAAAAAAAATACGGATATTTAAATAAAAAAATATATCTACAAAAAATCAATAAATCTACAAATAAAACATTAGATCTAAAAAATTTCGGAACTTCAAAGAAAAATCAAAACTTACGGATCTTTGAAAAATAGTAATTAAATAAATACGTATTTTAAAAAAAGAGATCTAGAAAAAATTTGGATCTTTAAAAAAAATTAAAACTTACGGTTGTATAAATAAAATACGGATTTTTAAAAAAAAACTTAAAAATACGAAATTTAAAAAAAAATAGATCTATAAAAAATCAATAGATCTACCAAAAAAAATTAGATCTAATAATAAAAATCGGCTAATTATGAAAAAAAAATTACGAATCTTAAAAAAAAGTAGATCTACACAAAAAAATATAGATCTGAAAAAAAAGCTAAAAAAACGCATATTTATGAAGAAAAAAAATTACGTAACTATTTTTTTATCACAAAAAAACGCGTATTTATTAAAAATAAAATACGGATCTATTATTTTTAAGACCAAAAAACGCGTATTTAACAAAATAAATTACGGATCTATTTTTTTAAAGACCAAAAAACGCGTATTTAACAAAAACAATTATGGATCTATTTTTTTAAAGACAAAAAAACGCATATTTATCAAAAGAAATACGGTTTTATTTTATTTCAAGACCAAAAACGCATATTTATTAAAACAAAATACGGATCTAATATTTTTAAGACCAAAAAACGCGTATTTAACAAAATAAATTACGGATCTACTTTTTTAAAGACAAAAAACGCATATTTGTTAAAAAAAATTACGTGTGTATAAAAAAAACCTACCAAAACGCCGCTAGGGAGGTGCCGCCGGTATGGTGGTGGCGCCGGTACGTGGTGGTGGCGCCGGTACGTGGTGGTGGCGCCGGTACGTGGTGGTGGCGCCGGTACGTGGTGGCGGCGGGGTAGAGGGGTGAGAGTTTTTTTGTGGAGAGTTTTTTTGTGTGTGTATTTTATTGTGGAGAGTTTTTTTTTTGTGAGTTTAGGGTTTGGTTGGGTGTGTATTTTATTGTGGAGAGTTTTCTTTTTGTGAGTGTTTTGTTTGTTTGTGTGTTTTGTTTGGTTTTTGTGTGAGTTTTTTTTGTTGGGAGATGAGAATGGTGTAAGTGTGTGTTTTTTTAAATAGAAATGGATGATGGATGTTTGTTTGTATTGGTTTGTTAGGATTGGATGGTTGGTTTGGTAATTTTAAGGATTGGATGTTGGTTTGGTGTGTGTAAATTTAGGCTTGGATGTGGGTATGGGTGGCTGAATCTTAAAGATGGAGGGTTGGGTTTTGGTTGGGGATATGCATGCTTTATAAGTAGTATAGATATATATATATATATAAATAAAATAAATAAAATAAAATAAAATACTAAAGGGGAATTTTAAAGCTAACTTAAGCTAGTGAAAAGCTAAGATTGATGTCTAAAATCAACAAATAACTAAAGCACCTAGAGTAAACATCATAAAAAACTAAAAATTAATTAAACTAAAGTTGAATTGATGCTCAAATTGAGCCTGCAAAAGGCTGTTGGGGACAGTTTTGGCATACGACTCAAAAACTTTCACACTTCTTGTTATACTAGGCTCTATTAAAATGAAGTTAAACATGCCATCTTAAAGCCAAATAAAACTTGATTTGATGATTCAAAATGGGTCAAGATGGTTTTTGACCCAAAAAATAATGTAGATCCAAACACTGCCTTAATGTCAGAAAACGTTTTTACAAACTGTGAAGCTTTTTAAGTTTGCAAAAACAAACTCAAACATAGGTTCAAACAACTTTAGCGACCATTGATGATTACTAAACACCAACAAGTAAGTGAGACAGGACAAAAATCTTAGAACGTTGAAATTGCATAAACCAAATTGAAGTAAAACTAAATTTAAATTGCTTGGAAAATTAAAATGATACAATAAAAGTAAATGACAGTTGAATAAAAATGGGAATAGAAAAATCAAATTCTAGACAAGTTTTTCACAAATCCTCTAATGTCTATTTATACAAAAGTCTAATCTCTGTCTTCTCTTCTTGCTTTCTGTGTTGTGTTTGTTTGGTGAGATAAAACAAGCAAAAACATCATCTGTGCTTCTTTAACTCAATCCTGGCCATTTGATTTCTTCTTGGAAACCCTACTTAACATCCCAGCCATTGACTCCACTTTTGTTGTTGAGGATTGCCAAAGTGGCAAGGGTAACCCGTGACCTTGCATTCGGGAAGGATATGAGTGGGATTGGGATATGGGAAAATGATGGAGAGAGAGGAGGGGGGATACTTTGGCGCCAATTGGTTTTATGTGTTTCTGGGTTTGAGTTGAAACTGGGAATGGCTAGAAAACAGGTTAAAGAGTTTTGGGTGGAGTCAAAGGTTTAAAGGTAAGGGGTTAAGGTTTAGGTTTATTTGTTTTAAAAAAAAAGTTTAAAGTAAAATTTGAATTTTGTGTTTTATTTTTGTTTTAATTTTTTTTAAGAGAGAAAAGCATTTTTAATAAAAATTGGTTTAATAAAAAAAATAATTGTTGTAAAATAAAAAATGGTTAAAAATAATTGTTTTTAGTGAAAAAACGTTTTTAAGGGTAAAATGGTAAATTGGGTTCGGGTAAAGGGTATAAAGGTAATTTTGGGTTGAGGGTTTGGTTTCGGGTTTGTTTTCCCATTCTCACTCCAAAAACGCGTTCCGGGATTCAAAAATGTAGAAAATCCTCTTCCCGGCTCCGTCTGCAAAGCACGTTTTCTGATTTCTGCTCGATTTAGCTCATTTTTCGCTCTGTTTTCAATCATTTTGTACCTACAAGACACAAAACACACTCCGAGGATATTTTTAACATATTTTGATCATATTTGGGTGTTTTTGGTCATTTTTGTGGTCTTAGCTTGGTAAAAACGATGAGTGAATAAGCACTCATCATGGACCCATGAACAAATGGGGACCAAACTTTTGAGTTAATTGTTTTTTTAGGTGTGCTTAAAGGTCGACCTAGATCCGGATGAGTGGATCAAGGATAGCGGGTGCACAAGGCACATGATTGGTAATAAAGATTTATTCTCCACATATGAATCCTTCAATGGAGGAAATGTGGTATTTGGAAATAGCAAAAGCAAAATCATTGGTAAAGGTACGATTTCTAACAAATCTCTAACCATTAGCAATGTGTGTCACGTAGAAAACCTAAACTTTAACCTCTTAAGTATAGGACAAATATGTGATAAAAAGTGCAACATACTTTTTAACGAAACCGGTAGTAAGATATCAAAAAACGGTATCACCATAGGTAGAGGAATTAGGAAACATGGAGTATATGTCATTCAAATTGGTAATTAACCTAAAGATAAACTGTGTCTTACTTCTATGGATGATACTTCGACCTTATGGCATTGAAGATTGGGTCATGCCAATATGCGACTTCTTCAATCGCTATCATCCAAAGATCTAGTAAGAGATCTACCTAAATTAAAATATGAACATCACTTTTGTGATGCTTGTAATGTAGGAAAACAAGTCCATTCTAGTCACAAACCTAAAAACATGGTGTCTACAACTAAGTGTCTAGAGTTACTACACATGGATTTATTTGGTCCATCCGCTATCCAAAGTTATGGAGGCAACTACTACACTTTGGTTATAGTGGATGATTACTCTAGGTACACATGGACTAAATTTTTGAAGAACAAAACTGAAACGTTCAATTGCTTTGAAATATTAAGTAAGAAAATCCAAAGACAACTAGGAAGTCTTATAGTATCTATTAGAATGGATCATGGTAGGGAATTCGATAATGAAGTGCAATTTGGAGCCTTTTGTGACGCTAATGGTATTACTCACAACTTCTTGGCTCCTCACACTCCACAATCGAATGGGGTAGTTGAAAGAAAGAATAGAACCCTACAAGAAATGAGTCGCACCATGCTAAATGAGCAATCCATACCTCAAAAGTTTTAGTGCAATGCCGTTGATACCTCAACATACATACTTAATCGAGTCTTAATTAGACCACTTTTAGGTAAAACTCCATACGAGTTACTTCGAGGCAAAAAGACTACGTTAGATCACTTTAGAGTATTTGGTAGCAAATGTTTTCTACTTAACACTAAAGACTACCTTACAAAATTTGATCCTAAATCAACCGAAGGTATCTTTTTAGGTTACTCTCATAATAGCAAAGCTTACGTCAAATTAAATAAAGAAACAATGAAGGTTGAAGAGTCATTAAACGTAAAATTTGATGAAAGTCCACCCAAACCTACTCCACCTCTTGTCGATGACGAGATTGTCGAAAGTGAAGCTATTGTAATAAAGAAAAAGACAAACGAAGAAGAAGAATCTTTAAATGATGAAATCATAAATATTAAAGAGTCCAAAGATCACCCCGTAGATAAAGTCATAGGAAAGCTAAACGAAAGAACCTTAAGGTCTCAAGTTCAAAACCAAAGTAGCTTGTTTTGTTTTGTCTCAACCATAGAACCTAAGAATACACAAGAAGCCATAAAAGATGAAAGTTGGGTAATGGCTATGCAAGAAGAGTTAAATCAATTTGTTTCTAACGATGTTTGGACACTCGTCCCCCCACCTAGTAATCAAACCGTAATAGGAACCATATGGGTATATAAAAACAAGTTAGATGCAAACGGTATAGTGTCTAGGAAAAAACCTAGACTCGTTGCCCAAGGGTATACTCAACAAGAAGGAATAGACTTTGATGAAACCTATGCCCTCGTGGCTAGATTAGAGTCTATAAGAAAACTTCTTGCTTATGCTTGTGCTAATGATCTTAAGCTTTATCAAATGGATGTCGAAAGTGCTTTTCTAAATGGTTTTATTAATGAAGAAGTATATGTAGCTCAACCTCCGGGCTTCATCGATTTTGAAAAACCTAAACATGTGTATAAGCTAAAGAAAGCCCTTTACGGTCTTAAACAAGCTCCAAAAGCTTGGTATGATAGACTCAAGTCATTCTTAATCAAACACAACTACACCATGGGGTTAGTTAATAACACACTTTTTACTAAGAAAAAAGAGTCACATATAATCATTGTTCAAATATATGTAGATGATATTATATTCGGATCTACTTGTCAAGACATGTGTGATGATTTCTCTAAAATCATGCATGACGAGTTCGAGATGCGTATGATGGGAGAACTTAGTTTCTTTCTTGGTCTACAAATTCAAACAAGTATAAGATGGTATCTTCTTTAATCAATCTAAATACATAAAGGAGATGTTAAAGAAATTCGGTTTAGAAGAATCAAAACCAATTAGGACACCAACGTCATCCGACACTAAACTCACAAAAAATGAAGACGGCGAATCCGTTGATAACACAGAATATCGTGGCATGATTAGTAGTCTTCTATACCTCACGGCTAGTCGGCCGGATATCATGTTTAGTGTTTGTCTATGTGGTAGGTTTCAAGAAGATCCTAAAACATCACATCTAGAAGCCGTCAAAAGGATATTTAGATACATTAAGGGTACAACTCAATTAGGATTGTGGTATCCTAAGGGTACGGGGATAGAAACAATTGTATATGCACATTCTGACCATGCAGGTGATTATGTTGACTGAAAAAGTACAAGTGGGGTATGTACTTTTATGGGATGTTGTTTAACATCTTGGTTCTCAAAGAAGCAAATGGCGTTGGCCATAGCAACAACCGAAGCCGAATATGTCTCCGCCAGCAAAGCATGCCAACAAGCACTATGGATGAAACAAGCGTTAGTTGACTACGACATTCATCTAAGTGACATAGCCATTCTGTGTGACAACAAAGGTGTCATCGACTTAAGCAAGAATCCGGTATTGCATTCTCGCACCAAGCACATAGAGATTTGTCATCACTTCTTAAGATACAATGTTCAAAAGGGGAACAAATCTATTGAGAAGGTAGCGTCCGAAGACAAAATAGCTGACGTCCTCACTAAACCCGTTGAAGCGGGAACAATTCAACCTACTTCGTCTTGGTGTTGGTCTCATGGAACAATCGTCGTAATTAGCTTTTAAACTCTACAAGGTATGTAAACACTAGCCTTCTTCCTTCTGAGTCTAGGATCTCTATTTCACGCACAACTCACAAGCAATATGGGAATTTTCAAAATCCAAGATAAGTTTTATAACTCATAGTTTTCTCTTAGTTTTCAAGATAAGTACCTTTTGCAAACACGTAATTGCATACATTTTTTTTCCCTTTCAAAGAATAAACGATTTATTCACACATAGAAACCTCTTTTCAAAATGTTTTCTAAAAGGATACCTCTTCCCGTATCATTTTCATAAAAGTCATTTCTCACGTCTAGGACAAATCGCTTTTTCATTATTAATACAAAGTAAAAACCCGTTTTCATTGCATCTCATGTCTTTTGAATGCTAAAGAAGACACATAACTAATATGTGTTTTCGGGTACATTCATTTAATCAACAATGAATTAGGAGCACTTGGGTTATCTCACATAATAATGTGCTTTTTCACTTCTAGTTTATTTTTCTTTTCTTTTTAGGAGTCGAGATAACCGCAACTCTAAATGGTTTGCATATAGGCACACACTAGGCACAAATGTTTCCAAAAGGAAAATTTTGAGCTACCTGAGTCACCAGTACCACGGATCCCAGCCTTAATGCTGGACGGATCCCTCAAGGGAAGGATCCGTGGGATCCGTGAGACAGAAGCTAATTTTATCTTCTATTTTTCTCACTTTGGATAAAAACTTCAATATATTCCTCATTTTATGTTTTTTGGATTATGTTATTTAATGCTTGTGTTCTCATGATCACATGCCTTAAATTCATATCTAATCATTAGATTTTAATTCACATTTTGGGTCAAGCATTCATTACAATGCATTATTTTTCTATAAATAAGATTCCCAAAATGCTTGCATATCGATCACTCTCAACCTTACAAACTAACATCATCATGTCATCCAAAAGAACTTCCAACATAGATGAATCACCTAGTGCAAACAATCTATTTCAAGAAATCCAAAACTTTGTCCTCCCACCTTCCAAAATACCACAACCAAAATCTAGGAAATCCGCACGGATTAACATCCGCCCTTGTTGCTTAGCAAAACCATCATCAAATGGTTCATCACCAACAACTCATTCACCACAAGATGCTTCCATTATAGCACCTCCTTCATCACCAACAAGTACACCAACTTCATCACCCATAAAATCGCCACCTAAGATCACTCTTTTGGAACTCCTTAAGACTCCAACAAGATCTCAATAAACAAAGCAAAAAGAACTATTCTTTTTCACACCTCCCACTTCTCCAAACACAATTTTCAAAGACCTTGAAACCTCACCACCTTTAGCTCCCATTGTGTTACAAGAACATCTAGGTTCTTTTCCACCACCACTTCCAAACATTCCGGACTTTGATCCGCTTTTTCCAACTTTTCCACCACAACTTCCGCATCTCACAAATCAAAGTCATCCGGAAAACTTCCGCACTCATTATCCACATCACTTACATTGTGAACATTCACAATCCACTAGGGATAATGCAATAGAGATTAGGGAAGAAATGCGAGTCATACTTAACCACATCCTTGATCGCATCAACATCATTACTCACCAAAACTTCCATCCATAACCTTATGCAAGCATGGAAGGAATCATTTTTATTACTTTTAGTATTTTACTTTTGACTCGTTTTTTTAAGAACAAGTCTTGTTCTTACTTTTACATGCTTGTATGTGGCATAAATACCTGATCGGGTCCCGAACAGTCAAGTTATCTCACACAAGTTAGCCACTTGTGAATGGCTAACCGTAAGAAACTTAAAACAGTTCAGACACCAATGCAATGAAGTCCAGGAGAGTATAGTGTTTCCCCAGGTCGTTATGTCCCAACGAGCTGTGCGATGAATCACCAAACGTATAGTGATCGAGAGGATTTGAACGGAAAAGAGTTTTGATTTATTATAACTACAGAAAAAGTATATAAATTACAAGGGCTTAAATGCAAATTAAAGAAAATTAAAAAGATAAACTATATTAAATAAACGCTATCACTATTTGCAAAATGATGTTTTTGATTTTTCTTTTATAAAACTTTAATTAAAAACTACGCGACGTACACAAGAAAATGTGAAACTGCAACAATATTAATCCTAAAAATATGAAAATGATATTTTTACAAACCTAATGATAAGAGAAAATTTTTAGAAAAAGAAAATTATTTTTACAACTATTTATCTAATTATTATTAATTAAAAACTATTTTTACTTATTTAATAATACCCTAAAATACAAGAAAATATGAAATAAAGCTAGAAAAATGAAATCATGACTTGGAAAAATCTAAAATAACTAAAAAGAATTTTCAAAACTAATTTTGTATTTTTCTGATTATTTTTGTATTTTTTATGAATTAAAAACTATTTAAAACTAATTAAATTGATAAAAATTACAAATTAAACTATGAAAAATCTGGAAAAATATTTTTTTGACTTTTTATATTTATCTTAACCTAGGAAAAATGAAAACTTATTTTTTTGAAGTTTTTCTGAATTAATTGTATTAAAAGCTAATTAAAATTACCTAAAAACTGTTTTAAATAAAGAAAAATAGCAAACAGTGATGAAAAATTATGAAAATTTCAGGAAAAGTCTAAAATAATATATTGAATCTAAGAAAAATATGAAAACAAAGGCTTATGTGTAAGAAAATGAAACTGCAATGCAAGTGCTTATAAATAAGCACTTGAAATAAGCCAAAATGGACCAAATGAGCACCAACTGAATACAGAAGCTATAATATACTGAAAACACTCAAAAGCAACTAATTACCTCTATCCTAAACTTCTAAAATGCTGACTACAAAGATTTGATGATTTAGAATTTAAGTACCCAAAACAGTTTTGAGAAGCTACTTTGCAGCTTGAATTTAAGCCACTCAATAAGCTGGAAATCAAAACAGAAGTTGGATCCTAAGCTAGACCTGGCTAGCTATCTATAAACCAAAAACCAGACCTAGATAATCTCTATTGAGCTCTGTCCAAGGACTGCAAATCACCTGTGCAGACTCAGTATTAACTGAGTCAGTGCACAGGGCAAATAAGACCAAGTTCACAAGCCATTTTGAAGCTTGTAAAAAATTTACAAAAATCTACAAAAATGATATTCAGAAACTAGACCAGTTGAAGTTTATAAACCCACAATTTCACTTGATTTGATCCAAGAATGAGTCCATGAAAAATCCTCCTAGTTTGGTGAAAACTGGACTTTACACTTTTTTGACTTTTGAGCAGTTTTGATATTTTGACTTAAGTGAACTTTGAGCTTAATTTGTGGACTGAATATGTTGTATTATGATGAAATAAGCTTAATGCAAGCTATATCTATGATTTCTAAATACAAAACAAGTTTTTTGATTTGACAAAATTCCAACAGATATGAAATGAGAACAGATTAAGATGGATTTTGACTTTTAAAGCTTAGGATGCAAAGTAATGACAGAGAATGACTTAATGAACCTATTTGAGACTAATGCAGCATTAGCTTTCAACTGATTCAACTTCTAGCACAGACCAGGCTTTAATGCCAAACACTCTTGACAGAAACTGTTTTGATGCTAAACTGTTTAAACACAAATCCAAGCTTACACTATCATCAATTTAGATACCAAATGACTTAAGTACAACTAAAAGTAACAAGTGACAGTACTTACAACACTGAAATCAGATTAGGTACAATAATGCAAAACCAAACAGTATTGAAGCAGAAATTGTTATGTGATGAAACAAAGATAACTACTGATTTAAACAAGCTCAAGTAACAAATTTCTACACTATATTAAACATAAACAGGTAAAAGTTACTTAATAATATGTCACTGATTAATAAATCTCAACAGAAGTTGACTTACAAGATGTCCTGCCACTGTGGCATGCTACCAATATCAAAAGATCACTATCCTAGATTGATACCAACCCCAAATGAAACTGATCTCACCCCATTTTCACCACCAAGTCCAGCAATTCAGATCAGTTACCCTTTGTACTTGCAGGTGGACTTTTGTTGACCAAGTGAGAACTTTGAGTAAAATCTGAGTAAAGGCCTATTTAAGCAATTAATAATCTATTGAAGAGCTTATAACAGCTTATGAAAGCAATTTGAACAACTCAAGTTAATCTTAACACTACTTGACTATATTTCTTAACAGTTGGACTTTTGTTGACCAAACATGAACATTGCTTCAAACTTGAAATTAATACTTGAAAGTGATTTCAGTACACTGGATTAACTAAAATAACACTTGAAATTACAACTTACAACTTATTTAAGACATAGAAATTTAAAAACGACATACATATTACAATGAAAACTAACTACTCCTTCTTCTCTCCTTCTTCTGCTTCTTTTATACACCAAAATGACTTTCCTCTCTCCTCTGAGCAAATCCCACTTGTCATTGGGACCATTGGATGTCTTGGATGGATTTTAGCCATTGGATCAATTTTGGCGGGAAATTGGTTTTAGCCAGCTGGGGGGTTGAGTGTTAGGTTGAAGAAAGCATTTAATGCTTCTTGGCTTGGGGTGTTTGGAGGGTAGGAGTAGGGTGGTGATGATGGAAAGTGGGCAGGAGTTGCAGGTGTGATGATGGAGAGGGTAAGGGAAACCCGTGAGGCGTTTTTAATTATTTTAAATGTGGCGGGAGTTGACCATTTGACCGGGGGGAATTAATATATGAAAGGGGGGTCAAAGTTCCAAAAGGTTCAAGTGGCAGGGGTCCAAATGGGTTATGGCAGGGGGTCACAAGGGTTTGACAAGGTCCAAAGGTTTAAAGGTTTAATAATCAAGGACCTTTTGTGTAATTTCTGAAAAACAAGGGACCAAGGCTGCCATTTTATCAAAGTTGTTCCAAAGGACCAAAAGTGACAAGTTTCAATAGTACAAGGACCAAAATAGACATTTTCAAATTTCCAAGGACTATTTTTGACAATTTTGAAACTTGGAGGACCAAACTTGTAATTTCTCAAAACTTTTGACATTTTTCACCAAAGGACTAATTTTGACAACTTATGATTTTAAAAGGACCTTTGGCGATTTTTTCTTTTGAAATTAAGTGCTCAGGGACTATTTCTGACAACTTTTGAAACTTGGGGGACTGAAACTGCCAATTATGCAAACTTAGCTCATTTTTCATCTGATTTTAATCATTTTGCATCTGAAACATATAAAATGCAATTTTGAGATATTTTCAGTATTTTGATGCATTTCTGAGCATTTTTAAGCGTTTTGCAGTTCAGATTTAACCAAAAATGATGAGTATTCACACACTCATCAATACCACTACATTTTGTTGTTTTATTACAAGGCCTTGTTTACATACCTTGGATCCCAATCTTGATTGTCGTCAATCACAAGATTATTTATGCATTTTACTACTAACCTTTTTCTTTGTAGGATTTTTTTTATTTTTCTCACTTGACGCCCCATTCTAGAGGGAGCTACCGTCAAGGGGGAGTTAGAGAAACGTGGACTATTTTTCCACATTTTATTTCTTCGTTGGGGTAACTTTTTGTTTCGACAAAAGCGGGAGAAGAAGTAAAATGTAGGCTTTCAAAACATATATCTATTCTTAAGTTTTACTCATCATAACATTATGTTTTGTCACCAACAAAAAGGGGGAGATTGTTAATACAAATAAACCGTAAAAATGTTTATTAATATTTAGCGATCTCTTTGTGTTTTGTTGATAACAAATATAATGCTATCATAAGTAAAATTATAAGGATACATGTTATTTTTGTAAAGCATTTATATATAGTCATTTAATACAAATTATTGTAATAAATCATTTGATGTAATAGTTTATTAGGATGGATAAAAACTACAACCCATGACCCATGGTATTAACCCATGATCCATTTACTATATGCATTGCATCTATTAGATACATTGTATCTAATTAAATAACCATGGACCAACCCATAACGCATGACCCATGACCCATAACCCAAAAACACATGGGCAAAGAGGAGCGTCTCACGGATCCCAGGAGTTACACTAGACGGATCCGTTAAGGGAGGGATCCGTGGGATCCGTGCAACAGTGGCAAGTTTTTGCCTATAAATAGAGAGCCATTTCTTCATTTCTCTTCACCCCTCTTCTTACTAACTCTCTCATGTATTCTTACACTCTTCTAACAAAAGATCAAGTTGTTCTTCTTTCTTTTATTGTGATTCTCATATAGGTCCTTCTTTAAGGCGAGATCACGAGCTTTCTACAAGTCATCCAAGCAAGAGGTCCTTGGTTGATTTGTTCCTCCCCAAGATTTCTGTAGCAAAGATCTTGTACTTGATATTTCACATATTCGTTGTGTAATAGTCGTGTTGGTTTGGTCCTCCGTGTTACGGACTCAGTATTTAGCTTTGTACCGGAAAAAGGTGTAAGCAACGTTGTGAGGGCTTCTCCGCCAAGTTGAAGGAGTTTGTTGACATAGTGCTTGAACTCTCGTGTAGGTGACTCGGGGAGTGGAATAGGGCAAGGAAGGTGTCCTTGTAGCCGAACCACTATAAATCGGTTGTGTCATTTCTATCTCTTACTTTACTTTCTTTACTTGCATTACTCTTAGATCTATACTTTATCGTCATCCATACGATTTCACATAACATCAAATCTAAAGTTTTTAGAAACTAACTTAAAATCGGCAAAACTATTCAACCCCCCCCCCCTTCTAGTTTTCCATAATGGGTTTTACCCATTTTGATGTCATGCAATGGGTCATGGGTTATGGATCAAGCTCCATGGGTTATAGGTTATGGACTTGGTTTTGGTTCATGGATAGTCCAAGTCTTTACTAGTTTATAATTTACATGTATTTTATAATATGCAAGTAACTAATGTTACTTAAGTGTTTTTATAAAATGGTTTTGGTTTTATGTAAACTTATTAACTAAACATGTTTAAGGTTTATTTGTTTAGTGAAATGAGTTAGTAAACTTTTGGCTCAAAGCTTTACGTATTTTATTTATTTTGTTAAAATGATTTTACGTCTGTTATCGACAAAATATTAGAAGATCGTAAAATATAAATAAATATTTTTACGGCTTATTTATATTAAAAACTTCCCCACATTTTTTTCTCTACACCTAAAATCGACTAAAGCTCGACTAGTCTTTATCTAAACTCCACCTACTGTCGACTAAAGATCGACCATTGGTGTTACTTCTTCAATATGGCGTCTGATATTACTTCTTCAATAATCACTGTGAAAATTTTGATGTCCTAAAGCACATTGTTGGTGAATTTACAAGTTCTTTTACAATTACCGCCTGCTTTGGTTTGCTGAGTTTCTAGACAATTTGAGTATTTTTAATGTCCTAAAGCACATCATTGGTGAATCTACAAATATTGTCTAGACAAAAAAGAAGTTGTGCACGTATGAAATCAAACAAACTAAATTCTCATTCATTTAAATAAAATACAAAATATAATACGAAAATTAAAACACAATCGTCCTAATTATTTCCTTTATGTATCCAACAAACTTTTGCACTGATGTTATCTTGTATTTTGCTCGCCAAATTTATACGATTCTTTTTTAATCTCGTAATTTGTCTAAGATTCTTCTTCGAAAAAGTATTAATCGAAGTTAGTTTTTCTTGCGTAATGTCTTCGTATTCCGCGTATGCTTTCTTCAGATCATCTTTAGCATTACGTGCAATTCCAAACTTCTCAGCTAACTCGTAATTTCTTTCTTACGAATTTCATCCCCATCAATTTGTTTTGAACATCAGCTTTGATTTCAACTACGGTATGTGAAAGTGAGCAAGACATAATTTTTTGTAGAAAGAATCATAAGATTTTTGTGTGAAAAATGGTTAATGTATGGGTAGCATTTATAAAGATGGGATAAATTAGTTGAATAGTTTTAGTTTAAAAAATTATTAAAAGTAAGCATTTGAATTGTAAACGGTCAAAATATTCAAATAGGGTGTGTTTTGGCGAGCATGAGTCTACTCACGCAAGCAATGGCGTCGGGTACTTGTGGTGTGGTAATGAGGCAATGGCGCCGCCGTTGTGAGTGTCACATGTGAATGGCAAGCAAGAATAGTTAACACACCTTTCCCACTAAGATTGTTTGAATCGACAAACAAATATTTCATGTTGATAACTTTTGAGTGTTGATATGCACATTACATTTTTTGATTTCTTTTACCACTAAATCACACCAATAATGCTCAATACAACACTGCTATGTATGATTGATGGTGTACACATCACTTTTAATGGTGTGCATATCACCCGTTATAACCTTTTGATTACATGACTGAGTTTAAACACGCAATAATGTAGGAAAAAGTGATTGATAAAAAGTTGAGATTCCCAAAGTTGATATGGAAGAGGTTGGATTTGATATAGTACCAAATATTCTGAAATTGTCAGTAAAAGGTTAACTCTTTATCAAGTGGTTCCACGAAGATGCCTAGGAAACCCCACTTTTCAGTTCCTTCGTTCCTTCTTTTCTTTATACGTTCCAATCATCCAATGTCATAGAGCAAACACACTATTTGTGCCCTTACGCCATGTGAGAGATTATCGAGTTATTATGTTTGTAAAGCGTAAGGAAATTAAAATATAGAGTATGTCAAACCACTTTAACGAAGTGGTTGCACGCTTGTTTAAACAAAACCGTTACTTTTGAAAAAATAGTGTACCACTATCGTATCTGTTTATTTTAAACAACATGTTGCAAACGTGCACTGTGTCCCCAAAAAGCTATCCGATATGCCATGTAATTAAAAACAGGAAAGAATAAATTTACTCATAGAAATAGAAGAAACCCGAATGACTCACTACAAAATAATTGTCGATTGTACACGTTTATATTTCCACGGTTTGATAAGCGTGTAGATTATTTTGGGTTTATACACCTATAAAAGCGTGTACAAAGGTTCTGTAGAAAGAAATATAAATTACACCATGTATATATAAATTAAATACACGCATTTGTCCGTTACAAAAAAGTTCACAACCAAAAGCGTGTACATCTTATAAAACTTAACTAAAAAATAATTGAACACTAATTTTTACACACATAAAAGCGTGGACTTTCTAAAAATGGGAAAGTTAAATTCATCAATCCCAACTTTGTTAGTATTACATATCTAGTCCTTTAATTAAAAACGGATTCAGATCTTTCGATTCTAAAATATGAGATATATAAAATCACACTATCTTTAAATAAAAAAATGTTCATTATCATCAACCAAAACCAACTTCGTTATGTTAAACCATTTTCATTTTAAAGTTAGGGTTTCAAAATCGAACCAATTGAGTAAAAATCGAATCAATCAAAGTTAGGGTTTCGAATCGAATCAACCAAAGTTAGGGTTTCGAACGGATGATCAAGCACGAATTGAATCAATCAAAATGGAACGGATGATCAAGTGTGAATCCAATTGATTCAAGCGATGTCGAACTGATTATCGTCTTCAATCGATATAAAGGTTTGATGATAGCTAACTTATTTGTTAATTGAAAGTAACATTGAGTTTTTTAATTCATTATGATGCTGAGTATTGATTTTGTGCTAGTCGAATTTGTACATGTATTGCCTATGATGTTATTGTGGATTTTTTAGTGGTTTATATGATTGAGCTACAATACTGATAAAAGTGAGATTGAATTCATGACGGTGTTGCTTTTGATTTTGTGTTAGACCGATTTGAAACGGTAAGTATTTAAGTGTATATGATTATTTATGTAATTGCGGCCAGGTAAGGGTGAGCTTTAATTTAAGTGTATATGAAAGTGATAAAGTCTGTTGAAACGTAACTCAGTGAGTAGCTAATGGTAGCATATTAAGCAATATAACTTGATTCATATTGTTATTGTTGATACGCTAAATAAAAAATAAAAAAAGAAAATAAAGAAGCTTATTTGTGCTATGATCGAATGATTGTATCTGGTTGATTCTGTTTTAGTTGTTTCGAAAACGTTTAGTCACTAATCTTACACTAGATCCGGTTTATGGTAGAGTTTATTTAGCAAGTATTGAACAGTCCTGTTTTTGTTACTTATGGAGTAATTTACTTAGGTGAAGCGTTGATGTATGCGGAAGTTGGCATATCTTGTGGAGTACAGTATTCGAGTACTGGGTTGAGGTAGCAAAATAAGGGCTGCTGCTTGTAAAGGTAAAAATGTTGCTATACTTGTTAGTTTTCTAATGTGTTTCATCATAATTGTTGAATCGTGAATTCGTCGTTAGATAATCTGTGATTCGATAAGCTATACAGTCTATACGTTGTTTTCCCATGATATATGCAAATATTTGATGTGTACGCTAACTAGTGAAAGTTAGGTTTACTAACTAGATTTTTCGTTTATAATTTTGCAGCTAAATAAGTTGAGCAGAGTGCATTGTGGCAGTGATAATAAAGACCGATTGACTTGCTCGAGGTAATAATTTTTCGTTTTGTTAATTATGTTTAAGTTTGTAGGAAATATATAATTTTTCGATGTATCAGTACTGAATCGTGAAAGACTAAACTTGTTATCTATTTTTGAATTTACGATTGTATCATTATTTAAGATTCACATGTTAAGGTTCTCATGTCATTAGAGTTACTTGCAGAGCGATAGAGCGATACAGTTTAAGGCCTCTAACCACTAGGATTATAGTCATGTTAGGATTAGAAGACCTAGGAAGTAACGCTTGTGCCTTTTGATTCCCTGTGAACTACACAATATATCTTGAAGTTTTTGTTGTCTAGACCTTAGGAGAATTTTTGACATAAACTTTATCTCTATTTTACCATAGGAGTTTTTGACTGACCACGAAAGAGCGTGAGAAGAGTTGTACGACGATGATTTTTAGTGTACAAAGGATCATCGTTGCAGATATTCGCTGACCATAAGTTCACCATCACTACCTATTCACCTACTGGAGCTGTAAGTTCATTTTCCATTTTTTTCTTGTGTTTTATTGCGTAATTGTGGGTCGTCAGTAGGTTATTTGTGATGATGATCTTTTAAATAGCGCAATTGTTATTTGAGATAATTGTGTTACGAGAAGTTATGTGTAATTGTTAAATTTACAGCTTTTCATGTTCTGTGTTGGTGCGTTTTGGTTGTCAGAATAAGGTTAGAATTGCTTTGTGGTTCTGGATTTTTTGTTGACAATAAGGTATAAATAAGACCTGCAAGTGCCAACAGTGAGTCTTAGAAGCTGCTTTTTGCAGATCTTGAAGGTTTATTCTTATTTGATAGTATCAGGAGTTGAGATTAAGCTTTGCAAACCACTTTTACGAATCAGTTCATCTAATTTGCTAGTATTGTAGTCAACACAAGTTCTTAAACCTCCACACTTTTCCATAACGAATACAACTAGCAGGGGATACAGATGTACTGTATCTAGGTTGAATAATCTTACTTTAGTTATTCTACTGTGTATCTACGTCCTGTAGTTTGTCTGAACTCACTATAGTTTGATCACTCAAAATACAAGTGTACGCAACTGTTTGCCTTGAAAATTTGAATATATGTGTGAATGTAGGTTGTTACATGTATATAGGATTTGTTTGTCACAAAAATAAACACCCGTTACAGATGAAGTGAAGTAATGATATAGGATTTGGTTTGGTGTGTGTTTATCGTTGGTCGGTTATAAATTGCAAGTGAAGTGAAGTAATTAACTTCTCTTCATCTACCATTTGTAAAATTAACATGAAGTAACTATTACTCTATGGGCTAAATTGGATTTATAATGATCTAAGTATTCTTACTTGTTCTAATTGATGTCTAATAACAAGCAATCTTTCGCTGGTGACGCTGTACCTTTATTAGTTTATTTTCTGTTTCTTTCTAGTGAAAACACAAGTTATTCGTAGTTGCAGCAATATGATTATATGGTTCACTATTATAACTGACTTAGATGTATCAAGCAAAGGTTAAAATATAAGTTTGGAGGAAAGAAATTTATATAATGTCTTAATAGATTTTATTCTCTTTGTTCATTTCTCGTGACCTTTTTGCTATATGTCGCTGCCCCTTACATATGTACTTTCGTATGATGACCGGATTTTAATGGATGAACAAGAAAAGAAACTACAATTGCCTCATTACAGGTTTGCTTTCTCCCTTATGTCATTTTTTCTGCATGTGAGGAAATAGGCATAAGCCAAACCAAAAGTACCCGTGAAACTATAACCGTCTAGTTTGGCCTTATGTCCTTATATCGATGTCATCGTCAAAGCTAAGGTTTGGATCATACAAGATACAAGAATGTTGACCGTCCAGTTTGGCCCAAAGCAAAAGTACCCATTTTAACCCAATTGGCCTTTACCTGCCTGTTTTTCGATCAACTCATGCTCATGGTTAGCGACTAGCTTATGGAGCATGCTCATGGTTAGCGACTAGCTTATGGAGTAACAATATCTTCACTAATATAAAAACTAGGTGGTTTAGCATTTACTATTGTATGTTGAGATTATTAAACATGTGAATCATTATCAATGTGCATAATGATGTGTAGTTGGGCGTTTGACTAGGCTAAGAAACAATACATGTTTTGTTTTGGTTTACTGGAAGTACAAATTCCTCTTGTCTACTGAATATCAAGATATTGAAAAATATGAACAGGTTTACTTTACTAGTTTGATTCACATATGAATAATAAATGATCTGTGTAATGATGCATGTTGCTTGATAATATTTTATTTTCTGTTTCGTAAACGATTTTGTTGTTTGTTGATCACGAGCTCTTTTTTGTTCGATTTCGAGTGATTTTTTGAATATCACAAAGAAAATATCTTTATGTTTATCAATTGCCTATAATATTTTGTTTTCTTTCTCATTATGTAGGAGTTTGTGGAAGACGAAAGATCAAAGCTTTTCAATGGATTTCAGCGGTATGGTGTAATTGTTGATGACAAAAGATCAAAGAAGTTTTCAATGATATTTTGTAAACATACTTAGAAATCTTTTATGTATGTTCCATGGTATGATATGTTGCATAATTAAGTATCAGTATGAAACAAAATGTTATACTATGTATGCTGCAAAATTAAAAATTATTATACTGTTAAATTTGTGTGTTCTGGTATAATACAACTACAAAATTTGTGTATTTAATTTTTTTTAATAACACAGGGTAAGAACTGTAAAATAGTCAAAATGCAGGGTTATCATTGTAAATTATGAAAATAAAAAGTGACATTTTAAAGCGTGGAGTTTTTATTGCTTTGCTGATGTTTTCAAGCCTAAAGAGCACCATTAATAGCGTGTAAAAACTTCTTAAAATTCTTCACTTTAAATAGCGTGGACAATTCATCATTTTGTCCACACTTTCAAACGTCACATTGAATTCAATTTGCCACGCTTATTAACGTTTATCAATTTGTGACGCCCAAATGCTCCACGCATGGGGACAGCGTGGACTTTAAATTTATTCGCACTTTTAACCGTGTAGATGTCTCCAAATATGTGTGTATAATTATATGCTTTTTTGTAGTGACTATATAATCATGTGGTGTGTTAGCTAATGTCATTTGTCACTAATTCCATCTCTCGAAAGTGAACATGCCGTGACCATGACTATACCACTAAAAGTTCTTCGAATTAATTAAAATGACACTTTTCAAGTTCATTGCTTGACCTTCGTACCTTTTCATTTGGACATCATATTATGTCGAGGTCTCGAGGATAAGATAAGAAAAACGAATGGCCAATATCCAAAAACTATTAGGTGAAGGCTCCAAATTTAGGTATGGCCCGGGCTAGTTGCAGGTCATACTCATTCTCCAAAACCAAACCTCATTAGCTGTCTCTTATATCACGTCTTCATCATCACAAAACCAATGACATAAATAGCCAGATATTACTACTAGGAAGACAACAATTTCAACTAAATTAAATGTAAACCGTCAATTCAGATTTCATATTTTTTATGACAAGTTAAACTGCAATAATTAGCCATAAGCCCATAAAAGAAATTGGATCGATCATGCATGTCAAACGTCGTGATAAATTTACTTCATTTCTTCCAAAGTTTTAAATGAGTAACCAGTTAAACCTCGTTAAAAAAAAAACCAGTTAAACCAATAAAATAATGCGAATGAACATGTTTACCATCTATAAAAGCTCTAAGACTAGTTTATATGGCCACCTTCGGCACCATCTCCATATCCGTCAGCCCGTATTGTATTGTTATAACGGGCCCAAGCCCGTGTCTAGAATCTTCTGTTATTGCTATATATTTGTACATTGTAAATCATTATTCAATCAATCAAATCAATTATTCCGATCTCATCAATCTCATTATCTTACATGGTATCAGAGGGTAACGATCCTCTAAATCCCTTAAACAACCGCGACTCTAATTTTTTCGGCCGTCGGCTTCAGCCGGCGGTCCGTAGCATGTGTATCTCATCTCCGTCCTCATCACTGTCAACAACCAAATACAACATTCTCAAACCCATCTCAACCAACCACAAAGATTCAAAACACTCAAACATCATTTTTATTTTTTTGTTTACACCACCTCGATCTTTCATAGCAACAAAACAAGCATTCAAGATGATCACTGATGGAGATCTGGGATTCATTCATAACTTTATGGGTATATTCATATTTGCCCTTGTCATAGCCTACCACTACGTTGTGTCCGACCCCAAATATGAAGCAAACTAAAGATGAAAACTTGTGTTGCCTGAGGTGTTGCATGTAGTTGTAGATACAGTTCAATCTGTCGGGATGATCAGTTTTTCTTTCATGCATTTTGTTGAACATTGAAATATTGCAAGGTGGATATTGGGCTTTATGGAGATAGGGAAAGATCATTACGACCGGCTGATATATTGCTTTATTCTTGGGATGATGGGCGTGATGTATGTGTTGATCTTACGGGGTCGTCGCCCTTGACGCAATCTGGGATGATTGATTTTGTGCCGGGGCGTGCGGTTATTGATGCCGCACAACGTAAACGTGTCAAGTACGATACTAAATGTGTTGATATCGGGTATGGTTTCATCCTCTTCTCTTTCTCTTCTTTTGGAGAACTTGAGAAGGATGCAGTAACCCTACTAAAGCGAATTCGACGATTCTCTATGACTCAAGACATTGGGGCACGTGCTGCGGTTCATATTTTTAATAGGATTGGTTTTGCTATTGCTAGAGGTGTGGGGGCCCAGTTGGTTTCTCGGCTCCCTACTAATTTCTTGTAAATTCTATTAGTTTTTAATAAAGTGATGTTTATAATAATAATAATAATAATAATAATAATAATAATAATAATAATAATAATAATAATAATAATAATAATAATAATAATAATAATAATAATAATAATAATAATAAATAAATAAATAAATAAAATAAAAATGGTGGATGTTTATGTTTTTCTAGAGAAAAACACGCTCCGTTTGTTTGGAAGGTTCTTTGTGAGTTGAAGTTTTAGAATCAACTTTCGTTTTCTCACATTTTCTTTTGTTACTGCATTAGTCTTAGTTCTAATTTCTTTTGTTTTAGTTGTAGGGGATACTTTGGGTTATCCCGTTTTTTTAGTTGTATGGGATACTTTAGATTATCCCGTTTGGTCAGGATACTTTAGTTTATCCTGCTTAGTAAGGGATACTTTGGTTTATCCCATTTGGTCAGGATACTTTGATTTATCCTGTTTAGTACGGATACTTTGGTTTATCCGGTTTGTTGCCTGCTGCTGAAGATGTGCTTTCGCTTGCTGTCGAATGTCTTCATCAACAATTATTTATTTGCTTTAATTTATTGTTTATTAGCTTTTAATCTTCAGTCCGAGCTTTCGCGATTTCGCCGCCCGAACTGCAGGGGAGTGTTAGCCCGTATTGTATTGTTGTAACGGGCTCAAGCCCGAGTCTAAAATCTTCTGTTATGGCTATATATTTGTACATTATAAATCATTATTCAATCAATCAAATCAATTATTCCGATCTCATCAATCTCATTATCTTACAATATCATCATTACATCGCTATTCAACACACCACAAAACATATTACTTATAGTCACCACTTAACCCACAACCAAACTAAAAATATAAAATTATATAACTTTATACAAACATATCTCATAATATACCCCACACACATTAACAAACCAAATAAATAATAGTAATAAAAACACTCATGAGAGCCACAATTTCTACACCACCATTACGGATACAAGAATGGGTAAGATAGAGGTGGTGGTGGGTGCCTTCTATAAGGCTCACGCGTGGAACGGTGAGGTGGTGTTGGCAGTGCATCACCCACCATAAAGAGCAGCCTAAGAAGTAAACCGAACCCATATCTATTTAGACATGAATTATAAGGTGTTGGGATTAACTTATCTTTTCAACTTTGTATGTAGCTTATTTAAAAGTTTGAAGGATTCCTATTATCTAAATCCCTATATACACTACAAACCAAATTGATCTGGTTGCTTAACAATATTTTTAAATCCATGCTTGAATTTGCTCAATCTTAGCTTAGCAAGTTCAAGCGCATAAACCCGTCATACGGTTTGTTTGGGAAGCTTATGCAATCCTAAAATAGGCTCACATGGATGAATTTACAAGTATGTCTCACATGTAATAACTATTGACTTGAAGTCAATGCCCTTAACTAACATGTTTGTTCAAAATGTCTCTTAGCCTACAACTTTAATCACTTTATTTGAATAAATTGTGTTTACATTATTGAAAGGCAAGAGTTTGGCAAAAGTGTGAAACAATCACGTTCGGTTTATAGCGAAGTTGAAAAGTCCTCTTCCGAATTTTCTACATCTTGATAAGGATTGGGCCCACACATACACTAAAGTGTCGGCTATATACTACTCGCTTGTTTCTAAAAGAAATAAAACAATGGTCTTGTATTTTTAGTTTATTTCATAATAAAGTTAGCATTATTACTTTTTGGATTAACACCAAATCAAATTGTCACATTTTGTGAATCAAGTAATCTCTATTAGTTTTTAAATCGTACTTTAGCAAAAACATAGTTCTAGACTTTTTTTACCTGATTTTCATTTCGGTTGTATTCTCTTTTATTGGTTTTTGCCTTTGTGGTTTGTAAAATCTTTGCCATATTCAAGAAAAGATAATTCTAATTTTTTGCCAAAAAACAATGTAGAGGTTTAAGACAAAGAAATCTGTTTATTTGTGTTTCAGTGAATGAACGGCCTCAAATGCAATATATATTTTTATCGTGAAGCGTTTGTTGTAAATCCGTGAATATACTCGGTTGAATTTTAGAGATTTTGTCCTCTAAAACACTGGAAAATTTCTTTTGTACCTTATTTTGACATGAAAAGTTAAAACAAATTGAATTAATGTAGAATTTAACAACTAATAAGAATAGTATAGAATCTTCAATAAAAGCTTACTAGACGTTGTAATTAGTCTTTATCATTTACGTCAGCTTAACAATTGTAATTCAATCGTCGGTTGATAAAGACTCGATACCAAATAACTTTTACTTTTTTTTTTTTTTTTTTTTTTTTTTTTTTTTTCATGCAAATTTCAAGTCAAGAGGAATCAGGAGTCAGGACTAATTTTTCATATGGGGGAAAAGGTTTAACTTTGTATTAATTTCAGGAACAAAGAACCTTTTATTATTTTTGCACCGATGATGAAGAACCTTGGAATAATCATTGTATTTCAGTGGTGTTGGTATCTTAATCTTTTTCTAATATTCCACTAACTCAAAAGGAGAAAAAGTCTCTTTTTTCATGACTTGACATCTACAACTAAGGGATCCTTTTCATCATTTCAAGATATAAATTTAACTTGAAGCAACAAATATTTATGATTTTGGGAGTAGAAGTTAAACTTCTGATTAACAGTGATATAATTATACATAAAACTTTATTGGCAAAAACAGGCAATGCGAAATCATGAATTAAAACATACAAAACACGATGTCGGTAGAGTAAGTTATGAAGTTGATTTTGTACGAAGGTGCATGTGAGCACATGCAACACACAACCTGTATTTGTCTTTTTAACAAATTTTTTGTATAATATAAGGACAGTCAGTGCTAAACTTGGACTCTTGCTATGTCTCAATCATTGTACAAGTCATTAACTATGAAAATAATCCATTAAATCACATTTTACCAAAGGGTACATATGGACAATCATTGGTGTTAGTTTGGGATTGATTACAATTCAGAAGTTTATGGTTCAACTAACTTTTTTCATCAATATTTAATTATTTGGAATAAACTGTTATTTTTTCTTTTGTGCATTACATAGACCAATTCCACAGTAACATTTTAGGATTACATCCTTTCATGAATTTTGTAATGATATTGCTTCCATACGATATAAACACATTGAACGTCTTTTTGTTTTATATTCGTAATAAATGGAATAATGTTTTTGTTCCCTTTTTATTACTCCCTCCGTCTCAAAATTATTGTCACCAGACAAGAAGCACATAGTTTAATAAAAGTGGGACCCCTATAAATTTCAACCACTCAAATAGAATATTCCTCCACTAAATTCTCTTTTTATTACCTAAAATAGAAGGTGGACAATTATTTTGAGACACCCAAAAAAGGAAATATGGACAATTATTTCGAGACGAAGGGAGTATTATATTGATGTAAAAATAGTGAACAGGTTGTGACAGTCGTATAGGCACACACTTCAAGCCACCTGGAGCAGATTTAATAAAAAAAGAAAAAATAAATAAATAAATTATTAACTTATTGGTTAGTACACTGCACAAACCTTCTATAGCACTGAAATCAATTATGATTTCATTAAGAAACATGTATTTCCTCAATATTTTGTCAATCTCAATATAAAATTTCATAAATAAAATCCCATCAATACATAACATGTCGACCACAAAAGAAAAACTGTAAATTTTGTTTATACAACGTTAAAAAAGAATATATGACATGATGCATTGTCACTAGTACAGTACAAGCCACCACAACACACTAAATTTCCATAAAAACCAAACCAAACCAAACCCCTTCCTACTGTCTACATTTCTTTAGCAAAACCAATTGCTGTCCACACTTCTTTCACACCTTAGTCCTAAAAAAAAAAAACACCACTATTGTCACCGCAGCTCCGCACCATGTCGGTCAAAGAATGCACTCATCATAAAAATAAACAGCGCAAGGCTCTCCGAAAACTATGTTCCGCCTTCCTAATCCTCGCGTTCCTCGTGCTCCTCACTTTCTTGATCACATGGGCTATTCTCCAGCCAAGAAAGCCTAGGTTTGTACTCCAAGACGCCACAATCTACAACTTCAACGTATCCGCCCCAATCTTACTATCCTCGAATTTTCAAGTAACAATCTCATCCCATAACCCTAACGACAGAATTGGGGTTTACTACGATAAGCTAGACACTTTTGCAATGTATCATAACCAACAAATCACTTATTTCACTGGGATCCAGCCTGTGTACCAAGGACACAAGGACACAAATGTTTGGTCACCTTTTATTTATGGGACTAATGTTCCTGTTGCACCTTATAATGGAGCATCCTTGACTCAAGATCAATCTAATGGCGCAATTATGATATATGTTAAAATGAATGGACGTGTTAGATGGAGAGTTGGCAGGTTTATTTCCGGGAGATATCATATTCATGTCACTTGTCCTGCTTATATCCCCTTTGGGAATAATAAGATGAGTTCCGTGATACCCGGGATCCAAGTTGGTACAGGAATGAAGTATCAGTTGTCGCAAAGGTGTAGTGTTAATGTGTGAAGAGATAATAACACGAGTTATGGAGTCACTATTCACGTATTCATGTTAATGAATCGACGTTGTACGTTAAGTTCTTTTTCGTTTTAACACTTTCGATATCTTTTTCGTTACTTTTATATAATTATTGGAAGCATACGATGAATTTGTAAATGTTGCTCGATGGGAATAAAGGAAAGGATAAGATGCCGAAAGTTATCGCATAACGTTGACAAGTTGTATGATATATATGATGATGAATTATAAATGTTACATATTTTTCCGGATAATATATCAAACACATTTTTCTAGCTATAACATCTCTATTATTGTTTGGTTGAATGTTACTGTTTTGCTCGTTTTGTTGGTAAAACTTTATTGGCACACCCATGGTATTAGGTATTAGGGTAATCATATAGTTGCTATTTACGAAAATGCAAAAGAAAGGAATCGGATGCACTTTCTAGTTTTAAGAGTTGGCCCATGAGAAATTTAATGGTTACTTTATGTGAGGTTTGATTATATTAGGTAAAGAAATTGAGCATCCCATGTGTGGTACGTGCGAATATGATGAAAAGTAACTAGCTAGACATGGTACAATTATCTAGAGCTAGCTTATGGAAATGGAAAAAATGTATATACTATAGATGTCACAACTCTATATATAATTTTGAGAAAGAAAAAATAATCACAATTTTATAAGCAATGATAATATGTAATCGTGGAGGGTGCATAATCAAAATTTTCAATGATATACTTTAAAATTTAAGGGATTTAGCCACGTTGAATAAATTTGAAACAAAAGCGGTTTTTATGCTTTTAAATCGTTTAGTTATTCACATTGTTGGATTTGTAGACTTGTAGTTTGGGGGTGTTAATGAGTCGAACTTTTAACGATTTATTCAAGCTCGAGCTCGAGCCTGATAAATATCAAACTCGAGTCAAGCTCGAACAAGTTTTTATGCTCGATTATACTAACGAGCCGAGCCTTAAAATGAAAATTTCTACTCAACTCGTTCGAAATCTCGTTAAGTTATCTCGAGTTGAACGAGCTACTCGAGTTTAACGAGCCGAACGAGCTAATCGAGCCATAAATAGTTTCTAAGTATTTTAGATTTAAAACTTCTCTTTTTATAAATTATAAATATAAATTGAATATGTAAGAGCGTTTAGATCTAGATTTTACTAAGACTTATTAGCACAGACTGATGGATTATGAAACTTGAAGTCGTTAAGAAACTCCTTACACTGTTGGCTTTACCTTATAGTCTACGTGTAAGCAAGCTCGGCTTCAGCTAATGACACGTCCCAAAACTTAGGCTTTTTTCCACACAAGCAATGTATCATATTTCCCAAGGTACAATTAACCACTTCAGTTTGACCATCAGTTTGAGGATGAGCGATACTACTAAAGTTCAAAGATGTACCTAAATGCCTCCAAAGTGTTAACCAAAAATGTGCAAGAAACTTACTATCTTGATCCAAAGTAATTGACTTTGGAACTCCATGTAAATAATAATATCCATAAATGACTTGTTTTTGGTAAGAGATGAATATTACCATATGTAACTTTTGCATTTTAATTGAGTTATTGATATCAGTGTTGTAAATATCGGTCTTGGCGGCCGATATATCAGTGATATATCGCTTATCGGCGGTCCACCGATACGATATTTCACTTATCGGTCAAATTTATCGGTTGGTCAATATCGGTCAAATATCGGTCAATATCGGTTATATCGGTCATATCTTGTAAAATATCGGTCAAATATCGGTCAAATATCGGTCAAATATCGGAATATCGGTTAAGAGTGGGAAATACATAACTAAATGCATATACAGTGTAAAATTTGTAATATTTATATAAAATATATAATTAAAAATATTAAATATAACAATAAAACTAATAAATATTTATAAATATGTATATAAAATATATAAATACCTATAAAAAAAATTAATTTCTTTATAATTTAGGGTCTCCGTTATATCACTGATATATCGCCGCCATAACCGCTATGGCGCTTGGCGGTGGTCGACCGCCGAGGGACCGCCGAGCGATATTTACAACACTGATTGATATAAGGAAAAATGAAGTAAAGTAAGGTAGACAAAAAATTCTTCTTTTTCCGCTCAATCAAAAATCCTCAACACCCAGGTGTAGGTCCGGGATACTCCTTTGTTCCATAGCCCTGGGGCTATTTACAACTATCCAATTAAGAATTCTCAGATGTACTAGTACTAGCAGTGCATCAAAGATGCAGTCATCGATTCTCCCGAGAGGCCACAATTGCTCATTTTCTATTTCACTCCCCGATGGGTGTTCTTTTCACCCTTCCCTCACGGTACTACTTCGCTATCGGTCACCCAGGAGTATTTAGCCTTGCAAGGCAACAACCTCTTAAAAGAATAGCATTTTAATATGCGTCGCATCCGAAGTCTTCTTACAAGCAATATGCACCACATCCGAAGTGTCTTATACACTTTTGTACAAATGCCCCAACACCCTTCTTCAATTGAGGCCAATAAAAACGGCCTTCCATGGAAGCAATATTCTTGTATTACGCCCCAAATGAGCACTTAACCCTCTCGCATGCACTTTTTTAATCAATTGACTTCTAAAGAAAATTATAGGAATACGCAAGCGATTTCCTTTAAACAAGTAACCATCAAACACAAGAAAATCACCGCGATGTTGCTTGGTTTTAATTTCCTCACAAGTGTCGCATATGTCTTCATCACTTGCATACAAACCTTTAAACGGCTCAAAACCCACAACATCATTACTAATAGTAACCGATAGAGTGGTTTTCCGACTCACTGCATCTGCCACTTTGTTACCTGTACTCGACTTATGTTTGATCACATACTTGAATTTCTCCAAGAAACTCGCCCACCGTGCATGTACTTTGTTTAAATACCTTTGAGTTCGAAAATATTTAAGAGCTTGATGATCCAAATAGACCAGAAACTCTCGTTGAATCAAGTAATGCTTCAACTTCTTCATAGCTTGAACAACCGCATACAACTCTTGCTCATAAGTCGACCACTTTTTTCGAGCTTCATTTAGCTCAAAAATCCTTGATTCCGATTCTCACTATGACACGCCACATGGCCTACTTTCTTGTGACAAAAAGCCCAATTCCGGTTCCACAAACATCACATTAACTTAAAAATATTATCAAATTTAGGCTAAGAAAATACCGGTGCAAATGTCAGTTATTCTTTAATAACCTTGAAGCTCTCTTTCGCCTCCTTAGTCCACTTGAATGAACCTTTCTTCAAGCAATTAGTAACTGGTGCCACAATACTACTAAAATCTCTAAAAAACCTTCTATCAAAAGTCGCTAATTCATGAAAACTCTGAACGTCGGTCAAGGTCTTTGCTGAAGGAAAATGCCTAAACGCCTTAACCTTGTCTTCATCAACATGATCCCATCCAAGCTAACATTTATTTGCATCTTGATAGCAGGAATTTTGCAAAATTCAAGTTTTACAATCCTCCTAGGTAGTGTACCTAATCGTTGTAGTATAGTATAGGCAAGACACGGGGGATTAATCGTTCTCCAAGAGAATAGTGTTGTGAAGGCCGAAGTGTATGTCGAGATAGGTCTAAAGGTGAGGGATGAGTTTTTTGTATTTTTATATTTTTTGAAAAGAAAATTAAAATCTCGGGGTTTGAAGAGTGAGCGTTTTAACTACTAATTAATTAAAACAAAACTAAATAAACTAAAATTAAACTAAGTATGCGAAAAAGTAAAATGGTAACTCTTATGATAGGAAAAACGTGTTTACTTATATTATCTTTACTCCGTAGTTATCTCTTAATGATTAGTCGAATTCTCACGTCCTTGTTTTAATTGGAGCATTGTATTCCTTATTATTGGTCGCAAGGAGGTGCCATGTACCCTAACTCTATGAACGTATAAGTCTCCCCTAAGAAAGCTTAAAGTCTATTAATAAGTCTCATAGGATCTACAAGCCACAATTCACGCAATAAATACAACGAGAAAAACAATTAGCGCACTCTATGGTTGCGTTTAATAAGATGGACAAGCTAGTACATATAAGAATTAAGCCAGTTTTCTTATCCTCACGCGAGAAACCAATTAAACAAGAGACGACAATCAATAATTAATAACTAGGTTTCATTCAGTCTAAGCAAACTTTAATAGATCTAGCCTAGCATGTTAAAGTGAATAAAAAAAATCATATAATCAAACAACACATAGACATATTTATGATTAGAGATGAATTACTTAACTTCAATAGAACATAGATTTAGTGGCTTTAAAAAGCCTTGCAAAAGAGCAGAAATTTGTTTAGCATTTCACCTCTCCAAAGTTTACATGAATAATGGAAAACATACGAAAATATATATAGTTTTACAACTGTGACGGCGTCACTTTATGGTTGTGACGCCGTCAGCTCACCGTAGTTAGGGTTTCTTTAGTTGCATTGTCGCCGTTGTGATGACGTCTCCTTGTGTCACTGACGCCATCAGGTTGTCTGACGTCGTCTCTCTTCAAAAAGTCTCAGTCGTCTCGTGTAATGTTTACTCTGAATCTTGATCTTTAAAAACAAGTGACGCCGTCAGGTTATAGGCTTGATCAAATGTTGTGAGCCGTCATATGTAAAATTTCCATCAAATCATCACATCCAAAAGCAAGTGACGACGTCACGTTGAGGTTGTGACGCCGTCTGTAGCCCTTTTCCATACTTTTTATGACTTTGTTGTTTTCTTGTCCAAATTAGTCCAAAACATGTCGGTTTCTAGCTTTTGTTCCCAAATACCTAAAATGTGAAAATGAATGATTTAAGGTAATAACTGATCACAAACGTACGAGTTTAGAGCTTAAATGACCCCCTAAAAATGCACGTTTTAAATCCTCATCAAATATCCCTACACTTTGGATTTGCTTGTCCTCAAGCAAATGTGCTTATATCCATTCAATTTACAAGTTAGGGTGCATTTAACATTGGTTTAAAATAGTTTACAACATTCACAAGCTCTACAATAGTCAAAACAAGCACGGAAATTATATACTAGCACCTCACATGAAGTGTTTTGGATTTTCTCATCTCTCGGGTGTATAAGTTGTATAACATGTATGGAAACGGGAAAATTAAAGACTCTCTACCTGTCATAGCACATAGATTACCATAGGCTTGATAAGGATCAAAACTCCACCGCTTTGGCGTAAGCACCTAGGATAAGCTATCAAAGTAGGCTTTTAAAAGGTTGTAACATTAGGTGTAAGAGTATGGAAAACACAGTTTGGTGGATATAGGCAATTTTACTGGTGGCAAGTCAATTATCTAGCTAATCATATGTAAAACATGGCGTTGTTAAGCCAAGACTCGACTCACTAACTTCTAACTCTTTCTGTATTTTTTTCTTGACTCTTTAACAAAAGATAAAAAGACGGGATGGTAGTCCGTATGGTTTTTTTTTCTTTTTTTCTCTTTTTTTTTCTTTTTCTATTTTTCTCATAGTTTCATCCCTACCATCCGCAAAATAATACATCAAAAGGGATTTATAGTTGCATCCCTACACTTGAACTCTTAAAGATATAAAAACTAACTAATGACCCGAATTAAGATGATCAAAACACGTGGAGTACTTTAAACATTTACATAGATATAATGTTACCAAACCCATGAGTCTCAATCATCCCAAAACTATATTTACAAGATATTACTCAACTTAGCAACCATGTAATCAACTAAACAATTAACTAAGGGTTTAACAAATAAGAATAATGCACTAAAAATGAGTTCATACAAGGTAGGTTAAGGAGATTTGGGTGTACGTTTGTTGGTGGATTGTAAACAATGCTCTTCATTAATATTTCGGAATCCACCAAAATATCATGAGAACCGTGAAAAGGATAGGCTTAGAGGGGTTAACTAGGGGCATTTTGTACTAAAATGAGTACATGGCAAGGGTGTGGGGTAATTACTCGACTGATGTAGCCAATGTAATTATATAAACAGGTTTAAAACAAGGGTTATCATAATGCCACTTATCATTTAGTTAATCCTAATCGCACGAATGTAGTCTCACTAGCGATCTCGGAATGCATCACAAAAACAAGTTCTAGAGTCTAATACTACCGGTACACTCATAAGCGTTAAAAGTAAATGCTTTTATCCTATATATCTAAAGACGAACCTAAAATTTTTGGGGTGAAATTTGAGTGGAAGGGTTTTTGTGCTAGCTATATAACTCCTATCCATGAGACGCTTTATTAAGACTAAAGTTTTACTCGTAAATGCCATAAATTTTTTTAAATTTGGTGCTAAAATTACCCTAACAAGTATTTCTTTCGGTTTATTATACAATTACTAGAAAACACGACAAATATCATGTAACGCCCCGACCCGCCAAGGGTAAAGGAATCACAAGTAATTGTGTCATATCAAAGCAAACACAAATAACCAAAAGAAAGTCTTAACATAAATGCGGAAAATAATCCAAGTCAAATGACTTCAATACATAGGTCCCAGCGGAAACGTAATAAACTTCAAACATAATATCCGAAATCAATAAGTCTAAATGGCATCATAAGAAATCAAAGCTAAAATCTCTAAGGTAAGTCCACTCAAGCACTCATCCCAAAGCAACCCAGCTTCCAATGCTTAGATACCTGCCGCGGAAGAAAAGAAAAGTGCGGCTGAGCTTCAAAAGCCCAGTGAACAGATATGAAAGCAAAAGCTAATACTAAACGATAACGGATACGAAATAAAGTGAATGAGCAATAACAAAATCTTTATCATTTTCAAAGCATAAGTCATAATTTCAAATGAAGTTTATAGTCAACTACCACGAGCCCAGAACTTATATCAGATCACATTCATAATCAATTAAGGCAACATTTGTAGGGGAGACCTACCAGAGTTATGAAGGACGTGCATGCACGCAGCATCAATCATCAGATAACATATAACATATAACATATAACAGATCTAGGATGCATCCATACGCCCCTTCCTACATATTCACAAATATGCTTCACCATCCAGAGACGTGGCAGAACATCACTCTACTGCCCTAGAGTCATATCAGAAGTGCATCACTGATACGGACATGGAACCCCCATGACTAGTTAAATATTTGGCTCGGGTGTCAAACTATCTTAGGTCAAATCAGAATGTCATAACTGACATAGATCATATTTTATCAGAAAATCATTCATATTTCCAAAATCATAGTTTTCATATCAGATAGTTCAAAATCAGATGTTTCATAATTCAGAAATCAGAGTTCAGATAAGCAATAGCTCAAACAAATCAGAATGGGTTCATAGCAAAGGCTTAGGAAAACCTAATACGAAAGAAAACATTAAGAGAAACCTTTACTGAAAAGGTCAGAATATCTGTACCTTATTCCAACGCAAAGATCGAAAAGCAGAAAGACGAAAAGCAAAGGATTACTCCCTCTTCACAGAACCTATAGACATTAACGGTCGTCCACGTTATTTATGATTCCATAATCGTCAAAATGGTCCTTTCAATATTTAGTATTCATACTTTAATGATCTTCATACTTTTAGGATTTATTAATGAGTCTTAAATATTTTATAATTAATGTTGTAGATTAGGGTTCGTTATATCATTTATTAAGGTCTAGGTTAAATGTGAAAATAGTTTTATAAGTCATAACTCACACACGAAATAACACTTACTATATTTAACTCAAACCCTAATATACTCTCATTTATGTTCTAGGGTTTCTTACTCTTTAATATCTCATTAATATGCATTTACTTTACATGTTACGTCTTAATGACTCGCTACTTAACCTAATACGTAATTAATAACCTTCTTTACTTTTACACTTTATCATGCACGTTTATGATTTCATGTGACCATAAGTTATTAGGGTTTAGTATACTTACACGCTTCCCATATTTTAAAACTAGGGTTTATGTTTACTTAACCCTTACTCATTAATTACACGTCTAAATCTCATGTTTACATGTTCGGTTCAACTAGGGTTTTCGGCTAGCATGTTTTACACAAGAACTAGTTCATCTAAACATGTTTCGTATACAAGTTATAATATTTACACCCTATTCGAAAGTCATGCATGCCTCGGTCCAAACTCATGCATGCTTCGGCTTTGCTTATCTCGACACAACCAAGACCCGATTCAATAACACTTATCACTTTACATGATCCTTATTAGTTATAAGTTAAATGGATTAGGGTTTCCTTGTTTCTTGGTTTACACCTCTCGGCCACAAACAAAAAGAACAAAACGCGACTAAACAAAGTATATCTCGACATATACATGCAAGGTACGTTAAAGGAAGACAAATAAACGATATACCTTCACTTGATTGAGCAAAAATCGACACCAATGGTGTGTTTGGGAGTCTCGGCCGAGCAAAGGAAGAAAAGAAAAGAGAGCAAATAAAACTAGGGTTTCAATTTAATGATTATGTGATGTATTTATAGTTGTAGTATTTGAGTTAAACTAGGAAAGTAATTGGGTTTGGGTTGGCTTGGGTCCAACCGAACACACATCAAACACAAAATGGGCTTCGGCCCCCCCTTGGCTCACACGACACAAAACAAACACCCTCTTGGTACTTGGCTTGGCGCAAAACAAAACAAAAGACACGAGTCCATTAAACAAACGAACGGCCCAACTTATTAGCGAAACATTTACGTCCTTCGTCGTACCAAAGTCGTTCACGAAATTATATTCGTTAAGTTTTATTTATTAGGTTTTTAATTTCGTACTTTATTATAAACGTGTTTTACGTATTTTATTATTCTTGGTTCCAAGGGTATTTTAGTCTTTATATAGGTTTTAGATTTTCGGGTTTTACAACTCTTCCCCTCTAAAAAAAAATTTTCGTCCTCGAAAATTGAAATGAAACGGAAACGAAAGCGAGAACGAAATGAGAACATACCGAACTATTCAAAGAAATGAGGATAACTAGCTCGCATCGACTCTTCGGTCTCCCAAGTAGCCTCACGCTCCGGGTGATTTTTCCAAAGAATCTTAACGAACGGAATAACTTTACTTCTCATGACTCTTTCTTGTCTTTCCAAAATAGCTTCTGGTTCTTCAGGCAAAGACATATCGGATCGAATCTGATCAAACGGATACGAAGCAACGTGTAATGGATGATAATTGTATCCCCTTAAGAGAGATACATGGAACACATCATGAACATGCGATAACTGAGGCGGAAGTGCTAATCGATACGAAACTTCTCCTATACGTTCCAGAATTTCAAACGGACCAATGAATCGAGGACTAAGCTTGCCCTTGATTCCAAAACGTTTCACAACTCTAAACGGCGAGACTTTCAAAAATACCCGATCACCAACACGAAATTCTAAATCACGACGATGCTTGTCGGCATAACTTTTCTGACGAGACCTAGCCTCCTTTAACTTTTCTCTAGCAACAGCTACTTTCTCATTAGTGATCTCAATCATTTCCGGACCTTCGATTAGACGTTCACCTACTTCATCCCAACAAGTAGGTGATCTACATTTCCTTCCATAAAGAAGTTCAAACGGTGCTGCCTTAATACTAGCATGCCAACTGTTGTTGTATGCAAACTCTACCAAACACAAATATTCATCCCAGCTGCCAGTCCATTCCAAAGCACAAGCCCTTAGCATGTCCTCTAAGGTCTGAATAGTCCTCTCTGACTGACCATCTGTTTGAGGATGAAAAGCCGTACTAAAATTAAGTCGAGTACCCCAAGCTTTTTGCAAACCCTTCCAGAAACGAGAAGTAAAACGCGGATCCCTATCTGACACAATAGCCGTCGGAGTACCATGAAGTCTAACCATCTCTTGTTGAAAAATCTCTGACAATCTGCCAATACCATAATCCTTTCTAATTGGTAAGAAATGAGCAGATTTGGTTAGTCGATCAACAACCACCCAAATCGCATCATGCTTCTTCTTAGTAAGAGGTAGTCCAGTCACAAAATCCATAGATATCTTATCCCACTTCCATGTCGGAATATCCAATGGTTGTAACAGTCCACTAGCTCTTTGATGTTCGATCTTCACTTGCTGACAAATCATACACTTCGACACAAACGTCGCTACATCTTGCTTCATGCCGTTCCACCAGAAATACTGTTTCAAATCCCTATACATCTTGGTAGAACCAGGATGGATAGTGAAAGGAGAACTATGAGCTTCAGTCATAACTTTCTCACGAAGTACTTGATCATTGGGAACGCAAAGGCTATCTTCATACCATATGATTCCATCGTTATCAACCTTAAATTCCATCTGCTTACCTTCTTCAACATTCTGAGCTACGGCCCACAACTCGCCGTCATCTTTCTGAGCTTCCTTAATTTGCAGTATAAGGTTCGACTCCACCTTCATACTAGCCCAGTATCCACCAAAACCTCGTACGCACAACTCAACATCCAAACGCTCTAAATCACGAATGATCCTAGGCTCAATCTCAATACTTGCAATCATACCTGATTTCCGGCTAAGTGCGTCAGCAACTACATTAGCCTTACCAGGATGGTAGTGTCATAATCCTTAAGAAGTTCTAACCATCTTCTTTGTCTCATATTGAGTTCCTTTTGAGTGAAAATATACTTGAGACTCTTATGGTCGGTGAAAATATCGCACGTCTCTCCATACAAATAATGTCTCCAGATCTTCAACGCGAACACCACATCAGCTAACTCAAGATCATGAGTTGGGTAATTCTCCTCATAAGGTTTCAGTTGTCTTGAAGCGTAAGCTATCACCTTACCATGTTGCATCAAGACACAACCCAATCCTTTCTTAGATGCATCGCTATAAATTTGATACCCTCCAGAACCAGATGGAAGAGTTAAAATAGGAGCGGAAACCAACCTCCGTTTCAATTCTTCAAAACTCTTTTCTCTTTCATCCGTCCACACGAACTTTTCACCTTTCCTCATCAATTGGGTTAAAGGCAAAGCTAAACGAGAGAAACCTTCAACAAAACGTCGATAATATCCAGCCAGTCCTAGAAAACTCCTGACCTCAGTCACTGTCGTAGGTCTTGGCCACTTAGTGATAGCCTCAACCTTAGACGGATCCATGGTTATACCATCAGCTGATACGATATGACCAAGGAAAGCGACTTGTCCTAACCAAAATTCACACTTCGAGAATTTGGCGTACAACTTCTTCTTCCTCAGAATCTCCAAAACTATCCGGAGATGTTGTTCATGCTCTTCTTCAGACTTAGAGTAAACCAAAATATCGTCGATGAAAACAATAACGAACTTATCGAGAAACTCATGGAAAACACGATTCATCAGGTCCATAAACACAGCAGGCGCATTCGTCAAACCAAAAGGCATAACGAGAAACTCATAATGACCATATCTGGTACGAAACGCGGTCTTAGGAACATCTTGTTCCTTCACACGTAGTTGATGATAACCAGACCTCAGATCAATCTTAGAAAAGAACTTAGCTCCTTGCAGTTGATCAAACAAATCGTCTATGCGCGGAAGAGGATAACGGTTCCGAATAGTAATTCGGTTGAGTTCACGGTAGTCGATACATAGACGCATACTTCCATCCTTCTTCTTTACAACAACACAGGTGCGCCCCATGGAGAAACACTAGGTCGAATGAATCCATTATCTATCATCTCTTGCAGCTGTTCCTTCAACTCCTTCAGTTCTACAGGTGCCATACGATACGGAGCTTTTGAAATTGGTTTAGCACCAGGGATTAACTCAATGCTAAACTCAACTTCTCGAGCTGGAGGAATTCCAGGGAGTTCATCGGGAAAAACGTCGGTGAATTCACAAACAACGGAAAGGTTTTCAATGTTAGGACTCTCCAAAGATGTGTCCTTAACAGATGCTAGAAAACCTTGACACCCATGAGCAATCATGGTCCGTGCCTTCATAGCAGAAATGAGCTTAACAGATTTGAGTGGTTTAGAACCATAATAAACGAATTCAGGATGTTTTACGTCTCCAAAGATCACAGTTCTAGCATAGCAGTCAATGGAAGCTCTATGATAAGCCAACCAATCCATGCCTAGAATGATATCAAAGTCGACCATATCGAGAGGATACAGATGTGCAGGGCGAATACGATCATCAAAACGAAGAGGACACTTAACGTATTTATGATCAATAATCATGTGGTTTTTCATAGGCGTAGATATCGATAAGTGATTCGTTAGTGGTTGTGGTTTCATATTAAGTTTCTTAGCACATGTGACAGATATGATGGAGTGTGTGGCACCGGTGTCAAATAAAACGAAGACAGAATAATCATCAATGAACAGAGTTCCCGTAATGGTACTTGAAGTATGCTCCGCCTGATTCCGAGTAGTAGCATAGACACGTCCAGTAGTAGGTGGCGGCTTGGTGTAGTTTCCAGGAATCGCCGGGTTCCTCTTAGGGCAATCCTTGATCTTGTGAGTAGTGGAACCACAAGAGAAACATCCACCAGTGGCCTTGAAACACGGTCCCGGATGAGCCTTTCCACAAGTAGTACAGATAGGTGGGGGAGGCAAAACTTCAGCTGTCCTTTGCTGACCAGAAGATCCTGAAGCACGACCCTGATTCGATCCTCGAGTCGACTGATCTTTGTTGTAACGCTGGTTATTGTTACCCTGATTCTGACGATCATTTCCATTCTTACCAGCAGCTCTGCTATCCTGACCCCTCGCCTCAGGGCGCCTAGAGTCCACATTCCTTCCCGACTGACCCCGCTGATCATAACCCTTATCCACTTGTCCCCTCGAATCATAACTCCTGCCAGTATTTCCCTTATACTCATTACTTTGAGTCCTACCTTGAATCCGATCACCATCGCGATTACGTTTGTTGTAACCTGAACCCTCATGAAAGATCTCAATGTTACGAGCTGCATCATTGCAGGCCGACACATCCTCATAGTCAGTGTTAAGCAGTCGGTCCAACACCCACTTCTTCAGTCCCCATTTGAAATGCTTAGCTTGGCGCCTACCATCTCCAGCAATCGCTCCAACAAAGCTTACCAACCTCATAAACCTACTCATGTACTCATTGGAGTTCTCATTATCAAACTGGTAGATCGCCTGATAATCCCTCTCATACCTTTGCTGTTCAGCATCAGGGAAGTAACGGTTATAAAAGATAGTCCGAAACTCCGCCCAAGTACAAGTAACAGCGAAAGCATCTCCTCCTCGTGCTTGTTTCAATGCTTTCCACCAATTCAAAGCATCACCTTCCAATTTGAATGCAGCTAAACGAGTCTTAAATCCATCTCCACAACCCAGTACTTCAAACAGCTTCTCAACATGAGTGATCCAGTCCTCAGCTTCAGTGGGAGTAGCAGCAGTGCTAAAAGAAAGAGGCTTGAGCTTACCGAAACGCTCGAGCCAAGTATGTATGCCGACGGGTTGAGCACCTCCACCGCTTCCCGAAGGTTCACCAGTCTGATTCCGAATATTGTTGATCACCTGTTCCATCATCTCAGGTGTAGTCAAACCAGGGAAGAGAGAATTGAGAGCATTCGCAATCGCAGCATCCATGTTAGGAGCATCATCGTCTCCATCCAAATTCTGACGAGTTCGAACCATCTGAATGATATTCAAACGATTGGCAAAAGAACAAAGGTGAGATACGAAATGGAAGTTCGCAGAAGGAAACCTAAGTCTACCCAATCCTCACAGGTCAAATCTTAATTCTAAGGGATAACTTAAGGTTCTTATGTTCACAGGTCCTGACTACAAGTCGTTAACCTGGGCTCTGATACCATAAATTGTAACACCCCGACCCGCCAAGGGTAAAGGAATCACAAGTAATGGTGTCATATCAAAGCAAACACAAATAACCAAAAGAAAGTCTTAACATAAATGCGGAAAATAATCCAAGTCAAATGACTTCAATACATAGGTCCCAGCGGAAACGTAATAAATTTCAAACATAATATCCGAAATCAATAAGTCTAAATGGCATCATAAGAAATCAAAGCTAAAATCTCTAAGGTAAGTCCACTCAAGCACTCATCCCAAAGCAACCCAGCTTCCAATGCTTAGATACCTGCCGCAGAAGAAAAGAAAAGTGCAGCTGAGCTTCAAAAGCCCAGTGAACAGATATGAAAGCAAAAGCTAATACTAAACGATAACGGATACGAAATAAAGTGAATGAGCAATAACAAAATCTTTATCATTTTCAAAGCATAAGTCATAATTTCAAATGAAGTTTATAGTCAACTACCACGAGCCCAGAACTTATATCAGATCACATTCATAATCAATTAAGGCAACATTTGTAGGGGAGACCTACCAGAGTTATGAAGGACGTGCATGCACGCAGCATCAATCATCAGATAACATATAACATATAACATATAACAGATCTAGGATGCATCCATACGCCCCTTCCTACATATTCACAAATATGCTTCACCATCCAGAGACGTGGCAGAACATCACTCTACTGCCCTAGAGTCATATCAGAAGTGCATCACTGATACGGACATGGAACCCCCATGACTAGTTAAATATTTGGCTCGGGTGTCAAACTATCTTAGGTCAAATCAGAATGTCATAACTGACATAGATCATATTTTATCAGAAAATCATTCATATTTCCAAAATCATAGTTTTCATATCAGATAGTTCAAAATCAGATGTTTCATAATTCAGAAATCAGAGTTCAGATAAGCAATAGCTCAAACAAATCAGAATGGGTTCATAGCAAAGGCTTAGGAAAACCTAATACGAAAGAAAACATTAAGAGAAACCTTTACTGAAAAGGTCAGAATATCTGTACCTTATTCCAACGCAAAGATCGAAAAGCAGAAAGACGAAAAGCAAAGGATTACTCCCTCTTCACAGAACCTATAGACATTAACGGTCGTCCACGTTATTTATGATTCCATAATCGTCAAAATGGTCCTTTCAATATTTAGTATTCATACTTTAATGATCTTCATACTTTTAGGATTTATTAATGAGTCTTAAATATTTTATAATTAATGTTGTAGATTAGGGTTCGTTATATCATTTATTAAGGTCTAGGTTAAATGTGAAAATAGTTTTATAAGTCATAACTCACACACGAAATAACACTTACTATATTTAACTCAAACCCTAATATACTCTCATTTATGTTCTAGGGTTTCTTACTCTTTAATATCTCATTAATATGCATTTACTTTACATGTTACGTCTTAATGACTCGCTACTTAACCTAATACGTAATTAATAACCTTCTTTACTTTTACACTTTATCATGCACGTTTATGATTTCATGTGACCATAAGTTATTAGGGTTTAGTATACTTACACGCTTCCCATATTTTAAAACTAGGGTTTATGTTTACTTAACCCTTACTCATTAATTACACGTCTAAATCTCATGTTTACATGTTCGGTTCAACTAGGGTTTTCGGCTAGCATGTTTTACACAAGAACTAGTTCATCTAAACATGTTTCGTATACAAGTTATAATATTTACACCCTATTCGAAAGTCATGCATGCCTCGGTCCAAACTCATGCATGCTTCGGCTTTGCTTATCTCGACACAACCAAGACCCGATTCAATAACACTTATCACTTTACATGATCCTTATTAGTTACAAGTTAAATGGATTAGGGTTTCCTTGTTTCTTGGTTTACACCTCTCGGCCACAAACAAAAAGAACAAAACGCGACTAAACAAAGTATATCTCGACATATACATGCAAGGTACGTTAAAGGAAGACAAATAAACGATATACCTTCACTTGATTGAGCAAAAATCGACACCAATGGTGTGTTTGGGAGTCTCGGCCGAGCAAAGGAAGAAAAGAAAAGAGAGCAAATAAAACTAGGGTTTCAATTTAATGATTATGTGATGTATTTATAGTTGTAGTATTTGAGTTAAACTAGGAAAGTAATTGGGTTTGGGTTGGCTTGGGTCCAACCGAACACACATCAAACACAAAATGGGCTTCGGCCCCCCCTTGGCTCACACGACACAAAACAAACACCCTCTTGGTACTTGGCTTGGCGCAAAACAAAACAAAAGACACGAGTCCATTAAAAAAACGAACGGCCCAACTTATTAGCGAAACATTTACGTCCTTCGTCGTACCAAAGTCGTTCACGAAATTATATTCGTTAAGTTTTATTTATTAGGTTTTTAATTTCGTACTTTATTATAAACGTGTTTTACGTATTTTATTATTCTTGGTTCCAAGGGTATTTTAGTCTTTATATAGGTTTTAGATTTTCGGGTTTTACATATCAAGTAAGTGATTAGTTTACAAGGCGTCCCTTTTTTTTCCTTACCTTAAATTGAACATTGTCCTCAATGTTCTTAAAAAAAGTACCAAAGTTATGATAATGGGAAAAATAAAAGAGATAAGAGAAACTAATACGCCCCTGAATTGCTCGGCATGGACGATAATATGGTTAAATCCACCCCCAAGAAGATAAGATTAATGATACGCTTCTCTTCAAATATCCACTTGAATCTTCTTGTCCAATATAACCTGTAAATCCCTGAGAAAACAAACATGAAACCATGCATAAAATCAGCGGTAAACACTATATATAATAAAAACTATCCAAAAAAGCGAATAAGATATAATGCTTGTGATAACGCTACACGTGTTGTTCGGGGTCAAAGGAACTTCCTTTTCGTCGAGCAAGTTTTTCAACACCCTAGGCAGTGAACCTAATCGTTGTAGTGTAGTATTAGGGTAAGCCACGGGAATTGATATCGTTCTCTAGGGGAATAGGAATGCTAGTGAGAAGTTACTACGCTAAAGTTGGGGTTGAGGAAGATTATTTTTTTATCTTTTTATGTTTTTTTTAGGAAATGGAAAGGTACGAATCTCGGGGTTTGGATTTGGGGGTTGGTATTTCTACCGATTACTCTACTCGTCTAATTATCTAATCTAAGGTGTATGTAGTCTATGTCTAATTATTGTGTGCTCGTATGATGATTTAAAGATGTGTTTACTTAGGTTTTATTACTCCTTAATTATCTCCTATTGATGGTTGAATTGTCACGTCCTTATTCTTAATCGCGTTGTGTGTCTAAAGTCGTAGGGTATGCGTTTATCCCTAACTCTTTGAAACTACCAAAGGTTATCGCCTACAAAATCTCTAGGATTTATAAACTTAACTCTAAGGTACTCTTCGGATGGTTTAGCCTACAATGACTCTAGGTACTATAAGCTAAGGTTCAACAAAGATTAATCAAGCATTAACTACACAACGGATGACCTATCGCAATACTAGATCATTAACAATTAAGATAAGAGACAACCAATCAATATTCAATAATTAAGTTTCATATTCCCTAAGCAAACACACAAGTAAATTAGCCGGACATGGGAAACATGCAAGCATACACACAAGTAATTGAAGACATAATTGAATTAATGAAGTAAAACACTTATCTTGGTGTAAGATAGGGTATGGAACCCTAAAATACTATACAAGACAGCCTTGGTTCGGTTTAGGTTTTTACTCCAAAAGATTACACACTGAAAACTAAAAAATTCGGATTCTATATATAAGATTACATATGCGACGGCGTCACCCTTTGATTTGTGACGCCTTCGGGTCGCCGTCATTAGGGTTTCATCTTGGCCATGTTAGTCTTGCGACGGCGTCACCTTATGCTTGTGACGCCGTCCCCTTCAGTCTTTGACGTCGTCTGGATCAAATCTAGGTCGTCTGAGTTGCGACGCCCTACTCTTTTAAAACCTGAAGCCGTCGCTTGTAAATAAGCAATTTGGCTACTGAGCCGTCATAAAAGTAGTCCGACGGCGTCGCAGATAACACCTGACGCCGTCACCTTCAGTTCCAGCAGCCTGAGTGTCTCGATTATTGACTTTGGCCATTTTCTTTGTATATTCACGCCTTTTCGTCCGAATAAGTGTCATTCCAGCATTTTGCCTTCAAGATACCTAAAAAGTGAAAAGGAACGATATTAAGTAATAACGGATACAAAAGTGATCAAATAAGGGCTTAAACGACCCCTCAAAAAGGTATATTTTAAAACCTTATCAAATATCCCTACACTTGGTGTTTGCTTGTCCTCAAGCAAATGTGCTTTTAGCCAATTAATTTATAAGTTAGGGGTCATGAAGCATTGGTTTAGAACAATCCACAACACATATAAGCCCCGCAAAAGTCATAACAAGCACGGAAATTACATACTAGCACCTCACATAGGGTGTTTGGATACTCACATCTCTCGGGTGTATATGAAATATAACAAGTTGGAAATGGAAGATAAACACTCATTTACCGGTCCTAGTACATAGATTACCATAGGCTTGAGACTAGATCAAACCTCCATCGCTTTGGCGTAAGCACCTAGGAAAGACTATCAAAGAGGTCTTTTAAAGGGTTGTAATGTTAGGCTTACGGTAGGGAAACAAAGGGTTTGGTGGGATAGGCTATTTAGTGGTGGCAAGTCAAAAATCTTTATGTTACAAGCATGCGAAGAATGGCGTTGCTAAGCCAAGACTCGACACTCTAGACTCTAGATAACTGAAATAAATAAACATAAATTGAAAGATAGATGTAGGATGGTAGCCCGTATGTTTTTTTTTTTTTCAACACTCTATTTTTTTCTTTTTCTCTTTTTTCTATTTTTTTTTCGATTTTTTTTTCATACACTTTTACTCCACCATCCTCTATGATAACATCAAAATGATAAGGATTTATAGGCACATCCCTACACTTGAGTTTTTATTACTCTAACACTAATATGACCCGAATTGAAAAGATCAAAACACTTGGAGTACATTATTATGCAAATAAAGGGAATTTGAATTTAACGTTCCCTTCCCGTCATTTCACAAACTTTAACTTTTCCCATGAATCCCAATCGTCCCAAAACTGTGTACAAAGGATATGACTCGACTTAGCAACTTATGCAAGCAACAAGATAATTGAACTAAGGGTTTAGGGTGATAACAATAATGCACTAAAAGTGAGTGCATATAAGGTAGGCTAAGGCGATTTGGGTGTACATTTGGGGGTGGGGTGTAAACAATGCTCTTCATTGATATTCCGGAAAACCGAAACATCACGAGAACCGTGAAAAGGATAGGCTCTGAGGGGTTAACTAGGGGTATCGTGTACTAAAGATGAGTACAACGCAAAGGTGTGGGGGAATTACTCAACCGATTTGGAAGAATTAATTATATTACAGGTATTAAACAATGGTTATCCTAATGCCTCTTATCATTTAGTTATTCCTAACTACACAAGTGTAGTCTTACTAGCGATCTCGGGATGCATCACAAAACAAGTTCTAGAATCAATTATACTACCGGTTCACACACTAAGCATTAAAGATGAATGCTTTAATTCCTACTAATCTAAGGGCTATCCTCACATTTTGGGTGGAATTTAAGTGGTAAAGGGTTTTTGTGATAGTCATATAACTTCCTATCCATGAGACGCTTTTGTTAAGACTAATGGCCCACTCCTATATGTCATGAAAAATTTTAAATTTGGTGCCAAAATTACCCTAACCGACATTTTCTCATGGTTTATTACACAAATGCAATTGGACAAAGCAAATAATCAAGGATAAGCATAGTTTCAAAGTTCCCGTTTTATTTTCCCTCCCTACACTTAAACTGAACATTGTCCACAATGTTCCCCGAAAGTATCAAAGTTATGATAATGGAAGGTAATAAAATATGAAAGAAACTAGTACTCCCCTGATTAGCTCGGTAGGATCCGTGTAAAGTGGTGGTTACATCTTTCTTCAAGAAGAACGTTTTGCTTGAAAAGCTCCTTCTCATATTATGTATCTTCTTCTTGGTAAATTAAACCTGCACACTTGAAGAAAACAAACGAAACCTTCACGTAAAATCGGCGGTAATAATATATATAGGACTCTACTAAACTAGGATATAATGCTTGTGGAATGGATGTTTACGGAATTTCTGGAAAATTAAGACCTGGAAAATTCCAAAAAATTATAAGTAGCTCAGAAAACGAGAAAAATTAATCAGTTGTTTTTGCTCCTTCCTGACGCCGTCAGGTTGCGATCTTGACGCCATCAGGTTATCCTGACAAAAAATGGTCTGCGATTTTCTGGAAAAAATTCTGGAAAATTTACGTCTTTAGAATCTGGAAAAATTTCCTGCAAAACATCCATTATGACTCGATACAAGCATTTGACTCGAAGAAACACACATGTATATCTTTTAATTAATTGAAATTCTCATGTTTACGTTTCTTTTGAAAACGTGTGTAATCCTCCCTACACTTATCCCTTATGTAAAATACCTTTATATGTAATTAAGGCGAGATTAAAAACAAAATAAAGCATTTTTACAAATTTAAACATGAGAATAAACAATCAATAAAAGATATATGACACAAACAAGCAAACAATTAAGCATGGGTTGCCTCCCACGAAGCGCTTTTCTTTATTTATGAGTCTTGTAGCTAGACTCGTAGTCGTGCCCCTACGTAACTTCATTACCGTCACCTTCTTCCTCATGACGGTCTCTAGTGGGTATTTCCATATTGTAAAAGTGCCCTATGATGCACCTTTCTAAGATTTCGTCCTCTCCCCACTCAGTTCTATCTTCCGGTCCTAAGTTCAAGCAATCCTTATAGAAACCGAAAATCTTGGCCATAACATAATCCACTCCTTTCTCCTTATCCTCCTCATTCCTATAATAGACCGATAGTTTAAGTTCCTTTTCATCATTGGAGAGTGATGAAAACTTCTCAATCTTAAATGACATTTCGTAAGCTACATCATCGGTCTCATACTTGAATCGCACTATTCCTAATGAGGGATCATAAGTCATCCCGGTATTTTCTAAGAAAGGTTTCCCTAGAATAACGTGGGACAAACTAGGATCTATGGTCGTACTAATATCATCCACTATTATAAAATCTGTAGGAAACATGAAACTACCTACATAGACGGGCAATCCCTTAACTATACCAAGAAAATTGCAACTAACCCTAGGATTATCGGGATCTTGCCTAGTTGGGATAGGCTTCTTCATTACCTAATTATAGTAGGTGCTAGTCATTATGTTTATTGGGGACTTGCGGTCAATGTAGGCCTTTGCCACGAAAAGGTGTCCTATGCAACATGGTATGTTAAGATTCCAAGGGTTCCCAAACTTGATCCTAGGGCTTCTCCTAACATACATGTGACGGAGGTCACGCACTAAGTGAGGGTGACGAGATAGTTCTTCTTCCATAGGAAACTTATTGAAATAGTCATTGTCTACTTCATCTTCTTCCTTGGTTGTTCCATTCCTAGGTGTTTCACTAACCTCAAGTATTGTCTCATGTTTCGCTTCGTCATTTGTTCTATTAGGTTTTGCTAAGGTGATGGTATTGACGAATTGAACGTGCTTGGCTAGCTTACTTGGGTGCTTAATCTCTACACCGGAAGCTTCGGGAGTTGAGATAGCATTAACCTTCCTATCACTATTGGTCATGGCTTTCAAGAGGTTATCTATCTTCCTATCCATCTCGGCTTGTTGTTGGTTAAAACGGTCCGAGAGCTTAGCTATTTGAGCTTCTTGGGATGCGACTAGGTGTTGCAACATCCCTTCAATGTTTTGTTGGTTAGGGCCGTGAGATGGGGGCCATGAGAAATCATTGGAAGTGAATTCTTTGGTTTGTCCCGAATAGAAGTCGGGCTTGCCCTTCCATGCTTCTCGGGCATCATTAAAAGTCCTAGGTCCGAGTATTGTAGGGAATCTTCCTCCCGTTCCATTAGTACGCGAGGAGGCGTAGTCAACGGAAGCTTGTTCGGGGAATTTGGTGCAAGTGCGCATGTTATGAGGATCACTACACGGCTCACACGAGGAAGAAACTTTGTTCACATGGCGTGAAGACTTAGGATTTTCGTAGGAGCTCATTAGGAATTTAACTTGATCTTCAAGCTCGAGCATCCTACGGTCGGAAGATTGTGAGTCAATGGGAGGCAAGGAGATTGCCTTAACGGTTTTGGGCAACTCACGGGGGTCATTCCAACTTTCGTTGTCATAGAGAGCAAGGTCCTCTATTATACCCCATGATTCTTCCGCGGTGAGATCACTAAGTTTTCCACCGGCCGCTTAGTCAATGGATCGCTTGGTGGGGAAGTTGACATGATCATAGAAGAGTTGGACTTGGAGCCAAAGATCAATGCCGTGATGAGGTACTTTATGGAGTAAGTCCTTGAATCGAGTCCATGCTTCGTAGAGAGATTCACCTTGACGTTGTTGGAACATCAAGATATCATTCCTAAGCTTAGTGGTTCTCCCCGGTGGGAAAAATTGAGCAAGGAAGCGAGAGGTGAGATCATCCCATCTTGAGATGGAGCTGGCGGGAAGTCGCTCAAGCCAATTACTAGCTTGGTCCCGTAGAGAGAATTGGAAGAGAAGCTGACGCGTGGTCTCCCGAGTAGTAGCATCGAGGTCGATGGAATCGATAATTTTAAGGAAATCCTTAAGATGCTGATTAGGATCTTCAGAACGAAGTCCATGGAATGCACATCCGTATTGCACCAACCGGATGGTGTCGGATCGCAGGGCCGTAGTTTGGGCTTGGTCGGGAAGTTCAATGGTGTTCCTATAGCCTAGGTGGCTTGGTCTCGAGTATTCACCAAGAGTACGGCCTCTTGGCGGGTCATTTGGTGGTAGGTTGATGAATGGTGGTTGGTTATCACCTTCCATGATGAAAAGTGATGAGGCTACGAACAAAGGTCATGAAGAAGGGGGATAGACTACGAGGAAGCTAAAAATGGGAAAAAATTTACTTGATAGGAATCAAGCAAGGAAACCTAAACGAGGTGGACTCCTAACTAGCTATTCTATTCCCCGGCAGCGGCGCCAAAAACTTGATAACGCTACACGCGTCGTTCGGGGTCAAAGGAACTTCCTTTTCGTCGAGCAAGTTTTTCAACACCCTAGGCAGTGAACCTAATCGTTGTAGTGTAGTATTAGGGTAAGCCACGGGAATTGATATCGTTCTCTAGGGGAATAGGAATGCTAGTGAGAAGTTACTACGCTAAGGTTGGGGTTGAGGAAGATTATTTTTTATCTTTTTATGTTTTTTTTAGGAAATGGAAAGGTACGAATCTCGGGGTTTGGATTTGGGGGTTGGTATTTCTACCGATTACTCTACTCGTCTAATTATCTAATCTAAGGTGTATGTAGTCTATGTCTAATTATTGTGTGCTCGTATGATGATTTAAAGATGTGTTTACTTAGGTTTTATTACTCCTTAATTATCTCCTATTGATGGTTGAATTGTCACGTCCTTATTCTTAATCGCGTTGTGTGTCTAAAGTCGTAGGGTATGCGTTTATCCCTAACTCTTTGAAACTACCAAAGGTTATCGCCTACAAAATCTCTAGGATTTATAAACTTAACTCTAAGGTACTCTTCGGATGGTTTAGCCTACAATGACTCTAGGTATTATAAGCTAAGGTTCAACAAAGATTAATCAAGCATTAACTACACAACGGATGACCTATCGCAATACTAGATCATTAACAATTAAGATAAGAGACAACCAATCAATATTCAATAATTAAGTTTCATATTCCCTAAGCAAACACACAAGTAAATTAGCCGGACATGGGAAACATGCAAGCATACACACAAGTAATTGAAGACATAATTGAATTAATAAAGTAAAACACTTATCTTGATGTAAGATAGGGTATGGAACCCTAAAATACTGTACAAGACAGTCTTGGTTCGGCTTAGGTTTTTACTCCAAAAGACTACACACTGAAAACTAAAAAATTCGGATTCTATATATAAGATTACATATGCGACGGCGTCACCATTTGATTTGTGACGTCGTCAGGTCGCCGTCATTAGGGTTTCATCTTGGCCACGTTAGTCTTGCGACGGCGTCACCTTATGCTTGTGACGCCGTCCCCTTCAGTCTCTGACGTCTTCTGGATCAAATCTAGGTCGTCTGAGTTGTGACACCCTACTCTTTTAAAACCTAAAGCCGTCACTTGTAAATAAGCAATTTGGCTACTGAGCCGTCACAAAAGTGGTCCGACGGCATCGCAGATAACACCTGACGCTGTCACCTTCAGTTCCAGCAGCCTGAGTGTCTCGATTCTTGACTTTGGCCATTTTCTTCGTATATTCGCGCCTTTTCGTCCGAATAAGTGTCATTCCAGCATTTTGCTTTCAAGATACCTAAAAAGTGAAAAGGAACGATATTAAGTAATAACGGATACAAAAGTGATCAAATAAGGGCTTAAACGACCTCTCAAAAAGGTACATTTTAAAACCTTATCAGCTTGCAAAATAAATGTTTACAGAATCCTAGAATTTTAAAACTTATGGAAATTTTCAAAAATTAAGTTTTGACAGAAAAACAAAGGTCTGGAAAAATGTTGCAACAGTGCCTGATTTCATCATGTTTTAAATCTGACGCCGTCAGGATTGACCTGACAAAATTTTAAGTTTCATTCCTGGAAAATTTCTGGAAAAAACAATATTTAAAAACTTGGAATTTTCTGCAAAACATTCATTGTGACTCGATACAAGACTCAAACAAATACACAAATAAGATAGAATATATGTTCATCATCAATTGTAGATTCTCATGTTTGGTTTTCGTTACAAATGTGAACTTCCCTACGCTTATATTTTTGTAAAATACATGTATGTGTAATTAAGACGAGGTTAAAAACAAAATAAATCATTTTCACAAATTTATTCGAAACATGGAAATTAAGCAATCAAGACAAAACATATGTGTGACACAGACAAACATAGATTGAAAACAAACAACTAAAAATATGGGTTGCCTCCCAAAAAGCGTTTTTTTTATTTTATTTACGAGACTTGTAGCTAACTCAAAGTCATAACTGATAAGGATTTAAAACATATGTTTTTAGGGGGGGTCATTTAAGCCCTAAATCGTTACATTTTATATTCGTTACTGCTTAAAATCGTTACTTTTTACATTTTAGGTCTTTTGGAAGCAAAATGCTGGAATGATGCATATTTGGACGAAAAGGAGCGAAAACATGAAAAAAAAAATGACAAAGTCAAGAAAACAAGACCTTTTCAAAATCCTGACGTGTAGGATAATAGTTTTCACATACACATCAAACCATAACACAAGGTGGCGTATGAATGGAATTCTAGAGAGAGAAAGTTAGAGGTTTAGGGAACTTAGTGAGAGAAAGTGAAAGATATTATTATAAGCTCCAACTCTCTACCTTGGGAGGTAGAGAGTATTTATAGTCTTACATAAAACGCCACACAACGGGCTGTGGATCAGGCATACAGTGGGTTAAGACCCGTCCGTCCTCCACGGTGTTACTTAACTAAATACTACTTAACTTAAACTAACTATGACTACGAGCTTTCTAACGATTACATATACTTGAGGTGACCGACTCTTTAATACCTGGAATTTCTAATTCCTAACAATCTCCCCCTAAGGGAGGTCACCTCAAACATATACTAAAATTACATTGAATACAAACAGATATGACATTAACAATTGTTCTTGCATTCTTGATGTAGTACTTTGCTCCGAAGCTCGTAGTCATTGATTCTTCTCATTGCATGTTTGGTTACTCTAGGAGGAGGTCTTTTACAGATCCACGTGATAATAAAGTTGAGCCAGCTTTTGAGATCATCAGCTACAGAAAATCTCTGTGACATTCATTGTGGTGTTGGTTCTATGTGATGTTGTGACATTCGGACCGACATGCTCACATTATGGATCATGAAATCTTCTCATCAGAGTAGCGGAAGCTTTAGTTGATTCATGATATTGGCAACAGCGTAGCAGAAGCATGGAGTGAAAATATCATAGTCATTGATGCACTAATCATGATATCTTTTGAGATGAATGTGTTAAGTGAGCATGCGGCTATGGATTAACCGCTTCATTCTGATCAGCTGCAAACGTCGGGTGTACCTGCATACAACAGTTAGCAATAAATCGCACGAAAGTGTCTTTGATCACTTTCGTTGAATTGAGGTACACGGCCCACGGTTCCCCGTTGATCAGTACATGTACTGCCTGTGATCAGGTATAATTCCGAAGAATTTCCTTGACAGGGTTTCGCAGCTGCTCTAGCTGTTCTCAAACCGGAACATCTCAAAGAAGACAACACGGAGTGAGTGAACCAGCGAATTTTAAGTCCACTGATTGATGAAAAGAGATTTGAAACACAATCGTGTATTGCTCAATAAAAATTGTTTTTGCACTACAACGAAGGTTTTATTGAAAATCAATTATCAATCATAAAAACACCTTTTGGTTTAAAAAATGAGTACACGGTCGATGTGCTAAAGAAAAGAGTTGTTAAGCACAAAGACTGGTTTTTCAAAGGTATCCGTCAATCCATAACCTGAACCAGGATTGATTCAAAAGATTGAATCGCCCCATTGTTTCTATTCAGTTGTCACATGGTTGATCTATATAATAGATCTCACATGCTACCTACCAGGAGCTTGTTTGATGTTTGCTCCAGAAGGCTTTCCATCTTCATTGTGAATATGTAAACACATCACTCAGATGTTCTGGCAATACCACAAGGATAATGCGTAGGACTCAAGATATAATCTCTCTTTCCACATTGTGTGAAACAGAGAGTCTTCATTGAAAGTGTCCTAATGAGATTTATTGATGATCTCGTGGCTCTAGACTCAATTTGTGCATATTTGGATCCTGTGCCGGAGACTAGGGAGAGGGTCTCCTTCTTCAATATCAACAATCTCTAAGAGAAAGTCGATAGATAATGTCGGTTCCCCGTGAGAATGAAACAAGTCCTTTTAAGAGGAACTTGAGTGGTTTGGAAAGTTGAAGTGCAGTGCGTCACTGGGTCCATGACGTCTTGTCTTCAATACCGATGTTACCATCAGTAGCATATGAATTGAACCCGGTTTCTGCCCTAAGGTTGAATAAATGGAGGGCTATTTGTTTTCACCCTTTTCTCATTCAATTCTTTTTAATTCTTCAACCCCTTCAGTGCTTACCGAGACTTCATTGCAAGAACCTTGTTGGGTTTGTTCCAGTACTTGCTCTGTCTCAGTCCGCACTCTTCCCATATCTCACTTTTCTCCTTTTATCATCATACCTAAGGACTTCTACACTAACTAGTGGATTGTCCCTGGGTAGATCCCTCCGGTTCTGGCGGATCATGGGAACCAATACCTAACATTATCATCCTTATATCACCGTACATAAAGTAAAGTTGGTCGGTCTATTTGGTATTGTTCATCTGCCATTGGAATCAATTGAAAACCATTTGAAAATCAATCCAGATACTTGTGATATATCAAAACATTTTGTACATGAATTATTTTTTGATATTTTTAGAATAAGTGCTCCCCCTCAACATGTGCATCAAATGTTTGAAATCGTTTTGCACACGGAGGCAAGAGAAAGAAATTACTTCTTTGATTACTATTTTTCTAAAAGATATCACCATCACTTCCTTGATCAAATCAAGTAGATATAGCATTTCCGGGAAGGATGAAGTTTCCATAAATTTGCTCCCCCTCAATATGTGCCTCGAGGTTTGAAAGGAGTTTTGCACATACTAGAGGGAACCTGCACATTGAGATAAATGATCACGTTTCAAGTCATAGGTGTAAGATAGATGCTCCCCCTCAACATGTGAATGGAAAATTTGAAATCGTTTGTCACATGCGGGGAGGATAACATGTACATCCTTGTAAAACCATTTACCGAATCCATGCGGGGAGGATAACATGTACATCCTTGTAAAACCATTTACCGAATCCTCAGTTTAAGTCCAATTTAAATCACAAATTCTCCCCCGATCACAATTATCAAATCATTTGAGATTTGTGATCTCTTATAGATTTAAATTGATTTTAAAAGCTTTTAAGGAGAATTGTGACTTGATTATGAAAGCGTTTTAACTGATAAGGATCAGATTTTAAGACTTTAAAAACTCCATTGGTAAAACATGCATGAATATCTTTTGAAAACAATTTAATGCCAAATAACTTGTTAATTTAATTGAAATCATTCTCCCCCTCAATCAATGACATAGGTTGTTGATTGAGAGATAGAGAGATTTTGACAAATAAGTCCTGATGATTATCAAAAATAGAGACCGAGTTATTTTTCAAAGCAGTTAGTTTTCAGCCGATAAATGTTTATAGAATCAGAGCATTGAATTTTGAACACATGATAAAGAGAGGCTCTGTTCTTTCTTTGAAAAGCGAGTTACTGCCTGAAATGACAATAAACCATTTATTCTCTTTCTCTCAAATTTTTTTTTTTTTTTTTTAACATTCGAACAACATCTAAAGTCCCGTGTCATTCTTTGAATGACAGCACAAAGACCATAGATGTTATCGAACCGAGAAAAACATGACAAAAAGACAATATTTTTGAGGGTTTTTTGAATTTTTCAATTTTTTTTTTTTTTTTTTTTTGAGGGTTTTATAATTTTGTATTTTGATTTTCGAATAGATATATATAAGAGATAGATGAAGATAGACCTTTACTCCTCGTCTTCCTCCTGAAGACGTTTGAGTGTTTCTGGTTGAAGGCTTTTCAAGCCAAGACGTGGAAGAATAAACTCAAAACGTTCTCTTGGAAGAGCTTTGGTGAAGATGTCTGCTAACTGATATTCAGACCTCACAAAATAGAGTTCCACCACACCTTTTTCCACTTGTTCCCTGATGAAATGATGTCGAATGTCGATATGCTTTTCTCTTGAGTGTTGAACATTGTTGCATGAGAGAGCAATAGCACTTTTATTATCACAGTACAGAGGGATTTTGTTGAATTCAAAGCCATAGTCAGATAATTGAGATCTCATCCATAAGATTTGAGCACAACAAGATGACATGGCTATGTATTCAGCCTCTGTAGAGGAAATAGAAGTACTCATTTGCTTCTTTGAAGACCAGCTCACAAGCTTATCACCCAAAAACTGAGCACCTCCAGATGTACTTCGACGAGTATCTTGACACCCTGACTTCCTGGTGAACAATGTTGGATCAACTGCTCCTTTGCTAAATCTGGTTGATAGAAGAAACTTTGACAGTGTATCATACCATGCCCTTGGAGCTTGCTTTAAACCGTAAAGGGCCTTCTTCAAACGATAAACGTGAGTAGGATGCTCTTGATTTACAAATCCTTCAGGTTGGCTGACGTAGACGACTTCTTTAAGGTCTCCGTTCAGAAATGTCGTCTTTACATCCATCTGATAGACTACCATGTTCTTACTAGCAGCATTAGCCAGAAAGATTCTGATTGCCTCGATTCGAGCAACTGGAGCAAAAGATTCTTCAAAGTCAATACCCTCCTCTTGACGGTATCCTTTAGCAACTAATCGAGCCTTGTTCTTCAATACATCACCATGCTCATCTAGTTTCACTTTGAAGATCCATTTTAGAGCAATAATCATGGCACAGTCTGGAGCAGGTACTAACTCCCACACATCAAGTCGATCAAACTCATGAATTTCATCTTGCATGGCATTGAACCAGCTATCTTCATTCATGGCGGTTTTAACATCTTTTGGTTCAATCTTAGATAGTACGGAGTTGAAGAAACACCATAGGGCATCGGTTGCAAGTTGTTTTCGTGTTGATACAGGACGAGAGGGATTTCCAATGATGTTGTCTAATGGATGATCGTGAGTCCATTTTCTGAGGTGTTCATGTGGCAGTTGTTGAGGGACTGAGGTAGCTGAGTCGATGTCTCCTGAAGAAGATGGTTCTGATGATGATTCAGGAGCAAATATGTTTTCAAATGGAGCATCTTCAGGGGAAGCAAAGGGATTAACTTCATCATTGATGCCAGAAACATTTCCATGATGTACATTTGAAGAATGATGATTTGTTGATGAGACTGAAGGATCAGCAGTAGGCGCTTCTTGACTTAAAGATATTGAGACTGAGGGACTGACTTCATTCACAGGAATATGAGCAGCCTCTGTTGTAGGGATCAACACCTCATTAGTACATGGATCATAAAGTTCATCAAACATAGGATCAAACAATTTCTTTAAATCATCTTCAGTTGGAGGTACATATGGAGTTTCTTGAGAGGAGTTTGGAACAAGGGATGAACCAATGGGACTGTTTTGAAGTGCGGGTCCCGAACTGGAGTGTCCAGGAGCCATTTGACCGGTCAGCTCATCAAACGTAACGTGAATTGTTTCCATGATATTTCGGGTTCTTTTGTTGTAGATTCGGTATCCTTTTTTGTTTGGTGCATATCCTACAAATACTCCAATGTCAGCTTTAGCCCTAAGTTTGCCTAAGTCTTGACCCTCATTAGTTGGATAACACAATGCACCAAACACACGAAGGAAAGAGATATTAGGTTTTCTGTTGTGGACAAGTTCATATGGAGTTTTTCCATGAACAGTGTGAATCAGGGAACGATTTTGTGTGTAGCATGCAGTGGCAATTGCTTCAGCCCAGAGAAACATTGGAACCTTTGAGTAAATCAGCATGTTCTAGCGGCTTCAACAAGAGTTCGATTTCGTCTTTCAACTACACCGTTTTGTTGAGGAGTTCGTGGAACACTTCTTTGATGGCTGATTCCAACGCTTTCATAGAATTCACTAAGTTGTTTGTTGACAAACTCAGTTCCATTGTCTGTTCTGATAATTCTGACGGTTTTGTTAAGTCGAACCTGCAGCTGTTTGATGAGTTTGATGATGATATCAGGAGTTTCATCCTTTGTCCTTAAGAACTTGACCCAGGTGAATCTAGAGTAATCATCAACCACAACTAACACATATTTCTTTCCAAAGATATTCTGCACCCTCGTTGGTCCACATAAATCCATATGAATCATATGAAGAACATCTGTGACAGAGTTAGTAGGTTTGGGTTTATGGGCATACTTCTTGCTTTTTCCCAATTGACATGCTGAACAAAGATGATCCTTTTCGTACTTGAGTCTAGGTAAACCTACAACTAAGTCCTTTCTGGTGAGATCATTGATGGTGCCGAAGTTCAGGTGATTGAGACGACGATGCCATAACCATGACTTTGTTTTAGAAGCCTTTGACAGCAAGCAAATTGGAGAAGACTTCATCATATCTTCGATGGAGATGGTGTATAGATTTGAACCATGCGAACCTCTTAAAAGTTCCTTACCATCAAGTTCTCTAACGAAGCAGGTATGTTTTCTGAAGGCTACTTCTAGATCCGAATCGCAGAATTGACCAACAGAGAACAAGTTGTGACCAAGACCTTCTACATAGTAAACTCTGGAGATAACACTTTTGCCAACAACATAGTCTCCATAACCCATAATAGCACCGAAATGATCATTCCCGAATCTAACAGTCCCGATGAATTTGCTCACGAAGTTCATGAGCCGTGACCGGTCGCCAGTCATATGCTTGGAACAGCCTGAGTCCAGGTACCACAGAACGATTTGAACGATCTGCAGTTGAACACAGACAAGAATGGATAACTGGATAATTGGGATCCCCATGCAAGAATGGGTTCCATTTGGTTAGTAACAATGGTTGGAACACCCACATCAGAAATAGAAGCGTTCATATCAGAAAATGAGGCAATGGAATCATTGTGAATAGATGCAGTACTAGTGTCTGTATTAGCCCTGTTCACAGTGTGCTCACTTCTTAAGGGAATAGTTCTACCAGTAGGCATCCATTTTCTAGTGGGCATTATCTGATTAGTCTTATGACCAACAGGTATCCAATAATAGCCTATTTTACTGAATGTTCTTCCTGTGGGTTTCCATTGTTTTCTAACTTTCTTTCGTTTTTGCCTTTTAGCCTTCTTAGCATGAATTTTAGCATTAACAATATTAACTGGACAATTAACATCATTAGGCAGATTATTAACACCACATTCATGATTAGAAACAGAATTCAAGCAGACATCAATACAAGGTTTGCAAATAGTATCAGAATTTGAATTAATTACAGTACGCCTATGGCTAATACTAGAATCAACACGATTCGTTTTATTCGATTCAAGCTTAAAATTCCTAGATTGTTCTTCTACTCTTCTCCAGTGCACATTCTTAGCTTGCGAGGTCCTATCATTCCTTGTATTGTCTTGAGACTTTGACCTGCTCCCTTTAATGTCACTGATTACTCCTGTAGAGGGAATGGGAACATTAGTTGGTTTTACTATTCTTTGCATCACCTGTTTAGATGTGCTGGGATCTGAACTACATTCAGGCACACTAGGGTTCACTTTCTTAAAACTGGAAGTGCTGGGATTTGTGCTCCTAGAAGGCACACTTGAGTTCTCTTTCATAGCATTGACAGATCTGGACTCTGAACTACTTAAAGGCACACTAAGGTTCACATTCAAGACATTTGGCATCGAATGAATATCATACTTGGCATTAGGCATCGAACATGGAATCAAAGGATTAACTCTCTCACCTAATGACTTTGGGCATATTGTGATCAAGCATTCTAGGATTTCTTGAGATCGTTTGGCATATAAGCATGCATGTCCAATTGCATTATCATGAGGTTTCTCTAACTTATCCTCTTCAACAATCTCACGCAGACATTCTAGGCAATCCTTAAGGGATGAGAAGTATGTTTGAACAGCAAGTTTGTTGTTCCTGAGATGAGGAGGGACATATTTCACAGACAAAGAATATTTATTACAAGAGTGAACCTTTGATACACCATTCTCCCCATTGGTCATTGGCATTTTCCCTTTTGCCTGACTCTTCAGATTCTCAATTTCCTTTTGCAATGAAGCTATTTGTTAGTTATTTTTGTTACGAGTGACCTTTATTGATTCAAATAACTCATTGAAATGACGTTTAACCTTTTCATTTTCTTCTAGAAAACTTTCGTTTTCCTTTTGTAATGCATTTACTAGGTTTTGAAGATGAAACGTTTGAGACTTCTGAGAATCTAAAGGAGGAGGCATTTGGGAGCCTGTCAAATTGTTCGTTTGACCCTTTAATTGAGAGATTTGGGCTTTCAACTTTCTGATCGTGTTGCACTGAGCTTGAATCTGTTCATCACGTTTGTTAATTTGAAAAACTGCATCAAACTCTGGAGCATCTGAGGATGTCTTGATATTTGAAGTTTTGACATGTTAGGAATTAGAAAATTCCATAGTGAAGAGTCGGTCACCCCTAATATTATCTAGCATAAGTTAGCTCGTAGACATATCTTTAATTACGTTATTTACTAGTTATTTAGTTAGCTATTTAGTTTAGAGCAACACCGTGGAGGAAGGACGGGTCTTTACCCACTGTATACCTGATCCACAGGCCGATAGGAGGTCGTTATGTTTGTAACTATAAATACCCTCTACCTCCCAAGGTAGAGGGTTGGACCTTTCATTCATCTTAATCTAACCTTCTATGTTTTCTTTCACTTTCTCTCTCTAGAAAGGCTCCCACTTTCTCTCTCTAAAACCTCTAAATAATTCGACCATATTATTGTTTGTTATGTGTTTATGAAATCCAATATGTTACAATTGGTATCAAGAGCCATGGTTAGATCATATCTTGCACATCTTTGGATTTATAGTGGTTTTTAGGTGGTTTTTGAGTTTGAAAAAGTTTAGTGGTTTTTGCATCATTTGGTTGATTTCTTGTGTTAAAGTTTGAATTTTGTTGGTACTTTAATGTTTAGAATCATCACAAGTGTTTAGGTTTTCATTTGGTAAGCGTGAATCATCTTGGTTGGGTTGTTTTTGGATTAAAAAGTGATGTTTATATGGTTTTTCAAGTTAGCGACTTAGCTCACGGAGTATATTCTTCCTAGCGACTTGCTTCACAAAATTGTAGCGAGTTACAGCTTTAAACCTAGCGAGTTAGACCTAGCGAGTTAAAGTGCAAGTAGTGGACTCTCCACTACGGGTAGCGACTTGGTGGTAGCGACTTGGTCTGTAGCGAGTTGCTCTTTAGCGACTTGCATTGTTAGCGACTTGAGTAGCGAATTGCTGCTGAAATTTTGCTAGCGACTTAAGTGTTAGCGAGTTACCACTTAGCGACTTACATCTGGCTAGCGATTTGGAACTCTAGCGACTTAGCGTGGTGGCGAATTAGGTGCTTAGCGACTTGGTTCAAGTGTTATAGCGACTTGGTTGATTTTTACGAAGAAGAGGTTTGACCAAAGTTGACTTTTTACGTCAAAACTTCAAACGGCCATAACTTTTGATCCGTAACTCCGTTTTGGACGAAATACCTGTCAAAACGACCGGAACAGGCTGAATATTGTGAGGTTTCACCACGATGTCGTGAAACGAATTTTTCGAGGCCCAAATCCCCTCCGAAAGGAAGTTATTGTGGTTTTAAGTTTTTAGACCCAAAAAATTCTCCGTAAAAACGTGCATCAACCAATCCAAATCTCAACCAATCAACATTTCAGCTTTTCCTACGAACAATCTAAAGCCCTATCACACAATCGTCTTTCATTGTATAGATCCATCAGTCATCTTAACACATTCCATTGGTCATTGCTTAACGGTTTGGTCTTGATTTTAGTAAAATCCCGCGAAAGATTCTATTTCTCGGTTTGAATTATAGACTTGTAAAATCCCGTGCATACTACTACATCATGTCTTACTCTACTGACCCAGTGATTTCAGAAGTGCTTAAATTGTATGATGTTGTGGACATCAATGATAATGTATGCTACACTGAACAATCAAAGATGATTGAATCAATCAATGAGGATG
>BPTQ01000002.1:110662177-110699351 GCA_019973895.1 Chrysanthemum seticuspe | reverse complement strand
AAGGTTTTAGGAATGACTAGTGATAGGAATCACTAATAAGCTGTAGACTTAAACAAGTTTGTGGTAATTCAGAGGCACCCTGAATTGCTGGACACCTTTGTGATATGAGAGGTCTAGAATTAACGTAACGAAAGACTCGACAAAATTCAAATAATGCCAACTGGTAAGTGTTCACCAATCGAACACACTAATTTGAACTGACAAACCCTCGGTTAGTGATACGGATTGTAAGTCGACTTGAGTTTTAAACACTTGTTGTACTTGGGGCTTACCGTGTTCAAACAGTGGAGACACTTCGAGTGATTTCCTAACTTCTTATGTTTGATACTCGTTGAGATACGGAAGGAGGAAGTCTTACTTTCTGTACGATACAAACTTTTTTACCAAGAATTAGTCAAGTTTTGGTTGGTCCCTCTCTGTTCTGTCTCTCCCTGGTTGGTTTTGAACTGATTAAGAACCATTTTTTCAAACATAGCATGTCTTTCATTCTGAAGGAGGAAGGCATAGAGTTGCTCATAGTTTGTATTCTTCAATCCTTTAGTGAGCTTCACAGAGGTGACAAACTTGTGCCATTCGGGGTTCATGTTGTTCACAAATTTTGAGTTCAGCTGAATGTTAGGCATAGTGATTGGCTCCCAAACAGTCAAGTTTAATCACACAAGCTAACCACTTGTGAATGGTCAACCGTAATAAACTTAAAACAGCTCAGAAAGCAATGCAATTAAGATCTGGAGAGTATAGTGTTTCCACAGGTCGTTAAGTCCCACGGAGACTTAATGGTGTTTGAACAAATTCAGATGTCGAATAATCACTAAGGATAGTGATCAGTAAGGATTTTGGAATATTTATACCTAAAGAAAAAGTTTTGTAAATTACAGGGGCTTAAATGCAAATTAAAGAAAATTAAAAAGCTAAATTATATTAAATAAACGCTATCGTATTTTTAAAATGATGTTTCTTGATTTATAAAACAAAATAACTTAAATAAACTATTTTAATTGAAACGTAAACCTAAATTATCTAAAAACGTGACCTAGAATGAAAACGTGCGTTATATATAAAAATTACGCGAGTGCGCAAGTAAAAACGTAAAATTTGTGAAATAAAAGTCCTACAAGTGTAAAAATAATTTTCTTACTTACTATATGACAAAAGAAAATTTTAGAAAAAAGATTTATATTTTTTTGACTTTTATATTTTTTATTATGAATTAAATACTATTTTAAACTAAATAAATGATTAAAAATACTAAAACTATTAAGAAAAATCTAAAACTTTTTTATAAAATACTTTATAATAATACAAGGCTAGGAAAAATACAAAAGTTGAAACAACTTATTTAAATAAGCTAAAAATAAGCTAATAAGCTCGTATAAGCTAAAAATGGAAAAGAAGGGTTATATATTAAATGTTGCAAACCATAACCAGTCAAAGACCCAAGGGCAGTTGGTATGGTGTGTGTGTGGTGAGCTGGGTGGCCAGTGTTCGAATCCCAGCAATGGCTTTTTGCAAACTTTTTATTTTTGGACTTTTCTTTTTGAAACTGCTTAAGCAACTAGAGATAAGCAAATTATAAAACTAAAACTTTTTATAAAAACCAATAATAAGCTCAGTTTGAGCTTATTATCTCAACAGTGAGCTAGAAATGGAAATAAGACCAAAGTTTAAGCCAAAATGGCTTATAAGCTAAAAATAAGCAAGAGTGAATATGAAAATAAGCTAAGAAACTTGTAATAAGCTAATTTAACAACTGAAAAAGCAAAATGAATTAGAAATAAGCACTAAACAAACTACAAATAAGCACTTAGATAAACTGTTAAACATGACACTTTTTAGTTTTCTAGGCACTTTTAAGCTTATTTTTAAGCACTTAGATAAGCTAAGAAATGGAAACAAACACTGCAACTAACAAGCTAACCAACTCAGCTTTCCAAAAAACTAAAACTCTCACTGTGGTGATGACTAATGAGCTTATGGTGAGCTTGAGAAAAAAAACTGATAAACCACTGAGTAATGACTCAGTGTATACTAAGTATTTTGGACAAACAAAAAGCTATGTGCAGCCTTACTGAATAAGTTGGAAATTGGAAAATAAACTTTGGACTAGAGAGTCAGCTAGGTGAGCTTCTCAAAAAGCTAAGATGCACAAGCTAAAGCTAACTAATAAGCTCTGTATGAGCTTGTGAAATAGGCTAGCAAATCTGTGCACAGGGCATGTTTTGACTTTTTAAGAAAATGAGCTAAGTTGACTATGATGAACTTTGGTTTAATACTACTCACTGATTATGATATATTAACCTAAAGTAAGATTGAATTAAGCTAAGTTACCAAGTTTTAAACTAATATGATGAGTTTTACAAGATAAAGCCTAACAGTGAACTAAAAAGGTGAGATTACAAAATATTTTGACTTTTTACTAAATAAGGACTGGTTTTCTTTGTTGCTGTGGGTTATTAAGACCAAGTATGACAGATAAAAACCAAGGACAAAGGCTTAAACAACCTTCAACACAGTTAAACAAGTTAAACCAAACAACCCTTTAACTAGACTGTTTTGAGATTTTTCAAAGCAAAACACAGATTAAGACCATGCCAATGATTACAGACCTTATAATATCATATATTAAAGCTAAATAAGCATTAAACAATAATACTAACAACATGAAACTAAGAGATTCCACTTATGCTATTTTGACTGCTTAAAATAAGATTTTTATTAACTACAAATTAAAAAGAACAAGTGACTGTTTTTATTGTTTGATTATGCTTAACTACAACTAATGAACATAAAGACACAGAGATTTAAGCTTATGAACACTTAAACAGTGAAATGCCAAATTAGATCAAAAGGCTTACAAATTGGATCCAAGCACAAGACTGAGAACTGAGGCAAACAAACACAACCTAAAGCTTCCAAATAAGCACTAAACCCAAGGGCAATCCTGTATCTACCCTGCTCCAGCTTTGATCACCATCTCCATTGCTTTTTTATTTTTAACTAATTTTTTTGGTATTTTTTTTGTATTTTTGCTTTTTGCTTCTAAACTGAATTTTAAGGGTTTCTAATAGCTTAGATAAGCTATATAGGAGCTTATGTGGGCTTATCAGTCCAAGATAACATCTATAAACAACATTCGAACTTATTGGAATTTTGAACAAAAGTAAAATTTTGCATAAACAGAAAATAAGACTTAAACTTGAAATTGATGTTCACAAAAGCTTTATTGTACACTGAAAACTTGAAATACAATGCTTTAAAGCTAAAACATACACTGAAATTTAAAATTGAGCTAAAACGACATAAGAAATTAAAATTACTCTAGATAATCATCCACATTGCTTCTTTCTGATATATAAAGATCTTTTTGGAGCTTGTTGACATCTTTGAGACTTTCCCACCTCTCTTGAGCCATTGGATCTCTCTAATTCATCTTAACCATCCATTTGGAGTTTTGGCACCAAAAGTCTTAAGCAGGTTTTTAGCATTAAAAGAAGTTTGGGAGATTGTGAAGGTGGAGGGGGGTTGGTAAACAACTTGGAAGACAGGTGTAAAGGTAGAAGGATCAAGTGGGATGAAACCATGGTGGTATCTGGATCACTGGTTTTGGGCGGGAATGGTGTGAGAGAGATGTACAGGAAACGTGGTTTTGACTTTTTGACCGCGTTTTATTTAATAACGTGGGGGGTTCACAATTGGGGGTCAAAGGGTTATATGGCAGGGGTTCTTTTGTTTTGGCTGGGCTCACTAATACAAAAAGGGGGTCAGTTTGGTATTAATTAAGCACAAGGACTAATTTTGTAATTTGGCCAAACATGAGGGACCAAACCTGTCACTTTTCCAAAGATATCAAAAGGACCAAACTTGAAAAACTTTAATAGTACAAGGATAATATTTGATTATTTTCCATTTTTAAATATCCAAGGACTATATTTGACATTTTTCAAACTTGAGGGACCAAAGTTGTAATTTTGCAATTTTTAAACTTTGAAGGGTTTGTTTTGACAACTTTTGAATCCCATGGACCTTAAATGACATTTTTCTTTATTTTGATTTACCAGGGACTGTTTTTGACAACTTTTGAAACTTGGGGGACTAAAACTGCCAATTATGCAAACTTGATACGTTTTTCATCTGATTTTAGTATTTTTGCATTTAAAACACATAAAACACTTATTTGTGATATTTTCATCATTTTGATGCATTTCTGAGTGTTTTCAGATGTTTTTGCAGTTTAAATGGTACAAAAATGATGAGTATTTGCACACTCATCAATCCCTCACACTAAGATATTGCTAGTCCCTAGCAATGTTTTGAAACTTTAATGGATTTTAAAGAACTCTTTACCAAAAGCCATCACTTCTGGAGTAGCCAATTGTTTCAGTTCAAGTAAGAACCTTGGTACAATGATAACCAAATGATTTTGAGCAAATCACCAGCTGTAAACGGATTTGATTTGTCTTTACCAGAAGCCGTTTGCTTCTGGACTAGCCAACTCTTAGATAAATTATCAATATTATCTTTGGTGAGCTGATTACCAATTATGGATTTCCAACTGCCTTTACCACAAGCCATAAACTTGCGGGCTAGCCAACTCTTCACTAATTAAAGATATGGTGAGTTGAACACCATACAATTTTGGGCAAATTGCAAGCCATAAACGGATTTGAGATATCTTTACCAAGAGCCGTTTGCTCCTGGATCAGCCAATCCTTATGTGGGTTAGACATGGCGGACTGATTACCATTTGCTGAGTAAGTGAAAAACACTTACTCCAAAAAAAAATTTTGGCCAAAAACGAGGGAATTGGGTGGTATAATTACATGATAAAATTCGTGAGAATTCCCACCCACACTAGAAATGAATATTGCCCTCAATATTCAAAGTACCGGCGGTTATGCCGAAACATAGAACGTAAAAGGGAAATACTACGGCCATTATTTTATTTTTGATATATACATTTTTTTATTTATTTATTTATTTATTATTTTTTTTTTAGAGAGTACTTATATACAACAGCGTGGGGCAACTCCCCCACACTAGGGTGGTACTCACGGGTGAAAACCCATGTGGTGTGCTACTGTTTTTGATTACCGAGTCGCTAGCTTGACTCGATCCCCGCATTCATTGGTTCATGGGGAAAGTTTGTAGATCCGGGACAACCACAGGTGGAATGTCCTCTCCAAAGTAGTGCTTTAATCGATGACCATTCACTTTAAAATTTGGACCATCGGGTTGAGATAACTCAATAGTACCATAAGGATAAACCTTAGCAATAGTAAATGGACCAGACCAACGGGACTTGAGCTTTCCCGAGAATATCTTCAATCTAGAATTGAAAAGAAGGACTCGATCACCAACGTTGAAAACGCGGTTCTTGATTTTGGAGTCATGAATCTTCTTTGTCTTTTGTTTGTAGATCAAAGAGTTCTCGTATGCTTGATCACGGAGTTCATTTAATTCATTCATTTGAACTTTCCGGTGATCACCAGCTGTCTGAATATCGAAGTTTGCATGTTTTAAGGCCCAGTATGCCTTGTGCTCGAGCTCAATCGGAAGATGACATGCCTTTCCGTACACTAGCTTGTATGGAGTACACCCGATTGGTGTTTTATAAGCTGTACGGAAGGCCCAGAGTGCGTCATCCAGTTTATCCGACCAGGATGCACGTTTTTCGCCTACTGTCCTTTCAAGAATTCTTTTTATACCTCGGTTAGAAACTTCCACTTGCCCACTTGTTTGTGGGTGGTATGTAGTAGAGAGACGGTGAGTTACACCATACTTTTGCATGACACGATCAAATTGATCATTGCAGAAATGTGTACCACGATCACTGATTATAGTTCGTGGAGTTCCAAACCTAGCAAAATGAGATTTTAAAAATTTCACAACAACTCGGGCATCATTGGTAGGTAAAGAACAAGTGACTGTTTTTATTGTTTGATTATGCTTAACTACAACTAATGAACATAAAGACACAGAGATTTAAGCTTATGAACACTTAAACAGTGAAATGCCAAATTAGATCAAAAGGCTTACAAATTGGATCCAAGCACAAGACTGAGAACTGAGGCAAACAAACACAACCTAAAGCTTCCAAATAAGCACTAAACCCAAGGGCAATCCTGTATCTACCCTGCTCCAGCTTTGATCACCATCTCCATTGCTTTTTTATTTTTAACTAATTTTTTTGGTATTTTTTTTGTATTTTTGCTTTTTGCTTCTAAACTGAATTTTAAGGGTTTCTAATAGCTTAGATAAGCTATATAGGAGCTTATGTGGGCTTATCAGTCCAAGATAACATCTATAAACAACATTCGAACTTATTGGAATTTTGAACAAAAGTAAAATTTTGCATAAACAGAAAATAAGACTTAAACTTGAAATTGATGTTCACAAAAGCTTTATTGTACACTGAAAACTTGAAATACAATGCTTTAAAGCTAAAACATACACTGAAATTTAAAATTGAGCTAAAACGACATAAGAAATTAAAATTACTCTAGATAATCATCCACATTGCTTCTTTCTGATATATAAAGATCTTTTTGGAGCTTGTTGACATCTTTGAGACTTTCCCACCTCTCTTGAGCCATTGGATCTCTCTAATTCATCTTAACCATCCATTTGGAGTTTTGGCGCCAAAAGTCTTAAGCAGGTTTTTAGCATTAAAAGAAGTTTGGGAGATTGTGAAGGTGGAGGGGGGTTGGTAAACAACTTGGAAGACAGGTGTAAAGGTAGAAGGATCAAGTGGGATGAAACCATGGTGGTATCTGGATCACTGGTTTTGGGCGGGAATGGTGTGAGAGAGATGTACAGGAAACGTGGTTTTGACTTTTTGACCGCGTTTTATTTAATAACGTGGGGGGTTCACAATTGGGGGTCAAAGGGTTATATGGCAGGGGTTCTTTTGTTTTGGCTGGGCTCACTAATACAAAAAGGGGGTCAGTTTGGTATTAATTAAGCACAAGGACTAATTTTGTAATTTGGCCAAACATGAGGGACCAAACCTGTCACTTTTCCAAAGATATCAAAAGGACCAAACTTGAAAAACTTTAATAGTACAAGGATAATATTTGATTATTTTCCATTTTTAAATATCAAAGGACTATATTTGACTTTTTTCAAACTTGAGGGACCAGAGTTGTAATTTTACAATTTTTAAACTTTGAAGGGTTTGTTTTGACAACTTTTGAATCCCATGGACCTTAAATGACATTTTTCTTTATTTTGATTTACCAGGGACTGTTTTTGACAACTTTTGAAACTTGGGGGACTAAAACTGCCAATTATGCAAACTTGATACGTTTTTCATCTGATTTTAGTATTTTTGCATTTAAAACACATAAAACACTTATTTGTGATATTTTCATCATTTTGATGCATTTCTGAGTGTTTTCAGATGTTTTGCAGTTTAAATGGTACAAAAATGATGAGTATTTGCACACTCATCACATAGTCATTCTGATGTTCCTCATGTCATTCACCAACTTATGAAATCTCACATAATACTCATAGACCCTCTCATCTGGTTTCATCTTGAAGTGTTCAAATTCGTCATAGAGTTGTGATTCTCTATCTTCAATAGTTAATTATGAACCTGAGAGAAGCATCTTGACATTATCCCATACTGCCTTTGCTTCGGTGTTGTGATTGATCAGTTTGTAGATGTCTTTAGGAAGACCTTGAAGAACAATGTTAGAAGCCCTGATATCAGCATCGAATCTCTTTTTCTCCTTATCATCAAGCTCATCATACATCTTTGGTCTGTCCATTCCGTAAATCAGAGTTCCATCTTCAGCAGTATCAAGTACATCTCTAGTCGTCTCAACTCGATACGGTCCTTCATCAATGGATTTGAGAATGTTGACACCATTTTCCTTTCCAAGACAATACAATCTGATTCGTTGAGCCCAAGAGTCATAGTCAGTTCTGTCAAGCATGGGTGGACGAGTGTCTGATCCAGCAGCTTGAACATCCTCTGCAACAGTGGATATGATAGTAGGAACGTTGGTAGACATGTTAACAGATTATACGGGATTTTATAGCTCTATGATTAAACCGGGAAATAGATTCTTTCACGGGATTTTACTAAATCAAGAGAAAACCGTAAACAATCACCCAAGTCGCTAGATGATAATGCACCAAGTCGCTAGCACCTAATTCGCTACACCACCAAGTCGCTAAAGTCCCAAGTCGCTAGACAAATGCAAGTCGCTAAGTAGTAACTCGCTAAGCCTCAAGTCGCTAGCAAAATTTTGGCAGCAATTTGCTACTCAAGTCGCTAAAGATTCAAGTCGCTAAAGAGCAACTCGCTACAGACCAAGTCGCTACCACCAAGTCGCTACCCGTAGTGGAGAGTCCACTACTTGTACTGTTAATCGCTAGGTCTAAGTCGCTAGCTCCAAAACTGTAACTCGCTACAAAATTGTGAAGCAAGTCGCTACGAAGAAAGGGATCCGTATATCAAGTCGCTAGCAAGAAAAACCACATAAACATCACTTTTCAATTCAAAAACAACCCAACCAGGATGATTCAAGCTTACCAAATGAAAACCTAAACACTTGTGATGATTCTAAACATAAAAGTACTAACAAACTCCAAGCTTTAACACAAGAAATCAACCAAATGATGCACAAACCACTAAACTTTTTCAAACTCAAAAACCACCTAAAAACCACTAGAAATCCAAAGATGTGCACGATATGATCTAACCATGGCTCTTGATACCAATTGTAGGATAATAGTTTTCACATACACATCAAACCATAACACAAGGTGGCGTATGAATGGAATTCTAGAGAGAGAAAGTTAGAGGTTTAGGGAACTTAGTGAGAGAAAATGAAAGATATTATTATAAGCTCCAACTCTCTACCTTGGGAGGTAGAGAGTATTTATAGTCTTACATAAAATGCCATACAACGGGCTGTGGATCAGGCATACAGTGGGTAAAGACCCGTCCGTCCTCCACGGTGTTACTTAACTAAATACTACTTAACTTAAACTAACTATGATTATGAGCTTTCTAACGATTACATATACTTGAGGTGACCGACTCTTTAATACCTGGAATTTCTAATTCCTAACATGACGGCGTCCCAACTCAAAGGACGACGCCGTCGCTTACATGGTATTCCAAAAACTCTCAAGCGACGGCTCAGAACATATTTTGGTCTTAACAAGTTACGGCTTCACGCCTTATTTCAGAAGGACGTCACTCTTTCTTTTTACACCAGACGACCAAGATTATCCTCAGACGACGTAAAGAAGCAACCCAGACGACGTCACTACTTTCTTCACGACGCTGTCCCAATGATGACTTGGCCAAGACGAAACCCTAATGACGGCGATCAGACGGCGTCACCATCAAAAGGCGACGCCTTCGTGAGTGTAAAATCTATATATAGACTTCGAATTTTCTGTATTTTGTGAGCATTATTTTGGAGAGGAAACTCTAGTTTGTTTGAGGTCCGACTTGGATAGTATTTTAGGGTTCCAAACCCTCTTTTACACTTAAAGATAAGTTTGTTTATCCAATCTATCACCATGTTTCATCTATATTTGATTGATTTTTTTTGTTCTTTCTTATCTATCATGCGTAACTAAATTAATTAGAGTTTGCTTAGATCCAATGAAACCTAGTTATTGATTATTGTTAGGTTGTCTCTTGTTCTAATTGGTAGACGCTAGAATAAGAAAAACTAACTTCTTCTTTAATTGTTGCGAGCTTGAACGTCCTAAATAGCAAAAAGCCTTAGAGTGCACTTTAGGCCATCGTTGTGTTTATTGTGTGAGTTGTAGTTTAAGGATAATATGATATTCGGGGGAGATACTTCGGTACTTGGCGATCCGAAATGTTCTAGAGGAGAGTTACAATTCATAGAATTTGGGAATTAGGCACCACCCTATGACTAACATGGAATACAAAGCATCAATCAGAATAAGGATGTGACAATTCAACCGACCAATAAGATAACTATGGAGTAAGAAAATCTAAGTGAACACGCTTTTAATTATCATAAGAAATACACTCTTTCAATCCATAGTTTTTACTTTTAATTAGTTTAATTAGTTTAATTAGTTTTTAATTTAAATTGTTAAGTAGTTTAGTTGCTAGAATTACCAAATCCTCACTCTTCAAACCCTGAGATTTTACTTGCTTTCAAAAAAAATATAAAAGACTAAAAAGAATCACCCTCAACCTCACCTTTTTGTCATACATCTCTACTAGCATCTTTATTTCCCTAGAGAACGATCAACCCCTTGGGCTTGCCCATACTACACTGTAACGATTAGGTGCACTGCCTAGTGGGTTGTAAATCTTGCTCGAGGAAAAAGAAGTCTTTCGACCCCAAACCACGCAAGTTTTTAGCGCCATTGCCGGGGAATAGAATAGCTAGTTAGGTTTCTATCTCAATTGGGTTTACTCGCTTGATTCCTATCAAGTGATCTTTTTCTTTTTTATTAGCTTTCTTGTAGTCTATCCCCCTTCTTCGTGTCTTTGTTCGTAACCTTGTCACTTTTCATCATGGAAGGTGATAATCCACCCATCAACCATGATCCACCATAACATCCACTACCACCCCCAAAGCCACCACTACAAGACCCGCCAAGAGGCCGTACTCTTGGTGAATACTCTAGACCAAGCCATCAAGGCTATAGGAACACCATTGAGCTTCCCCTTTTATCTCAAACTACGGCCCTGCGATCCGACACCATCTGGTTGGTGCAAAATGGATGTGCATTCCATGGACTTCATTTCGAAGATCCTAATCAGCATTTAAGGACTTCCTAAAAATTGTTGATTCAATTGACCTTGATGCTACCACTCGGGAGACAACACGATTGCGTCTCTCCCAATTCTCTCTATAGGACCAAGCTAGCAATTGGCTTGAGCGTCTTCCCGCGGGATCCATCTCAAGTTGGGACGATCTCACTACCTGTTTCCTGGCCCAATTTTTGCTACCGGGGCGAACCACTAAGCTTAGAAATGATATCTTGATGTTCCAACAATGTCAAGGTGAAACCCTTTATGAGGCGTGAACTCGATTTAAGGACTTACTTCACAAATTCCCTCACCATAGCATTGATATTTGGCTCCAAGTCCAAATCTTCTATGATCATGTCAATCTCCCCACAAGGCAAACCATTGACCAAGCGGCCGGTGGTAAGCTTAGTGAATTAACCGCGAAAGAATCGTGGGGCACAATAGAGGACCTTCTCCTCTATGACAACGAATGTTGGAATGACCCCCGTGAGTTACCCAAAACCGTCAAGGCAATATCTTTGCCTTCAATCGACTCATAACCTTCCAATCGTAGGATACTCAAACTTTAAGATCAAGTCAAATCCTCATGAGTTCCTACGAAGCTCCTAGACCTTCACGTCAAGTGAATAAAACCAGTTCCTCTCGTGACTTATGTAGTGATCCCCATGACACTCTTAATTGCACAAAACTCCCTGAACAACCTTCCGTGGACTATGTTAATACAAATAAGCCGTAAAAACGTTTATTTAGATTTTACGATCTTCTAATGTTTTGTCGATAACAAACGTAAAATCATTTTAACGAAACAAATAAAATACGGAAATGGTTTGAACTAATAGTTTTTAACATATTCACATTTTCACATAAAACACTAAAACAAGTATAAGTGATTTTATGATTTAATATTACATATGTACAACAACTAGTGTTTACATATTTGGGTAAAATATACACATAACTAATATGTAGTATATTGGGTAATATAAATGGGTAGAAACTTAAGTATCATAACCTATTGGGCAAATACATTGAATGTAGTTGGGTACAACCCAAAGCCCATGACCCATGGAGCTTGACCCATAACCCATTGCATGACATCATGCTTATATCATACATGGATAATATCCATAACCCATGGATCAACCCATACCCAAGTGACCAAGTGCATTGCACTCAAAAGATACATTGTATCTAGCTAAAGATCCATGGTTCAACCCATGACCCATAACCAAAATACCCATGGGTAAAAGGGAGCGTACCACGGATCCCTAGCTTAACGCTAGACGGATCCCTTGTGGAAGGGATCCGTGGGATCCGGGGAACAGTAGATTTTTTCTTCTATAAATAGTGAGCCATTTCTTCATTGTTTCTCACCCCTTTCTAACACACTTTCTCCCTGAGTTAAAAACTCACTAACCTCAGATCCAAGAGATCTATGTTTGTAGTTTTGTTTTTGTGTGATCTTCTAGGTTCCTCTTAAAGGCAAGATCACCACCTTTGAAGACGAGCAAACTCAAGTCCATGAGTTGCCATGCTTCCTCATCATCAAGGCTACTGAAGTCTTCTTTTTGATGATTCCTTTCTTTCTTCTAAGAAGTGTAGTGTTGAAGACATTAATGAAAGATGTCTCAAGTGTCAAGACGAAGATATTAGTGAAGGGTATCTATCGTCCATATCATAAGCACTTGTGGTAGGTGCTTAGAAGTCAAGACTAGAAGCATTAGTGAAAGGTGCTTAGAAGTCAAGACACAAGACATTAGTGAAGGGTGTCTTGTAGATCTAGTCAAAGGCATTAGTGAAAGGTGCCTTAGATGTACATTCGATATGGTGTGTTTCGATGTACAAGATAGACTAGTATTAGATCCAATGATATTGATATCCTTGATGATGTTGTAAAGGAGTAGATCTCATTTGGGATTAGTCGTTGGTGTAGTGTGGTAGTAGTTCCTCCATTGCAATGGAACTACGTGCTTAGCCTAGTACCTAATAAAGGGTAGGCGACGTTGTGTAGGTGTAGTTCACCTTGGAGTGAAAGAACTAGGTACTTAGCCTAGTACCTTATAAAGGGTAGGCGACGTTGTGTAGGTGTGGTTCACCTTGGAGTGAAAGAACCCGGTGGTTAGCCTAGCACCGGAAAAAGGGTAGGCGACGTTGTGAAGGCTTCTCCGCCATAAGGAGATTGTGTAGTGTTTACGAACTCTCGAGTAGGTGACTCGGGGAGTGGAGTAGGGCAAGGAAGGTGTCCTTGTAGCCGAACCACTATGAATACTCGCGTTGTGGTTTTGTGCTTCTTACTCTTATCTTTTTACTACTTACCTTTATATGCTTGTTTATCAACACCCAACACACACATCCAAATAGATTGACATAAGTCGATCTAAATTTTTGAAAAGGAAGTTTTAATTGGCAAAACTATTCAACCCCCCCCCCCTTCTAGTTTTCCACAATTGGTATCAGAGCTTCGTTACCAAGTTTCTTGAAGTATATTGTACTTTAAAAACTTGATACGATCCATGGTTAATTGAAAACTACAAAGAAGGTTTTTTCATAAAAACAAACACCATGTTTTTAAAAAAAAAACTATATGTTTGGATGTTGATTTGATAACAACATTTTTTTATTTACTTTTTCCTTTAATCGCACTAATCTTCTTTGTCATGATGATTAGTCAAAGCTCATACCCACCAAGCTATAGGAATTGCTTGGTAACAAGAATACCTTCCTTAAGAAGGTATCCTAAACGCAAAGGAGCGGGAATCGTCTAAGTGACATTTGTTGTGTCATTTGTAAAGACATTCCTAAGTGCGCTAGAGGTATGATTTTCTTTTTATTTTGCTTGATAATTAAGTATGCCTATTTAGGTATTTATATGATTATCTTTTGTGCATATACATGTATTACATGAAGCTTCATTAGGAAGTCTTTTTCTCACATACGTGTTATATTTTTTCTCGTCTAAATTCATGGTATATAAAACTTATGTTTTATTTCTTTTAATCCAATAATAAAACAAAACACGAATTTCAAAAATTCTCCTTCCCCATAAATACTCCCACCGTCGACCACTCTATCAAACCCCCACTTTTTCAAATCTTCCAATTTCAAAAATTCCCTCTCACTCAAAACTTCATCTTCCTCTCCATTTCATCCCAACTGAAACCAAGAAGGATCATCTTCAACATGGTTTACATCGCCCTCGTGCTCATCGTCTTAACACTCATCGCACTTGTGTTCCCTATGATGAAGTTCACATACGGAGACATTTACTTTGTGTTGTTAATCTACATTAGGGTTATATACCCAATCCTTTGTATCATTCTAAGCATTGAAATGAAATATTATTAATAGTCTAGTTTATCTAGGTTATTATTATCATAATGTGTTTGTCATTTCTTTTGTTTCATATGTTTCGTACTCTTTCGTGATACATTAGAAGTCATGTATGCATGCTAAAAGAAAATGTAGGCTAAAACACATATCTTGGTAATAAATTTGTAAAACCTATGTTTTTGTAAAATCTGTTTCTGTAACTACAGATCTACGGATCCCTGAAGATATACTAGCCAGATCCCTTTTGTAAAGGAACCGTGGGATCCGTCCTACTGGAAAACAGTTTTTCATGCAAAATGAAAACCACTTTCTCTCTGAAAGAAATATTCCACTAGAATGTCAAAACCATAAGTGAGTTAAGTGTCATTGTTGTTAAAAACTATTGTTAATAAAAATCTAGTAAAAACATTAGATAATCATAGGTTGAACACAAAAATCACTTTCTTTTAACTCTTCATTTCTATAAGTTCAACTATGACGCATGAATATGAGTTTGATTTTTCACTCACTAGCGTCTACTCTCCGAACATCTCCCTTGAACCCAACACACCTGGCATTCATGTCCGTGGGTTCAATAACCTCGAAAACCGTCACTTCCACAAAGGAAGTATTGTAGACACCTCTCTACAATTCGAAAAAGGTATCAATACCTCCTTCCGAGCCATAGGACTAGAATTTCTTCTTGAAATCAACGAGAAGATATGTCCAAGGTTCATAATGGAATTCTTCCGTCAAGCTGAACTCGTTCGTAACGAGGATCGCTCTCTATCTCTTTTGTTTTATATCAAAAACCAAAAGTTCACTTTAACCCTTGGGCACTTTGCTCACATCCTCCGAATTCCAAATCATGGACAATGTGCCTTCACCGAAGATTGGTCACTTGATTCTCTCTTCAACTTTCGTGAAGAAAATAGTCCATATTGTTCTCACATACCCTCCCCGGAATATTTACATCGCATAATATGCAAACCTCGACCATATTACTTCGATCCAAACATTATCTTCACACGGGACATCCGAGAAGAGTACAAGCCCCTTGGACTCATCCTACGTGAAAATGTTTGGAGTCTTAGGGGAAATCGAGAAATCCTTCCCGCTTGTTGTGCTCACATGTTGTACTGTTTGCTAACACAACAACCATACAATCTCGCCTACTTCTTCGCAAGGCAAATTGAAAATCTTCAAGGCTCCAAGATTAAACTCATCCCTTATGGAATGTTATTGACATGCCTCTATCACAACGTTATGCACTTCCATCCTCAATTTCAAAGTCCGTTGTACGTACTTGTGAACAAGATGATGGAACCGCTAAACATATCTCTCATAAAGACTTTCTTCATTCTTGATTCCACTAACACTCATCAATCACGTAATGATCCTCCTAGCGAAGACACTCAAGGAACCTAGTAGTATTTCAAAATAGGATCAATTCTCTTGTACTCATGCTTTATCAATGTAATCCTATTTCCCTCATGAAATAAAAACATCTTACATTTGATATCTTAGTATTATAACCCCTTTTAAACTAACCTTGGAATATAATGCATTGTCAAGATCATTGCATACCTTTAGTAAAGGTTCTGCTAAGCAGATGGACGGATCCCAAAGTTTGTACTAGACGGATCCCTACACTTAGGGAACCGTGGGATCCGGCAAACATAAAATGCAATTGCAAGCATTATATTTCAAACATATCCTTAGAACACCTCACACTAAGCTAAACATAGTGTCTTAAGGCAAATTAATTCCTTATCAAGATAGGTAGATCCTTCCTACTCACACATAACTCACCTAGATCACACTCTAAGAAGCTTGTAGATCTATCGTTTCATTTTTAATCCACTAATCTTCCGCTCTTAAACTCACACTTCATTTTTCACTTGATCCCTCACTTGTAGTCTTAGAAATCTTTTCGATTATGGCAAAATTGATCATAAATCATCCCTACCTCAAAATTGATCAAAGTTGATCAAACTCTAGTTTTCCATCTCAAAGCTTCTAGGATATTTTCCAAAACACTATCCTAAATCACAAACTGATCTCTAGGATCATTTAGCTTCAATTGAAACTCTCATATTTAGTGTCATCCTTGCTCATCCATTGGCACTCATGAAAGTACCAAATCCTTCCATAAAAGACAATCATTAGCTACATCACTCATTACCTCCAAGTACTTAAGCACCCCTTCATTTAAGACACTTAGGAGGACTGAAACACTCAAGATGATATAGATCTTAGATCTTAGAAACATCATTTCCACTCTTTCATAGCTGTTGATAGCCGGATCCCTAGGATTAGCCTAGACGGATCCCTCTAATGAGGGAACCGTGGGATCCGGATGACAGTTTATGTCAAATCTTGCTAAAACAATCATTTCAAATCATCTTTCTAACTCAAACACTCAATCTCATCTTAAATGAGTTCCTAGATCAGTATAAACTCTGAAGTTGACTCTTGTGCATGTTAATCATCACATTCCAATGAATCTTAGTGGCTTAAGGCTTAAATGCACTTGCCAAATCTCTTGGTTTATAAACCACATTGTTAGGACTTCTATAGTCATCACCTTCATCCTAACTTTCAGCACTTTAGAAACCCTTACAAACCTCTTGAAGTCGTCTCATCATGAGGAAAACTCTAAGTAGTAACCTATCCACCAAAGAACCATCCATGAAAAAGGCTCGTGTTATACACGAAATCTCTTCAACCGAATCATCTCCGGTCAAGCCAACAAATGATAGGATCTTTCCTCAACCAATCAAACCAATTCCGAAAAGGATAGTACCCACAAAACTACCTATGCCAAACACCACCGTACCTCTTAGGCCAAACAATATCATCTCCACTAAACCGTCACCATTGGTTCCTAGAGCTATTTCATTTACATCTCCACTATCATCACCACACCTCTACAATTTAGAGGATTTGCCTCCTAGGCCGTCTCATCCGTCTCCGCCGACAACATTCTCCTCATTAGGAGGAATAATGGTACAAAATCAAGGTGTTGAGTCAACACTTGCTCCGGCTTCCTTTTCGCTGTTTCCATCAAATAATCCCATTTGGATTATAAGAAATCATCAAAGTCAACCACCCAACCATATGGAAGTTGACACTTCTTTACCACCACCATCATTCTTGGTTGAGCCATTCTCAAATGCGCCTCCACCAATCCCTCCATCGTTTGAAGCTCCACAAGCCACTTCACTTGATCCTTCGCATCAAGCCATTTCATTTCATCCAACACCACTACCTAGCCATGACAAAGATTGCTATAATTGTCAACATGTTGAAAGTTTGATACATGAAGTACGAGAAGACCAACGTTTCATGTTCTATCATCTCCTCGAACGTTTCGACGAGATTAAACCTAAACAAAATTTGAGCTAGAAGATTTTAGTGGTGTCCTAGCGTCAAGCGATAGTTGGTCTAGATATTCCTAGTTATGTATTTTCTTATTTTCTTTTTTTTTAGAGTCATGTATCTCATAACTCTAGCTTTATTAAATGAAATTACATGCTACTTGTTATATTTCTGAGCATATGATTATATTGTATTCATATCTCATTTTTGTGATAACATCACTTGTTATATCACTTTGCTGAAATTAATCATCAGCTAATACGGATCCCTCAGTATTGCCTAGACGGATCCCTACTAGGAGGGAACCGTGGGATCCGTATGACAGAAAACTATTTTCTACTAACTTGGACCACATTTGCAGGAAATTGTGAATTATACTTGTTGTCTAACCTTTGTTTTGTAGTTATTCAATTTACACATGAAGACTTTGACATCCTAAAGCTAGGGGGAGCTTTATGTCAAAGCAATACATTGCAAATTACTTGCAATATTTGGTTTACATTTCGTGATATCCCCTTGCAAAATTGCAATCATCAAGGGGGAGCACATTCATCACTTAGACGAAATCTTTTGCAAACTTACTTGCAAACAAACTAGATTAGTATCACTTTCTTGACTCCCTTACATAGGGATGGACTCGTCAAGGGGGAGTAAAGACGAGATCCTTTCCCGTTACTTGCTCTCTATTTTTATATATATATATATCTTTCACATGTTTTTCTTAAAAACAATGTGTTGCTTTCTTTCAAAGCTCTTTTTGTTTCGACAAAAAGGGGGAGAAGAAAGTAAAAACTACAAATTAAAACTTTTATGAATTTTAGCTTTTCCTTAAAATAATTTTATGTTTTTTCATCAACAAAAAGGGGGAGATTGTTAATACAAATAAGCCGTAAAAACGTTTATCTATATTTTACGATCTTCTAATGTTTTGTCGATAACAAACGTAAAATCATTTTAACGAAACAAATAAAATACGGAAATGGTTTGAACTAATAATTTTTAACATATTCACATTTTCATATAAAACACTAAAACAAGTATAAGTGATTTTATGATTTAATATTACATATGTACAACAACTAGTGTTTACATATTTGGGTAAAATATACACATAACTAATATGTAGTATATTGGGTAATATAAATGAGTAGAAACTTAAGTATCATAACCCATTGTAGCATATTGCCTTGAAGGTTTTTCTCAATTCGCTAGGGTCATTCCAACTTTCGTTTTCATAGAGGGCGAGATCCTCTATAATACCCCACGACTCTTCCGCATTCTTGTCACTTAGCTTACCACTGGCCGCATTCGCGAGATCCTCATGATGAGGGACTTTTTGAAGTAAGTCCTTGAAACGAGACCACGCTTCGTAAAGAGTTTCACCGTGAATTTGTTGAAACATCAAAATGTCATTTATTAACTTAGTAGTTCTCTCCGGTGGGAAAAATCTATCGAGGAAACAGGAAGTAAGATCATCCCAAGTTGAGATAGATCCTGCGGGTAGACACTCAAGCCAATTACTATCTTGATCACGTAGAGAGAATTGGAAGAGATGCAATCGCGTTGTCTCCCGAGTGCCAACATCAAGATCAATTGAGTCAATGATTTTAATGATATCCTTGAGATGTTGGTTAGGATCTTCAGAACGAAGTCCATGGAATGCACATCCATTTTGCACCAACCGTATGGTGTCGGATAGCAAGGGAGTTACATTGGCTTGTTGTGGAACCTCAATGGTGTTTTGATAGCCTTGATGGCTTGGTCAAGAGTACTCACCAAGAGTACGAGCTCTAGGTGAGTCTTGTGGTGGTAGGTTTAGGTGTGGTGGGTCACGGTTATTTGGTTGGTCTAGGTGAAGAGGTTCAAAAATATTATCATCCACCATGATGGCGAATGATATGAGTTACGAACAAAGGGAACAAAGAAAAGATAGACTACAAGAAAGTTAATATAAAGAAAATAAAAATCTCACTTAATAGGAATCTAGTGAGTAGACCTAAATGAAATAGAAATCGAAACCTAAACTATTCCCCGACAGCGGCGCCAAAAAGTTGATAGCGAAATTTTGCAAAACCTCAAGTTTTACAATCCTCCTAGGCAGTGTACCTAATCGTTGTAGTGTAGTATAGACAAGACACGAGGTATTGATCGTTATCTAGGGGAATAGTGTTATGAAGGACGAAGTGTATGTCGAGATAGGTCTAAAGGTGAGGGATGAGTCTTTTTGTATTTTTATATTTTTTAGAAAGCAAATTAAAAACTCGGGGTTTAAAGAGTGGACTTTTTAACTACTAATTAATTAAAATAAAACTAAATAAACTAAAATTAAACTAAGTATGCGGAAAAGTAAAGTGGCAACTCTTATGATAGGAAAAAATTGTTTACTTAGATTATCTTTACTCTCTAGTTATCTCATATTGATTAGTCGAATTGCCACGTCCTTGTTTTAACTGTAGCATTGTATTCCTTATTATTGGTCGTAGGGAGGTGCCATATGCCCTAACTCTATGAACGTATAAGTCTCCCCTAAGAAAGCTTAAAGTCTATTAAGTCTCCTAGGATCTACAACCCGCAGTTCACGCATTAAATACAACAAGAAAAAACACTAGCGCACTCTAGGGTTGAGTTTAATAAGATGGACAAGCTAGTACATATAGGAATTAAGCCAGTTTTATTATCCTTACGTGAGGCAACCAATTAAACAAGAGACGAAAATCAATAATTTATAACTAGGTTTCATTCAATCTAAGCAAATACTAATATATCTAGCCAAGAGTGTTAAAGTGAAGAAAAGAAAAGCATATAATCAAACAACACATAAACATATTGAATGATTAAATATGAATTACTTAACTTCAATAGAACATGGATAAAGTGGCTGTAAAAAGCCTAGCAAAAGAGCAGAAATTCGTCTAAGGTTTCACCTCTCCAAAGTGTTACAGGAATAATGGAAAACATACGAAAATATATATAGTTTTACAACTGTGAAGGCGTCACTTTATGGTTGTGATGCCGTCAGCTCGCCGTCATTAGGGTTTCTTCAGTTGCATTGTTGCCGTTGTGACGGCGTCGCCTTATGTCACTAACGTCGTCAGGTTGTCTGACGCCGTCTCTCTTCAAAAAGTCTGAGTCGTCTCGTGTAATTTTTACTCTGAATTTTGATCTTCAAATACAAGTGACGCCGTCAGGTTATATAGGCTTGATCAAATGTTCTGAGCCGTCACATGTAAAATTTCCATCAAATCATCACATCCAAATGCAAGTGACGGCATCACGTTGAGGTTGTGACGCCGTCTTGAGCCATTTTCCAGACTTTTTCATGACTTTGTCGTTTTCTTTGTGAAAAAGAATAGTTCAAAACGTGTCGGTTTTCATCTTTTGTGTCCCAAGTACCTAAAATGTGAAAAATAATATTTTAAGGTAATAATTGATCACAAACGGACAAGTTTAGAACTTAAATAACCCCTAAAAATGCACGTTTTAAATCCTTATCACATCTATACACATATGAGTCTAAACTCTAGCTCGAAAGTTTTCTACCTTAATATGAATCGTTTAAAACCTCGACTAGTTTCACGAGCCAGGTTATAATTTTCTATAGCTCGAATATATAATTTTCTATCTGAGTTATACAAGTGAATGAAAGTTTAATTAAGAATATAAAATCTTTTTTGCATCATGTGATCATTGCCTAGCATTACATGTTTTCACCGAGCGTTAACAGATCATATTATCTCATGATTTATAAAGAAAAAATACAACGAATTATGTAACTATATACATTTGATTATGTAGTATATATTGGGTACCAATAGCCAAGTGCTAACAACATGAGGAATTTTCTTTTGCTTATCATTATTTTGGTTCTTATCAATGGACAAATCCTCACCATTCATCTAGTTTAATCTAATAGTGGGGATTAATCTAAGATTTAATACTTAAACCTAAGTCCATGTTTTTTTCTTTGCCTTTTTGTCTTCCTTTTTTTTTTTTTTTTTTTTTTTTCATTAATTCCCGTTTTCTATGTACAAATTAACGTTTTTTTTATTATTTTTTTTATTATTAATTTTTTTATTTTTTATTTTATTCGCGTTATTCGCGTTTTTTTATTAGCGCATTTTTTCGCTTTCATACGTTTTCGTCTGTTTTCATACGTTTTCATCTGTTTCGTCCGTTTTCCAACGTTTTCCTCAATTTTCTTACGTTTTCGCCCGTTTTCGTTCATTTTCATACGTTTTCGTCCATTCTCATACGTTTTCGTCCGTTTTTTTACGTTTTCTTGTTTTTCGTTCGTTTTTATACGTTTTCGTCCGTTTTCCTCCATTTTCTTACGTTTTCGCCTGTTTTTGACCGTTTTCATACGTTTTCGTCTGTTTTTTTTTTATGTATTCATGTTTTTCGTCTTTTTTAATACGTTTTCGTCCGTTTTTATACGTTTTAATCCGTTTCCATAGGATTATATACGATTTCGTCCGTTTTCATATGTTTTCGTCCGGTTTTTATATTTTCTTCCATTTTAGACGTTTTCTCCCGTTTTCTTACGTTTTCGTTCGTTTTCATACGTTTTCGTCTGTTTTTTTAGGTTTTCATGTATTTTCGTCCGTTTTAGACGTTTTTGTCTGTATTTATTTTTATGTTTTCATGTATTTCCGTCCATTTTCAGACGTTTACATCCGTTTTTTTACGTTTTCTTCCATTTTTAGACGTTTTCGTCTGTTTTCAGACGTTTTCTTCCGTTTTTATACGTTTTCATACGTTTTCATCCGTTTTTATAAGTTTTTGTCCGTTTTCATACATTTTTATACGTTTTTCATTCGTTTTTATACGTTTTGTCCGTTTTCAGACGTTTTTATTTTGATATTTGTAAGTGACACTTATTTATCTCTTGTGGTATAACACTGTAAGAAAGATGAAGAGTATTACATTCTTTATCATGTATGTGTTATCAGTTGTCATACTCAACTAAGAATGTAATGATTCTGATATATATATATATATATATATATATATATATATATATTAATGTTTTTTATTTGTGTTTTTGAAAATATTTAGGAAGATTTTTGTGTTTTATGATATTATGAAATATTAGAAAAGTTTTTCATTTGAAAACAAGAGATGTTATGATACTTTTGTTAGACTTGTGGTGGATTTTTCTATTTAATGGATACATTGTGCATGTTTCGATAGGTTTTATAGCGGGATTTGAAAATATCTATGGTTGAATCAGCAAACTAAAGAAGCTATGGTTGAAGAAAGCACACATCTTTATAAACAAACTGAGGAAGCTCAAACACCTGTGATATCACACATGATATCACAGGTGATATCACCTCACTTGTAATATCACATCATATCATGTGTGATAACACCGTTGATATCACCTGTGATATCATGTGTGATATCACCGGTGGTAGCATGTGTGATATCATAGTTTATATCACTTGTGATATCACCAGTAATATCACTTGTGATATCATGTGATATCACAAGCGAGGTGATATCACCTGTGATATCATGTGTGATATCACAGGTGTTTGAGTTTGCTCAGTTTGTTTATAAAGATGTGTGCTTTCTTCAACCATAGCTTCTTTAGTTTGTTGATTCAACGATAGATATTTTTAAATCCTTCTATAAAACCTATCGAAACATGCACAATGTATCTATTAAAAAGAAAAATCCACCACAAGTCTAACCAAAGTATCATAACATCTCTTGTTTTCAGTTAAACACCTTTTTTAATATTTCATATTATCATAAAACACAAAAATATTCCTAAATATTTTCAAAAACACAAATAAAAAAATGAACAAAATCATCACAGTAATATAATAAGTGATGTTTATTGTTATTTCTTTCATATATACTTGGTAAAATACTAAATTCTTATCACATTTGGTAAGAATGTAATATTTCACATTCTTAGTTGAGTACCACATCTGATAACACATACATGATGAAGAATGTAATACTCTTCATCTTCCTTACAGTGTTATATCACAAGAGATAAATAAGTGCCACTTAAAAATATCAAAATGAATAAAAAGGAAGCAAACTATGAAAATAGAGACTTGACATATTCTTAAAATCAAACAAGTGTTGCATTAAATTAGCATTTTCTTGAACAAAATAAGAATTCACCTAAAGAGACTTTAACCATTTTATTTCTACTAAGAGTATAATATCACAAGTGATAGATAACACTGGTTGCATTAAAAAAATATACGCTTGTCAATTCCGATGAAAGGTACAAAAACTATCATGTAACTGAAAATTATAAAAATATTAGAAAACACATAGGTGATAATATATAAAAATATATAGAGCAATCAAATATCTCAGGTGTTATTAAAAGTTAAAAAAACATACTTGTTTGTTTATGAAATATCACAAGTAATATTAGACATTAACTTTTTCTTATAAAATATCACAATTGATATTAGACATGTAATATAATAGAGTTTAATAATAAGCATGAAAACGTATGAAAATAGACGAAAGCGTGTAAAAAAACTTCAAAAAACGGACGAAAACGTCTGAAAACGGAAAAAACGTATAAAAATGAATGAAAAGCGTATAAAAACGTATGAAAAGGGACAAAAACGTCTTAAAATGGACGAAAACGTATAAAAACGGACAAAAACGTATGAAAACAGATAAAAACGTCTGAAAACAGACGAAAGCGTCTAAAAATGGACGAAAATGTAAAAAAACTGACGAAAACGTATATAAACCTATGAAAACCGATGAAAACGTATAGAAGTGGCCGAAAACGTCTGAAAACGAAGAAAACGTATAGAAACGGATGAAAGTACATGAAAACGTAAAAAAACAAACGAAAACGTATGAAAATGTACGAAAACGTATGAAAACGGACGAAAACGTAAAAAAACAAATGAAAACCTAAGAAAACGGACGAAAACGTATGAAAACGGAGAAAAACGTAAGAAAACGGGCGAAAACGTCTAAAAACGGACTAAAACGTATATAAACCTATGAAAACGGATGAAAACGTATAAAAACGGGCGAAAACGTCTGAAAACGGATGAAAATACATGAAAACGTAAGAAAACAGACGAAAACGTATGAAAACGAACGAAAAAGTAAGAAAACAGATGAAAACATATGAAAATGGACGAAAACGTATGAAAACGGGCGAAAACGTAAGAAAATAGACGAAAACGTTGAAAAAAGGAATAAACAGATGAAAACGTATGAAAACAGACGAAAACGTATGAAAGCGAAGAAAAAAACGCGAAAAAAAAACGTAAATAACGCGAAAAAAAAGAAAAAAAAAACGTTAATTCATTAAAAAAACGGAAATTAATAAAAAAGACAAAAAAAAGAAAAAAGAAAAAAAGGTGAAGAAAAAAGAAAGACAAAAAAACAATAAAAAAATATGGACTTAGGTTTAAGTATTAAATCTTAGGTTAATCTCCACCATTAGATTATACTAGATGAATGGTGAGGATTTATTCCTTGGTAAGCATGAATTTTTAAGTAAGCAAAATAAAGTGCCTCATAAAAACATATGTAAAATTTGAAATCATACTACTAATGTTGTATATTAGGTAACAACAAATATGGAAAAATATCATCCCACATCGATTGATTGAAGGACATATGAGAGATGAAGGCTATTATAAAAATAAAAGCCTGAAAAAGAAAACCCAAAAATAAAAGCCTGAAACGAATATATATTATTTGTTTTATTAATTTGCTTCTAAATTTAAATTAAGTTTTATATGCTTTATTTTGAGTATTAGAAAATTTTGCTTAAATATAAACCAAATTATTTGAGCTTGAGCTTGAGCTTAAGCCAATAAGCGAGTCAATAGAGCTCGAGCTTGTATACAATCAGTTTTAAACCTTTATTAACAAAAAATAAACGAGTTTTGAGCTCGAGCTCGAACTCGAACAACAAAATTTTATTCAAGCTCGAGCTCATGCCTAAATATATAATTTTATTCTAGCTCGAGCCGAATAGTTATTACACGAGCTTAGCTCGAATAGGCTGGAACTTGACTCGGCTCAGATCGTTAACGACCCTACTTGTAGTGTGTTTGAAATTACCTAGTCATTAGACAAGTTAAATAAGTGCAAAAGTTCTTTAGATTGTTTTATTTTGTCAATGTACGTTATGGTTCACAAAATTTACAATTGAATTACTCAAAAGACAATCAAATTTTAGAACATCCAACTGAAAGAGATCATTAATTAGTCTATGTTATGTTATTAAGGCCAACCTTAATGCCATCATTATCAGTAGAGGTGGAAAAATGATTGGGTTGGGTTGAGTCTTGGGTCTTAAATGGGTATGAGTTTAGATGGGTCTATATGGATATGGGTCAAATGGGTCTCGGGTCGGGTCGGGGTTTTTTTTTTTCTAGTTTTTGTGTTTCATCATGGAACATAATAATTTATTACTGTAAACAAAAACAAATAGTATTCAATATCCGTTTTATACGTTTTCGTACGTTTTTCTCCGTTTTAATACATTTTCGTCTTCTTTTATACGTTTTCACCCGTTTTAGTATGTTCTTATACGTTTTCATCTGTTTTTATACGTTTTCGGCTGTTTTTATATGTTTTCATCCGTTTTTATACAATTTCGTCCGTTTTTATATGTTTTCGTTCTTTTTTATAAGTTTTCGTACATTTTATCCGTTTTCGTACGTTTTTATCCGTTTTCGTCAGTTTTATACGTTTTTGTCCATTTTATGCATTTTCATCCGTTTTTATCCGTTTTCGTCGTTTTATACGTTTTTGTCCGTATTTATACATTTTTTTACGTTTTCGTCATTTTTTAAACTTTTTCGTCTCCAAGTCCGAATACCTACTTAGTTTTTCCAACAACACGATTTAGGCTACTGTTCAAATCTATCCCAAAAATAAGTGATAAACACATGATTTCTAGAGTTTTTCACTATGTACAAGGTATAATCAAGTCATATAAATGCAAGAAACATATGAAAATATGTAAAAGTATAGTAAATAAATTTATAAATGATTTTCTTACAATGATGTGGTGGTGGAAATGAGACAAGAACAAGAACACTATCTATACTAATAATCACCCAAACAATGTTTACACATGCTCCAAAACAATAACCAATCCTTAAAAACCCTTGATTCAATCAACCCAAATATCCTTGCAAAAACCCTTGTAAACTTCCAATGAAACCCAAGAAAATGATGAGATTTTGGTAAGGTTTTATGGTGAAATGGACTAGGATATAAGCTAGGAACCAAACTTACAAACTAGTGATGAAAGCACAAGGATAAAATCAAGATCAAATGTGTGTTGTGGGGGGGTGTTTGTACGACAACAAGAAAAGGAAAGGGAGGAGTGTCAATTTTTTTGATCTAATTATGACTGTGCAAGAGTGTGGTTCTAATAGATGGTTACATGCATACATGCAAAACAAGATGGACAAGTGTCCTAGAGATGCTATCACAAGGACAATTGTCCTTGTGATGTGGCCAGTTTTCAAGGGTAGCATGTGTGTGCGTGTGTGTGTGTCTGAGGGGGGGGGGGGGGGGGGTTGGTGTTAAATGTTGTGTAGTTTTTATGTTAGAGTGTGTAAGTTTGGGGCTTAGATGCAATGGTTGTGCGGGTTTGAGCTAAAAGCAAAAAATGTACAAGGTTTATATAAAAATGAAAAAGTAAAAGTGTAACTTGTAAAATATATATGTTAGATAATAAAAATGTATAAACAATGTAGACTAATCGTAGTGTAGGGTCGTTCCAAGTTTAATGTAAGTGTAACGACGTACGGAGGTTAACCTATCCAGTTACCCGTAAAAGTTAACATTCGCGAATTTAAAAGTAAATAGTAAGAGTAAGTGGTTAAATAATAACCAGAAAAATATGGGTTTTGACACCTAACTAATTATCTTATTTACCTTTCTTGTAACGGTTATGATCAAGAACACGGGAATCGAGAACGCGGATCTAAAACCCTATGAGACCAATAAACAACTATAGAGATTCTTAAGATAGAATCCTTTGTGGTCTCACACATAACACGTTGTTTAGCAATACAATCAGTATGCTAGTACTTGGAATACGGATTGCCTTGGAGGGGGGGGGGGGGGGGGGGGTGTTATATGATCGGTTGAACAAGAGGGGAGAAGAAGAAGAAGAATGGCTTGTTTAGGTTTTTCAAGAATCACCTAATACTGAATCAAGAAGCTTCATTATATAGGCTTAGCAAAACTTAGGGAACAAGTCACTCCTCTTTTCTTTTATTTTTCTCTTTGATCGATCACCTATATAGATTAGGAAGGAATTCTAGATCCTTCACCTTAATTAATTACATGTAAGTCAACGTTTAACTATCATTATTAAACTATCGTTAAGTAACTATATTAGTTAACGACCGTTAAACTTATTTCTTGAAATATAATCAATATATGTAATATATAAAATATTAATTACGTTAATTGTATTTACGTGTTAATGCGTGTGACCCTATAGGGTTACTTAATTTTCGGACATACAATTATTTGTGATATATACATATCCCAACAATCTTTACGGTTTATGTCCCCTCAACCATTGGGCTACAATTGCAAAGAAAAATTATTTAAAAAAGATGATAACATTAGAGCTCAACAAATCACATTAAAAGGATATATATATCAACTTATATAATATGTTTTGTTAGGCAAATTGTAATTTCACGCTGTTTTACGAAGTGTAGAAAATGTTATTTACTTAGCAACAGGTTTCTCGCCGGCCAACAGACACACGAACTTTTGTGACTAAAAGCCGTTCTTTTTTTTTTTTTTTTTTTTTTTTTTTTTTTGGCAATTTGAGATAATATATTTTTGGTCAGAAACAACATACGAAATAGTCTTGCTGTTTTCAAGAGTTATCCGGTATAGATTTTGGGTAACCCATGATATGATGCTATATATATGCTCGAAAAAACTATATATAGAAAATGACACAAGATACAAATACAATTTTAGAAATATATATGGAAACAGACAATTCGTTGTCAACAAACTTATACACAGGTAACGACAATTGAAAAAAACCAAGGTTTGTCTTGCCCGTGCGTCGCATCGACATTTTATATAAGTTGGGCTTAATATAACTTACTCTCTTTTATAAAACAATGCTTTCTATATTTCTCTGTTAATCATACTTATTATATGACTAACAACTCATATGGACATGTGAATAAGATAGTTTAAACCAAAAACAACTCATATGGACATGTGAATAAGATGGTTTAAACCAAAAAATAACTCATAATAGTTTAAGCTAAATAGATTCGGTGCAACTAAATTTTATTATATTAAAGGCAATGCTATATCTTCCTGATTAATGTGCATGTTTATGCTCCTACGGTGCTACGCCCATAGTCATGTAACATGAGTAGAAGGATATGTTCATATGTATAGGGACAAAAGGTAAAGATAAATATCATTTATTTTAATTTGTTTTATAATACTCTCTTAAAAAAAAAAAAAAAAGACTTACTAAACATATAAATAAAATAGAGCATTGCTACAACTACAAAACATTTAAAAAGAAATTTATAAAAAAGAGTTTTCATGTTTTGATTAGTGTATTTTTATATATTTTATTTTTTTGTTTAAGCCAATCACACATGAACAATTTATTTTATATATATATATATATATATATATATATATATATATATATATATATATATATATATATATATAATAAAAGAAAATTTTTTTGAATGTCACCTTCCCTTATTCTGACGTCATTTATAACGTCAGATTTCCACGTGTAACATTCTAATAACAACTTGCCTTCCTACCCTCTTTTTTGCTACGCTCATGTTTATGATAAGGTTTTCACCAAAACCAAAGTTTTTATATTCACTACACTTTTATCCATATCATCAGTTTCAAATTTTGTATGTACTCATAGCATGAACAACATTCTTGATTCGACTAAGGTAACTAATTAATTTCTATTAAACTTTTTTATATTCGATTCATATTGAGGGGTTTTATTATGATAAATCAAATTAGGGGTTATAGGGGTTTTGTTAATTGAATCTTCATTTTAATTTGTATGATTGTGTGTTAAATCGTGTGTTTTTATGTAGTGCCTTTGTAATTGTACAGCTGTTAGTTTATATGTTTTGGTAATGGTGTTCTCGAATAATTAAATGTAGAAACTGAGTATATGCATATACTTTAATTAACTTCATAATAGATTCTAGATGCAAAAGCAAACACCGAAATTGAAGTGGTAGTTTGCACAAAGGGATGCATTCTGAACTTTGGTTGATTAGTTATCTACACTTAGGTTTGTGATAAATATGAAGGCGTGTCAATTGATCTATTTTCAAATCTCAATGTAAAGTATTTACATCAATGTAGTTATCTGTCTTATTGTATTATATATTTTTTTTTTGCTTTTCTTTATGACCGTTGAGTGTGCCCTTCGCCCTAATACATTCACGGGTCCAAGTCCACTAGCACACACAACCAACTCATTTAATGAGTCTCTTCAGCGTGTTCCGAGTCTCTTCAGTGTGTTCTGTATTTTGACAGGATAACGACGAGTCACTTCATCTTTTATAGATTATGTTTATAAAGACGATTTGAGTGTTGGTCAAGTGCTACTTTTAATAATTATTGGTTGTCAGAAAGAATAGTGAAGATGCCTCTATGTTTTGTTGAAGCTAATGATGAATTACGACCAATTATTTTTATATGTTTTTGAAGTTAATAACGAATCACTACCATTGGTTGGCTTGCTCATCTATATAGTTGACTCATGGTTCACCATTTTTGTTTTTTCAGGTTTAATTCGTTTTCTTTGTTTTGGTAATAGAGATCTGAGAGGATATGGGCCAAATGCAGTTGGAAGAAGGTCTTGTGTGTACATGTTATTTTGCCACTTTTTGTATTATTACCTGAATTCTAATTAAAAAGACATGGATCGTGCTGACTAATTTTTTTTTGTACATATGATTCGTGAATACTGTAGGTGCTGAATCAGTTGGCATATGCATTTACATTGTCACATTTACGAATAATCTAATTCCCGTATAGGACTTGAAGGTAATCTAATTTTTTTATGTATAACCTTTTTTGAATAAGTGAATATTTGTAAACTGGCATGTCATATGTAACTGTATTTTTTTATGTTTGCTCTTAATTTAGCTTTAAAGATATGACATCAGGTGATCACCGTAATATCATTTACGACGTCGTTTCCGGTGCTTCCATAGGTATGCACTCATCAACTAATGCTCTGCCATTCTATTTCATTTACGACGCCGTTTTTAGAAGAGCTCGGGTTTTGTGTTCATAATTCTAAATTTAATAACATATGTGTCATAAAAGATTTTTTTTTGGATGTCATAACCCTTTTGTGCCTAACATAATGTAGCTTTTGAATATTGAGAAAGTGATAAAACCTTATGTGGGGCTATTTGGGTATTTGAATAAATAGAATTTGATATTTATATATAGGTCTACTTTGTTTTTTTATGGGCATCTCAAAGAGCTTCTTCGTTCACATGGCTGAAATAGCTTCGCCAGGTTCAGATACTTTTGTATGGCTAAGACTCGAGAAGCAAAAGGCGTTCATCATAATTCTCATTTAAACCACGTAATGACACAACCTTCATTAGCAAGATAGTTGCGAGTACTCTAAACAAGATAACTCATAAAATTCGGAAAAAATGCAAAACAATCGAGCTTGATAACCTATTTATTTAATCTTGTATGTTTCTCTTAATCCATCTGTATGACTTGTACATGCAAATGTGCAGGCCTGATTCGGAACTCTCTGGTGCGGTGGACTTATACAACTGGGCAACATATATGTAGTCTAAGGTAACTTCATACTCATTTTTTGGCTTCCGTTTGTTTTAAGTCAGCTTCCCTCTTTAGGTGACTCGTACATTTTACTAAGACTACGGGTTATGTGAGAGGGTTGTATATACAAGTTAGGTGATGCGAAAGGAGATATTATAATAACTTCAGCTGTTACGGCCATACCTTGATGTATCCGTGGGAGCCATGACAACAACTTATGGTAACATCACCCATAAATAGTAATTTAATGAATGAAGTAGTTTGAGTTTGATGTACATGCGACTTTTGACCAATTGATTGATCTCAAATTCAGTGTACGCTTTAGGTTTTGCCCATATACAATCAAAATCGACCCGTTTTTAGTAATTATGAGCCATAACTTCTGTGGGAATGAACATGCTAGATCATAACACAAATATTTATACTATACCTTACTGAGAGAGTGCAAAAAAGCTTAAAAAATGAATATGAATGTGTAAGTTTGTGTTGTATGTATAAGCGCGTAAATGTGTATGTATGTATTTATGTATGATGTATGAATGTGTATGATAAAACTTGGAGAGCAAATAAATTAGTTTGTGCGAGTGTATTTGTGTATGTATAATGATCATGAAATTGTATGTCATTGGCTAAGGTGTAAGGAAAGGGTTTGCCGTTTAAGACAACGTTGGTTCCGGGTTGTGAGGCGTTGGCGAAAGAGATCTATCGTGTAAAAAGTGGAATTGAAATGATTGTCGGTACACATGGCATGCTTATTGATCTTTTAACCAAATATGATATAGAGCTGTAGCAACTCGTAAATTTTCATAAGGCAAAATGACTAATTTGCCCTTTGACTCTGACTTTTGACTATTTGACTTTTACCATAACGTAAACCGGAAATCCATTATAAATATAAACTCATTTACTACATATTCAAGTCTTCTAACTTAGACATATACTCATATGCATCGTCAAATAAACAAAGGTAAATGTGATAATGCAAAGAACAAATGGTTACCAATATGGTCTACATAATAAATTTTACGTCAAAGTTTAATGTCTAACGTGTCCGGATAAACATATCTATGTCAAGTAATCTATTAGTGGTAAATCATAAAGGTTGAGAACAAATTTTTGATAAACAAATAAAGACTACTATGCCATTTTATTATTTAATAAATTTGAGAGTCTTCAAATTTAACATAACTATTTTCTAAAGACAATTAGAAAATAAACCAACTTATTAAATTTTGACAATATCATTATAGTGTCAACATGAGAAAGTATATATACATTCATATACTTACTAGAAAAACCTTTCAATTATTTTTACAAACTAAAGTTTAGTTTTAATACAATTATAAAAACAATTGAACTATTTTACGTAAGTAATACTTAAAACAATGAACTAAAACATTGCCCTCCTTATCTAGGTCGCGTGTCTGTGCCGCTTCACAACATTCACTAAATCCCACTTTTGGATTGCACATTTGCTAAGGTGAGTTTCATAGCCCCTCTTTTACTTGATAAATTGTTTTATACATTATGGGGTGAGAAAATATGCAAAACCTTTTATGGACCTGAACTATTGCATGATTACTATTACGTGGATTAGCCTAAGCCCTTATGTCCCTAGAAATGCCCCTTTTTCATGAACCATTAGTTCCCTATTGGGAAGCGCGAATGTTATAAATAGATCTATTGGGGGTGACTCCTCCGTTCGGTTGGCCAGGCTTAGGCCAAGGCGAAACGTATACCATGTCAGGATCGAGTGTTGAGGGACAAAACACTCGCAATGGGCCTATATATTGTATGATATCTTTTAGCATACAGAAACTGTCGTAGTATCGGTTGCATGAACTTAGAGCTAACGTAATAGACATTCATCCATATATCATTATATTCGTTGTAATGATTATATAACTTTGATTTTGGTCAAAACTTACTGTTTTAATATAAACCTATGAACTCACCAGCTTTTAGCTGACATTTTTAGCATATTTTCTCAGGTGCTTAATTTGTGATCATGGATGCAAGGCAAGAGGTGGTAAATGGTCGTAGTAATATCTAACGAAGTGTTTTTACACATAATGATTGTTAATACAAATAAGCCGTAAAAACATTTATTTATATTTTACGATCTTCTAATGTTTTGTCGATAACAAACGTAAAATCATATTAACGAAACAAATAAAATACGTAAATGGTTTGAACTAATAGTTTCTAACATATTCACATTTTCACATAAAACACTAAAACAAGTATAAGTGATTTTATGATTTAAGTAATACATATGTACAACAACTAGTGTTTACATATTTGGATAAAATATACACATAACTAGTATGCAGTATATTGGGTAATATAAATGGGTAGAAACTTAAGTATCACAACCCATTGGGCAAATACATTGAATGTAGTTGGGTACAACCCAAAGCCCATAACCCATGGATCTTGACCCATAACCCATTGCATGACATCATGCTTATATCATACATGGATAATATCCATAACCCATGGATCAACCCATACCCAAGTGACTAAGTGCATTGCACTCAAAGATACATTGTATCTAGCCAAAGATCCATGGTTCAACCCATGACCCATGACCCATGACCCATGACCCATAACCAAAATACCCATGGGCAAAGAGGAGCGTTCCACGGATCCCTAGCTTTGTGCTAGCCGGATCCCTTGTGGTAGGGATCCGGGGAACAGTAGGATTTTTCCTCTATAAATTGTGAGCTATTTCTTCATTATTTCTCACCCTTTTCTAACACACTTTCTCCCCTGAGTTAAATCTCACTAACCTTAGATCCAAGAGATCTATGTTTGTACTTTTGTTTTTGTGATCTTTTAGGTTCCTCTTAAAGGCAAGATCACCACCTTTGAAGTCGAGCAAGCTCAATTCCATGAGTTGCCATGCTTCCTCATCATCAAGGCTACTGAAGTCTTCTTGTTGCTGATTCCTTTATTTCTTCAAAGAAGTGTAGTGTTGAAGACATTAGTGAAAGATGTATCAAGTGTCAAGACGAAGATATTAGTGAAGGGTATCTATCGTCTATAGGATAAGCACTTGTGGTAGGTGCTTAGAAGTCAAGACAAAGAAGCATTAGTGAAAGGTGCTTAGAAGTGAAGACACAAGACATTAGTGAAAGGTGTCTTGTAGATCTAGTCAAAGGCATTAGTGAAAGGTGCCTTAGATGTACATTCGATATGGTGTGTTTCGATGTACAAGATAGACTAGTATTAGATCCAAGGATATTGATATCCTTGATGATGTTGTAAAGGAGTAGATCTCCTTTGGGATTAGTCGTTGGTGTAGTGTGGTAGTACTTCCTCCATTGCAATGGAACTAGGTGCTTAGCCTAGTACCTAATAAAGGGTAGGCGACGTTGTGAAGGTGTAGTTCACCTTGGAGTAAAAGAACTAGGTACTTAGCCCCGTTGAACCTTACTTAACCATGAAGTAAGCTATATAAGCTAGCAACTAAGCTCCACACCACCTCAAGTAGGAGTTGGCATGTACATATGTTAGTCACAAGCCATATGGCTTTAGCTAAACACTTTGTCTAAGAATTAGACACCTCCTACTTGCACCTCCAAAATATAATACTCCTAGACTCTCACATGTATCTTCATATCAAAGAAATAAAACAAAAATCTCTTGGTTTCTCTCTACCATCCGTACACCAACATAACACCCTCACCATCATTTATTTATAAACAAGACACAAGTATACTAAAGAAAGATGAAGACCATGGTGTGTTTTACCCAAGTCCTAGTGTTGTTTTGTTGATTACAAGGGTGAATTAGAAGATATTCAAGGCATCAAGGGCTGAAGTAAAAGGGTTATTTCAAGGGTATGAAGGTTAGTAAAGTTGGGTTAGAAGGTTGAAGAAAAGGGTTGAAGATTGAAAGAAGTTAGGCTTGATTATTCTTGTAACTTTCCAACCTAATCCTTGTAAGAATTGTGATACTCTTCATTTTTATTGAATATGGTTGTAATAATCTCTATTATTATTGGATGTAATTTGATATAAGTAGTATATGTAATATGGCATGATTGATGTTGTACATGAAGTTTGTAACATAAAAAGAAGCTAGAGCAAGCCTTAGGTAGGTTTTATGAACCTGAATTCTGCAACAGTCCCAAAGATTGATTAAACTGATCATCTCAGTAAACTTTGAGGTTAATTGACTTAAAAATAGCCATTCGGTATGGCCTTATTGTTGTCTCAAGTTGCTTAACCATAACTTAGCCGCACTGCTAGTTTGGGCTTAATGACCCGAAACTTGTTTTAAAACTTTGTTCATTGGATTAGACTTTGACAAACTAAGAAAATGACCATATGGCATGTTAAACTACTTCACAACACACAACTTATATCATCATATCGTCACAAAAGTCAATCAATAGTCTTTGACGAAACACGAAACATGTTTTATATAACATTTCTCTCGTCAAATACTTCACTTATAAATGACAAGTACAACAATAGTAAGGAATTTCATTATCATAAGAGGCCTCTTCGGGGTGACGTATCGACGAGTTGTGGATTTACGACTTAAAGTGTCCTGGCTCCTCATACGTTCACTACACGACCTCTTGATTTTGATAGCCCGAACGATGGTACGAGGTTATTTATAAAAGGGCTATAAGCCAAACAACACTTAAGGGATACATCAACTTAAGATTCATGTACAACATCATATTGAAAGCCAACATACTACATATACTTGTACGCTTATATCGTACACTATACTAAAACGCGATTACTATGCTTTCGTAGGTAATCTTTAAGGATCGTGATCTTGTCATACTCTACCGTTGATAAACATTATATCGTTACACTCCGCTGCTGATCACTACAGTGAGTTTCATAGCCCCAGCTTTTGTTTAACTATTTTATAAACTCTTTGGGGGAGATACATGCTACTGCTTTAACTACATGCTAAAATTCTTTATTATGGACAATTACTTGCAAACTGAATGCCTTGACTGTATTATTGCATGCCTAAGTTTTTTTTTGCCAAAAGTCCCCAACATCATGGACCACTAATCACTAGGAGTGAGCGTAAATATTGTGGATTGGCCTATCGGAATTGACGAACCCGTCTATGTTATCGGAAATAACAAGGCGCACTATATTTGAGGTTACCTAGGTATATGGCAAAATACCTACCCGGGGCAAGTTACATATATATTTATATATATCGTCCGGTGATATATATACAATAGTCAGTCGTGAGTTCCATGAGCTTAGAGAAATAATAAATATCAAGAAGCTAATTGTACACATTGCAATTATATTTTATACGAACTATATTGTCCACTACTGTTTTCAAACCTATGCGGTTTCTATCGTTTGTATTGACCGGTTAGGCAATCAAACGCACTATGGGCATATAACTACATAGCCCACTACTTTCATAAACTTGATGTCTTGTGATCAACTGTTTTGCTTACAAACCTATGAACTCACTCAACTTTTGTGTTGACACTTTTTAGCATGTTATCTCAGGTTCGAAAGGAATTAGCTGGCATGGCATGTGAAGGCGCACGGAAAAACATTTTGAAGACAATGCATATATTATCATACGAAAAACATTACAACTTTTATGTTGTACTTTTTATGATTGCACAAACTTGTGGGACCGGTTTGTAAACTCTGATATTTTAATCGAATGATAATTCATTTCAAAACGTCTCATTTAGAGTCGTTTTCTGTAACTTGTGCTGTGAACTATGAAGTAATACTACGGTGACACAATCTTCCGCTGCGATAATTTTGGGGGTGTTACAAGAGCTACTGAGCTAGACAGTGTGTTGGTTTTAGTTAGTTATAGATGCAGTTGACTACATGCTTCAAAGGGGAGTTTGTGAATAGGTGATGCAGATTTATCGGGCTT
>BPTQ01000002.1:110503913-110662077 GCA_019973895.1 Chrysanthemum seticuspe | reverse complement strand
AGGAAACAACTGGGATGTGATCAGAGGAGTGAGAAAAGAGTTTGGGATTATAAAAGAAGCCAAGAGGAAGCAAGGAGAGAAGTAGTTAGTTTTATTTTCAACAATGTATGTCGTTTCTTAGATTATTATGTCTTAATTAGTTTTCAATTGTATTTTCCAGTTAATTTGTATCAAACAAAGTTATTCAAGTGTGTTGCAACTCATTTTAAATCTCAATTCAAGTTTTAGTCACAGTTTCATGTTTCTGTGGCCCTGTTGGAATTTTCAATATCCAAATCTCATGTATAAGCTTCAATAAGCTTATTTATAAGCTCAAACAAGCTCAAACTAGCTTATCATAGCTTTTTGTGAGTTCACTTTTAAGTTTCAAGCAATTTAGAAATCTGGTCAATAAAAGTCAAATTTGGAGCAAAATTGATGCAGAAATGGAAATGGTTGGTTCAGAGCTGGAAATGGGTTGATTTGGAAGCATTTGGGTTGGTTAGATTAGGCTAGTGGTCATTTGTGTGCAGTGGCAAGCCATTGTGGCTAGGGACCTATTGTAAGTGATTCTCAAGTTCATTGCATACTTGGTAATTGTAGTTAGAAGTAGTTAAAATCTGTGTATTAAGTAGTAATTAGGTTAAGTAAACTTATTTTGATCAAAATTACATGATGGATTAGTAGTTAGCCTAGTTCCATTTGCTAATCAGTGTATTAAGGAGTGTTTGGATTGCTTGCTTAAACTGTCGTCAAAGCTGTTTTGATCTAAGGTTTTTGTTGCTTTAGTCTCTATTATCACTAGTATATTCAATCTAGTCATCTTATTGCATCCTATAACACTAAAAGTCAAAATGATTTGAATCTGCTCTTATTAGCATAACTGTTGAAATCAGTTGACTCAAATCATCACATATAGGTTTAAAATCTGATAATCTAGCTTGCTATAACTGTTTTTAATCCTATCTCATTAACATCAGTTCAAAGTTTGCATCCAAATCTCATTAAAGTCAAAATTATAAACTGTCCTTAAAAGTCAAAATGAGTTTAAAATCAGATTTGTGCAGACATTGCAGCAGTTGCACAGGGTTCAGTAGAGCTTTTTAGGGTCTCATTTTTGGTCTATAAGCAGTTTGCTGGGAGGTCTATAAGACCTCATATCTGTTTTTAGCTAAAGCTCTCTGGATAAGCTAGTGCATAGGCTCAAAGTTGGTACCTGTTTCCTGTTTTGCTGTCCATATCAGTTAGCTTAAATCTTGTTGGATAGCTTATCAGAGGTTAGGAGTAGCTTAATTTAGTTGACTTTAGCTTATTTCAGTACTATTTAGTTTAAGTAGAAGTTTGGTGGTTTAATTTCTAGTTTTGCTTATTTAAAAGTGCTTATTTGAACTCCAGTTACACTGCAGCTCTGAATTTTTACACATAAGCACCACATTTCTTATTTTTCATAGAACCAGAATAGCATTTTAGCATTTTCCTAAATTTTTCATTAATTTTGGTTACTGTTTGCTATTTTTCTTGATTTAAAATAGTTTTTAATCACTTTTAATTAGCTTTAATACAAAAAATTAAGAAAAGGTTCAAAAAAATAATTTTTCATTTTTATTAAGTTAAGATAAATATAAAAAGACAAAAAAATATTTTTCTAGATTTTTCTTAGTTAAATTTGTATTTTTAAGCAATTTAATTAGTTTTTAATAGTTTTTAATTCTTAGAAAATACAAAAATAATCAGAAAAATACAAAAATAGTTTTGAAAATTCTATTTTGATATTTTAGATTTTTCTAAGTCATAATTTTATTTTTCTAGCTTTATTTCCTATTTTCTTGTGTTTTAGGTAATTATTTAATAGTTAAAAATAGTTTTTAATTAGATAATTAGTTATAAAAATAATTTTCTTTTTTTTCTTTTATCATTAGGTTTGTAAAAATATCATTTTCATATTTTTAGGGTTAATATTGTGTAAGTTTCACATTTTTATTTGTACGTCGCGTAGTTTTTAATTTCAGTTTTATAAAAACATAAAAACAAAAACATCATTTTGCAAATAGTGATAGCGTTTATTTAATAGTTTTTATCTTTTTAACTTCCTTTAATTTGCATTTAAGCCTCTGTAATTTGTTGGCTTCTTCTGTAGTTATAATCATTCCAAATCCCTTTTTCCGTTCAAATCTCTCGATCACTATTCGTTTGGTAATCCATTGCATAGCTCGCTGGGACATAACGACCCGGGGAAACACTATACTCCCCAGATCCTCATTGCATTCGTGCTTAAGCAGTTTTAAGCTGATTACGGTCGGCCATTCACAAGTGGCCGGCTTGAGTGATTTAGCTTGACTGTTTGGCACGCATCAAATTTTTGGCGCCGCTGCCGGGGAGCTGTGCTAATCTATCTTCCGTTTAGCAGATTAGTTGTTTGAATACTCACTCATTTGTTTATATCATCCATATCTATCTATATATATATATATATCCATATTTTCTTATAAAAAATCCAAAAACCCAAAAACATCCAAAAACGTATAAAACACAAAAATATTTTTCCTTTTGTTTATATATATGTATCAAATATAAAAAAATACAAAAAGATTCATCGTTTTCTTTAATAAATAACAACTTAAAAGATTACCACCGCAAACCAAGGCAGTGCACTACCTAACTGGGGGTGCGACCATAATAAGTTCCCGAACTAAAGATTTAAAACTTGCCTTTGTGTCCTTGTGATTGGTGTACCTTTTTCAAAGAAGCCATTCATCTTGTGATTATTGGTTAAGTTCACTGTTGTTTTGCCTCGATTTTGTGTTAATTGATTTTGTTGTGATATCTACTTGTCAGAACCAGAAAACCCATAAAGATTCTTCTCACCCGATTTTTATAAAACGTCTTCATAATTCTCATTCTCATCTGAAATATCTTCATAATTCCATTTCTCTCCTTAACTCTGAGATTCCTTAGAGTTAACTCTAGTGCATGCGCACTCGTTCTTCTAGATCATTGAGTCCTTTGCGTGATCTAGCAGAAATTCCTAGAAGACGTTCTCGTAGACGTGCTGCCCAAATAGTCGAACCCGAGATTCGTACTATTTCAAGCAACAACATGGCAGACGAACGAACTATGGCGGAAATGCTCCAGGCACCCACCGAGGGTTATGGAGATGCCATCATTCTACCAGTAATCAATTCTGATCACTTTGAATTGAAGACACATTTGATCCAACTTGTGTCTACGAATCAATTCCACGGGTTTGATCGTGAAGACCCGTATGCACACATCCGTTGGTTTAACAAGTTGACTTCAACTATCAATTTCAAGGATGTGCCTCAAAAAGTCATCAAGTTGATGCTTTTTCCTTTCTCTCTTGAGGGGACAGCCCGGATTTGGCTGGAAAAAGAACCCCCTCGATCTATCGAAACTTGGGAGGATCTTGTTCAAAAGTTTGTTAATTATTTCTTCCCTCCATCAAAGACGACTAATCTTAAAAATGAAATTTCTGGATTTCGTCAAAATTTCGATGAAAACTTTGGAGAGGCATGGGAGAGATTCAAAGATCTCCTCAGGAAATGCCCCCATCATGAATTCACGGAGCTTCAACAAGTCAATATCTTTTACAATGGGTTGAACGGTAATGATCAAGATTCCTTGAATGCAGCCGCAGGCGGCAATATCTTGAATCGTAGACCTAAAGATGTGATTGAGATTTGCGAGCAAAAATCAAAAGTTCCTATTTCTCGCAACAAAGTCAATACTCCTAACCCCCCTGCTTCTTCATCCAGTAACTCTTCTGAGTTAGCGGCTCCGATAGCTGCTCTAACGGATGCCATCCGTTGTATGATTAAGGATGTTAAGGAAATCAAAAGCGAAATTCATAAGCCTGAACCAGTCAAAGCCGTAAACAAGGTGTGTGAAACTTGTAGTGGTCCACATGCGTATTATGATTGTCAAGCAACCGAGGCTTCCTTTTACCAAGCTCCCGTAGCTTCGGTAAACCACAATCAATACCGACCACAGGCTGATCCTCATTACCGTGCACCTAGCGGTATGACACCACCTGGTTTTCCTCCTGTGCAAAACCATGGCAATCAAAATCGCTTTGTTCCGAATCAAGGACAAAATTTCAATAACTCTCAAAATTTCAATCAAAACCGGAACAATTTCAACCAACCTTATCAAGCTCCTAATCATCAAAGTTATCAACAACCTCCTCAAGCTCCCATGCCAAATGACTTCATGAAAATTACTGAGTCAAGCATACGTTCAATGCAAACTCAGATCAATAACATGAGAGTTGAGCTTAAAAAGGAAATTGAAACCACAATGTCTCGGCAGACAAATGAGTTAAAGAATATGATGAGCAGTTTCATGAACATGAATATGAACAAAGCTTCATCATCTTCTGGAGGACTCCCAAGCAATACAATTCCCAATCCCAATGCCAAGTTGAAAGCCGTCACCACTCGTAGTGGTAAGACGCACAATGGACCTTCGACTCCTATGCCCCCTCCTCCTGTGGCAATGAGTCAAGTTACCAAGGATACAACGGACAAGGTGCAATTCTCAAGCCCACGAAGTACCGCACACGTCCCACCTTCGGTAGTCCAAGCTTTAAGTCCGGAACCCGACGTTCCGAAGAAAAATCCTGAGCCAGAAATAACTTCCATCCCGGCTCAAAAGTCTAGTCAGCTTCCTTACCCATCAAGAATGAATGATGAGAAGCTCAAAGACAAAAACAAAGAGCAAATGGAAAATTTTTTCCAAATCTTCAATGAGCTGCACTTTGATATAAGCTTCGTTGATGCTCTCGTTCTAATGCCTAAATTTGCATCCACGCTTAAAGGCTTACTCACCAACAAAGATAAGCTATCTGAGATGGCTAAAACTCCTCTCAATGAGCAATGCTCAGCGGTCCTTCTCAAAAAGCTTCCCAAAAAGCTTGAGGACCCTGGCAGATTTCTAATCCCGTGTGATTTCTTGGGGATGGTTCAATGCTCCGCCTTGGCCGATCTTGGCGCTAGCATTAACCTCATGCCACTCTCAGTATGGAAGAAACTGTCTCTTCCTGAACTTTCATCCACTTGTATGACACTCGAGCTAGCGGACCGTACCGTAACTCGTCCACTTGGGATAGCCGAGGATGTCGTGATGAAAGTGGGAAAGTTTCACTTTCCTACTGACTTTGTTGTAGTAGACTTTGATGCAGATCCTAGAGTTCCCCTCATCTTAGGGAGAGCTTTCTTGAGAACGAGTCGTGCTCTGATTGATGTGTTTGCTGAAGAGTTGACCATACGGGTTGACAACGAAGAGCTCACATTGAATATCAACCAGAACTCTAAACCTCTATCCAAACAGAGTGTTGCCACAATTGATCAAAAATCTGAAAGATTCAATGCAACACTCTCAAATTTCACGGTTAAGAGGAGTTTTCAGAAACGTGCTGAGCTTAAAGCTTTGAAAATCAACCCTGGTTCAAACAAATGGTTTGAAAGTTGTACCAGGGAAGTCAAAAGTGTTCTTGATGATGATGATCTAGAATCGGAGACTTCATCGGAAGTGGTGGAAACTGCTAGCTCTAAGAGCACACCACTTGTCCCACCTCCGGAATCAGTTTGTCGCATCGAGTTTGTTAACTCTGTGGATGAAACCAAACTCTCTTCAGTTTCATCTGAATTGGATGATGATGTTTGTGATCCAATGGGAGACATTCTTCCCATTGATGAATTGCTCAAAAATGATCCATCATCCTCTATTCTTATTCCCGACTCTTCCATCCCTTCCCTCACCCCTGATGAGGAAGATGACAACTTTTGGAATGAAGTCGATGCCTTTCTTAGTGATGAGTCAATTCCAACGGGAATTGATAATACTTACTTTGATCCGGAGGGAGACATCCTTTTTCTGGAAAATCTGTTGATTGAAGAACCGTTTCCCACCCTCCCTCCCGGGCATCTTCTTGACAATCACCATCTAAGCTTCAAGTTTAAGCTTAAAGATGTCAAAACTGGTGATTTGCTTCTCTCTGCTGAGGAATGGACTTGCATTCTTATGTACGTCTTTATTCCATTCTTCACAGATGGTGTGGTTGCTCTTTCCCTTTTCTCTTTCGGGAATGAGGACACCATCTTTGACCCCGGTATCATCCCTAATAGTTTCTACTATTAACAATACCGCGGTTATATCTCGTCGGTGTGGAACTTTCTGATGTTCATATGTTTATTAACATTGTGAACGAAAGTCCGATCGAGATTGGTTTTCCACGTTACTTTCCCCATGAACCAATGAATGCGGGGATCGAGTCAAGCTAGCGACTCGGTAATCAAAAACAGTAGCATGCCATATGGGTTGTCACCCATATTTCTGAGCTGTCTTAAGTTTGTTACGGTTAGCCATTCACAAGTGGCTAGCTTGTGTGACAAAACTTGACAGTTTAGCTTCTTCTTTCTATCTTTCTACCACCCTAGTGTGGGGGGGGGGGGGGGGTTGCCCCACATGTTTTGTATATAAGTCTTATTCAAAAAAAAAAAAAAAAAAAAAAAAAAAAAAAAAAAAAATCTTCTTTCTAAATAATGGCCGTAGTATTTCCCTTTTACGTTCTTTGTTTCGGCATAACAGCCGGTACTTTGAATATTGAGGGCAATATTCATCTCTAGTGTGGGGGGGGGGGATTCTCACGAATTTTATCATGTAATTATACCGCCCAATCCCCCCGTTTTTGGCCAAAATTTTTTTTTGGAGTAAGTGTTCTACACTTACTCAATTGGTTATCAGTCCACCTTGTCTAATAAACAAAAGGATTGGCTAATCCAGGAGCAAACGGCTCTTGGTAAAGATATATCAAATCCGTTGACGGCTTGCAATTTGCCCAAAATTGTATGGTATTCAGCTCACCATATCCTAAAAAGTGAAGAGTTGGCTAGCCCGCAAGTTTATGGCTTGTGGTAAAGGCAATGGAAAAACCATAATTGGTAATCAGCTCACCAAAGATAATATTGATAATTTATCTAAGAGTTGGCTAGTCCAGAAGCAAACGGCTTCTGGTAAAGACAAATCAAATCCGTTGGAAGCTGGTGGTTTGCTCAAAATCACATGGTTATCGGTGTACCATGGTTCTTACTTGAACTGAAACATTTGGCTACTCCAGAAGTAATGGCTTTTGGTAAAGAGATTCAAATCCATTAAGTTTTTCTCAAAAGATTGCTAGGGACTAGCAATAGTTTAGTGTGGGGGATTGATGAGTGTGTAAATACTCATCATTTTTAGTCAAATCTGAACTGCAAAACGGTTAAAAATGCTCAGAAATGCATCAAAACACTGAAAATATTCCAAAATTGCATTTTATATGTTTCAGATGCAAAATGTTCAAAATCAGATGAAAAACGAGCAAAGTTTGCATAATTGGCAGTTTCAGTCCCCCGACTTTCAGAAAATGGCAAAATCAGTCCCTAGGCATTTATTTTAAAAGAAAAATCGCCAGAGGTCCCTTTGAAATTATATGTTGTCATATTTAGTCCTCTGGTGAAAAGTTCCAAAATATTTGAGAAATTACAGTTTTGGTCCCTAGATTTTTAAAATGGTCATATTTAATCCTTGGAATTTCAAAAGTGTCAAAATTAGCCCTTGGTCTATTTAAGATTGGCAAGACCAACCCTTGGACTACATCTTCATAAATTACAGTTTGGCCCCTGGAATTTCTAGTTTTACACATTTGGTCCTTGTGTTATTATTTCTACAAACCAAACGGACCTAGTTATAAATCCCAACCCAATCCTTGGCCCAAAACCATTTAACCCGGTCCAGTCCACCCTTTTAACCCGAAACCACAAAACCACCCATGGTTTAAAACAAAACCACCCGCCTCTTTTTCCCTGTCCTCCCCGACCAACCTGTCTGCAACCAGCCACCAACACCACACCTCCACTTTGTCCCCCTACTACACACCTTGTCTCCCCCCTCCTCACCTAACATACAAATGCATTTAATGCAGCCCCTTCCCTGTCCAAGATATGAAGACCAGTTTTGGCGCCAAAACCATCAAACGGCCAAGATTGATTCCAAAGCAATCCAATGGCTAGGAAACAACTGGGATGTGATCAGAGGAGTGAGAAAAGAGTTTGGGATTATAAAAGAAGCCAAGAGGAAGCAAGGAGAGAAGTAGTTAGTTTTATTTTCAACAATGTATGTCGTTTCTTAGATTATTATGTCTTAATTAGTTTTCAATTGTATTTTCCAGTTAATTTGTATCAAACAAAGTTATTCAAGTGTGTTGCAACTCATTTTAAATCTCAATTCAAGTTTTAGTCACAGTTTCATGTTTCTGTGGCCCTGTTGGAATTTTCAATATCCAAATCTCATGTATAAGCTTCAATAAGCTTATTTATAAGCTCAAACAAGCTCAAACTAGCTTATCATAGCTTTTTGTGAGTTCACTTTTAAGTTTCAAGCAATTTAGAAATCTGGTCAATAAAAGTCAAATTTGGAGCAAAATTGATGCAGAAATGGAAATGGTTGGTTCAGAGCTGGAAATGGGTTGATTTGGAAGCATTTGGGTTGGTTAGATTAGGCTAGTGGTCATTTGTGTGCAGTGGCAAGCCATTGTGGCTAGGGACCTATTGTAAGTGATTCTCAAGTTCATTGCATACTTGGTAATTGTAGTTAGAAGTAGTTAAAATCTGTGTATTAAGTAGTAATTAGGTTAAGTAAACTTATTTTGATCAAAATTACATGATGGATTAGTAGTTAGCCTAGTTCCATTTGCTAATCAGTGTATTAAGGAGTGTTTGGATTGCTTGCTTAAACTGTCTTCAAAGCTGTTTTGATCTAAGGTTTTTGTTGCTTTAGTCTCTATTATCACTAGTATATTCAATCTAGTCATCTTATTGCATCCTATAACACTAAAAGTCAAAATGATTTGAATCTGCTCTTATTAGCATAACTGTTGAAATCAGTTGACTCAAATCATCACATATAGGTTTAAAATCTGATAATCTAGCTTGCTATAACTGTTTTTAATCCTATCTCATTAACATCAGTTCAAAGTTTGCATCCAAATCTCATTAAAGTCAAAATTATAAACTGTCCTTAAAAGTCAAAATGAGTTTAAAATCAGATTTGTGCAGACATTGCAGCAGTTGCACAGGGTTCAGTAGAGCTTTTTAGGGTCTCATTTTTGGTCTATAAGCAGTTTTTTGGGAGGTCTATAAGACCTCATATCTGTTTTTAGCTAAAGCTCTCTGGATAAGCTAGTGCATAGGCTCAAAGTTGGTACCTGTTTCCTGTTTTGCTGTCCATATCAGTTAGCTTAAATCTTGTTGGATAGCTTATCAGAGGTTAGGAGTAGCTTAATTTAGTTGACTTTAGCTTATTTCAGTACTATTTAGTTTAAGTAGAAGTTTGGTGGTTTAATTTCTAGTTTTGCTTATTTAAAAGTGCTTATTTGAACTCCAGTTACACTGCAGCTCTGAATTTTTACACATAAGCACCACATTTCTTATTTTTCATAGAACCATAATAGCATTTTAGCATTTTACTGAATTTTTCATTAATTTTGGTTACTGTTTGCTATTTTTCTTGATTTAAAATAGTTTTTAATCACTTTTAATTAGCTTTAATACAAAAAATTAAGAAAAGGTTCAAAAAAATAATTTTTCATTTTTATTAAGTTAAGATAAATATAAAAAGACAAAAAAATATTTTTCTAGATTTTTCTTAGTTAAATTTGTATTTTTAAGCAATTTAATTAGTTTTTAATAGTTTTTAATTCTTAGAAAATACAAAAATAATCAGAAAAATACAAAAATAGTTTTGAAAATTCTATTTTGATATTTTAGATTTTTCTAAGTCATAATTTTATTTTTCTAGCTTTATTTCCTATTTTCTTGTGTTTTAGGTAATTATTTAATAGTTAAAAATAGTTTTTAATTAGATAATTAGTTATAAAAATAATTTTCTTTTTTTTCTTTTATCATTAGGTTTGTAAAAATATCATTTTCATATTTTTAGGGTTAATATTGTGTAAGTTTCACATTTTTATTTGTACGTCGCGTAGTTTTTAATTTCAGTTTTATAAAAACATAAAAACAAAAACATCATTTTGCAAATAGTGATAGCGTTTATTTAATAGTTTTTATCTTTTTAACTTCCTTTAATTTGCATTTAAGCCTCTGTAATTTGTTGGCTTCTTCTGTAGTTATAATCATTCCAAATCCCTTTTTCCGTTCAAATCTCTCGATCACTATTCGTTTGGTAATCCATTGCATAGCTCGCTGGGACATAACGACCCGGGGAAACACTATACTCCCCAGATCCTCATTGCATTCGTGCTTAAGCAGTTTTAAGCTGATTACGGTCGGCCATTCACAAGTGGCCGGCTTGAGTGATTTAGCTTGACTGTTTGGCACGCATCATATATATATATATATATATATATATATATATATATATATATATATATATATATATATATATATATATATATATATATATATATATATATATATATATATATATATATATATATATATATATATATATATATATATATATATATATACTACTTTATAATGCATTTAGGCTTTCTAAAATTAGAAGGCTTAAAAATTCAGACTTTTTTACTTGCTTATTATGGAAAGATATATTATAATGCATGTAAAATTAAGATAAGGAGCTCCAATCATGAGATGACATATGTCACTTCTTAACAAACTCCAAGCCTAACTCCTAACCACCAAAAATTAAGATAAGGAGCTCCAATTATAAAATGACATGTGTCACTTCTCAACTAAAAATTCATCTTTATTTTCAAATTAAAATATCTTTTTATCTACTTATTTATATTATAATCTAATTTCACCATATTTTCTAAAATTTTATGCTTTTTAATTCAACATCCATTTTAATATATTTTTATGACTTTTTAGGTTTTATATTTTTAGTGGTTTATTTTATTTTAATTCAAATTTTTACAACTTTAATCTTTATTTCATTTATTCCAATCAATATAATCTTGATTCGTCAAAATCAAATACTTTTGGGGGAGTGTTTGACGCGTAACAGATTGAGAGGGTATTTTTATATGCGGGAATAATGATGTCACGTGAAAGTTACGGGTAACCCAAACAAACACTTACAACTAACACCATATACATTCGAAGTGTTGTGAAATGAATTCACTAAACGGGTAAGCAAACACATATAACTATACTTATCGCCGCCGCTGTCACCACCATCTCATCACATCACCACCTCAAAACATTTGTTCGCTACAAAATAGTCATCGGGTACCCGCCGCCGCATTGCGCGGGTACCCTTCTAGTGTATATATATATATATATATATATATATATATATATATATATATATATATATATATATATATATATATATATATATATTCACGATTTGATTCATATATATAATAAAACCGGTAACTGCGAATGGAAGAAACTTGCTTTTTAAGTGACTGATGTGTACTTCCTTCTCCAATTATATATCTATATTATATTATAAAGGATTAGGAGCTTTCTATAGAAAGAAGTTTTAAAATTTTAAGACAAAAAACATTACTATAAAAGAAAAATTAGAACATTAATGTAATATTTAAAAATTTAAGTATCATTCAAACTATATAGTAACCCTCTAATAATGATATATTTTAATACAATTGTTTATAAGAAAAACTTATTAAATTATAACCATCAATTTAATATTAAATTTTGAAAAATAAAAGTGCTAATTATTTATACTATTAATAATTTTGATGTTCTACTTTTGAAAAACATATATGTACTATGTTATAAAGTATTTGAGACATGTTAAATAAAGAAGAGTTAAAATAAAAAACATTTGCTCACCACAAAAATAGTCACCGGATACCTACCACTGCATTGCGCGAATATCCTTCTAGTTTGTATGTAAGCAGCTAATGATAAACAAAACAAAATGGCAATGCATTGATAACTTGTAACATTGATAAATTTACACATTTACGCTCCAAGGACAATATAAAGAGGGGGAGTTATACACACACCCCAAACTTTCTATATGCACACCCTTTTATGCATAGAGGGGTTGTATTGTATGCATAGCGGTGTTGTACTTTATGCATAACAGTATGTATTGTGTACTATAAGGGGTGTTGCTATAGGAACTCCCATATAAAGAAGGGGAATGCTCATATAGGCTAAAGGGCTCACTTAGGATAGTGTATATCCGCTTTTGGGAAACGTAACAATTGTTTTTAAGTTTTGTAAAATGATAGAGTGGTGAATACGGTCTTTTTAATTACACAGATACTATTAACGAAGTACAACTTTATGGTGAATTACAAACCATTAAAACTTCACTCCACTGACATGTACTAAAATCAGCACCAAGGTTGCATAAATCGCGAATCAGTAGTGAGGCGGTCGACCCCCCTGTAGCTTGTAATCGGTCTAGGCGGGATTAATCGGATTGGCATTTATGGTAAGTTTTGGGTATTTCTGGGTAGTTTTGGGTATTCCCAAAAAGATTTTCCTATAAACATCTTGTAATAGATATAAACAGTGACCATAAGTGACTACATTTGTTCAGGGTTGCAAAAATAGCGAATCGATGATTAATTGTATTGCCATTTTTTGCAAGTTTTAGGTATTTACGGCAAGTGTTGGTGTTTTCGGCAAGATTTTCTTTGAAAAATAACTTGTAACAGATATAAATAGTGATTATAACTAATTTACGGCGAGTTTAGGGCAATTCCGGCAATATTTCCATGTTTTCGGCAAGTTTGACCATCGTTAAACGCCGTTGACCATGGTTGACCGATTTGTTTGAACGATTTACATAAATCGGAAAGGTCGGTGGCCCAGTAGCACCTAATCGGTGATTAATCGGTCTTGTAGACCTTTTTCTGCAACATTGATCAGCACTTACTAAGAAGAGCTACTCCAACAGTATTCAGCACTAGGAAACCACCTACAAGAATCTCGTGATTCAAATTAACCACTAAGACCACAAAGAACTTCCTCTGGAAGTATCAAACCCCAACTAGACCTTCCTCGGTCTAGGCTTGATCACCAATATAAAATACTTGATTACACTCTTGCTTATCTACAACTTTGACAAGACTTAAAATGATGATATATGTTTGTTTGTTTGAGATAACCTAACCTATCCTAGAGACTCGATTCTAATATAAAGGGTATAGAGAAAAATACCCTCAGCACAATTCACAATACCGGATTGGGTTCTTGTGAATCTATCTTGTGGAATTAAGTATTCTTTCAATAGATGATAAGAAGAGAAGTTAGAACACAATAAGATATTAGACTTAGAGGGTTGAGAGAAGAGAAAATAGAAAGAATGAATGACTGAAAAGAGGTGGAGAAACAAATTAAAAGAGGTGAGTATTTATAGACAAACCAAGATTAATCATGATGTCACTGGCGTGCTGGGCACGCACTTGAGCGCCAACTAGCACACCAGTCTTGTCCGGGAATTTTCTCAGTTTTTTACTAATACTTGATTCTTGTTAAACCCCCAAGTGTACTTCGCCTCTAACCTTTTCAAGTTCATTCCAACACTCAAAAGTGTGATAAGGTCAACAAACTCATTTAGCCAATGTTTTGAGTATTAAAACATTTTGTGAACTGATAACTAGATAATAAGGGTTTAGTTTAATTTCAAAGAGAAAGAGAAGAACCATTAGATATTAGATGTTGGGTAATAACTTGCCTTTCAAATTTGAATTTCAAAATTCAAATTCAAAAACTAGTTGCTAGAAGAGAATGGTGTGGAGAAAACTAGACCATAGAATGAGTTTGTGTGAGTTGTCATTTAAATTTTAAATTCAAATATGAGTTTTTCAAAGACAAAATATTAGAGCGAAGTCTTGAAACCTCTTGGAATAAATTTCGATTTTCAACACTCCAAAGATTGCCTGACATTGCCAAGCGCAGGGTCTAGACATTAAAGAAATTGGCCAACTTCTCAGTAGATAATCCACTAAGGGTGCGTTTGGTTCGTAGAATGTTTTTGAAGGAATTGTAATCTTCGAAAAGAATTGTAATTTGAATAAATTGTAATTTAAAGAATTGTAATTTTAACAAACTATGTCATTATTTTTAGTTGACTTGCAACGCAATATAATTCAGAAAATAATAATAATAATAATAATAAAAACAAATAATAATAATAATAATAATAATAATAATAATAATAATAATAATAAATAATATTATTTAATAATAATAATAATAAATATAATAATAATAGTAAATAATAATAATAAATAATAGATAGTAATAATAATTATATAATAATAATAATAATAATATTGATACAATAATAATAAAAATAATAAATAATAATAATAATAATAATAATAAATAATAATAATAATTCTAATAATAATAATAAAAAAAATAATAAATAAATAAATAATAATATAATAATAATAAAATAATAATAATTATTATTATATAAATATTATTATAATAAATATTTATTATATTATAATAATAAATATTATTATAATAATATTTTGTTATTATTATTATATAAATATTATTATAATGAATATTTATTATTATTATATTATAATTATTATTAATTAATATTTATATTAAATATTTATTATTATTATTATATTATATTATGATCATTTTATTTTTTTATTTTATTATTATTATTATTTTTTATTATTATATTAATAAATATTAATATTATATTATTTTATTATTTTTATTATTATTTATTATTATTATTATTATTTTATTATTATTATTATTATATAAATATTATTATTTTAACATTTATATAATAATAATAATAATAATAATAATAATAATAATAATAAAATTCTGAATTAAAACGTAATTCAAAACTTTGCATCCAACATCCTATGTAATCTGAATTCCCCCCATTTGGTGTAATTGTAATGACTGAATTACAATTACAACACAAAACAAATAGCCTCCGTAATGTAATCTGAATTACAATTCCCTCTATTTTGGGAACCAAACAACCTACGTAATGTAATTAAATTACAGTTACATCCAATTACGCTGGATTACGGTGAACCAAACGCACCCTAAGTCTCCTTTAAGTCTCCGAGCAGGGCAACCCTGATAAGATGGTACGAGCAGTGCATGACTCCGAAGAACCTAGGAAACAAAAAGAAAAGAGATAATGATAAGGATTTAAAACGTACACTTTTAAGGGGTCATTTAAGCCCTTAATCGCCCACTTTTATATTCGTTACTGCTTAATTTCGTTCCTTTTCACTTTTTAGGTCTCTTGGAAGCAAAATGCTGGAATGATGCATATTTGGATGAAAATGAGTGAATATATGAAGAAAATGGCTAAGTCAAGATCAAGACACTCAAGCTGCTGAATTTGAAGCTAACGGCGTCACAATCCAAGGGCGACGCCGTCCCTCTATGCGTAATTAAATTTGTGACGACTCAGTAGACTTTTTGCTCAAATACACCTGATGGCGTCAGGCTTTGAAGAGGAAAGTGTGGAAAACTAGAAGGGGGGTTGAATAGTTTTGCCAATTAAAACTTTCTTTTAAACTATTTAGATCGACTTATGTCAATCTATTTAGATGTGTGTGTCGGATGTTGATAAACAAACATATATAAGTATGTAATGAAAAGATAAGAGTAAGAAGAACAAAACCACAACGCGAGTATTTATAGTGGTTCGGCTACAAGGACACCTTCCTTGCCCTACTCCACTCCCCGAGTCACATACTCGAGAGTTCGTAATCACTACACCAATCTCCTTATGGCGGAGAAGCCTTCACAACGTTGCCTACCCTTTTTCCGGTGCTAGGCTAACCACCGGGTTCTTTCACTCCAAGGTGAACCACACCTACACAACGTCACCTACCCTTTATATGGTACTAGGCTAAGTACCTAGTTCTTTCACACCAAGGTGAACCACACCTACACAACGTCGCCTACCATTTATTAGGTACTAGGCTAAGCACCTAGTTCCATTGCAATGGAGGAACTACTACCCAACACTACACAAACGACTAATCCCAAAGGAGATCCACTCCTTTTTACAACATCATCAAGGATATCAATATCCTTGGATCTAGTACTAATCTATCTTGTACATCGAAACACACCGTATCGAATGTACATCTAAGGCACCTTTCACTAATGCCTTTAACTAGATCTTCAAGACACCCTTCACTAATGTCTTGTGTCTTGACTTCTAAGCACCCTTCAATAATGCTTCTAGTCTTGACTTCTAAGCACCTACCACAAGTGCTTATGATATGGACGATAGATACCCTTCACTAATATCTTGGTCTTGACACTTGAGACACCTTTCACAAATGTCTTCAACACTTCTTAGGAAAAGAAAAACAATCATCAACAAGAAGACTTCAGTAGTCTTGATGATGAGGAAGCATGTCAACTCATGGACTTGAGCTTTCTCGACTTCAAAGGTGGTGATCTCGCCTTTAAGAGGAACCTAGAAGATCACACAAAAACAAAAATACAAACATAGATCTCTTGGATCTGAGGTTAGAGAGTTTTCAACTCTAGGGGAAAGTATGTTTTAAAGGGGGTGAGCAACAATGAAGAAATGGCTCACTATTTATAGAAGAAAAAATCTACAGTTCCCCGGATCCCACGGATCCCTCCCACAAGGGATCCGTCTAGCATAAAGCTAGGGATCCGTGGGACGCTCCCTTTTACCCATGGGTATTTTGGTTTTGGGTCATGGGTTGATCCATGGGTCTTTAGCTAGATACAATGTATCTCTTGAGTGCAATGCACCTAGTCACATGGGTATGGATCAAAACCATGGGTTATGGATATTACCCATATATGATATAAGCATGATGTCATGCAATGGGTTATGGGTCAAGCTCAATGGGTCATGGGCTTTGGGTTGTACCCAACTACATTCAATGTATTTGCCCAATGGGTTATGATACTTAAGTTTCTACCCATTTATATTACCCAATATACTACATACTAGTTATGTGTATATTTTACTCAAATATGTAAACACTAGTTGTTGTACATATGTAATATTAAATCATAAAATCACTTATACTTGTTTAATTGTTTTATGTGAAGATGTGAATATGTTAGAAACTATTAGTTCAAACCATTTACGTATTTTATTTGTTTCGTTAAAATGATTTTACGTTTGTTATCGACAAAACATTAGAAAATCGTAAAATATAAATAAAAGTTTTTACGGCTTATTTGTATTAACAATCTCCCCCTTTTTGTTGATGACAAAACATAAAATTATTTTAAGGAAAAGCTAAAATTCGTAAAAGTTTGAATTTGTAGTTTTTACTTTCTTCTCCCCCTTTTTGTCAAAACAAAAAGAGCTTCGAAAGGAAACTAAGACTTTGTTTTTAGGAAAAACATGTGAAAGAAATAGAGAGCAAGTAACGGGAAAGGATCTCGTCTTTACTCCCCCTTGACGAGTCCATCCCTATGTAAGGGCGTCAAGAAAGTAATACTAATCTAGTTTGTTTGCAAGTAAGTTTGCAAAATATTTCGTCTATGTGACGAATGTGCTCCCCATTGATGATTGCAATTTTGCAAAGGAATGTCAAGAAATGTAATCTAATATTGCAAGTAATTTGCAATGTATTGCTTTGACACAAAGTTCCCCCTAGCTTTAGGATGTCAAAGTCTCCTAGTAGGGATCCGTCTAGGCATATTAAAAGGATCCGTCTGGCTGATGAATAAATTCAGCAAATTGTGGTATAACAAATAATGTTATCACCAAAGTGAGATATGTATTATACAACATAATCATATACTCAGAAATATAACAAGTAGCACGTAATTTCATTCAATAAAACTAGAGTTATGATATACATGACTCTAAAAATTAAGAAAATAAATGATACATGACTAGGAATTTCTAGACCAACTAACGCTTGATTTTAGGACACCACTAAAATATTCTAGCTCAAGTTTGTTTAGGTTTAATCTCGTCGAAACGTTCGAGGAGGTGATAGAACATGAAACATTGGTCTTCTCGTACTTCATGTATCAAACTTTCAACATGTTGACAATGATAACAATCTTTGTCATGGCTAGGTAGTGGTGGTGGAAGAAATGAAATGACTTGATGCGAAGTATCAAGTGAGGCGGCTTGTGGAGCCTCAAACGACGGAGGGATTGGTGGAGGCGCATTTGAGAATAGCTCGACCGAGAATGATGGTGGTGGTAGAGAAGTGTCAACTTCCATATGGTCGGGTGGTTAACTTTGATGATTTCTCATAATCCAAATAGGATTATATGATGGAAACGGCAAAAGGGAAGCCGGAGCTAATGTTGATTCAACACCTTGATTTTGTATCATTATTCCTCCTAATGAGGAGAATGTTGTCGGCGGAGGCGGATGAGACGGCATAGGAGGCAAATCCTCTAAATTGTAGAGGTGTGGTGATGATAGTGGGGATGTAAAAGAAATAGCTCTAGGAACCAATGGTGATGGTTTGGTGGAAATGATATTGTTTGGCCTAGGAGGTATGGTGGTGTTTGGCATAGGTAGTTTTGTGGGTACTATCCTTTTAGGAATTGGTTTGATTGGTTGAGAAGAGATCCTTGCATTTGTTGGCTTGACCGGAGATGATTCAGTTGAAGAAATTTCGTGTACAACACGAGCAATTTTCTTGGGTGGTTCTTTGGTGGATAAGTTAGTACTTGGAGTTTTGCTCATGATGAGATGATTTCAAGAAGTTTGTAAGGGTTTCTTAATTGCTGAAAATTATGATGAAGGTGATGACTATGGAAGTCCTAACAATATGGTTTATAAAGCAAGAGATTTGGCAAGTGCATTTAAGCCTTAAGCCACTAAAATTCATTGGAATGTGATGATTAACATGTACAAGAGTCAACTTCAGAGTTTGTAATGATCTAGGAACTCATTTAAGATGAGTTGGAGTGTTTGAGTTAGAAAGATGAGTTGAAATGATTGTTTTAGCAAGGTTTGACATAATCTGTCATCCGGATCCCACGGTTCCCTCCTCAGAGGGATCCGTCTAAGCTAATCCTAGGGATCCGGCTCTCAGCAGCTATGAAAGAGTAGAAATGATGTTTCTAAAGTCTAAGATCTATATCATCTTGAGTGTTTCAGTCCTTGTAAGTGTCTTAAATGAAGGGGTGCTTAAGTACCTGAAGGTAATGAGTGATGTAGCTTAATGATTGCCTTTTATGGAAGGAATTGGAACTTTCATGAGTACCAATGAATGAACAAGGATGACACTAAGGACGAGAGTGTCAATTGAAGCTAAATGATCCTAGAGATCAGATAGTGACTTAGATTAATCCTTGGGAGAATATTCTAAAGGCTTAAGATGGAAAAATTAGAGTTTGATCAATTTCGACCAATTTTGACGTAAGGATGATTATGATCAATTTTGCTATAAGAGGTTTCCAATGTTTAGATATGAGGGATCATGTGAAAAATGATGTGTGAGTTTGAGAGTGGAAGAGTAATGGATTAAAGTGAAACGATAGATCTACAAGCGTCTTTGAGTGTGATCTAGGTGAGTTATGTGTGAGTAGGAAGGATCTACTTAACTTGATAAGGACTTAATTTTCCTTAAGAAACTATGTCTAGCTTAGTGTGAGGTGTACTAAGGATATGTTTGAAATACAATGCTTGCAATTGCATTTTCTGTTTGCCGGATCCCACGGTTCCCTAAATGTAGGGATCCGTCCAACACAAACTTTGGGATCCGTCCAACTGCTAAGCAGAACCTTTACTAAAGGTATGCAATGATCTTGACAATGCATTATATTCCAAGGTTAGTTTAAATGGGTTCTAACACTAAGATATCAAATGTAAGATGTTTTATTTCATGAGAGAAATTAGATTACATTGATAAACCACGAGTACAAGAGGATTGATCCTATTTGAAATACAACTAAGTTCCTTGAGTGTTTTCGCTAGAAGGATCATCACGTGGTTGATGAGTGTTGGTGGAATCAAGAATGAAAAAAGTCTTCATGAGAGATACGTTTAGCGGTTCCATCATCTTGTTCACAAGTACGTACAACTGACTTTGAAATTGAGGATGAAAGTGCATAACGTTATGATAAAGGCGCGTCAAGAACATTCCATAAGGGATGAGTTTATTCTTGGAGCCTTGAAGATTTACAATTCGCCTTGCGAAGAAGTAGGCGAGATTGTATGGTTGTTGTGTTAGCAAACAGTACAACATGTTAGCTGATAACGCTACACGCGTCGTTCGGTGTCAAAGGAACTTCCTTTTCTTCGAGCAAGTTTTATAACACCCTAGGCAGTGAACCTAATCGTTGTAGTGTAGTAATTAGGGTAAGCCACGGGTATTGATATCGTTCTCTAGGGGAATAGGAATGCTAGTAGGGAGTTACTACGCTAAGGTTAAGGTTGAGGAAGATTATTTTTTATCTTTTTATATTTTATGAAAATGGAAAGGTACGAATCTCGGGTATTGGATTTGGGGGGTTGGTATTTCTACCGATTACTCTACTATTATCTAATTATCTAAACTAAGGTTGTGGGAGTCTATGTCTAATTAATGTGTGCTCGTATGATAGTTTAAAGATGTGTTTACTTAGTTTGTATTACTCCTTAATTATCTCCTATTGATGGTTGAGTGTCACGTCTTATTCCTAGTTGCGTTGTGTTTCTAAAGTTGTAGGGTATGCGTTTCTCCCTAACTCTTTGAACTTACCAAAGGGTCTTGTCTACAAATCCACTTAGAGATTATAGACTCCTACTCTAAGGCACTCTTCGGATGTTTTAGCCTACAATCACTCAGGTAATCATACTCTAAGGTTCACAAAGATGAATCAAGCATTAAGTACACAACGAATGACCTATCGCATTACTAGATCATTAATCAACTAAGATAAGAAACAACCAATCAATATTTAATAATTAAGTTTCATACTTCCTAAGCAAACACACAAATAAATTAGCCGGACATGGAGAACATGCAAGCATACACACAAATAATCAAAGACATAATTGAATTAATGAAGCAAAGACTTATCTTGGTGTAAGATAGGGTTAAAAACCCTAAAATACTGTACAAGACACCTTAGGTTCGGTTTTAGGTTTTTACTCCAAAGACTCTCCACACAAAGACTGAAAAATTCGGATTCTATATATAAGATTACAATTGCGACGGCGTCACCTTATGTTTAGTGACGCCGTCGTGTCGCCGCCATTAGGGTTTCGTCTTGGCCACGTTAACCTTGCGACGGCGTCACCTTATGTCCGTGACGCCGTCCTCTTCAGCTTCTGACGTCGTCTGGATCGCATCTAGGCCGTCTGAGTAGCGACGGCCTACTCTTTCACACTAGACGCCGTCTCTTGAAAACACGAGTTTTGAGTTCTGACCCGTCACAATAATTCTCCGACGGCGTCGCAAATAGCTCCTGACGCCGTCGCCTTCTACATTCAGCGACTGTGAGTGTCTCGATTTCGACTTTGGCCATTTTCTTCATATATTCGCGCCTTTCTGTCCAAATAAGTGCCATTCCAGCATTTTGCCTTCACGAGACCTAAAAAGTGAAAAGGAACGATATTAAGCAATAACGGATACAAAAGTGATCAAATAAGGACTTAAACGACCCCTCAAAATGGTACCTTTTAAAACCTTATCAAATATCCCTACACTTGTTATTTGCTTGTCCTCAAGCAAATGTGCTTTTAGCCAATTAATTTATAAGTTAGGGGTCATTCAGCATTAATTCAAAACGGTCCACAACACATATAAGCCCCGCAAAAGTCATAACAAGCACGGAAATTACATACTAGCACCTCACATGGGGTGTTTGGATACTCACATCTCTCTCAGGTGTATAAATGAAATATAACAATATAGGAAATGGAAGATAAACACTCATTAACCGGTCCTAGTACATAGATTACCATAGGCTTGAGAATAGATCAAACCTCCATCGCTTTGGCGTAAGCACCTAGGAAAGACTATCAAAGAGGTCTTTTAAAGGGTTGTAACGTTAGGCTTACGGTAGGGAAATAAGGGTTTAGTGGGATAGGCTATTTAGTGGTGGTAAGTCAAAAATCTTTATGTTAACTGCATATGAAGAATGGCGTTGCTAAGCCAAGACTCGACACTCTAAACTCTAGATAACTGAAATAAACAAACATAAATTTAAAAGATAGATGTAGGATGGTAGCCCGTATGTTTTTTTTTTTTTTTTTTTTTTTTTTTTTTTTTTTTTTTTTTAATCACTCTATTTTTTTTTCTTTTCTTTTTTTTTTTTTTTTTTTTTTTTTTTTTTTTTTTTTTTTCCATACACTTTTACTCTACCATCCTCTAAGATAACATCAAAATACTAGGGATTTATAAGCATATCCCTACACTTGAGTTTTTATTACTCTAACACTAATTTGACCCGATTTGAAAAGATCAAAACACTTGGGGTACATTATTACGTAAACAAAGGGAATTTGAATTTAACGTTCCCTTCCCGTCATTTCATAAAGTTTAACTTTTCCCATGAATCCCAATTATCCCAAAACTGTATACAAAGGATATGACTCGACTTAGCAACTTATGCAAGCAACTAGATAATTGAACTAAGGGTTTGTGGTGATAACAAACATTTGCACTAAAAGTGAGTGCATAAGGGGTAGGCTAAGGCGATTTGGGTGTATATTTGGGGGTGGGGTGTAAACAATGCTCTTCATTGATATTCCGGAAAAACCGAAATATCACGAGAACCGCGAAAAGGATAGGCTCTGAGGGGTTAACTAGGGGTATCGTGTACTAAAAATGAGTACAACGCAAAGGGTGTGGGGGAATTACTCAACCGATGTGGAAGAAGTAATTATATTACGGGTATCAAACAAGGGTTTATCCTAATGCCTCTTATCATTTAGTTATTCCTAACTACACAAGTGTAGCCTCACTTGCGATCTCGGAATGCATCACAAAACAAGTTCTAGAATCTAATATACTACCGGTTCACACTCTAAGCATTAAAGATGAATGCTTTTAATTCCTACTAATCTAAGGGCGATCCTCACATTTTGGGTGGAATTTGGGTGGTAAGGGTTTTGTGCTAGTCATATAACTTCCTATCCGTGAGACGCTTTTGTTAAGACTAATGGCCCACTCCTATATGTCATGAAAAATTTTAAATTTGATGCCAAAATTACCCTAACCGACATTTTCTCATGGTTTATTACACAATCACAATTAGACAAAGCAAATAGTCAAGGATAAGCATAGTTTCAAAGTTCCCGTTTTATTTTCCCTCCCTACACTTAAACTGAACATTGTCCCCAATGTTCCCCGAAAGTATCAAAGTTATGATAATGGAAGGTAATTAAAAACGAAAGAAACTAATACTCCCCTGATTAGCTCGGTAGGATCCGTGTAAAGTGGTGGTTAAATTCTTTTCAAGAAGAATAATTTCGTGAAAAGCTCCTTCCAATCTTATGTAACTTCTTCTTGACAAACTAAACCTGCACACTTGAAGAAAACAAACGAAACCTTCGCGTAAAATCGGCGGTAATAATATATATAAGACTCGATTTAAACTAGGATATAATGCTTGTGGAATGGATGTTTACAGAATTTCTAAGAAAATTAAGACCTGGAAAATTCCAAAAATTTATAAGTAGCTCAGAAAACGAGAAAAAGTAATCTGATGTTTTTACTCCTTCCTGACGCCGTCAGGTTGCAATCCTGACGCCGTCAGGTTATCTTGACAAAAACTGGTCTGCGATTTTCTGGAAAAATTTCTGGAAAATTTACATCTTTAGAATCTGGAAAAAAATTTCTGCAAAACATCCATTATGACTCGATACAAGCATTTGACTCGAACAAACAAACATATATATCTTTTAGTTAATTGTTATTCTCATGTTTACGTTTCTTTTGAAAACGTGTGTAATCCTCCCTACACTTATCCCTTATGTAAAATACCTTTATATGTAATTAAGACGAAGTTAAAAACAAAATAAAGCATTTTTACAAATTTAAACATGAGGATAAACAATTAATAAAAGATATATGACACTAACAAGCAAACAATTAAGCATGGGTTGCCTCCCACGAAGCGTTTTTCTTTATTTAAGAGTCTTGTAGCTAGACTCGTAGTCGTGCTCCTACGTTGCCTCACCACCGCCCTCTTCATGGCCTCTAATGGGGGATTCCATGTTGTAGAAGTGCCCTAAAATGCGCTTTTCTAAGAGTTCATCTTCTCCCCATTCGGTCCTGTATTCCGGTCCTAGGCTCAAACAATCCTTGTAGAATCCGAAAATCTTAGCCATAACATAATCAACACCTTTCTCCCTATCCTCATCATTCCTATAATAGACCGATAGTTTAAGTTCCTTTTCATCATTAGAGAGTGATGAAAATTTCTCAATCTTAAACGGCATTTGGTAAGCTATGTCATCGGTCTTATTCTTGAACCGCACTACTCCTAATGAGGGGTCATAGGTCATCCCGGTGCTTTCTATGAAAGGTTTTCCTAGAATAACATGGGACAAGCTAGGGTCTATGGCCGTGCTAATATCATCCACAATTATGAAGTCCGTAGGAAACGTGAAACTACCTACATAAACGGGCAATCCCTTAACTCTACCAAGAAAATTGCAACTAACATTAGGATCATTGGGGTCTTGCCTAGTTGGAATAGGCTTCTTCAATATCCAATTGTAGTAGGTGCTAGTCATGATGTTGATTGGGGACTTGCGATCAATGTAAGCTTTTGCCACAAAAAGGTGTCCTATGACACATGGTATGTTAAGATTCCAAGGGTTCCCAAACTTAATTCGAGGACTTTTCCTAACATACATGTGACGGAGGTCACGCACTAAGTGAGGGTGGCGAGATAGTTCTTCTTCCGTAGGAAATTTGTTGAAATATTCAATGTCTACTTCATCTACTTCCTCGGGTATTTCCTCATCCACAAGTGTATAGTCCTCTTCGTCATTTGTTTCATCAGGTTCAACTAAGGCGATGGTATTGACGAATTGGACATACTTTAGCTTGCTTGGATCCTTAATCTCTATGCCTGAAGGCTCGGGGGTTGAGATAGCACTAACCTTCTTATCACTATTAGCTATGGCTTTCAAAAGGTTGTCTATTTTCCTATCCATCTCGGCTTGTTGATTATTAAAGCGGTCCGAGAGCTTAGCTATTTGGGTTTCTTGGGATGTAACTAGGTTTTGCAACATCCCTTCGATGTTTTGTTGGTTAGGACCGTTAGGTGGGGGCCATGAGAAATCATTAGAGGTGAATTCTTTGGTTTGTCCCCAGTAGAAATCAGGCTTTCCTTTCCATGCCTCTCGGGTTTCATTGAAATTCCTAGGTCCGGGTGTTGTAGGGAATCTTCCTCCCGTTCCATTAATACGCGAGGATGCGTAGTCAACAGAAGCGTGTTCGGGGGATCGGGTGCTATTGCGCGTGTTATGAGGATCACAAAACGGCTCACATGAAGAGGAAGCTTTGTTCACATGGTGTGAAGACTTAGGATTTTCGTAGGAACTCATGAGGAATTTAACCTGATCTTCAAGTTCGATCATCCTACGGTCGGGAGGAGGCAAGGAGATTGCCTTGACGGTTTTGGGCAGCTCACGGGGGTCATCCCAACTTTCGTTGTCATAGAGGGCAAGGTCCTCTATTATTTCCCATGATTCTTCTGCGGTGAGATCACTAAGTTTTCCACCGGCCGCTTGGTCAATGGATCGCTTAGTGGGAAAGTTGACATGATCATAAAAGATTTGGACTTGGAGCCAAAGATCAATGCCGTGATGAGGGACTTTATGAAGTAAGTCCTTGAATCGGGTCCATGCTTCGTAGAGAGATTCACCTTGACGTTGTTGGAACATCAAGATGTCATTCCTAAGCTTAGTGGTTCTCCCCGGTGGGAAAAATTGAGCAAGGAAGCGAGAAGTAAGATCATCCCAACTTGAGATGGAGCCGGCGGGAAGTCGCTCAAGCCAATTACTAGCTTGGTCCCGTAGAGAGAATTGGAAGAGACGCAGGCGCGTGGTCTCCCGAGTAGTAGCATCAAGGTCGATGGAATCGACGATTTTGAGGAAATCCCTCAGATGCTGATTTGGATCTTCGGAACGAAGTCCACGGAATGCACATCCGTTTTGCACCAACCGGATGGTGTCGGATCGCAGGGCCGTAGTTTGGGCTTGGTCGGGAAGCTCAATGGTGTTCCTATAGCCTAAGTGGCTTGGTCTTGAGTATTCACCAAGAGTACGGGCTCTTGGTGGGTCATTTGGTGGTATGTTGATGAAGGGTAGTGGGTTATCACCTTCCATGATGAAAAGTGATGGAATTACTAACAAAGGTTACGAAGAAGAGGGATAGACTAAGAGAAATCTAAAAAATAAGAAAAAAAGTTTACTTGATAGGAATCAAGCAAAGAAACCTAAACGAGGTGGACTACTAACTAGCTATTCTATTCCCCGGCAGCGGCGCCAAAAACTTGATAACGCTACACGCGTCGTTCGGGGTCAAAGGAACTTCCTTTTCTTCGAGCAAGTTTTATAACACCCTAGGCAGTGAACCTAATCGTTGTAGTGTAGTAATTAGGGTAAGCCACGGGTATTGATATCGTTCTCTAGGGGAATAGGAATGCTAGTAGGGAGTTACTACGCTAAGGTTAAGGTTGAGGAAGATTATTTTTTATCTTTTTATATTTTATGAAAATGGAAAGGTACGAATCTCGGGTATTGGATTTGGGGGGTTGGTATTTCTACCGATTACTCTACTATTATCTAATTATCTAAACTAAGGTTGTGGGAGTCTATGTCTAATTAATGTGTGCTCGTATGATAGTTTAAAGATGTGTTTACTTAGTTTGTATTACTCCTTAATTATCTCCTATTGATGGTTGAGTGTCACGTCTTATTCCTAGTTGCGTTGTGTTTCTAAAGTTGTAGGGTATGCGTTTCTCCCTAACTCTTTGAACTTACCAAAGGGTCTTGTCTACAAATCCACTTAGAGATTATAGACTCCTACTCTAAGGCACTCTTCGGATGTTTTAGCCTACAATCACTCAGGTAATCATACTCTAAGGTTCACAAAGATGAATCAAGCATTAAGTACACAACGAATGACCTATCGCATTACTAGATCATTAATCAACTAAGATAAGAAACAACCAATCAATATTTAATAATTAAGTTTCATACTTCCTAAGCAAACACACAAATAAATTAGCCGGACATGGAGAACATGCAAGCATACACACAAATAATCAACGACATAATTGAATTAATGAAGCAAAGACTTATCTTGGTGTAAGATAGGGTTAAAAACCCTAAAATACTATACAAGACACCTTAGGTTCGGTTTTAGGTTTTTACTCCAAAGACTCTCCACACAAAGACTGAAAAATTCGGATTCTATATATAAGATTACAATTGCGACGGCGTCACCTTATGTTTAGTGACGCCGTCGTGTCGCCGCCATTAGGGTTTCGTCTTGGCCACGTTAACCTTGCGACGGCGTCACCTTATGTCCGTGACGCCGTCCTCTTCAGCTTCTGACGTCGTCTGGATCGCATCTAGGCCGTCTGAGTAGCGACGGCCTACTCTTTCACACTAGACGCCGTCTCTTGAAAACACGAGTTTTGAGTTCTGACCCGTCACAATAATTCTCCGACGGCGTCGCAAATAGCTCCTGACGCCGTCGCCTTCTACATTCAGCGACTGTGAGTGTCTCGATTTCGACTTTGGCCATTTTCTTCATATATTCGCGCCTTTCTGTCCAAATAAGTGCCATTCCAGCATTTTGCCTTCACGAGACCTAAAAAGTGAAAAGGAACGATATTAAGCAATAACGGATACAAAAGTGATCAAATAAGGACTTAAACGACCCCTCAAAATGGTACCTTTTAAAACCTTATCATTAGCACAACAAGCGGGAAGGATTTCTCGATTTCCCCTAAGACTCCAAACATTCTCACGCAGGATGAGTGCAAGAGGCTTGTACTCTTCTCGGATGTCCCGTGTGAAGATAATGTTTGGATCGGAGTAATATGGTCGAGGTTTGCATATTATGCGATTTAAATCTTCCGGGGAGGGTATGTGTGAACAATATGGACTATTTTCTTCAGAAAAGTTGAAGAGAGAATCAAGAGACCAATCTTCGGTGAAGGCACATTGTCCGTGATTTGGAATCCGGAGGATGTGAGCAAAATGCCCAAGGGTTAAAGTAAACTTTTGGTTTTTGATATAAAACCAAAGAGATAGTGAGCGATCCTCGTTACGAACGAGTTCAACTTGACGGAAGAATTCCATTATGAACCTTGGACATATCTTCTCGTTGATTTCAAGAAGACATTCTAGTCCTATGGCTCGGAAGGAGGTATTGATACCTTCTTCGAATTGTAGAGAGGTGTTGATAACGCTCAGATTGTGCATGTTTCTAGTAGCGTTATGTGTGCTTTTATATATGTTATTTGGTTATATTTGTGTAATTATAGTGCTTAAACGCATCAAAAGATGTTTGTCTAGTGTTTATAACCAAGTGCAGGGAAACGGAAGGAAAGTAAAGAAATGTTCAGCAAATAGAAGATTCCCGTTTCAGTAAAGCCTAAATCAGTATCTCAAGGACCTTTGAAGACCATAGTGATTGAAGAACCAAGTTCTACAAGATAAAGAAAAGAAAAGATCAAGTTTCCGTAACTCAGGAAATCCAACCGGATCGGTTACAAGTGTAACCGGATCGGTTGGAATATGACCAGAAACGCCAAAAATACCATCACCAACCGTTCGGTCGCCACCCGCAACCGGAACGGTTGGCACCTTTTGTAGAAGACCAACCGGATCGGTTGTTCATATGACCGATCCGGTTGGAGAAGCTGCATCTGCCAAATCTTCATCACTAAGTTCCCCCTTTGCATCTAAACGATTCTAGGTCCTTCTCTTGGTGTATTCTAGTCCCTTCCTTACTCCTTGGAGGCCAAGTTCAGCAATTAATACCCTAGGCTTTGGTTTTAGTATAAATAGAGGCCATTTGTGAGCATATGAGACACACACTTCAAATACAAATCTCTCTACTCATCAAACAAAGCTTTAAGCTCTCAAATTCGTCCTTTGAAGTCCAGGGAAGTTTGGAGTTCCAGAAGTTCCACATTTGGAGGCCAAATCACCAAGAAGTCTACCCCAATACTTTGGGAATCATTACTTCACCATTTGTAATCTTGTTCCAAGCATTGTAAGACTTTTAATCATGTTTTCTAATGTTCAAAGTTCTGAGTTTATGTTCATGTTTGCTATGAGTGGCTAGTTTCTTTATACACTTGCTTAAATGATGTTGATTATCATATGATTAGTTATTTATTGTGTTAACATGTTTTAATTCAATTTCAAGTTGATTCTAAGATCCAATTGTGCTAAAGTTTCGTAGTGACATTTGTTAATCAAGTTTGGCTAATTGATAGTAATCGTAGAGGTCGAAAGAACTTATTGTTATTCAACTAGTTATAATCATTTTGTCTATGGATGATTGTTTTTACCCATTATTCTTGATTATTCAAAGGAACTAAGGTGTGGTTGTAATAGAAACGCTTTTTGATTATCAAATTGGATTGGTTGGAAACATCTAAAAGGTCGTAAGATTAGTTGTTGAGAATCAATTGTAGCCTTTTGTCTATGATCGGTTACTTTTTGTATTGACCATTTCTTAAGCAATTTGATGAAAAAAATGGATTTTTTTGTGTTTAAGTTTATGTATGTAGACTTATGAAACTTGAATTGATCTTGAATTGATTGGTTAAACGTAATGCTTGTTTTTATGAACTAAAATCTTGACGAAGGTTTAACTTGTAAAAACAATAGATTAGTCTTCCAACTAATTATCATAACCAACATGTTAAGAGGTTAACACAATCACATTAATCTATGATATGAAACTAGTTTAAGCAAGTGTAGTTTTTAATCATCTGAATTTCATTATATCTATTTGCTTTGTTATATGTTTTGGATAGACTCCGTTGATTCAAACTTGTGTTTAGATTCACTCAAATCCCTACGAACGATCCCAACTTACCTTCATAATCTTGCTATAACGGACGAGTATACTTGCTCGTATGTGTTATTGGTAATATTGGTAATTCACCTTTTATAAATTTAAAACTTGTACACACGTAGCACATCAAGTTTTTGGCGTCGCTGCCGGGGATTTGATTGTGTTTCAGCAAGTTTTTGAATTTCCCTCAGTCGATTCAACCAAATTTTTTCTCTCAGAAACCTTAACCGGATCCGGTTGTCCTTCAACCGAATCGGTTACGATTTTACCCATAACTCAACTGGTCTAACCGATCGGTCGCAACCCGCAACCGATCCGGTTACCCAATCTGACCCAGAAAAACTGTTTTCGTTGTTTGTCCGTGTGTTTAGATATTGCTTGGATTCTCTAGGACATTGTATGAACACTCGAGTAGCGGGAATAGAACCAATTACACCTCTTACCAACCCCGAACGTTTGATTCGAAGAAGAAGAAGAACACTTTTCATACCATTGGAAAATCGTGTACCAAGAGTACCAAACCCACCATTTGATAACCTCGTAGAAACCAAAGTTCGTAGAAACCATCGTGTCCCATGGCGGACGATCAACCCATGTGGGGAACCAACCGAACCGTAGAACCAACCCCCGAAAGTGCTATTGTTGCTGTCAATCTTGGTGACAACTTCACCGTGAAAGGACATCACCTTTCCATGATCAAAGACCGTCAATTCGATGGCCGTGCGCGGGCCGATCCGCACAAGCACATTGCCGAATTCATCGAAATTTGCGGCATGTTCCGTTATGGCGACACCGATGTCAATGCCATCAAACTCAAACTTTTCCCATCATCACTCGCCGGAGATGCTAAAGTATGGTACAATGAATTAACCCCAGGAATCATCAATACTTGGGAGGAGATGAGGCAAGCTTTTGTAAGCTGATTCTTTCCACCTGCCATGTTTGATCGATTAATGGGAGAAATTCGTGCTTTCACCCAAAACCCAAATGAATCACTTGTCGAAGCTTGGCTTCGAATGAAAGATTTGCTTCGTAGTTGTCATGGACATGGACTATCCAAAGGAACCATTATCCAAATCTTTTACCATGGACTAGATGAAATCTCTCAAGGCATCCTTGATGCTGGAGGAATTTTTCTCTATAAGACTCCCAACGATGCACATCAATTGCTCGAAGATCGAGTACTTCTCAAACTTGATTGGTCCAAAGATTCCAAAACTAAACCTCTCCGAAAAACTGTTGCTTTTGTCAAAAACACCGATACCTCAAAACTCATGGATAAAATGGAAGCGTTAACCTCAAAAATCGACTCGCAGTACAAAGATATCAAAGATGAAATGAAGGAAATGCGAGACGGATGCAACAATTGTGGAGGAAATCATCCCTCGTCCGAATGCGACGATAAACCTATGGGTGGACCGAAGGAAGGAGAAGCGAGTTACGCTCAAGGAGGATACCGTGGAGGAGGATATCGTAGTAATTATTACGGTCGAAATTCTGGAAATTGGCAAGATCGCCGACCAAGGGATGACAACCGTGATTCTCAACCATGAACTGACGATCCACCACCACAAAACCCCGACAAAAAGATGGAAGAAACCGAATTCGAGAAAACCATGAGAGAATTCGTGGCTGCTCAAAAATCTGCAAATTATTTTATCAAAAATCAATTTTTCAACCTCAAAGCCAAAGTTGAGCAAGGACAGAAAAATAATCAAGCATCTATCCAAGATCTTGAAAACAAGTTTGGCAAACTTTCTGACCAACATTCCTCTAGACCATCTGGTTCATTGCCAAGTAATACCCAATCCAACCAAAAACCATCAAATGATAAGACGTACCGTCCACATCAAACAAGAAACGAGTATGTCACCACAAGAAGTGGTTTCTCGAACGATTCCAATCCGAATATCATTGTTTCCGCCGGTGGAAGCAACATCAATACCAATCATGCCTTATTGATCGAGAAATTGGAAGCTCTTTCCACAAACATCAATACCCAATTCATAAGCATACGGAGGGAGATGATGGAACTGCGAAATAATCACCACGCTTCAAACTACGATGCTGAGGATGACACGCCGATGTGTGATCCCATGGAAGCGAACCAAGTTCATGATAAGGTTTTAAAAGGTACCTTTTTGAGGGGTCATTTAAGCCCTTATTCGATCACTTTTGTATCCGTTATTGCTTAATATCGTTCCTTTTCACTTTTTAGGTCTCTTGAAGGCAAAATGCTGGAATGATGCTTATTTGGACGAAAAGGCGCGAATATACGAAGAAAATGGCCAAAGTCAGAATCGAGACACTCAAAGCTGCTGAAACATAAGGCGACGGCGTCACTGCATATCTGCGACGCCGTCAGGAAGGAATTTTGCGACGGGTCAGAGGCGAAATTGCATGTTTTCAAGGGACGACGTCAGGTTCTAAAGGAGTAGGCCGTCGTTACTCAGACGGCCTAGATGCAGCCAAGACGGCGTCAGAGCTGAAGGGGACGGCGTCACAGTCATAAGGTGACGCCGTCGAAAGGTTTACGTGGCCAAGACGAAACCCTAATGACGGCGACACGACGGCGTCACGAAACATAAGGTGACGCCGTCGCAGATGTAATCTTATATATAGAATCCGAATTTTTCAGTTTTAGTGGGTAGTCTTTTGGAGTAAAAACCTAAAACCGAACCAAGGCTTTCTTGTGCAGTATTTTAGGGTTCTAAACCCTATTATACATCAAGATAAGTATTTACTTCATTAATTTAATTATGTCTTTGATTATTTGTGTGTATGCTTGCATGTTCTCCATGTCCGGCTAATTTATTTGTGTGTTTGCTTAGGGAATATGAAACTTAATTATTGAATATTGATTGGTTGATACTTATCTTAGTTGACTAATGATCTAGAGTGCGCTAGATTATTCGTTGTGTACTTAATGCTTGACATTTCTTTGTGAACTTTAGAATATAATTATCTAGGTAATTGTAGGATAAAGTATTCAAGGACAACCGTAGAGTAGGCGTCTATAAATCACTAGAGGATTTGTAAACAAGACCCTTTGGTAATTTCAAAGAGTTAGGGAAATAAGCACGCCCTATAGCCTTAGAATCACAACGCAACTAGGAATAAGGACGTGACAAATCAACCATCAATAGGAGATAATTAAGGAGTAGTAAAACTTAAGTAAACACATCTTTAAACTATCATACGAGTACACATCAATTAGACATAGACTATCACAACCTTAGCTTAGATAATTAGATAATAGTAGAGTAATCGGTAGCAATACCAACCCCCCAAATCCAATACCCGAGATTCGTATCTTTTCATTTTCTAAAAAAACATAAAAAGATAAAAAATAATCTTCCTCAACCTCAACCTTAGCGTAGTAACTTCTCACTAGCATTCCTATTCCCCTAGAGAACGATATCAATACCCGTGGCTTACCCTAATTACTACACTACAACGATTAGGTTCACTGCCTAGGGTGTTATAAAACTTGCTCGAAGAAAAGGAAGTTTCCTTGACCCCGAACGACGCGTGTAGCGTTATCAGTTCAACATGAAGAATATCACGGAAGATATTATGACCAAAGTTTTAGAAATTCGTACTCCTTTCCATACCACAACCCAACCCATACATATCCTCGATATCAGCCATGGAATATAATACCACATCCATCACAACATTTCAATACACCTACAACCTCACCAGAGGAGATGATGAGTGAATGGATGGTCAGTCAAACAAAAGCCAATGAGAATATGACGAACCTGTTGATTGAATTGGAACGTAAAGTCGATCAAGGAAGAAGGAACCAACAAGCGATAAGCCAAGACTTGGAGAGGAGGATAGAAAGATTAAATAAGGAACAGGAAGTCCATCATGCTGAATCTCTTCCTTACACCACAGATTCCAACTCGAGACATGAATTTGTCTACGAACCACCCTCAATTCAAGACGAGAACTATAAGGGTGAGGTTGAATTTATCGAAGAGGACGAGACCGAGCACATTCCAACCACGCCAAATCTGAACCAAATCATGTCTAACTCACCAACCGTGTCACCTTTTCTTGAGGATTGCACCATGCATATCCCAATGACGCAATTAAAAGGTTCTGAACACAATGTATTTCCAAATCATGTTGATGATAAAAAGTTCAACAAAATTAGTAGCAACTGGAATGGAGAACTGGAAAGAAAGATAGACAAATGGGTTGAGCCACAACATCCAGTTTCTTTAAATCAAAGGACTAAGCCACCTCCTATAACTCACCTTGAGAATGTGGATGCAATATTCACTGGGAGTGGAAAGTCCAATGACCCTTTGAAAAATCAAAAAGATCCGCCACCTGTCCTCATTTCTAATGAAATTGACCAAACGCTCGAAATAACGAAAAGAGACTGTAACATGGTCAAACCAAAAGAATCAAATGTATTCCCATCCATTGTGGAGTACAAACCAAAGATTCCATACCCTCAATGTTTAAGAGCTGAAATTCCCCATTTGAACCGTATGGTCAAAGTATCCTAACCCGAGGAAGATTCGAGTCAGGCTGATGACTCGGTAATAAAACAAGCGCTTCTCGGGAGGCAACCCATGTGTTTCAGATTTGATTTTCTGTGGTCACTCCCCAAAGTTTAAACCTTTGGTTGAACTTAAGTGTGTGGGGTGCCACCTTTTAATAAAACCTTTTGTTTGTTTATAAGATTGTGTGTAGGTAATGATTTCTCCAGTGGACGCTTGGAATGAAGAAAAGAATTTTCAGCTGATAAACTCGTTGACATATCTGGTTTCATCTCTATTTTCCCTATTTCTATACTTTGAAGTTCGTTTTTCATTGAGGACAATGTCTAACTTAAGTGTGGGGGGGGGGGGTGAATAGGAAAAATTAGAGTTTTCATGCTTAAATTTTAAATTTTGTTTGCCCTTGTGATCTAGTTGTTTTCACACTTTTAGGATTATCTATTAGAATAACTGGATCAAACCACTGGTAAAACTGGTAATATTTGAAATTTCAAGATGTGTTCCGATTACTATTGCAATCCATTCTGGGATCGATAAACATTTGCTAGCACATATTATATCCCTTTTTCCACTAAATTGTGAGGATTTGAGCCTATTTCATAAACAACATACATCTTTTATGCTTGGATCTTTTGCTATGAGTGTGCCGGTGATTTTATTTATTCTAGAACATGTGCTTGTAAATCATTACCAGACCGCAGTGAGATTGCATTCGTGCGATATAAGTAAATTCGTGTGATAAAGAGGCACCTTAGGATTTAACCCAAATGGCATTCCATTTTACATCTAATGATATATTAGCTAACCGCATTGGTTAGTTAACCACCACATGGACCCATTTGTAGTGCTCATTTTTAGCACTAGATACCCCTAGTTACACCCTCTAAGCCTTCCTTTTCATTCTTGCTTCACCCAGAAAATACAAAAAGATTTTACACTTTAAACCTTAGCCTAACCCGTATCAATGTCTAAGTGGTTGGTTGCTAGTCGCCTGGAAAGTGAAGATTGTTCAAATGATTACGAGTACCACATCCTGTGAGATTGATTGAGCCATGCGTTATGTTATGATGTTCAAAAAAAATGTGTTGAAAGTATGGAAATAATAGCCAATGTGCTATGATCGAAGAACAATTGTCATGGCAAAGCAAAAAGTTGTGGAAAGCGGAAAAGAAGAAATTGAAGCTATAATCATTTATTTGGTTCGTGGAATGTTTGGTAGCTAGCAACACGGGTATTAGACTTGATTTCATTTTTATTTTAACACCAATTTCATAAACATCTCCATGCCTTATCCATACCCTTAACCCTAAGCCATATCATTATAACCCGAATAAAAGTCCTCTTTAGATGTTTTTACTTGGTGCTCACGCCACGTCGGTGGAGATTTGTTTCTTGTACAAGCTTATGGTAATAATCTAATCATGACTGAGCAATGAGTGTGATTTATCTTGTTACTCCACTAAAAATGAGTGATTGAGTGAATTATATTTCGTTCCTTTTTCGTGAGGTGTTTTGAAATGTTAATCATGCAAGAAAATCAGTGGATATTGTCAAACATCTTGATGTTTCACCTTTATAAAGCATAATTGATGAATCCTCTCTTGTATTTATACTTGGTTGATTTGCATCACATTTTTCATAATCACGATCTTGTACCAGTGGATGTTTTTCCTAGATTTGCTTGAGGGCAAGCAAAGTTTAAGTGTGGGGGAATTTGATAACGCTCAGATTGTGCATGTTTCTAGTAGCGTTATGTGTGCTTTTATATATGTTATTTGGTTATATTTGCGTAATTATAGTGCTTAAACGCATCAAAAGATGTTTGTCTAGTGTTTATAACCAAGTGCAGGGAAACGGAAGGAAAGTAAAGAAATGTTCAGCAAATAGAAGATTCCCGTTTCAGTAAAGCCTAAATCAGTATCTCAAGGACCTTTGAAGACCATAGTGATTGAAGAACCAAGTTTTACAAGATAAAGAAAAGAAAAGATCAAGTTTCCGTAACTCAGGAAATCCAACCGGATCGGTTGGAATATGACCAGAAACGCAAAAAATACCATCACCAACCGTTCGGTCGCCACCCGCAACCGGAACGGTTGGCCCCTTTTGTAGAAGACCAACCGGATCGGTTGGTCATATGACCGATCCGGTTGGAGAAGTTGCATCTGCCAAATCTTCATCACTAAGTTCCTCCTTTGCATCCAAACGATTCTAGGTCCTTCTCTTGGTGTATTCTAGTCCCTTCCTTACTCCTTGGAGGCCAAGTTCAGCAATTAATACCCTAGGCTTTGGAATTAGTATAAATAGAGGCCATTTGTGAGCATATGAGACACACACTTCAAATACAAATCTCTCTACTCATCAAACAAAGCTTTAAGCTCTCAAATTCGTCCTTAGAAGTCCAGGGAAGTTTGGAGTTCCAGAAGTTCCACATTTGGAGGCCAAATCACCAAGAAGTCTACCCCAATACTTTGGGAATCATTACTTCACCATTTGTAATCTTGTTCCAAGCATTGTAAGACTTTTAATCATGTTTTCTAATGTTCAAAGTTCTGAGTTTATGTTCATGTTTGCTATGAGTGGCTAGTTTCTTTATACACTTGCTTAAATGATGTTGATTATCATATGATTAGTTAGTGATTGTGTTAACATGTTTTAATTCAATTTCAAGTTGATTCTAAGATCCAATTGTGCTAAAGTTTCGTAGTGACATTTGTTAATCAAGTTTGGCTAATTGATAGTAATCGTAGAGGTCGAAAGAACTTATTGTTATTCAACTAGTCATAATCATTTTGTCTATGGATGATTGTTTTTACCCATTATTCTTGATTATACAAAGGAACTAAGGTGTGGTTGTAATAGAAACGCTTTTTGATTATCAAATTGGATTGGTTGGAAACATCTAAAAGGTCATAAGATTAGTTGTTGAGAATCAATTGTAGCCTTTTGTCTATGATCGGTTACCTTTTGTATTGACCATTTCTTAAGCAATTTGATGAAACAAATGGATGTTTTTGTATTTAAGTTTATGTATGTAGACTTATGAAACTTGAATTGATCTTGAATTGATTGGTTAAACGTAATGCTTGTTTTTATGAACTAAAATCTTGACGAAGGTTTAACTTGTAAAAACAATAGATTAGTCTTCCAACTAATTATCATAACCAACATGTTAAGAGGCTAACACAATCACATTAATCTATGATATGAAACTAGTTTAAGCAAGTGTAGTTTTTAATCATCTGAATTTCATTATATCTATTTGCTTTGTTATATGTTTTGGATAGACTCCGTTGATTCAAGCTTGTGTTAGATTCACTCAAATCCCTGCGAACGATCCCGACTTACCTTCATAATCTTGCTTTAACGGACGAGTATACTTGCTCGTATGTGTTATTGGTAATATTGGTAATTCACCTTTTATAAATTTAAAACTTGTACACACGTAGCACATCAGGTGTCTACAATACGTCCTTCGTGGAAGTGACTGTTTTCGAGATTATTGAACCCACGGACATGATTGCCAGGTGTGTTGGGTTCAAAGGAGATGTTCGGAGTGTAGACGCTAGTGAGTGAAAAATCAAACTCATATTCATGCGTCATAGTTGAACCTATAAAAATGATGAGTTAATAGAAAGTGATGTTTTGTGGTCGACCAATGATTATCTAATGTTTTTACTAGTTTTTTATTAACAATGGTTTTTTATCAACATTGACACTTAACTCACTTATGGTTTTTGACATTCTAGTGGAATATTACTTTTAGAAAGAAAGTGGTTTTTATTTTGCATGAAAAACAGTTTTCCAGTAGGACGGTTCCCACGGTTCCCTTTCAAAAGGGATCCGGCTAGTACACTTGCCGGGATCCGTGGATCTGTAGTAACAGAAACAGATTTGATAAAAACATAGTTTTTACAGTTTTGTACCACGATATGTGTTTTAGCCTACATTTTCTTTTAGCATGCATACAAGACTTCTAATGTATCACGAAAGAGTACGAAACATTTAAATCAAGAAAAATGACAAACACATTATGATAATAATAACCTAGATAAACTAGACTATTAATAATATTTTATTTCAATGCTTAGAATGATACAAAGGATTGAGTATATGACCCCAATGCAGATTAACAACACAAAGTAAATGTCTCCGTATGTGAACTTCATCATAGGGAACACAAGTGCGATGAGTGTTAAGGCGATGAGCACGAGGGCGATGTAAACCATATTGAAGACGATCCTTCTTGGTTCCGGTTGAGATGAAATGGAGAGGGAGATGAAGTTTTGAATGAGAGGAGATTTTTGAAATTGGAAGATTTGAAAAAGTGGAGATTTGTTGGAATGAAGGACGGTGGGAGTTTTTATCGGGAAAGAGGAATTTTTTGATATTTGTGTTTTTGTTTTATTATTAGAAGATATAATTTTAGGATTAAATAAAATAAAACACAAGTTTTATAAACTACGACTATAGACGAAAGAGTGACACGTATGTGAGAAAAAGCTTCCTAATAAATCTACATGTAAAACATGTATATGCACATAAGATAATCAAATAAATACCTAGGTAATCATACTTATTTGTTAAGCTAATATCATTTTTAGATAAGTGGAAAGTCATACCTCAAATGCACTTAGGAATGTCTTTACAAATGACACATCAAATGTCAGAAGACAATTCCAGCTCCTTTGTGCTCAAGTTACCTTCTTAGGGAAGGTAATCTTTATTATCAAGCAAATCCTATGGCTTGATAGATGTGAGATTTGACTAATCAACATGACAAAGAGGATTAGTGCAATTAAATGAAAAAGTGAATAAGAAAAATGTTGTTATCATATCAACATCCAAACATATAGTTTTAAAAGACATGATGTTTGTTTTTAATAAAAACCTTCTTTGTAGTTTTCAATTAACCATGGATCGTATCAAGTTTTTAAAGTACAATATACTTCAAGAAACTTGGTAACGAAGCTCTGATGCCAATTGAGGAAAACTAGAAGGGGGGGGTTGAATAGTTTTGCCAATTAAAACTTCCTTTTAAACTATTTAGATCGACTTATGTCAATCTATTTAGATGTGTGTGTTGGATGTTGATAAACAAACATATCTAAGTATGTAATGAAAAGATAAGAGTAAGAAGCACAAAACCACAACGCGAGTATTTATAGTGGTTCGGCTACAATGACACCTTCCTTGCCCTACTCCACTCCCCGAGTCACCTACTCGAGAGTTCGTAATCACTACACCAATCTCCTTATGGCGGAGAAGCCTTCACAACGTCGCCTACCCTTTTTCCGGTGCTAGGCTAACCACCGGGTTCTTTCACTCCAAGGTGAACCACACATACACAACGTCGCCTACCCTTTATAAGGTACTAGGCTAAGTACCTAGTTCTTTCACACCAAGGTGAACCACACCTACACAACGTCGCCTACCCTTTATTAGGTACTAGGCTAAGCACCTAGTTCCATTGCAATGGAGGAACTACTACCCAACACTACACCAACGACTAATCCCAAAGGAGATCCACTCCTTTTTACAACATCATCAAGGATATCAATATCCTTGGATCTAGTACTAATCTATCTTGTACATCGAAACACACCATATCGAATGTACATCTAAGGCACCTTTCACTAATGCCTTTAACTAGATCTTCAAGACACCCTTCACTAATGTCTTGTGTCTTGACTTCTAAGCACCCTTCAATAATGCTTCTAGTCTTGACTTCTAAGCACCTACCACAAGTGCTTATGATATGGACGATAGATACCCTTCACTAATATCTTGGTCTTGACACTTGAGACACCTTTCACAAATGTCTTCAACACTTCTTAGGAAAAGAAAAACAATCATCAACAAGAAGACTTCAGTAGTCTTGATGATGAGGAAGCATGGCAACTCATGGACTTGAGCTTGCACGACTTCAAAGGTGGTGATCTCGCCTTTAAGAGGAACCTAGAATATCACACAAAAACAAAACTACAAACATAGGTCTCTTGGATATGAGGTTAGAGAGTTTTCAACTCTAGGGGAAAGTATGTTTTAAAGGGGGTGAGCAACAATGAAGAAATGGCTCACTATTTATAGAAGAAAAAATCTACTGTTCCCCGGATCCCACGGATCCCTCCCACAAGGGATCCGTCTAGCATAAAGCTAGGGATACGTGGGACGCTCCCTTTTACCCATGGGTATTTTGGTTTTGGGTAATGGGTCATGGGTTGATCCATAGGTCTTTAGCTAGATACAATGTATCTCTTGAGTGCAATGCACCTAGCCGCATGGGTATAGATCAAAACCATGGGTTATGGATATTACCCATATATGATATAAGCATGATGTCATGCAATGGGTTATGGGTCAAGCTCCATGGGTCATGGGCTTTGGGTTGTACCCAACTACATTCAATTTATTTGCCCAATGGGTTATGATACTTAAGTTTCTACCCATTTATATTACCCAATATACTACATACTAGTTATGTGTATATTTTACTCAAATATGTAAACACTAGTTGTTGTACATATGTAATATTAAATCATAAAATCACTTATACTTGTTTTAGTGTTTTATGTGAAGATGTGAATATGTTAGAAACTATTAGTTCAAACCATTTGCGTATTTTATTTGTTTCGTTAAAATGATTTTACGTTTGTTATCGACAAAACATTAGAAGATTGTAAAATATAAATAAACGTTTTTACGGATTATTTGTATTAACAGAAAGGCGTCACTCACAAAATCTACTCCAGACACCCAAGATCAAAGACTCAGACGACGTCGCTACTAAAAACTGATGGCGTCACACATCTCAACTGACGCCGTCACAAGTTGATCAAAACTATCACAACATGCGCGCGAAGTAGTTGATACTGTTTTGGCCATAACTTTTGCATACGAACTCGGATTTAGGTGATTCAAAAGCCCACGCGACCGGAACGAGAAAAGCTACAGTTTGGTGAAAAAGTCTGCGTGACACCGTCACTCTATAGAGGTGACGCCGTCACCCTTTGCCGACAGAAAATCTGCCTATAAATAGAACATTATAACTTCACTTTTTGGAGGCTCTAAACCCTAACTCCGATTCCATGGTTTTGATAGGTGTTTTTCTAGCAACTTTGAAGGTTTCAATCACTCCAAAAACATCTTGTAATGGTTTATTGATTATATCTTAATCCATATATTCAATTTATCATTATGTCTATCCCATGTTTGATTGATTGTGTGTATGCTTGCATGTTTTCCGGCTAAATTTCTTGTGTGTTTGCTTAGATCTATGAAACCTAATTATTAATTATTGATTGGTTGTCTCTTATCTTAATTGTAATTGGCTTAGGATTGCACTAGGCTATCGCTGTGTTTTTAATGCTTGAGTAATCTTTGTGAACCTTAGTTTATATTCACTTAGCGGAGTTGTAGGCTAAACATCCAAAGATAACCTTAGAGTTAGTTTATAAATCTTAGAGATTTCATAGGCAATAACCTTAAGGTAGTCTCAAAGAGTTAGGGATAAAAGCATACCCTAAGACCTTAGAAAATACAATGCGTTAAGAATAAGGACGTGACAATTCAACCACCAATAAAAGATAACTAGGGAGTAATAGTATCTAGGTAGACACATTATTAATCATCATACGAGCACACATCAATAGACATAAGACTACCCTTAGTATAGATAATTAGATACTAGAGTAATCGGTAGAAGTACCAAAACCCCCAAATCCAAACCCCGAGATTTTACCCTTAGCTTTATAAAAAATATAATAAAGATAAAAAATAATCTTCCTCAACCTCAAACTTTAGCATAGTACATCTCTCACTAGCATTCCTATTCCCCTAGAGAACGATATCAATACCCGAGGCTTACCTAATACTACACTACAACGATTAGGTTCACTGCCTAGGGTGTTGAAAAACTTGCTCGACGAAAAGGAAGTTCCTTTGACCCCGAACGCGTTATACGCGCATCAAGTTTTTGGCCCCGCTGTCGGGGAATAGAATAGCTAGTTAGATTTTTATCTCGTTTAGGTTCCCTTGCTTGATTCCTATCAAGTATATATATATATATATATATATATATATATATATATATATATATATATATATATATATATATATATATATATATATTTTTTTTTTTTTTTTCATTTTTAGCTTCCTTGTAGTCTATCCCCCTTCTTTGTGTTTGTGTTCGTAAAACCCTTTTCATTTGTCGCTATGGCAAGTGAAGTTGCATTTGAATCATTAACAAATGAGGAAAAATTGAATTTCACATATTGGATTGCTTTTTATTGTTCTAATGAATTTGTGAGTAATCTTAGAGATATCCAAAAGGAGACGGGTGTAAGGTTAGATGGATTTGATAAATTTTGTGCTTGTGTGGCTTCTATTCAATAATCATTGTTAGGATCAACTCCTTTTAGTGAGACCCTCTAGAAATTTTTTGAGAAAAGCCTGCTAAGCATAAACCATCAGTTGTTGTCTACATCACAACTTGAGGAAATAGATAAGGAGGATTTATCCAACTTTAGGCACCATGAACAAAAAGACCTAGATTTTAATAACATGGAACCGAAATCCGAACAAGATGGTGAGATGGTTATAGTTGAACTACCTAGTTGCATGTGTGGGATAGATTTCACCAAAACATATGACACGCGTAAGGAATCCTTTAGGCAAATAGAACATAGTAGTCAAGTTTTTGAGAACAATTCTTATCAATCGGACCAAGAATTTGAAATGGCTAAAGAGGGATTTGAGATGCTTAGGAGTGTATTTAGGTTAGATCATACTAATACACATGATGAACATATAGGAGATCTAGATATAATGGATAATGAGGTGGAAACTCCAAGCCCACAAGCCCTACCATCACTTGAGGAACACACACCGCTTATAACTTACCCGGAAGAAGTAGAAGAAACTATAGGAACCCTGATTGATAGAGAACCTTTGGACCAAACACCACTTGAGAATGTAGATTTAGATGCTTGTTGTCATGACCTCTCTCTTAGTCCTAGGGAAGTTCCTAATTTTGATGAACCGGAGCCTCAACCAAAAACCTTACCCAATTTTCCGTCTTTAGATGTGAATCTAGGAATTGAATTAGGCCCCAATCCACCCAACAAAATAAATAGTCTGGATAGTTGCTTGATAAAGGTAGTAGACTCTAGGTCATGTAGAGTGGAAGCTAATATAGGAGTAACCCATGACCTTACACACTTACATCATCCATTCATGGTTGATAACAAGAAACATTATGGGTTTAAACTGGGTTTATTAGGTCAAGATGGATCCTTAACTAAGAATCTTTTGAAGTTGATAGAAGATGATCCATTTCTAGGAGAGAGATTTGATTCACCCGCTACACCAATAGAATTAGGTAAGGTTATAATGAATGGATCACACCCCTTTGAGCATATAAATCACCCATCACCCTCTCCTCACGTAGCAAATTTCCACCCTAAGGGTGTGTATCGCTACTATCACCCGCACTTAAGCTTAAGTGTAGAAAAAACTTCCCCTTTATCCGTTAAATAAGGGTAGAGTCAAGCTCGTGACTCGAACAAAAACAAGTGCTTCTTGGGAGGCAACCCATGTGTATTTGTTTTTCATTTTTATTTGTGTGTTTATATATCTTTTCATTATTGTATGTTCTCATGTTTGAATTTGTAAAAATGCTTTACTTTGTCTTTAACCTCGTCTTAATTACATATAAAGGTATTTTACAAAAAGGATAAGTGTAGGGAGGATTACACAAGTTTTTAAAAGAACGTGAAGATGAGAACTACGATTATTGAAAATGATATATATATGTGTGTTTGTTAGAGTCAAATGCTTGTATCGAGTCATGATGGATGTTTTGCAGGAATTTTTCCAGATTTTAAAAGTGTAATTTTTCCAGAATTTTCCAGAAAAACGCAGCAGACCAGTTTCTGTCAGGATAACCTGAAGGCGTCAGGATTATAACCTGACGACGTCAGAAGGAGCAGAAACAGCTTATAACTTTCTCTCGTTTTCTGTGCTAATTATAAATTTTTGGAAATTCTCAGGTCTTAATTTTCTAGAAAAAACTGCAAACATCTATTCCACAAGCATTATATCTTATTTAAGTCTGGAATTATATCTTGTTGTGATTTTTCTTTGTTCGGTTTGATGCTTTGGGTTGTCTGTTTTCTTAAAGTGTGCAGGTTATATTTGGCAAGAAGAAGAAACTCAACATTGGATGTTGCTTATCATGCATACATTCTTCTTGGGAAAGAATTTAACCACCACTTCACACGGATCCTACCGAGCTAATCAGGGGAGTAATAGTTTCTTTCTCTTTTAATTACCTTTTGTTATCATAACTTTGATATTTTCGGGGAACATTGGGGACAATGTTCAGCTTAGGTGTAGGGAGGGAGAATAAAATGGGAACTTTGAAACTATGCTTATCCTTGATCATTTGTCTTGTCCTATTTCATTTGTGTAATAAACCATGAGAAATATTTTTTAGGGCAATTTTAGCGCCAAATTTAAAATTTTTCATGACATGTACGGGTGGGACTTTAGTCTTAATAAAACGTCTCATAGATAAGAGTTATATGACTAGTACAAAAACCCTTTACCACTCAAATTCCACCCCAAAAATGTGAGGTTCGCCCCTAGATCTATAGGAATTAAAGCATTCACTTTTAATGCTTCGAGAGTGTACCGGTAGTATAATAGATTCTAGAACTTGTTTTGTGATGCATTCCGAGATCGCTAGTAAGACTACACTTGTGTAGTTAGGAATAACTAAATGATAAGAGGCATTAGGATAACCCTTGTTTGATACCCGTATTATAATTACTTCTTCCACATCGGTTTAGTAATTCCCCCGCACCCTTGTGATGTACTCATCTTTAGTACACGATACCCCTAGTTAACCCCTCAGAGCCTATCCTTTTCGCGGTTCTCGTGATATTTCGTTTTTCTGGAATATCAATGAAGAGCATTGTTTACAATCCACCGCCAAATGTACACCCAAATCGCCTTAGCCTACCATGTATGCACTCACCTTTAGTGCATTATTGTTATCATACTTAACCCTTAGTTCAATTATCTAGTTTCTTGCATGGTTGCTAAGTCGAGTCATATCTTTTGTACACAGTTTTAGGATGATTGAGACTCATGGGTAAAGTTAAATTTTATGGAGTGACCTGGAAAGAACGTTAAATTCAAATTCCCTTTATTTACGTAATAATGTACTCCAAGTGTTTTGATCTTTTCAATTCGGATCAAATTAGTGTTAGAGTAATAAAAACTCAATTGTAGGGATGCTCCTATAAATTCCTTATATTTTGATGTTATCGTAGAGGATGGTAGAGTAAAAGTGTATGCAAAAAAAAAAGAAAAAAGAAATCCAAATAAAAGAGTGTCGGGAAAAAAAATGAAAATAACATACGAGCTACCATCATACATCTATCTTTATATTTCTGTTTGTTTGTTTCAAAGTTATCTAGAGTTTAGAGAGTCGAGTCTTGGCTTAGCAACGCCATTCTTCTCATGCTTGTAACATAAGATTTTTGACTTGCCACCACTAAATCGCCTATCCAACCAAACCCTTTGTTTCCCTAACCGTAAGCCTAACGTTACAACCCTTTAAAAGACCTCTTAAATAGTTGTTCCTAGGTGCTTACGCCAAAGCGGTGGAGGTTTGATCTAGTCTCAAGCCTATGGTAATCTATGTACTATGACCGGTTAATGAGTGTTTATCTTCCATTTCCATTTACTATATTTCATATACACCCGAGAGATGAGAGAATCCAAACACCACTTGTGAGGTGCTAGTATATAATTTCCGTGCTTGTTATGACTATTGCGGTGCTTTTACTTGTTATGAATTATATTAAACGAATGCTTCATGCCCCCTATCTTATAACTTGATTGGCCAAAAGCACATTTGCTTGAGGACAAGCAAATACCAAGTGTAGGGATATTTGATAAGGATTTAAAACGTACACTTTTAAGGGGTCATTTAAGCCCTTAATCGCCCACTTTTATATCCGTTACTGCTTAATTTCGTTCCATTTCACTTTTTAGGTCTCTTGGAAGCAAAATGCTGGAATGATGCATATTTAGACGAAAAGGAGTGAATATATGAAGAAAATGGTTTAAGTTAAGATCAAGACACTCAAGCTGCTGAATTTGAAGCTGACGGTGTCACAATCCAAGGGCGACGCCGTCCCTCTATGCGTAATTAAATTTGTGACGACTCAGTAGACTTTTTGCTCAAATACACCTGACGGCGTCAGGCTTTGAAGAGGAAAGGTGTCACTCAAAAAATCTACTCCAGACGCTCAAGATCAAAGACTCAGACGACGTCGCAACTACAAAATGACGGCGTCACACATCTCAAATGACGCCGTCACAAGCTGATCAAGACTATCACAACATGCGCGCGAAGTAGATGATACTGTTTTGGCCATAACTTTTGCATACGAACTCGGATTTAGGTGATTCAAAAGCCCACGCGACCGGAACGAGAAAATATACAGTTTGGTCAAAAAGTCTTCATGACGCCGTCATTCTATAGAGGTGACGCCGTCACCCTTTGCCGACAGAAAATCTGCCTATAAATAGAACATTATAACTTCACTTTTTGGAGGCTCTAAACCCTAACTCCGATTCCAGGGTTTAGATAGGTGTTTTTCCAGCAACTTTGAAGGTTTCAATCACTCCAAAAACATCTTGTAATGGTTTATGGATTATATCTTAATCCATATATTCAATTTATCTTTATGTCTATCCCATGTTTGATTGATTGTATGTATGCTTGCATGTTTAACATGTCCGGCTAAATTTCTTGTGTGTTTGCTTAGATCTATGAAACCTAGTTATTAATTATTGATTGGTTTTCTCTTATCTTAATTGTAATTGGCTTAGGATTGTACTAGGCTATCGTTGTGTTTTTAATGCTTGAGTAATCTTTGTGAACCTTAATTTATATTCACTTAGCGGAGTTGTAGGCTAAACATCCAAAGATAACCTTAGAGTTAGTTTATGAATCCTAGAGATTTCGTAGGCAATAACCTTAAGGTAGTCTCAAAGAGTTAGGGATAAAAGCATACCCTACGACCTTAGAAAACACAACGCGTTAAGAATAAGGACGTGACAATTCAACCACCAATAAATGATAACTAGGGAGTAATAGTATCTAGGTACACATTTTTAATCATCATATGAGCACACATCAATAGACATAAGACTACCTTTAGTTTAGATAATTAGATAGTAGAGTAATCGGTAAAAGTACCAAAACCCCCAAATCCAAACCCCGAGATTTTACCCTTAGCTTTATAAAAAATATAAAAAAAGATTAAAAGTAATCTTCCTCAACCTCAAACCTTAGCGTAGTACATCTCTCACTAGCATTTCTATTCCCCTAGAGAACGATATCAATACCCGAGGCTTACCCAATACTACACTACAACGTTTAGGTTCACTGCCTAGGGTGCTGAAAAACTTGCTCGACGAAAAGGAAGTTCCTTTGACCCCGAACGCGTTATACGCGCATCAGATAAGTAAAGTAAAGAAAGAAAGGTTATACAAAAACAAAGAAAGTAGAAACGTGTAACTTGGCAAAAATGAATCATATCCCCCAAAATCTTCAACACAAGGGTGACGAAGCTCATTTGGAGAAAGCAAGGGAGAAACTGGCACATGGTTGCCTTCTTCCGAGGCAACCTCATTCGACGAACCATCCCTCTATATTTTAAACCCTGAAAGATATCGGCGAGAAGAGGGGCCAACAATCTCTTTCCCTTTGGAAGAAGACCCCCTCCGATGAAGCCCAAAAACATTTTCGAAGGTAACGCTCTTGGAAAGCATCAACCTCTCCCTGACAACCATATTACCATCCGACCTAGTTCGCCAGCATCCTCCTCCTCCTCTTCATGAAGGGATGGAGTAGAGGGAATCCCAATATCAAGAGGGGTGTTGGCAGGACGGGCAACAAAGGAAGGAGAACGATTTCCGAGAAACTGGAGAAAATCTTTCAAAGTCATCTCTACAAAAGATAAAAAAAAAAAAAAAAAAAAAAGAAGAGACAACCAGAGGTTATACATTTGTTGCAAAGGCTAAAAGATTAACAAACATACCATGACTATCAACGAGGATGGCAGGTTTCATAGGATCGCAAGACTAGTCAAATAAAGAATAGGCTCCGGGACGGTTGAACTGCGATGCAAGAGCGGAAAAGCTGGGCACGAAGGGCCTCATTAAAGGTTTCGTCAAGAAAGGGAAAGCAAAAAGTACAGGCACTTTGACTGAAACAGGGTGGCAAACCAGGATGTTCTCGAAGAAAAACAGACTCATCAATGTATATGAATTTTGACTTCCAACCAGGGATACTAGGAATCAAAAACCTAAAAATCGAGGGACCATAATCCCCAGGGCGTTGCTGGAAGGTTAACCAATCCCCCACACCCGACTCACAGTAAAAATAGACCTAACAAGAGGAAGCGTAGGTTACCCACCATAAGCCTTACAACAACAATAAAGGAAGTAACATGAGTAACACAAAACAGGTTGAGAAGAGGGAAATAACATTTAAAATATTCAAGACGTCGCGACAAAATAAATTTAAAGGCAAGCGAAGATTCCCAACAGTAATCAAAGAGAGATATGAATTTATAAAACCAAGGGGTATCCAATGTTGTTTGGCTGTTGACAGGGTGTATGGGCCTATAACGCCTATCTATCCCAAAATCTTCAACAAAATCATGAAATTCTTTATGGGTTACGGTGCATGTAACAGACTATAAGGTACCTTTTGACATAATATAACACGATCAGAAAACAACAAACCTAAGAAGAAAAGGTTTTATTGTTAAAGAAACTTTCAAACTTCCAAGGAGAAAGAAAAGACAAATGATTTTTGAAAAAGGACGGTAAAAAAAATGAAAAGGAAAAGGAAAAGAAGAATTTATATGGAGAAATAAAATTGACGCCTTACACGTGTCCCACAAAAAAAATGAATGGTCCAGACTAAAAGCGTGTGAAAGTACACATACCACGTAAATGCAGTAACTGAAATGATTACTTTCCTCGAGAATAGGAGTGGCCAATTACCGAAAAGACGTTAGGGAGGCTCCGACATTTAAACATTGACAAGACAGTTCAAAAAAGACCGCCAAAATAATGGTGCATAAACAATAGAAGTTCAATGCCTTACTCTCTGAATTAAAGAGTAACACATCACACTGGGGGGCTTGTTGGCGTACTATATGTCACCGCTCTGAGTCCTGCCTTCGAGACTGTACACGTGGCACTCAGGATTGGTCATTGGTGTAAAGCCTCGTAGGCTACCGTAAGGAATCTGACAATACATAGGAGTCCAACCCACGGAGCCCAACGTTCCAAGTGGCATAGCCTCCGAGGAGACCGAAGCTCCAACACTAAATGACAGAAAGAATATTGCGTGGGCCCCACACTTGTAACGATCGTCCTTTATTCACGATCTGTGTAGACAACCGCACGTGGTTGCCTATAAATAGCTGACCAATTTCATTCGTTTGAGGTGTGTAATTCACTCTCTCTCACACTATACTTTACTCCTAAATATACGGATGATTCTCATGCCGGAGTCGTTCGCAGGGTCCACCCCTACGCTCCATTTAACCCAATCGTGTTGTTTGTTTTATTTCAGGTCGCTCAAAAGCTCTTTGAAGTATCTAGCTTGTACGCCCGGCTCTGATCAAGAAGGTGCAAATTATTGCACGATCATGTACCTAGTAAAATATCAGTTGCGTGTAAAGTTTTAAATTGTTTATATAGAATGAAGGTATGTTCTACATCACTCTAGTGACATTAGCTATGTTGTTTCCGTAAAACGAAAGTATGCATATAATCTAGTGACATTATCTATGTTGTTACTATGCTGTTGCCCTACAAGGAAAATATGCGTATAATCTAATGTCAGCTCTTTGTAACTTCACATAGGTTTATATAATTGTTATAATTTTAGAGACATTTATTATTGAGACCAAGATCATAGAAATGTTTTGAACCCCTTAACACCGCTACACTATTCGTATCACATAAAAATTGAAACAAGTATATACAATACTTATCAAATAATCTTCGTTGTAATTAGACTTTATAAAAAGGGCAAATTCCATAAAAGTGTACCCAACTTATAGCCAATTTCAATTTAATGTACTCTACTTTCTTTTCTTCAATTTAATGTACTCAACTTATTTTTGATTGCAATGTTAAGACATATAACAGATTTCTCAGTTATTTTATGATGAAAAAATTGCATGTTTCGTCCCTATGGTTTATCCCAATAACATTCGTAGTCTCTATTTCATTTTAATTACGCCAGACAAATGTTTTCGTCCGTTTTTATAGGTTTTCATACATTTTGTCAATTTTTATACGTTAACTTTTTTAAAGAAATTAAAATTAAAAAAAAAGTTAAAAATAATTTTTTTTAAAAACAACAAAAATTTTAAATTTATTTAAAAAAAATATTTTTTTTTAAAAACATAAAGTTTTTAAAAAAATTAAAATTTTTAAAAGAAGTTTTTATCCAGATTTTAAAAAAATTAAAACTTTAAAAATTTTAATCTTTTAAAAAAAATTAATTTTTTTAAAAAATTTTAATTTTTTTTAAAGTTTAAAACTTTTTATATATTTTTTAAAAAATTTCTTTTAAAAAAAAATTAAAAATTTTATTGTTTTTATAAAAGTTTATTTTTTTCATAAAAATTAATTATTTTTAAACATTAATTTTAAAAAAAATATATACTTTTTCATTATTTTTTTTTAAAATTTTAACGTATAAAAATTGACAAAACGTATGAAAACGTATAAAAACGAACGAAAACATTTGTCTAGCGTAATTAAAATGAAACTGGGACGACGAGTGTTATGTGGATAAGCCATAGGGACGAAACATGTATTTTTTTCATTATAAAATAACTGGAAAACCCGTTATATGTCTTACATTGCAATAAAAAATAAGTTAAGTGCATTAAATTGAAGAAAAAAATGTAGAGTACCTTACATTGAAATTGAGCATAAGTTTGATACACTTTTGTGCAATTTGCCCTTATAAAAACTATCCACTGTGGTTCCGACTAATATTTAATTGTCAAATGATCCATGATATTTTGATTGTAATCTCAATGATGAAAATGAAAAGTGGTGTACATATGTTAGAGCATTCACAAAGCTAACGCACTAACGGCGTTATTGCCAAAATAACGGCGTTATGCCGTTTTTACCCTTGGACCTTCGGCGTTATAACGGCGTTAGTCCCTGCCCGTTACTAGGCTAACGCCCGTTATTTGGTGTTTTTTTTTTTTTTTTTTTTTTTTTTTTTTCATTTATACCCCTAAATGAGGGGTTGTTTTTGTAAATTGTTGGGAATGTTATTGATGTTATTGGGATGTTATTGTTGTGGGTGTTTTTTGGGGATGTTAATGTTAAATGTTAAAGCTGATGTGGCGCTGACGTGGACGGTGTTATTGGTGTTATGGTGTTACGATTGGGAGTGCTCTTAGATGAGTGGTGGTGACGGCGTTGATATGATTGCAAGTGGTAAATAATTCATGAAATTACATAATAATTTGTTTGCTTGAAGAGAAAGCGACATTAAAATTATCGCAATCAATCATTTCTTATCCTTGAATTTTCAGGGGGGAGGGAGTCCAAGTTTCTTACCCTAATACCCTGAGGGTGCCACGTCACCTCCATCCAATAAAAACCTTCCAACTCAAAACTACCCCAATACTACCCTAACACTACCCTAACAAGACGGAGTGGTACCCGATCCTACCCTAACACTATATTTCATAAAAAGACAAAAAAAAAAAGAAAAGAACAAAGCTTTATACGAGCGGGTTCCGAGCTCGAATTGCTCCACATTTTCATGTACCCGAGGTACACGGGACGGTGTAGCCTCACGGGTTCATGAACTCGATCACATACCCGAAGTCCACTCCGTTGGCTCTCATTTCATTTCATGTTTTCAAAGCCACCTCACACAACCCACATGTCTTCTCTTGTGGTGCTTGTCTATATCAGTTTTATCACTACAAATACATCAACATGTGAATCTAGTGGTGTCATTCCTTAATCAGGGTACAAGTACATATATGCACTCTGTGTTTATAACATGTCGAGTTGTACAAATTATTATCCAACTAAAATCAAATCACATGGTACTCCTTAAGTGCTTAATAATAATGCAATTCTTAAATTCACTTGTATAGTCCAAATGTTTGATTAACTACGTTGCTAATTGTATTTAGGTCTAATTAAGAACGATATACCATGAAACCAATGTTTTAAAAACCGAGTTTTCAATCGACTTGGTCGACTCACCGGGCACCGGTTCGATCACCGGGTCAACCCGGTTTTCTATTTATTATTATTTTATTTTTTTTGACCGGGTCAACCGGTTCGCTCACCAGGTCAACCGGTTCGATCACCGAATCTACCGATTCGACCATCGGGTCAACCCGTTTTTTATAAAAAAAAATTTGGGAAACCAAACCCGGTCGGGTTTTAATACCCAAGTTGACCCGGGTCACTCAAAACCTGACGAGTTTAACCGGTTAATCCGATTTTAAAAACTCGGGTTTATTTGACCCGTTTTTGTGGCTGGGCATCGTTTCAACCGGTTAAGCCGACCGAATCGACCCGGTTTGAAAACATTGCATGAAACAACTACTATAAAGTTGAGCAATAAATGTAGGACCATAAGCTCCCTCTTTATACGTTATTGTGACTGGTGACACGTACATGCCTAAATAATTTGCATATACTTTGACTCTTTCATATCATCTGTAAATGTGGGATATCATGTTTATTTTGATATGGATAACAATTAGAAATCCATTAAAACATTTACTGCAAAATATTTTGCTTCATCCCAAATATGAGAACCAATTTAGTTTTCTTAAGGTGGAACAAGGGCGGACTCATAACTTATAGTCACCGGGTGCAAATTAAAAAATATATAGAAGAATTACAAAGCTACCATTTTCATTTAAAAAAAAAATCATGATTTTTGATAAAATTTACACTATGTGAATAAGGTCCATGGGGTTCTCGTGAACCCCGTAAACCCCCTAGGTCCGCCCCTAAGCTGGAACCTTGTAATTTCTAGTGAATAAGGAGCTAAATGTTATATCATTTGCGGCTTGCAAATATATGAGCGTGTGGAGTGCGTATGTGTCGTTATGGTATACAAACGATAGGCGGATTGTTACACACTTACACAGTTACACGTGACATTGAAATACCTGCAACCTGATATTGTTATTTTGATCTCAAACTGTCTTCTACTATGCGTTGATACTTTCTCAAGAGAATCAACTTTCTCAAACTTTATTTACTTTTATACGTAACGCATCGTAGTGGGTGGGCTTTGTTCAATTGCTTTATGCCATTTTATGTTATAGGTTGTGTTCTTTTTGTTAGTACTTTGTTTCTTCACGTAAGGAAGACATAGGCAAAAGATTTAGCAAAAGGTAGATGAAATAATGGTTCCTAAACAGTTCACGCCCTTTCAGCTGAATACCGCCTTTTTAACATACAATATTGCTCATAGTAGAATGAAACTCGAGCAGAAAATCAAGTTATAAATGAGCTTTGCACAAAAAGAAAACGAAATAAAGATAATCAAAACTACTTCATAACATTTGACCCGGGTCACATGATTTAATGGGCCATTTCTATAGGAGATCGTTCAACCCATTTTGGATTCGATTAGTATCCCATTAGGATATTGTGACAGCTACTTGCCACTTGCCAGAACTATCTAGATAATCCGATTGGTTAACATAAGAGAGCCTGGGCTAATTTGGGCCTTATCTCCGATTTAACTCCTACCAGGGTGTTTCGGATTGCATTTTTTCGTATGCTTATATGCTTGTTTGTTTATTTTAAAACCAGAAGCACATTTATGATGTTCAAATTGATTCTGATTTTCAGTTTATTTTTGGGTAAAAAGGTAATTTGCCTAAGAAAATATGAAGCTGTTTTTCTTGCAATGTAATAATAACGACAATTTTAACTCGAGCGTTGCGGCGAAATATTTGTATACGGTGTTATTGTATGTGTTAAAAGTGTAAATTCGCAAAATTAAGACAAGGTTTGTTATGTTAGGTTTCTCAATTAAGATAAGCCTTGTACTATTAGCTAAAGTGACATTGCAACAATAACAAATTTTACTAAATACTTTTAAGATGATCAATATAAGTTACATCTTAAACAATCTAAATAACATAAACACAAATATAAAAAAATATAAACACAATCACAAAGCTACATTGAAGAAGGTTTTTAAATACAACATTAAGAACTCAAGATTCAAAAGATCATTTATCTCAATGTTGATGATGATGATAATGATGATGGTGATGACGATAATGAGCACGGTGATTGTGATATAATGAAACTATCTTTGATGACGATGCTAAATGTATTTTGATCTTGAATAAAATGAGTCATTATTTTATGTAACATATTGGTTATCATAAACACACAAACACAACCTTTATGATTCGAATCAAAGAAGAGTTTAGAGAGAGAAAGTGGAGAGAATGGGAACTTCTAGTGAGAGAAAGTAATGTCTATTATGAAGCTCCAACCTTCTACCTTGGGAGGTAGAAGGTACTTATAGTTTTTACAATAAACGTCACCTACGGGCTGTGGATCAGGTATACAGTGGGTAAAGACCCGTCCCTCTTCCACGGTGTTAAACATGTTTTAGATGAAATAAAAAATGTCAACATCGATGATGATGATGCTAAATGTATTTCGATCTTGAATAAAATGAGTCGTTATTTTATGTAACATATTAGTTATCATAAACACACAAACACAACCTTTATGATTCGAATCAAAGAAGAGTTTAGAGAAAGAAAGTGGAGAGAATGGGAACTTCTAGTGAGAGAAAGTAATGTCTATTATGAAGCTCCAACCTTCTACCTTGGGAGGTAGAAGGTATTTATAATTTTTACAATAAACGCCACCTACGGGCTATAGATCAGGTATACAGTGGGTAAAGACCCGTCCGTCCTCCACAATGTTACTTAACTAACTACTTATATTAACTAAACGACTAAGACTACGAGCTTTCTAATGCTTACACATACTTGAGGTGACCGAGTCTTTAACTTACGGATTTACTAAATCCTAACAATCTCCCCCTAAGGGAGGTCACCTCAATTACAAATGGATAATACAATTTGAGTTCTAGCATTCTATTACACGTTTTTTTGCTTTGTAGCTCGTAATATTTGATTCTTCAAAGTCCGCATGCTTTGTACTTTCAGTGGAGGTCTTTAACTGATCCATGATTGGTGATCCTTGAGCTTTTCTTCGAGATCAGCAGCCACATTAAATCTCTGAATTATCCTTTGTTATTTCGCCTCCACGTGATATTTTTGACTTTTGAACCGACATGCTTGAGGAAAACTAGAAGGGGGGGGGGGTTGAATAGTTTTTCCGATTTTAAGTTAGTTTAAAAAACTTTTAGATTCGTTGATATGTGAGATCTTATGGATGTAGAGAAAATATAGATCTAATGATAAATCAAGTAAATAAAGTAAAGCAAAGGGATATAAATGACACAACCGATGTATAGTGGTTCGGCTACAAGGACACCTTCCTTGCCCTACTCCACTCCCCGAGTCACCTACTCGAGAGTTCAAGCACTATGTCAAAAAACTCCTTCACTTGGCGGAGAAGCCTTCACAACGTTGCTTACACCTTTTTCCGGTACAAAGCTAGATACCGAGTCCGTAACACGGTGGACCAAACCAACACGAGTATTACACAACAAATATGTGAAATATCAAATACAAGATCTTCGCTACAGAAATCTTGCGGAGTGACAAATCAATCAAGGATCCCTTGCTTGGATGACTTGTAGAATGCTCGTGATCTCGCCTTAGAGAAGGACCTATATGAGAATCACAATAGAAAGAAAGAAGAACAACTCTCTAGATCAAGTGATCTATATGTTAGAAGAGAATGAGAGTGTTTGAGAGATTTAGTAAGAAGAGGGGTGAGTGAGAGTGAAGAAATGGCTCTCTATTTATAAGCAATTTCTTCCACTGTTCCCCGGATCCCACGGATCCCTCCCACTTGGGATCCGTCTAGTGTAATCCTAGGGATCCGTGGGACGCTCCTCTTTGTCCATGGGTTTTTTGGTTATGGGTCATGGGTTATGGGTTGGTCCATGGGTTTTCCTTAGATTTAATGTATCTAAAGTATACATTGTATCTAGCCATCTTGGGTATGGGTTATGATCCATGGGTTATGGTCCATGGGTTGTGGTTTTTACCCATCCTAATAAACTATTACAACAAATGATTAATTACAACATTTTTGTATTAAATGGCTATATGTAGATGCTTTACAAAAATAACATGTATCCCTATAATTGTACTTAAGATAACATTATATTTGTTATCAACAAAATACAAAGAGATCGCAAAATATTAATAAACGTTTTTACGGTTTATTTGTATTAACAATCTCCCCCTTTTTGTTGATGACAAAACATAATGTTATGATGAGTAAAACTTAAGAATAGATGTATGTTTTGAAAGCCCCTAAGTTTTACTTCTTCTCCCTCTTTTTGTCGAAACAAAAAGTTAACCCCTCGAAGAAATAAAAGTGTGGAAAAATTAGTCCACGTAATGCTTACTCCCCCTTGACGGTAGCTCCCCCTTGTTTGGGGCGTCAAGTGAAGAAAAATAAAAAATCCTACAAAGAAAAAGGTTAGTAACATGCTTATGTAATCTTGTGATTGACGAGAATCAAGATTGGGAGCCAAGGTATGTAAACAAGGCCTTGTAATAAAACAACAAAGTGTAGTGGTATTTATGCCACCTACAAGCATGTAAAAATAAGAACAAGACTTGTTCTTGAAAATGACTCAAAAAGAAAAAAGTACTAAAGATAGAAAATAGTAATAATGATTCCTTCCATGCTTGCATAAGGTTATGGATGGAGGTTTTAATGAGTAATAATATTGATGCGATCAAGGATGAGGTTGAGTATAAGTCGCATTTATTCCCTAACTTCTATTGAAATTTCCCTAGTGGATTGGCAATGTTCACAATGTAAGTGATGTGGGTAATGAGTACGAAAATTTTCCGGGTTGTTTTGATTTGTGAGTTGCGAAAGTTGTGGTGGAAAAATAGGAAAATACGGATCAAAGTCCGGAATGATTGGAAGTGGTGGTGGAAAAGAACCTAGATGTTCTTGTAATTTAATGGGAGCTAAAGGTGGTGATGTTTCAAGATCATTGAATACTGGAGAAGTTGGAGGTGTCAAAAAGGCTAATTCTTTTTTGCTTTGGTTGTTGAGATCTTGTTGGAGTCTTAAGGAGTTCCAAAAGAGTGATTTTGGGTGGTGAGTGATTTGGTGATGATGTTGGTGTACTCGTTGGTGATGAAGGAGGTGCTATAATAGAAGTATCTTGTGGTGAGTTAGTAGATGGTGATGAGCCATATGATGATGGTTTTCCTAAGCAACACGATCGAATGTTAATCCATGCGGATATCCTAGAATTTGATTTTAGTATCTTGGAAGGTGGGAGTACAAAGGTTTGAGTTTCATGATGATGATTGTGTGTACTAGGTGATTCATCTAAAGAGTTTGTGGATGACATGGTGTAATTTGTTTGTGGAGATGAGATGAATTATGCAAGCATTTTGGGAGTTCTCTATATAGAAAAACAAATCATTGTAATGAATGCTTGACCCAAAATGTGGATTAAAATCTAATGATTAGATATGAATTTAAGCCATGTGTTCATGAGAACACAAGCATTAAAGAGAATACTCCAAAAAAAATAAATGTGGATTTTTCATCCAAAGTGAGAAAAATAGAAGTTGAAATAGCTTCTGTCTTACGGATCCCACAGATACTTCCCTTGAGGGGTCCGTCCAGCATGAAAGCTGGGATCCGTGGGTCTGGTGATCCAGGCAGCACAAAATGTTTCCTTTTGGAAATAATTTTTGCCTAGTGTGTGCCTATATGCAAACCATTTGGAGTGGCGGTTATCTCGACTCCTAATAATAAAAGAAAAATAAACTAGAAGTGAAAAAGCATACTATTATATGAGATAACCCGAAAACACATATTTAGTACTTTGAGTACGTAATTTAGTGTTACCAATGCTCCTAATTCATTGTGGCTTAAATGAATATACCCGAAAACACATATTAGTTATGTGTCCCCTTTAGTATTCAAAAGACATGAGATGCAATGAAAACGGGTTTTTACATTGTATTAATAATGAAAAAGCGATTTGTCCTAGACGTGAGAAATTGCTTTTGTGAAATTGATACGGGAAGGAGTATCATTTTAGAGAGCATTTTGAAAAACGTTTGATCCTTTTGAAAGAAGGATGTGTATGTGACTCGTACTTATTTTGAAAGAAAATAAGGAAATTATAAGTGAAAAACTTATCTTGGGTTTTGAAAATTCCCGTATTGTTTGTGATTTGTGCGTGAAATAGAGATCCTAGACTCAGAAAGAAGAAGGCTAGTGTTTACATACCTTGTAGAGTCAAAAAGTAAGTTACGACGTTTGTTCCATGAGACCAAGACCAAGATGAAGTAGGTTGAATTGTTCATGCTTCAACGGTTTGGTGAGGACGTCGGCTATGTTGTCTTCGGATGCTACCTTCTCAATAGAGATGTTCCCCTTTTGAACATTGTCTCTTAAGAAGTAATGACAAATCTCTATATGCTTTGTGCGAGAATGCAATACCGGATTCTTGCTTAAGTCGATGGCACCTTTGTTGTCACATAGAATGGCTATGTTGCTTAGATGAATTTCGTAGTCAACTAACGCTTGTTTATCCATAGTGCTTGTTGGCATGCTTTGCCGGCGGAGACGTATTCGGCTTCGGTTGTTGATATTGCTAATGCCGTTTGTTTCTTAGAAAACCAAGATGTTAAACAATATCCCATAAAAGTACATACCCCACTTGTACTTTTTCTATCAACGTAATCACCTGCATGGTCAGAATCTGCATATACAATTGTTTCTACTCCCGTGCCCTTAGGATACCATAATCCTAATTATGTTGTACCCTAAATATATCTAAATATTCTTTTTACGGCTTCTAGGTGTGATGTTTTAGGGTCTTCTTGAAACCTAGCACATAAGCAGACGCTAAACATGATATCCGACCTACTTGCCGTGAGGTAGAGAAGACTACCAATCATGCCACGATATTTAGTATTATCTACGGATTCCCCATCTTCATCTTTAGTGAGTTTGGTATCGGATGATGTTAGCCTCGCTTTTTATAAAGATAACGTCACCTACGTGAATTGGACTAGACGCGTAGTATACTTTGCCCTTAGGGACTAGTATCGTTTAAGTGGCAAAGATAGGGCCTATATATACCCCTCATGACTCTCCATGAGGGGTGACGTGAATCATTTGGTGTATTGTATTGTGTGTGTTTCTTAATAAACCTTGTGTTTTCTCCTCCTTCTCTCTAACTTTCTCTCACTAAAAAGGATGAAGATCTTCATCTTCTTCCACCAACCCCAACCTCCAAAACCACATAAATCTTGTGTTAAACGGTCCGGACAATTGGTATAACGAGCCAAGGTTGTTGTTTGTGATTTATTGTGGTTTTGTTACATGTTTTAAACTGTTTTTGTGATATTTTGTGGGTCGGAAATTTTTTTTCCGTATATTGTGGAATTTTTTTTTCATGTTCAAATCTGGTCTTGTGTCTCATGTCCAAAACAGATCTTGTACTATCATTTATGTGACTTTTTGTACCAATATTTCTGTGAAACAAAGTGGTCAAACCTTCATCTTCCCATGGTCAAACAGTCAAAACAGAAGCAGTTTTATGCTTTTCTGGGTATTTTATGAAGATGGTCGGATATTTCAGTCGGAAAACTCGCCGGAAAAAGTGGTCAAAGGGTCAAAACCCTAAACTTACGCATAAGAAGAATCTACAGTGGAGTTACGCGTAGCTGTGAAGTTACGCGTATGAAAAGTTACGCGTATGTGTTTACGCTTAAGCCTATGGCCTACGCATATGTTTACGCGTATGCTTACGCATAAGCATGAAGTTACGCGTAAAGCTATGCATAAGGTTAAGACCTGTTTGTTACGCATAAGGATTTGTAGAAAAAGAAAGTTAAGCGTAAAATTGACCATGACTACAACATACCAATACCAAGACTCGACCTCAGGTTCACTTAAACCATCATCAGTCCGATTCTAACAAAAACCAAAACCAATCCTAGACCTAGACTCACTTCAAACATACCCTCACCTTCACTCCCCAATCGCTCACAATCAATCTTCACGACTCGTACTTAAAATAAATTATTTAAAAGATCTCAGCTTATTTTCGTTTCTCGTGTGTTACAAATGTTTAGACTTCAAAGATACATCACGACCATTAAAGGTCTAACACACGGAAATTTATTCAATCATCATCGATCCATTTATTTGAAGCCTAGCTTCTTTTAAATATCCGAAACACGACACTGACAACTAAACAAAACAAACAAGTCGAACCTACCGTGACCCTCCAAAGGATCTTGACTTGCTCTTGATTCGGATTGTAAAGAAATTGATGACATCTTGTTCGGTTGTGTTCGTGTTTGGGTGGCTCTATTTGATGGGATTGTTTATTGGGTTTGTGTTTGTGTGATTCGGTTATGATAATGATGAATATAACTGATGATTGAGATGAGTTTGTTGATGATCTGAGTTTGTAGGTGAGAGGATAAAGAGATGTGGTAGGCGTATTATGTGATTTAGGTTTAGGTAAAATGGGATATGTGTTATCCTTATATCCGGATATCAAGTTTGGATCGGGTTTGGTTTTTTTGCTATTGGATCGTGGGCCTTTGTCACATGGATCGGGTATTACCATACTTTTAATTGAGCTGTGCTTAATTTGCTGCTATGGGATGAATTGTTTCATCGTGTGGGCCTAGTTAATGGCTGATATGAGATATCTTGGACATAATTTGGACATGCAAAATATTGATAACTGAATATTTTTTACAAAATGTTTGGCTACAATTGTTTGGTAAATCGAGTGGTAATTTTGGTATGGTATATTTTCACGGAGGATACATAATTCACGGATTGAGCGAAATTTGAAAAATGGCTACGGAGTTTTTGTACAGTATTATTGATGCGGAATTGAAGTGACATTTCACGGGTGGACTTCTTTATCTTTGAGACGATGGTTGGTTGGATGCATGTCTCAAGATAACTTGTTGGAGCACATTATGAAATTTGAAAATCTGGTTATAACTGGAAAGGAGTTACGTTGTAGTGCTCACAGTGTGTAACCATCACTTTAAGGAGTTACGTTGTTGTGCTCAGTGTCACACGAAGTTGTGGATTGTTCAAAAATTTAGAACAAGCAGCAAGTCACAAGTTGGGATGCTTACTTCCTTTTCAAGTTAGTCGTACCGGGCTATCTCCATATGTGGTCATTACATTTAGCCGGTGAATTCAAAGGAGGTTCGATTTAAAGGTTGGTTAGAGAAAATTATTGAGAGTAATACGGCATATTCTCACAGAATTTTGATCAAGCTATGATGTTAATATTGCATCAAAGAAGGTAATATGGCATGCACGCAACATTATGATGATTCCGATAGCTCGCAACCATTAGGAGAGAGAAGTTGGTATTTCATCTTCCGTGATTGGATTACGAAGGGATTTTTGCTTAAGACTGAAGAAGGAGAAGTAGTGTGGTGTACATCGGGGTTTTTTACCAACTTGGATGCAATACTAAGTGAGTTATGTTATGATGTTCCCAGAACGACAACCATTGTGCTTCAAGAGTTTACTTTCTCCGCTGCGTGTCTGAAGATTAAAGACGTGTTGGAAGAGTGTTGTCGGTTCAGGAGGGAGCAAAGAAAGAAAAAAGGCTCACTAGTTAGGAGGGAGTAATAACCTAACTAGACCGTTACAGTTGAAGTTCAGAGCTACAAGAAGATCATTTGCCGAGGTCATCGGAAGGGAGAACTTCAAGTTTGCCTCAGTATCTAGACTACAGAGACTCTGCGCTTCAAGAAAGTCAACATTGTTCATTACTATTGTAACTTACTTTGTTTTGTATTTATAGGTCTCATTGTAACCATTCACGTGTGACGCTATCTTGGAGGGAGATTGTTAGCCTCGCTTTTTATAAAGATAACGTCACCTACGTGAATTGGACTAGACGCGTAGTATACTTGCTCTTAGGGACTAGTATCGTTTAAGTGGCAAAGATAGGGCCTATATATACCCCTCATGACTCTCCATGAGGGGTGAGGTGAATCATTTGGTGTATTGTATTGTGTGTGTTTCTTAATAAACATTGTGTTTTCTCCTCCCTCTCTCTAACTTTCTCTCACTAAAAAGGATGAAGATCTTCATCTTCTTCCACCAACCCCGACCTCCAAAACCACATAAATCTTTTGTTAAACGGTCCTGACAGATGACATTGGTGTCCTAATTGGTTTTGACTCTTCTAATCCGAATTTCTTTAATATCTCTTTTATGTATTTAGATTGGTTAAAGAAGATACCATCTTCTACTTGTTTGATTTGTAGACCAATAAAGAAACTAAGTTCTCCCATCATACTCATCTCAAACTCGTCATGCATGATCTTAGAGAAATCATCACACATGTCTTGACAAGTGGATCCGAATATAATATCATCTACATATATTTGCACTATGATTATATGCGACTCTCTTTTCTTAGTAAAAAGTGTGTTGTCAACTAACCCCATGGTATAGTTGTGTTTAATTAAAAATGACTTGAGTCTATCATACCAAGCTTTTGGAGCTTGTTTGAGACCATAAAGGGCTTTCTTTAATTTATACACATGTTTAGGTTTTTCAAAATCGATGAAGTCCGGAGGTTGAGCTACATATACTTCTTCATTAATGAAGCCATTTAGAAAAGCGCTTTTGACATCCATTTGAAAAAGCTTTAGATCATTAGCACAAGCATACGCAAGAAGTATTCTTATAGACTCTAATCTAGCCACGGGGGCATAGGTCTCATCAAAGTCTATTCCTTCTTGTTGGTTATACCCTTGGGCAAAGAGTCTAGCCTTGTTCCTAGACACTACTCCGTTTGCATCTAATTTGTTTTTATAAACCCATTTGGTTCCTATTATGGTTTGATTACTAGGTGGAGGGACAAGTATCCAAACATCATTAGAAACAAATTGATTTAATTCTTCTTGCATAGCCATTACCCAACTCTCATATTTTATGGCTTCTTGTGTATTCTTAGGTTCTATGGTTGAAACGAAAAAAACAAGCTACTTTGGTTTTGAACTTGAGACCTTAATGTTCTTTCGTTTAGCTTTCCTATGACCTTATCTACGGGGTGATCTTTGGACTCTTTAATGTTTATGACTTCATCATTTAAAGGTTCTTCTTCTTCATTAATCTTTTTCTTTATTACTATAGCTTCACTTTCTACAATCTCGTCATCGACAAGAGGTGGAGAGGGTTTGGGTGGAATTTCATCAAATTTTATATTTAATGACTCTTCTACCTTCATTGTTTCTTTGTTTAATATGACGTAAGCTTTGCTATTTGGAGAGTAACCTAGAAAGATACCTTCGGTTGATTTAGGATCAAATTTTGTAAGGTAATCTTTAGTGTTAAGAATAAAACATTTGCTTCCAAAGACTCTAAAGTGACATAGGCTTTTTGCCTCGGAGTAACTCATATGGAGTTTTACCTAAGATTGGTCTAATTAATACTCGATTGAGTATGTACGTTGAAGTATCAAAGACATTACACTAAAACTTTTGAGGTATAGATTGTTCATTAAGCATGGTTCAACTCATTTCTTGTAGGGTTCTATTCTTTCTTTCTACTACCCCATTTGATTGTGGAGTGCGTGGAGCCGAGAAGTTGTGAGTAATACCATTAGCGTCACAAAAAGCTCCGAATTGCACTTCATTATCGAATTCCCTACCATGATCCGTCCTAATAGACACTATAGGACTTCCTAGTAGCCTTTGGATCTTTTTGCTTAATATTTCAAAATAATTAAAGGTTTCCGTTTTGTTCTTTAAGAATTTTGTCCATGTATACCTAGAGTAATCATCCACTATGACCAAAGTGTAGTAGTTGCCTCCATAACTTTGGATAGCGGATGGACCAAACAAATCCATATGTAGTAATTCTAGACACTTAGTTGTAGACACCATGTTTTTAGCTTTATGACTAGAATGAACTTGTTTTCCTACATTACAAGCATCACAAAAGTGATGTTCATATTTTAACTTAGGTAGATCTCTTACTAGATCTTTGGATGATAGCGATTGAAGAAGTAGCATATTGGCATGACCCAATCTTCGATGCCATAAGGTCGAAGTATCATCCATAGAGGTAAGACATAGTTTGTCATTAGGTTCATTACCGATTTTAATGACATAGACTCCATGTTTCCTAATACCTCTTCCTATGGTTATGCCATTTTTAATATCTGACTACCGGTTTCGGTAAAAAGTACATTGCACTTTTTATCACATATTTGTCCTATACTTAAGAGGTTAAAGTTTAGGTTTTCTACGTAACACACATCGTTAATGGTTAGAGATTTGTTAGAAATCGTACCTTTACCGATGATTCTACTCTTGCTATTTCCAAACCCCACATTACCTCCATTGAAGGATTCATAAGTGGAGAATAGATCCTTATTGCCGGTCATGTGCCTCGTGCACCCACTATCCTTGACCCATTCATCCGGGTCTAGGTCGACCTTTAAGCACACCTAAGAAAATAATAAACTCAAAAGTTTGGTCCCCATTTGTTCATGGGTCCATTAGTGTTAAACATTCCATTCATGTTAGACATGTATGGATAAGATGAGTATGCATTCCATTGAGCAAAGTTTTGAAAAGGAAAACCATTTTGCATATTTGGGTTCCATCCCATTTGATGGTTACTTCTCGGGTAAACATTATTAGGTCTTCTAGAAGGATTTGGTTTTGAAAAAGATGGAGCCTTGTTTTTTGCAAAAGTGGGATTATATTTTGGAGGTGGTTGTCTAGTGGTGACATGAGTTGGTTTCTTCCTATTAACGATGACACACTCAGTTCTAGATGAAGAAGCTAAGTTATTACCACTGTTTGCTACAGCAGATCCACGGATCCCTGGCTGTACACTAGCCGGTTCCCTTTTTAAGGGATCCGTGGGATCCGCCACAACAGTGGCTGGTTTTTCTAGTGCCTTAACAAATTTTGTTTCTTTATTTTCACTAGTTGATGGATCAAGTTGTTGAATACCTAAACCTTCCATTCATGGGTCCCCATTTGTTCATGGGTCCATTAGTGTTAAACATTCCATTCATGTTAGACATGTATGGATAAGATGAGTATGCATTCCATTGAGCAAAGTTTTGAAAAGGAAAACCATTTTGCATATTTGGGTTCCATCCCATTTGATGGTTACTTCTCGGGTAAACATTATTAGGTCTTCTAGAAGGATTTGGTTTTGAAAAAGATGGAGCCTTGTTTTTTGCAAAAGTGGGATTATATTTTGGAGGTGGTTGTCTAGTGGTGACATGAGTTGGTTTCTTCCTATTAACGATGACACACTCAGTTCTAGATGAAGAAGCTAAGTTATTACCACTGTTTGCTACAGCAGATCCACGGATCCCTGGCTGTACACTAGCCGGTTCCCTTTTTAAGGGATCCGTGGGATCCGCCACAACAGTGGCTGGTTTTTCTAGTGCCTTAACAAATTTTGTTTCTTTATTTTCACTAGTTGATGGATCAAGTTGTTGAATACCTAAACCTTCCATTCATGGGTCCCCATTTGTTCATGGGTCCATTAGTGTTAAACATTCCATTCATGTTAGACATGTATGGATAAGATGAGTATGCATTCCATTGAGCAAAGTTTTGAAAAAGAAAACCATTTTGCATATTTGGGTTCCATCCCATTTGATGGTTACTTCTCGGGTAAACATTATTAGGTCTTCTAGAAGGATTTGGTTTTGAAAAAGATGGAGCCTTGTTTTTTGCAAAAGTGGGATTATATTTTGGAGGTGGTTGTCTAGTGGTGACATGAGTTGGTTTCTTCCTATTAACGATGACACACTCAGTTCTAGATGAAGAAGCTAAGTTATTACCACTGTTTGCTACAGCAGATCCACGGATCCCTGGCTGTACACTAGCCGGTTCCCTTTTTAAGGGATCCGTGGGATCCGCCACAACAGTGGCTGGTTTTTCTAGTGCCTTAACAAATTTTGTTTCTTTATTTTCACTAGTTGATGGATCAAGTTGTTGAATACCTAAACCTTTTTGGTTGTTACCGGTTTTAACACTATCTAATATTGTATCTGAAGTATTCGTACTCATTCTCGCAATTTTAGAATCTAGTTGATCAACTAGTGTTTGAAGTTGAACGCAAAGTTCACATTCACCACTTGCTATTTTACCCTTTTCTAAATGTTTTAGTTTTGCTTTTAATTCTATGACTTCTTTATCTAAACGTTGGTTTTGACTCTTTAAAAGCTTATTTTTGTTAATTAGTTTTAAGCTAATATTGCATAGTTTGTCATATTCATTATGCAATGAGTCGTCATCAAGTGATGAGCTACTATAGTATTCGTGACATACCTCGTCATTTGCCATGAGACAAATTTCTTCGTCCTCCTCGTCGCTCATTCCCCACGTGCCGCTTACGAACGCCTTTTGATCATCCCGTTTGGGACACTTACTAAGAAAGTGGTTTGGGTCCCCACATTTAAAGCAAGTACGATCATCTTTTGGCTTCTCGTCCTCTTTGCTTTTCCGAAAGCCTTTCTTATCGTCATATGGTTGTTTGACCTATCTTCCCTTTCTTCTAAAGAGATTTTTAAAGTCCCTTACCGCCATAGCGTACTCCTCGTCGTCACTACTCGAAGAGGAGCTCTCTTCATCGCTTGAATCCTTTTTGGCTTTAAGGTCAAGAGATTTGTGTTTCTCTTTCACCTTTGAGGCTTCGGAGTCTTTAGCAAGGACAAGCTCGTAGACTTTTAAGTTGCCTATGAGTTCATCAAGGGTGAGGATTGTCAAATATTTTGACTCTTCGATCGCCGTCACCTTGGATCTCCACTTCGATGGAAGTGCCCTTAGATATCTCCTAACATGGTTAAGGCTAGAAAAAGATTCATCAAGTGCTTGCAAAGATGTAATAATAGTATTAAAGTTAGCAAATGAATGATCTATAGTTTCCTCATCCAATATTGAAAATTGTTCATATTGTTGAACAAATAAATCAATTTTATTATTTTTTACTTGTTGGTTGCCTTGATGAGTTACAACTACAGAATTCCAAATTTCTTTAGAGGTTTTAAGCATAGAAATTCTTTCGAATTCCTTTTTCGGTAAAGCATTATATAAAACCATTTTTGCTTCACTATTTTTAGAAAGCTATTTCTTCATTTCATCATTTAGTTTATCATGAGGTACGTTAACTAAATTCCCTTTATCATCTTTTGAGGTAGCCTCAAAATCGCCTTCAACAATAATATACCAAAGATCAATATCTTTATATTTCACATATGTTTCGAATCTATTTTTCCAATATATAAAACCATTAGTTTCAAGTAGTGGTGGTCATTACATAGATTTCCCTTCCTTATAGTTTTCAGAACCCATAGTGATCGAAAAGTTTTTAAAATACAATTTTACTTTAAAACTTTTATAAACTTAGCTCTTGATGCCAATTGTGGAAAACTAGAAGGGGGGGGGGGGTTGAATAGTTTTGCCGATTTTAAGTTAGTTTCAAAAACTTTTAGATTCGTTGATATGTGAGATCTTATGGATGTAGAGAAAGTATAGATCTAATGATAAAGCAAGTAAATAAAGTAAAGCAAAGGGATAGAAATGACACAACCGATGTATAGTGGTTCGGCTACAAGGATACCTTCCTTGCCCTACTCCACTCCCCGAGTCACCTACTCGAGAGTTCAAGCACTATGTCAACAAACTCCTTCACTTGGCGGAGAAGCCTTCACAACGTTGCTTACACCTTTTTCCGGTACAAAGCTAGATACCGAGTCCGTAACACGGTGGACCAAACCAACACGATTATTACACAACAAATATGTGAAATATCAAATACATGATCTTCGCTACAGAAATCTTGCGGAGTGACAAATCAATCAAGGACCCCTTGCTTGGATGACTTGTAGAATGCTCGTGATCTCGCCTTAGAGAAGGACCTGTATGAGAATCACAATAGAAAGAAAGAAGAACAACTCTCTAGATCAAGTGATCTATATGTTAGAAGAGAATGAGAGTGTTTGAGAGATTTAGTAAGAAGAGGGGTGAGTGAGAATGAAGAAATGGCTCTCTATTTATAGGCAATTTCTTCCACTGTTCCCCGGATCCCACAGATCCCTCCCACTTGGGATCCGTCTAGTGTAATCCTAGGGATCCGTGGGACGCTCCTCTTTGCCCATGGGTTTTTTGGTTATGGGTTGGTTCATGGGTTTTCCTTAGATTCAATGTATCTAAAGTATACATTGTATCTAGCCATCTTGGGTATGGGTTATGATCCATGGGTTATGGTCCATGGGTTGTGGTTTTTACCCATCCTAATAAACTATTACAACAAATGATTAATTACAACATTTTTGTATTAAATGGGTATATGTAGATGCTTTACAAAAATAACATGTATCCCTATAATTGTACTTAAGATAACATTATATTTGTTATCAACAAAATACAAACAGATCGCAAAATATTAATAAACGTTTTTACGGTTTATTTGTATTAACAATGCTTACACTTTGTTGGATCCTGATATTTTGCTTCAGAGTTGCGGAAGCATAGCTTGATGATATCAGAGTATAGAGAAGAACTTATCATGATTTATTAAACGTGAGTATGATGTGTGCGCATGTGGTTATGGATTGACTTCTCAATTTCGATCAGTTGCAACCGTCTGATGTTCCTTCAAACAAAAGTTAGCAATAAAACACACGAAAGTGTCTTTGTTCACTTTCGTTGAATAGGGTTGCAAGAGCCACGGTTCCCCGTTGATCAATATTAATACTGCCTGTGATCAGGTAGAATTCCTAAGAATCTCCTTCACAGGGTTTCGCAGCTTGATCTAGCCGTTCTCAAACCAGAGCGTCCCAAAGTAGACAAAACGGAGTGAGTGAACCAGCGAATTAAGATTCACTGATTGATGAAACATTGATTTGAAAAACAATCGCGTATTGTTGAAAGTTTCTTTTTATGAGAAAAATCAAGTTTCAAGCATAAATACTTTTGTTTGAGAAATTAACGCACAATCGATATACTAAGAGAAAAGAATCGTGGAGCACATCGAAAGGTTTTTCAAAAGTGTTCGTCAATCCATTTCCTGGACCAAGGTTGATTCAATATTGAATCGCCACATCGTTTCTATCCAGTTGTCACAAGTTTGATTCTTGAAGAATCTCACATGTCACCTACCAAGAGCTTATTTGATGTTGGCTCTAGAAGGATTTCCATCTTCATTGTGAGTACTTTAGATATCACTCGGATGTTCTGGCAAATACCACAAGGATAATGCGTAGGACTCTCAATATGTATTCTTACTTTCCACATTGTGTGAAACAGTAAGTCTTCATGATTTGTGTGTCCTAATGAGATTGATTGATGATCTCTTGGCTATAGACTCAATAGTGCATTTTGGTTTCCTATTCGGAGACTAGGGAGAGGGTCTCCTTCTTCAATATCAACTATCTCTAAGAGAAAGTCGATAGATTATGTAGGTTCCCCCTGAGAATGAAACAAGTCCTTTTAAGAGAACTTGAGTAGCTTGGGAAGTTTTAGTGCAGTGTGTCACTGGGTCCATGACGTCTTGTCTTTAATACCGGCATTACCTTAGTAACCACCAGTAGCATATGTATTGAACCCGGTTTCTGCCCTAAGGTTGAATTATTAGAGGGCTATTTCTTTTTATCTTTTCACTTTTTATTTCTTTTTCATTCTTCAACCCCTTCAGTGCTTACCGAGACTTCATTACTAGAACCTTGTTGGGTTTGTTCCAGTTCTAGCTCTATCTCAGTCGGCACTCTTCCCATATTATCACTTTTCTCCTTTTTTCATCATACCTAAGGACTTCTAGACTATCTTGTGGTTTGTCCCTGGGTAGATCCTTCTGGCTCTGGCAGGATCATGGGAACTAATACCTAACCTAACTATCCTTATAACTCCAATGCATAAAGTAAAATGGTCGGTCTTGTGGTACAGTTCTTTCTACCTTGAAACCAAATGAAAATCAAGGTACTTGTGATATAGAATCAAAGCATTTTGTACCTTAATTGTTTTTGATCATTTATAAATTCTCCCCCTCAACATGTGATATGGCTTATGAAATCATTTAGCACATAGAGGAAGGAGTGTCGTTAAACAAGCACTCCTTTTATCAAATTTAATATTTAAATCACAATCTCTCCCCCGATCAAATCTAATATTTAAATATTTTACAAAACATTTTGGGAAAAGATGTGGTTTTCTTTTAAACTTTTACTGATAAGGAACATTTAATCGCTCCCCCTCAATATGTGCATCGATATTCGAAAGAGTTTAGCACATATTAGAGAAAACCTGCACTTTGAGTCAAAACGATCACTTTTATTAGATTTCATATTTAAATCACATTCTCTCCCCCGATAAAAAATTACAAACCCTTTGAAATTTGTGATTCCAATTTATTTAAATCATTTAGAAAACTTTTTTGGGGAAAGATGTGGCTTGATTTAAAACTTAACTGATAAGGAATACATTTAAAACATTTATTCACCACTTTATATCGTACAGTAAGTCATCTACATTGCATAAGAAGCAAAAGAAAATTGATGGAATATCTCCGTACATTAGATTGTATGTTTATTCTCTTGTTAGGCATTTGACACTAAGAATGATTTTGGAATTATTTTGGTACCAATTGTTTGAAAATATGAAGATTGAAATCACTCTCCCCTTCAACCAATGACCATAGTCGTTGATTGAGTGAAATTTTTTTTGACAAAATGGAGTCCAGTTGAGCACAACATGGTGACATGGCAATTTATTCAGCCTCTATAGAAGATATAGAAGTACTCATTTGCTTCTTAGAAGTACTCAAAAACTGAGCACCTCCTGACGTACTTCGACGAGTATCTTGACACCCTGCATGGTCAGCATCTGCATAGGCTGTTAGTGACATGGCGGTGTCCTTCAGATACCAAAGTCCCATGTTAATGGTTCCTTGGAGGTACCGAAAGACCCGTTTAACCGCTTCAAGGTGATTTTTAGTTGGCTTAGCCTGGTATCGAGCACACATGCATACAATGAACAGAATATCAGGTCTACTGGCAGTGTAATACATCAAGGATCCAATCATACTACGATATTTAGTTTGATCAACAATGATCCCAGAGAGGTCCTCATCCAGTTTGTTTTTCTCCACCATCAGAGTGTCAACAGGGTCACAAGAATCAAATCCAAATTTCTTTAACATTTCATTAGTATATTTAGATTGATTAATGAAAATGCCTCCAGGACTTTGAGAAATTAGTAATCCTAAGAAAAATGACATTTGTCCCATCATTGACATTTGAAATTTAGAGCCCATCTCTTTGAAAAAATGATCACATTCATTTGGGTTGGTCGAGTCAAAAATAATATCATCAACATATATTTGAACATGAATTAAATATTTGCGTGACTTTTGAGTAAACAATGTGGGATCAACAGCGCCTTTGTAGAATCCAATAGCCAATAGAAACTTTGACAAAGTATCGTACCATGCCCTAGGAGCCTGCTTCAAGCCATAGAGAGCCTTTTTCGGATGGTAGACATAGTTAGGATGCTCGGGATCCACAAAGCCTTCCGGTTGACTAACGTAGACCACTTCTTTGAGATCACCATTAAGAAACACAGTCTTTACATCCATTTGGTATACTACTATATTCTTGCTAGCAGCATTAGCAAGGAAGATTCTGATAGCCTCAATTCGTGCAACCGGATCCAATGATTCCTTAAAGTCAATAACCTTCTCTTGTCGATACCCTTTAGCAACTAGTCTCGCTTTATCCTTCAGAATGTCACCATGCTCATCAAGTTTCACCTTGAATATCCAGTTAAGAGCAATAATCATAGCACAATCTGGAGGAGGTACTAATTCCCATACATCAAGACGATCAAACTCATGAATTTCATCTTGCATTGCACTAAACCATCTGTCCTCAGACATTGCCGATTTGACATCTTTTGGTTCGATATTTGATAGTACTGAGTTGAAGAAACACCATAAGGCATCAGTGGCAAGTTTCTTTCTAGTAGATACCGGAAGAGAAGGATTCCCAATGATGTTATCAAATGGATGATAATGTGTCCATTTTCTGAGATGTTCATGCGTTTATTGATAAGGTACTGAAGTAGCAGAGTTAGGATCCCATGGTGAAGATGCTTTAGGAGTGGGTTAAGGGGCAAATATATTCTCAAATGGAGCATCTTCAGGAGTAGCAAAGGGATTATCTTCAAAAGAATTATCAACTGCAATTCCTTGATGTATTGAGATGATTGAAGATTTGATGATGATGGTGAATGGTCAGCAGATGGAGCATCTTGTGATATGGAAATAGAGACCGTTGGACCATTTAGATTGGATGGAACAAGAGCAGTTACAGCTGGTGGTGCAGGAGTATCATCAGTTGTATGCTCAAAGTATTCATCATACATCAGATCAAATAGCTTATTCAAATCTTCTTCTTTGGGAGGTACATAAGGAGTTGCAGGAGTCTCATCTTGTACAAGACCCAAACTAATGGGTTCAGGGGTTAAGAGTTGAGGTGCGGGTCCAGAACTGGAGTGTCCAAGAGCCATTTGATCAGTCAGCTCATCGAATGAAACATGAATAGTTTCCATAATACCTTCCGATCAAGTGCATAACCAACGAAAAATCTAATATCAGCCTTAGCTTTCAACTTTCCCAGATCTTGACCATCATTGGTTGGATAGCACAAAGCCCCAAACATATGAAGAAAAAAGAGATTCGGTTTTCTGTTGTTCAGTAATTCATATGGAGTTTTTCCATGAAGAGTATGTATTAGGGAACAGTTTTGAGTGTAACAAGCAGTGGAAATGGCTTCCGCCCAAAGAAACATTGGCGCCTTTGAGAATATTAGCATAGTCCTAACAACTTCCACAAGAGTACGATTATGCCTTTCAACTACACCATTCTGCTGAGGAGTGCGAGGAACACTTTTCTGATGTCTAATTCCAATGCTTTCATAAAACTGAATGAGTTGTTTGTTTACAAATTCAATTACATTGTTTGTTCGGATGATTATAACTGTTTTATTAAGCCTAACCTGCAATTGTTTGATAAGCTTAATGATAACCTTGGGAGTTTCATCCTTAGTTCTCAAAAACTTTACCCAAGTAAACCGAGAGTAGTCGTCAACAACAACTAGCACATACTTCTTCCCATTAATACTTTGAGCTCTCATGGGTCCGCATAGATCCATGTGAAGGGTATGAAGAACTTCCATAATGGTATTAGCAGGTTTGGGATTGTGGGCATACTTTTTGCTTTTACCCAGTTGACATGCTGTTCAGAGATGATCCTTTTCATATTTTAACCAGGGTAAGCCTCTTACAAGGTCCTTTCTAGAAAGATCATTGATGGTACCGAAGTTCAAGTGATTGAGTTGATGGTGCCAGAGCCATGACTTGTTCTTAGATGCCTTAGACAGCAATCAAATAGGAGAAGACTTCATCATATCTTCGATAGAGATGGTGTACAAGTTTGTGCCACGAGATCCTTTTAGAAGCTCAACACCATCTAATTCTCTAAGGAAGCATGTGTGTTTTCTGAAGGCTACTTCGAGATCAGAATCACAAAATTGACCAATAGAGAACAGATTGTGCCCAATTCCTTCTACATAATATACCCGGGAGATAACACTATCACCGAAAATATAATCTTCATAACCCATAATTGCCCCAAAATGATCATTCCCAAATCTAACTGTCCCGGTGAACTTATTCACAAAGTTCTTGAGCCGTGAGCAATCCCCAATCATATGTTTTGAGCAGCCTGAATCCAAATACCAAAAGATGATTTGTACGACCTGCATTTGAAAATAGACAAGAGTGGATAACTGGAAACATTGGATCCCCATGAGAATATGGGTTCCGATTGGTTAGTACATGCAATCTGTAGACCTACAACATTTCTAGGAGCCATAATATTATCAGTGGGAGCTGCACTAGTAGTGGCAATGGACCTAGTCTCAGTGTGCTGAGATCCTAAAGGTATGATTCTACCAGTGGGCTTTCATTTCTTATTTGGCACTGATCTAGAAAATGAGGGATAAAGTTCAATAATTTTGAACATGCGGCCTGCGGGCTTCCATTGAAAACCCATACTAATAAACCTTTTCCATGTAGGTTTCTAAGATTGCTTAACCTGTTTTGCATTATCCATTGGAGATTTGACAGAATGCCTCAAATAAGACACACCACATTCATCATGATTACCAGAAATTGAACATTCATTACATGTTTTACAAGCAGTAGCAGAATTTGAATTAATTACAGTACGCTTATAGCTAATACTAGAATCAACACGATTCATTTTATTCAACTAAAAATTATTATTCCTATGGTGGTCTTCTACTCTCTTCTTTTGATTACTTTTAGCTCGCGAGGTCCGATCTTGCATTGTATTGCCTGAAGGCTTTGACCCGCTAACCTTAGTGTCACTGCTTACTCCTATAGAAGAAATGAGGGGAATATTAGTTTATTTCACTACTTTTTGCCTTTCTGGCCTAGAAGTGTTGGGCTCTGAGACTTTAGGAGGCACATCAAAGGTAACATGCTTGACTTTAGGCATAGAAGTGGGTGCAACTATTCTATCTCGCCTAGTACCAGACTTAGGACATATGACAATGACATATTCTAAAAGTTCTTGAGATCGTTTGGCATACATGCAAGCATATGCAACTGCACTATCAAGTGGTTTTTCTATTCTATCATCTTTTACGATCTCACGAAGACCCTCTAAACTATCCTTGAGGTACGAAAGATATGCTTGATATGCCAGTTCATTATTCCTAATAGGAGGGGGAATATACAACACATCAATAGCATAATTATTACAAGCATAAACCTTTGGAACAACATAATTGCAAGTGGGAATCGGCAATTTCCCTTTTACCATATGCTTAAGGTTCTCAATTTCTTTTAGCAAAGAAGTTACTTTTTCAATGTATTTTTCATGATTGACATTGACTGAATCATATAACTCTTTGTTTTGCAATTTAACTTTTGAATTTTCCACTTAAAAAACATTCATTTTCTTTTTGAAATTTATTGATGATATTTTGAAGTTGGAAATTCTGATAATCTAAAGGCAGAGGTATCTGATTGCCAACCACTTCACTCATATTTCCCTTCAATTGGGAATTTGAGCTTTCAACTTTCGGATCGTGTTGCAGTAAGCTTGGATCCGTTCATCACGTGTGTTTATTTCAAAATATGCATCAAACGCTGGAGCATCCGAAGATGTCTTGGAATTTGAGGTTTTGATTCTTTCTTCAAGATGTTGATATTTTAATTGTAAATCAAGATATTCAACTTCTAATTTAGAAAAATTCCTGACCATGTTATCATGATCATCCTTTTCAATTTTGTCATAGAATTTTGAATTCTCGATCTCAAGCTCATTGACATGATCTTGGGAAACTTTAAATGCAATTGATAAATCATGAAATTGAGAAACAGTTATGGCATAATTAGTGAAAGTATAAAACACATCCTGGGTAATGTGTAACACCCCCAAATCTCGGTACAACGGAAGACTTAATCAAGTTTTCGGGGCGTTACTTTTTGGATTGGTATCGCACACAAGTAAAATAAAAGATAACCATTTAACCATTTAAAACCAATCCCAAATCAAATATTCAAACATTTAATCCGAAGATATAAATTTAGACCCAAAACATAGTTTAACAAAATAGGTCCCCATTGTTTATCAGAGTCAGAAAATGATCCTTGAACCACGCCTCCATGCCAAGCTTCCACACATCAATTAATCCAAACATCTCTCAAATACCTGAGAAATCATGCTAAAAGGTCAGCTTACGCTGGTGAGTTCATAGGTTTAAGTTCAACAAAATCATAGTGGACCTGTAAGAGTTGAATTGCTATGCAAGACCTAGATAGAATAATACCGTTTGCACACACACAGATCCTACCCGGATCACCAACCATATAATCACTTACTCGGGCCCTTGCGACTCTAGTCCAGCACTGTCGTGGCAACCTCTAGAACAGTTGCCAACCCCGGGCTAGGTCGAGATAGAAGTCTATTCTTAGTTAGGCACGGTAAAACCTAGACTAAGGCAACAACTATCGCACATCTATCTACTCCGTCAGCATATAAGCAAATCAAAATAGTTTTAACGGTCCAAAAACAGTAGCATGATTCTCACTCCAAAATAGTTCAAAACGTAGTTAAAACGTATATAAAAGTGGGGCTATGAAACTCACCTCAAGCAATCAACGCACAATCAATGCACAAATATCACTAGCAGAAGATAACAGAAATCACAGCACAACAACTATCGACTCGGCACAACCTATTAATGTAGACCAACTTAATATACATATTCCTCAGGATCAACGTTAACTACCCCAATATATTCCATTCCTTTATTTCCAAAAACGTCTCGTTTCACCATTAATCCTAGTGTTTGGTATCCTCATGTGGGTGTATCGACTCAATATGATGCCATGAATGCACTCAAACAACCAATATATAACTCAATGCGACACAATGAGACCTTTAAACGATAAGCTCCATAGTTCAATAAGTTTCGGAATAAATAGTAGACCATATCGAATTCGTCAACTCGATAAACTCATTTATTTACTCGTGTCGCTTATTATCCCATAAATCAATCGTATTCTTAAAGAGTCATAAGGATAATTCACCCATTAATAAGGTTACCCAACGTACCTAGCGGGCTCTTATTAGATTCGTCAACTTAATAAGTCCGCTACCCACGTGGATCAACAATATTAACGTTAGGTCATCCGTAACCCATCCAACATTAAATGTCCACAATTGACATTTATTGATAAACGTGTACTCGAAACGTTAATTATTTATTTATTACAAAACCTCTCCAATTTAGTCGTTAGTTTCATTTAAAACTAGTAAATAACAAGATAAATCTTGTTATTGATATTTTTGGTACAAAAGCCCATTATTATTTACATTTCATAGTTTTATTATCAATTCCATATATAAATATATTTCGTCAAATCCCATTATTAGTTTCATAACGTTATTCGTTTCGAGTCCACAAGCACGAGTCATAACTTCTCGGCTTTTAATCAATCAATTGTCCAAATTATACTAAAGTCCATGTTACGGCTTTGTCGGAGTCAACTATTGACTAAAAAGTCAAAGTGACGCCGACGTAGCTCAAAGTCAACAATATATATATCAAGTCCATAATTAATAGTTATAACGTCGCAATTCAATCCCAAACCAACTCAAAACAATCTCGCCAACCAATCAATCAACCAATTATACTCGAAACCAATGTTATGACCCTAATGGTCATGACACGGTCGCGGTCAAGACCACGTGAACCAAACAAGCTTCTAAAAACTTTTCGGCTCCACGCATCTCATCCAAACCTCAACTAAACCAATCAATAAGCTACCAAATCGACCCGACTCAACTCATGACCAATCATAGGCCACGTACGACACCAACCAAGACCCCAACGTGGGCTTCTTGGTGCGTACACCCCATATGTCACAACCAAACCTCACAAAATCCAATCTACAACACTCAAATCCAATCATTCAAGCTCCAAACACTAACTAAACACAAAACCCATCAACTATTTTTAATCAAGAACATGCAACTAAACCCTAAAATGCAAAACCCATCAAATTAATGCACCACACATGTACCAAACACTAATTACTTGTTTATTTCAACACTAATTAGCTTTAATTTCATGTTCCACCCAAAAGCCCCAAAAATAATAATTAGGTCGAAACCCTAATTACCCATTTCTTGGCTTTTTATTGCTCAAACAAGCTCAAAACATGTTCTATTTACCTTCTCTAATCACCAATTACAAAAGCCCTTTGAAATCTTTTGAAACCCTAAAAGTACGAATCTTAATTCTTGAATTTGGAGGTGTTAATGAAGTCCAAATTGAGTGTATGATATATGGTTGGAAAGAGGAGAAAGAGATCTTGCTTTTGGTGGTGGAGGTGATATGACACTCGCCGGAATCCGGCGGTGGTGGCCGGAAAAAGTTGCGGCCAAAGGTGGTGGTGGTGGTTTAGGGTTTTTAGAGTGAGAAACTAGAGAGATAAAGTAGTGTGTGTGTTTTTCTAGTGAGAGAAAGAGATGATGGAAATGAGACTTGAGTGTGGTATTTATATTCATGAGCTAGGGACCTCAAATTAAATAAAAAGGAGGGGGAGGCGCCGGCTATAAGTATAAAGGGGAGGGTTCGGGTTGAAACTTTTCGTATCTATCTCGTTTACCCATTCCCGAGCTCACATATCGTCCCCCGAGTGTCCCACTACATTTATTTAACTTTCCAACATCGTTACTTACGTTTTTCCACGAGTTTTGACCATTTATTTGTCAATTTTTGAGTTACGGTCTAAAAGTTACAATAACCCTTGTTTTAGGCTTTTCTAGTGCCGAATCGAATAGTGCCTACCAAATAGAGTTAAAACGCATATGATAACTCATTTAATAATGAAATAAACCGTAAAAACCAATCGAAGATATAAAATCAAGTCACGGTTTATAAAATAGTGTTAAAGGCAAAACTCAGTTTAATTTAGCGTAATGCGGTTACCTAAAATAGACTCTCTAAATTGCCAGTTGTCACAGCCTCCCAGCCTCAGAAGAAACCCGTCCCGGGTTTCACTCCGAGTTGCTTGGTGTCATAAACAGTTTAGGATACTTCCTACGGAAAACGTCCTCACGTTCCCAAGTGAACTCCGGTCCATGTCGGGAGTTCCAACGTACCTTAACAATCAGAATACGGCTATTCTTCAGCCTCTTAATCTCACGATCCATAATCTCAATCGGTTCCTCAACAAAATTCAATTTCTCATCAATACGAATATCTCTTAAGGGCACAACTTTGTTTTCCTCCGAAAGACATTTCTTAAGATTACTAACATGAAAGACATTGTGTACACTACTCAGTTCCGATGGTAGCTCCAAGCGGTATGCTACCGGTCCGATTCTTTACAGGATTGGAAAGGGACCAATATATCGGGGATTGAGTTTTCCACGCTTTCCAAAACGAATCACTCCTTTCCAAGGAAAAACTTTCAACATAACACAATCTCCAACCTGAAATTCTAAAGGTTTCCGCCTCTTATCGGCATAACTCTTTTGTCTATCACGAGCGGTTTGCAACCGGTTTCTAATCTGTACTATCTTCTCAGTGGTTTCTAGGACAAGTTCGGGACCTGTAAGTTGACTCTCGCCAACTTCAGCCCAACAAACAGGAGAACGGCATTTTCGGCCATACAGTGCCTTAAATGGGACGGCCTTAATGCTAGAGTGATAACTATTGTTGTAAGAGAATTCGGCCAAAGGGAGGTGTCTCTCCCAGCCTTTGCCGAAATCAATAACACATGCTCTAAGCATATCCTCTAAGGTCTAAATGGTTCTCTCGCTTTGACCATCGGTCTGTGGATGGTAAGCAGTACTCATATCCAAATTCGTTCCTAACGCTGTCTGTAAAGACTTCCAAAAGTGGGATGTAAAACGACTATCCCTATCAGAAATAATAGATATCGGTACTCCATGACGCAATACTATCTCCTTAAGATACAATCGGGCAAGCTTATCAAGACTATCGGTTTCTCTAATAGCTAAGAAGTGTGCAGACTTAGTTAAACGATCAACTATTACCCAGATAGCGTCATTGCTGCTAACTGTTCTCGGTAATTTAGTGATAAAGTCCATGGTTATCCGCTCCCATTTCCATTCCGGGAGTTCAGGTTGAACTAAAAGTCCTGGTGGTTTCTGATGTTCGGCCTTAACTTTAGAACAAGTCAGGCACCTACTAACATACTGAGCTATATCGGCTTTCATATTGGGCCACCAATAAAGTTTCTTAAGATCCTGATACATCTTATCGGCTCCGGGATGAATAGAGTATTTTGATTTATGCGACTCATGCATAATCAACTCACGGATTCCACCATAAAATGGTATCCAACTTCTATCTCTGAAGCATAATGTTCCATCGGAACACTTCAAGAAGCCGTTTTCACTTTCTACCATTCCATGAAGATTCTTATAAGGACGGTTCTCTTCCGTCAATGCCTCTACTTGGGCGGCTAAAATTTGGGATGGTAAGGGCGAAACAATGATCATTCCTAAAGATCTAACAAGTAGGGCTGGAATGTCCTCCTTACGACTAAGGGCATCAGCCACAACATTAGCCTTACCAGGATGATAACGAATCTCACAGTCATAATCACTAAGCAATTCCAACCAACGACGTTGTCTCATGTTCAGTTCCGTCTTATCTAAGATATACTTCAAACTCTTATGGTCGGTAAATACTACACACTTGGTTCCATACAAGTAATGTCTCCAAATCCTAAGAGCAAACACTAAAGCACCTAACTCAAGGTCATGGGTGGTGTAGTTTTTCTCATGCTTCTTAAGTTGTCGGGATGCATAAGCAATCACCTTCTCACGTTGCATCAAAACAACACGTAAGCCTTTATGCGAAGCGTCGCAGTACACGACAAAGTCTTCGCTTCCTTCAGGCAGGGCTAGGATGGGCGCACTACACAACTTCCCCTTCAGAAGTTGGAATGCTTCTTCTTCCTTTTCTCCCCATTCATACTTAACATCCTTCTGGGTTAGTTTGGTCAGCGGTTTAGCTATCTTGGAAAATCCCTCAATGAATCTCCTATAATAGCCTGCTAAACCTAGAAACTGTCGGATTTCTGATGGATTCTTAGGAGCTACCCATTCCTTAATGGCCTTAATCTTAGCTGGGTCAACATGAACACCTCGACTATCTATCACATGACCTAAGAATTGTAGAGACGGAATCCAAAATTCACACTTAGAGAATTTGGCATACAGCTTCTCCTCTCTCAGTAATCCTAAAATGAGCCTCAAATGCTCTTCGTGCTCCTCATTACTCTTAGAGTATATCAAGATATCTTCTATGAATACTATCACAAACGTATCCAGGTATGGCTTACACACTCGGTTCATGAGATCCATGAAAACCGCTGGTGCGTTGGTTAAGCGAAACGACATTACATGGAATTCATAGTGTCCATATCGAGTTCTAAACGCAGTCTTAGGGATATCCTCTTCTCGAACTCTAAGCTGGTGATAACCAGATCGTAAATCGATCTTAGAAAATACACTAGCTCCTTGGAGTTGGTCGAATAGATCATCTATTCTAGGTAACGGATATCGGTTCTTCACAGTCAACTTATTCAATTCCCTATAATCAATACACATCCTAAACGATCCATCCTTCTTCTTCACAAACAACACTGGTGCTCCCCACGGCGACGAACTTGGTCGAATGAATCCCTTCTCTGACAATTCAGCCAACTGTTTAGACAGTTCCTCCAATTCTCTTGGAGCAAGTCGATAAGGTGCCCGGGCTACGGGTGCCGCACCGGGTATCAGCTCTATTTGGAATTCCACTTGTCGAACAGGTGGAATCCCTGGCAGATCGTCGGGAAACACATCCGGAAATTCTCTAACGACGGGTACATCATTAAGGTTTCTTTCATTCTTCTCCTCGCTTTTCTTTTCAGAAATTCGAGCTAAGAAAAGACAACCTCCTCTATCGATGTACTTCTGAGCCTTAATACAAGAGATGATGCCCAACCGGGAAGGACTTCCACGGTCGCTCCGATCTCCTTGTATGCTCAGAACTTTTCCTCCATACGGTAAACGCACAATCTTCTCATCACAAATGATGTGTGCACCGTTCTTCGATAACCAATCCATTCCGAATGACGTCAAAACTTCCTAAGGTAACTGGCAACAGATCTATACTAAACGGGCGGTCTAGAAAACTTAAGGTACAACTTCGAACTACGGTGTCTATCTTCTCTCTATTCCCATTTGCTAATTACACATCGTAACTAAACCCTAGAGGTGTTTGGGAGATTCCTAGTAATGGCATAAAATTGGTGGACACGAAACTCATATCCGCACCAGTATCAAACAGTATGGAAGCATAGCGGTTATTGAGAAGGAACGTAACCGTAACTACGTTAGGGTCCTCACCAGCTTCCTTCCCAATAGCGTAAACACGCGCTATTCCCATGTCTCTCTGCTGATTCCTAACACCATTGTTTCCCTGGTTTTCCACAACCTCACGCTTCACAGGGTTTAAGCCATTACCTCCTACACCTCGGTTAGCAAATCCTCCTACATTACCGGGATTTCCTCTCATCCACGGCTCTCGGCACTCATTCTTAAAGTGTCCCTTCTTTCCACATCCAAAACAGGGGACAGTGGCCTTCCAGTCCGCTCCTTGTGCAGTTTGAGCTGCAGCAAGTGGTCGGGACCTACAGTCTTTGGCCATGTGTCCTACCTTAGAGCACTTCCTACACACAATCGGGCACGGTCCACGGTGGTGTCGGTTACAACGACCACACACGGGCTTACTACCTTCGTAACCTTTCTTATCTCCATTTCCTATGGCGAACACTCTGGCTGCCTCTTGCCGTTTGTTGCCATTCCCTTTTACAACTTCATTCATCTTCCTCTTATCGTTCCTATCACTCTTACCCTTATCTCCTAATTCTAACACACAAGAGTCCATCAGACTCTGAGCCACAACAATTGCCTCTTGCAAATTGACTGGTTTGGCAGCGATGACATCATTTCGAGTAGCCAAAGGTAATCCATCAGTATACCTTTCAATCTTAAGTTCTTCGGTACGAACCATCTCAGGGCAAAGCAAGGATAACTCTTGGAAACGATGAGTGTAAGTCGCCATGTCAGTACCCTTAACCTTATGGTTCCAGAACTCAGTTTCTAACTTCTTAACTTCATTCCTAGGACAGTAAGTCTTAATCAAGAGAGCCTTAAATTGAGTCCAAGACATACTATAAGCTACATCAATTCCTACTGCTATGTGGTAGTTATTCCACCAGGTCAACGCCTCGTCCTTCAAAGTAAATGTTGCATACTTAACCTTACAATCCTCATCACAGTTACTAACAGCAAACACAGATTCAGTTTTCTCTAACCACCTAGTCAGGTAAACTACTCCCTCAGTTCCTCCAAAATCTATGGGACCACATAATTGAAACTCCTTATAGGTACAACCTTGGGTCTGATTCAGCACTAGGGTTCCACTAGAACTGTTAGAGAGATTAGCCTCAGCTAGCAGTTCAGCGACACGCTGCAACACTAGCTGGTCAATGTGGGTTGGGTTCACAGGTGGAGGGTTTTGTGGAACAGGACCATTCTCAGCACGGTCATCCACATTCGGGTTCCCTACAGCTGGGTTATCAATGTTCGGGTTCTCAACATGTGGTGCAGTCGGGGTCGGACGACGACCGCGATGACCAGGGGCAACAACAGCAGCAGGAGCTGCTGTTGTTCCTAATCAAGTTTCGTCTTGTTGCCACCATTCTGGAGGCAAGAAGAACAGTTTCATAAGTTCACAATTTACGCTCTAAAACAGAGTTGGGTTCCAAGGGTCACTACATAACGCCTGAATACATACTCAAGGCTAACAAGGATAACGCTATACCAAAGCGAAATAATCAAATACCGCATCATAACTAAGGATGCACGTTCCAATAACCATAACTCATAGGTTTCACAAGCGGGAATACATGGGAGGATTCGAAGAAATCAAAAACGATCCTATCAACGATAAATATAAACAACTAGGATAATCCTACGTCTTGAACCAAGTACTACTTAGTTTCAAGACGGCACAAAACCATAAATCTAATACCATCTAGCCACGTCTACGAATATCACTCACTGATCTCCTAACATCGTCAACCTCTCTCCACAAAGAGGCTAACTCAACACGTCGAGCGTCGCGATCGCTCTTAAGCTCTGCGACCTCTCTCTCCAACTCACCAATCCTACGCCAAATCGCTCTATCAGCATCACGTGCTGTCGCGAACCCTCTAAGCAGGTCCCCAACCTGCTCCTGGAGCTCCGACATACCATCATGCAAAACCCTAATCCTCCTGACTACAGTACCCATATCAGCTCTAAGATCCTCAATACTAGCTCTAGACACTCCAACCAAACGCTCCGTCAACTGACTAAGTCTAGTACCCTGTGAGGTAATCCTCTCCCACATCATACCCGTCTCACCATACTCCTCGGGCTCAGACGCAATCTCCGATGGTACCTCCGATCCTAACGGGCTACCTATATAAGGTGAGTAAGGTGGTGAATCGATGTCTAAAGGCTGTCCAGGGGACTCAGGCTCAGGCAAAGGAGAACCTGGTCCAGGAGAATGTGCAGGACTCTGAAAAGGAGGAGTACCCCCTTCTGGGATATCCTCATCATCCTCCACCTAAGGATCCTCATCCTCATTAACATACTGCTCCTCAATCTCATCCTCCTCCTCGACCTTATGCTCCTCCTCACCCTCATCCATAGGGGGAGAGTCCATGAGTCGGAGTCTCTGTGCAGGTAAATCCTGAGGTGGTACACTAGGAGATCTAGGCCTCCTAAGACATGGTGATGCTGCTAAACGAATAGGTGATGATGGTGGTCGTACGGACATGCGGGCAGTGCTATAAGCAAGCCTAGGAGTCTGTGCTCTCGCTAAAACCTGATGTAAAGTGAGCTGCCTAGACGAGCTAGGGCGATCTGATGATGAACTAGAGTGACGGGCGATCTCATAAGGATCACCCTGCGCAACCGTCATGAGAGTCAATGCTGGCGAACTAGCAACATCAAGGACTTCCTCAGACACATCAAAAGCTAGTGAAGGCATAGTCTGTGACAACGGATAGGGTAGGTATAAGTGTTCGAAACAACTAGTTTTAATAAGCGCAACAACTTAACCAAAACACATATCACATAATGTAAGCTTTAAAAGTGTAGGTACCGCATTACTCAAAACATGCCTTTAAATAACACACATAAGTTCCGTTATATCACATAATCACATATCAAAGCAATCGAGTTCAAATTCCAAAATCGTAATATACCGTTTACTCAAATCAATTTCCGTAATATTTCGATAATCACATCTCATTTTCCCAAAACCAATAGTCATATCTCATTTCCAAAACCAATAATCATATCTTATTTCCAAAACCAATAATCATATCTCATTTCCAAAACCAATAATCATATCTTATTTCCAAAACGTTAAGGAATACCCCTAAACATATCCAAATCATAACTCAAATCTCTAAACCATAACGTTTTCATAATTAGTTCACAATATCCTCTAACATATCATCTCATAATTCAAATCGCATTTTATACCATAATCAAATAAGAAGCTTCGGCTTGGCAAGCGGGCGTGCGTCGGTCGAGGATCCATTTTTCTTAAAAGCGGTTATAGTTTAGGGTTTATAAAATACCTAGTTCTCTATAACCTTGAGCTCTGATACCAATCTATAACACCCCCAAATCTCGGTACAGCGGAAGACTTAATCAAGTTTTCGGGGCGTTACTTTTTGGATTGGTATCGCACACAAGTAAAATAAAAGATAACCATTTAACCATTTAAAACCAATCCCAAATAAAATATTCAAACATTTAATCCGAAGATATAAATTTAGGCCCAAAACATAGTTTAACAAAATAGGTCCCCATTGTTTATCAGAGTCAGAAAATGATCCTTGAACCACGCCTCCATGCCAAGCTTCCACACATCAATTAATCCAAACATCTCTCAAATACCTGAGAAATCATGCTAAAAGGTCAGCTTACGCTGGTGAGTTCATAGGTTTAAGTTCAACAAAATCATAGTGGACCTGTAAGAGTTGACTTGCTATGCAAGACCTAGATAGAATAATACCGTTTGCACACGCACAGATCCTACCCGGATCACCAACCATATAATCACTTACTCGGGCCTCTGCGACTCTAGTCCAGCACTGTCGTGGCAACCTCTAGAACAGTTGCCAACCCCGGGCTAGGTCGAGATAGAAGTCTATTCTTAGTTAGGCACGGTAAAACCTAGACTAAGGCAACAACTATCGCACATCTACCTACTCAGTCAGCATATAAGCAAATCCAAATAGTTTTAACGATCCAAAAACAGTAGCATGATTCTCACCCCAAAATAGTTCAAAACGTAGTTAAAACGTATATAAAAGTGGGGCTATGAAACTCACCTCAAGAAATCAATGCACAATCAACGCACAAATATCACTAGCAGAAGATAACAGAAATCAGAGCACAGCAACTATCGACTCGGCCCAACCTATTAATGTAGACAAACTTAATATACATATTCTCCATAATCAACGTTAACTACCCCAATATATTCCATTCCTTTATTTCCAAAAACGTCTCGTTTCACCATTAATCCTAGTGTTTAGTATCCTCATGTGGGTGTATCGACTCAATATGATGCCATGAATGCACTCAAACAACCAATATATAACTCAATGCGACACAATGAGACCTTTAAACGATAAGCTCCAAAGTTCAATAAGTTTCGGAATAAATAGTAGACCTTATCGAATTCGTCAACTAGATAAACTCATTTATTTACTCGTGTCGCTTATTATCCCATAAGTCAATCGTATCCTTAAAGAGTCATAAGGATAATTCACCCATTAATAAGGTTACCCAACGTACCTAGCGGGCTCTTATTAGATTTGTCAACCTAATAAGTCCACTACCCACGTGGATCAACAATATTAACGTTAGGTCATCCGTAACCCATGCACACATAACGCAAATAAATAATTACTTATCCAACATTAAATGTCCACAATTGATATTTATTGATAAACGTGTACTCGAAATGTTAATTATTTATTTATTACAAAACCTCTCCAATTTAGTCATTAGTTTCATTTAAAACTAGTAAATAACAAGATAAATCTTGTTATTGATATTTTTGGTACAAAAGCCCATTATTATTTACATTTCATAGTTTTATTATCAATTCCATATATAAATATATTTCGTCAAATCCCATTATTAGTTTCATAACGTTATTCGTTTCGAGTCCACAAGCACGAGTCATAACTTCTCGGCTTTTAATCAATCAATTGTCCAAATTATACTAAAGTCCATGTTACGGCTTTGTCGGAGTCAACTATTGACTAAAAAGTCAAAGTGACGCCGACGTAGCTCAAAGTCAACAATATATATATCAAGTCCATAATTAATAGTTATAACGTCGCAATTCAATCGCAAACCAACTCAAAACAATCTCGCTAACCAATAAATCAACCAATTATACTCGAAACCAATGTTATGACCCTAATGGTCATGACACGGTCGCGGTCAAGACCACGTGAACTAAACAAGCTTCTAAAAGCTTTTTGGCTCCACGCATCTCATCCAAACCTCAACTAAACCGATCAATAAACTACCAAATAGACCCGAATCAACTCATGACCAATCATAGGCCACGCACGACACCAACCAAGACCCCAACGTGGGCTTCTTGGTACGTACGCCCCATATGTCACAACCAAACCTCACCAAATCCAATCTACAACACTCAAATCCAATCATTCAAGCTCCAAAAACATAATCATTGTTGACTGCAGAAGATACATCACTTGGTACAATCTTACTTTCACTTTGTTTCACATATTGATCATATGGGACAACATTGATATTACCTATATTTTCAATATCTGACTCAATAAATACAGTTGATTGTACTTCGTTATGTATCTTTTGCTCATCAACTTCATCGTATAATTTTAGTACCTCAGAAATGATTTTGTCTTTGGATGGACCAGCTTGTGGTGATGAAGAGACTTTAGGAGAGACCATTGGAGAAATGCTAGCCATGAAAATGGTTTGTGCAGTGGGTTCTTCATCAACATTAGAGTCGTATGCATCATAATCAGCTACTTGAAAGGCATTCTGATGATTATGGCCTATCTCCTGAATTGGTTGCTCATCCACATCTGCATCATATGTCTTAGCATTTCCCTCAGCCAAGAACAACAACTCCTCTTCATCCAAAGCTGCACCATTATCCTGAGCTTGCACAAGGAACATCTTATCCCTGAAGTACTCGGCATTCTGAGGGCGTTTTGGCGATGTGCAGTTCCTTGCAATGTGTCCGTCACCTCCACAATTGTAACATTTGATTGGCTTTGCTTGACCTTTATTTCCATTCCTTCCCCTATTCTGATTTGCAGCGTAACCTCTACCAGCTCCACCTCTTGCTTGTTCGTACTGTCGTTCTTGAACTGGCTGCACCATAACCTTCCCATCTCTGACAGTGGCTTGATTGTGTGGATTGGAAGCAGTTCTGAGATTGTTGTTGGTATATGGAAGAGGGTTCATGTTTTGACTAAGCAGGAGAGCAGTTGATTAATGAAGTTTCCCACGTGTGCATCAGCATCAGCTTGTTTGAACATAGGATCAGGAATGAGTTTGTGATTACCATTACCCATGGGTATGACTTGTGAGGCTTTGTTTGTGATTCCGATGTTTGAGTAGAAGGCAGTTGAATCATTTGATGAGCTTGTCTCTCCCTGGTTGGTTTTGAACTGATTAAGAATCCTTTTTTCAAACATAGCATGTCTCTCATTCTGAAGGAGGAAGGCATAGAGTTGCTCATAGTTTGTATTCTTCAATCCTTTGGTTAGCTTTACAGAGGTGAAAAACTTGTGCCATTCTGGATTCATGTTGTTCACAAACTTTGAGTTCAGCTGAATGTTTGGCATAGTCATTCTGATGTTCCTCATATCATTAACAAGCTTGTGGAATCTCACATAGTACTCATAGACACTCTCATCTGGTTTCATCTTGAAGTGTTCAAACTCATCATAGAGTTGTGATTCTCTGTCTTCCATAGTTAATTCAGAACCTGAGAGAAGCATCTTGACATTATCCCACACTGCCTTGGCTTCGGTGTTGTGATTGATCAGCTTGTAGATATCTTTTGGAAGACCTTGAAGTACGATGTTTGAAGCCCTGATATCTGCATCAAATCTCTTTTTCTCTTTATCATTTAGCTCATCGTATGTCTTTGGTCTGTCTATTCAATAGATCATTGTTCCATCAGTAGCTGTATCAATTAAGTCTCTGGTAGTCTCAATCTGACAAGGTCCTTCATCGATTGACTTGAGGATGTTGACTCCGTTTTCTTTTCCCAAACAGTACAAACGGATTTGTTGTGCCCATGAATCATAATCAGTTCTGTCAAGCATAGGTGGACGAGTATCAGACCCCGCTGCTTGAACGTCCTCAGCTACGGAAGAAGCAATAGTAGGAACGATGTTTGCCATGATAACAAGTTCTACGGGATTTTACTATTCTTTGATTAAACCGGGAAATTGATTCTTTCCCGGGATTTTACTAAACCAAAAGAACAACCGTAAGAATATATCACGAATAAGTAACAAGTCTAAATGAACAAGTAGCTAACCACACAACTCGCTTAATTATCAACTCGCATAAGCAGTCAACTCGCTAAATAGCCAAGTCGCATTAGCATCAACTCGCAACACAATCAACTCGCTTAATGAATCAAGTCGCTAAATAGCCAACTCGCTTTAGTATCAACTCGCAACACAATCAACTCGCTTGAACACCAAGTCGCTTAAATTAACTCGCTAGTTTTACAACTCGCTTAATAGCCAAGTCGCTTTAGATCTCAAGTCGCTTAAAGAAACAACTCGCTTAGAACCCAAGTCGCATAAAAATCAACTCGCTAAACAGCCAAGTCGCATGTACCAACTCGCATCCAATAACAAAGCAACTCGCTTTGAGGAACAAACTATCCGAGACTCAACTCGCTTCGTACAAACTTCAAAAATAACCACTTTATCAATCAAGAACAACCAAACCACAATGATTTAAGCCTTCTAATTCAAAACATAAACACATATGATGATCCTAAACACAAAAGTACAAGCAAAATTCAAGCTTTAACACTAGAATTTTTTCAAATGAATAAAACTCTCCTAAACCCTTACTACCCCAAAAACCTTATGAAATCCACCAAAACAAAGAGCATAAAAGATGAATGATCAAACCATGGCTCTTGATACCATTTGTAATATTTAGGATTTCATAAACACACTAAACCATAATCCAAGTAGGCGTATAAATATGTTTAGAGAGAGAAAGTTCTAGTGAGAGAAAGAAAGAGAGTTGGGAACTATGTGAAACAAAGAAAAATGGTATTCAAGCTCCAACCCTCTACCTTGGGAGGTAGAGGGTATTTATAGTTTCTTACAAACTAACGCCACCTACGGGCTGTGGATCAGGCATACAGTGGGTAAAGACCCGTCCGTCCTCCACGGTGTTACATAACAAACTACTTATTAATATAACTTGACTACGACTACGAGCTTTCTAATGAATACATATACTTGAGGTGACCGACTCTTTAATGACTGAATTTTCTAATTCCTAACAATTTATCCCTGAAGTACTCTGCATTCTGTTATCGTTTAGGTTGAGTGCAGTTCCTAGCAATATGTCCCTCTCCTCCACAATTGTAACACTTAATCGGTTTGCCTTGACCCTCAACTATAATCCTTACTCTGTTCTGATACCCACATAACCAGCTCCAACATTCCCCTGTGAAACATTCCTTGGAATCACATTCTGCCTTCCTTGCACCTGAACCACAACCCTTCCATCTTCCATTGTAGCTTGATTTTGTAGGTTAGATGAGGTTCTAAGTTGGTTTTTGGTTTGGGGAAGTGAGGTTCCGGACTGTTGAACCAATAGAGCTACTTGATTTACAAGGTTCTCAGTCAACATGTTAGTTGGGGTAAACCATGAGTCTGGTATGGTAATCTGATTATGATTATGAGATATGTCTTGTGATGCTCGAGTGTTCAGCCTTTCATCTGAAACAAATGCAACTGAGTCATTTGATGGGTTTGCTGCAACAGTAGAATGAAATTTTTCCAAGATCAAATGCTCAAATGTAGCATGCTTATCATGTTGAAGTAAGTAGGCATACAACTGCTCATAGTTGGTATTCCTCAATCCTTTGTTCAACTTTACTGTAGTAACAAATCTATGCCATTCAGGGTTCATGTTATTTACGAACTTGGAATTGAGTTGGATATTTGGCATAGTCATATTGATATTTCTCATATCATTCACAAATTTGTGAAACCTCACATGATACTCTGTAGTGCTCTCCCCTGGGTTCATCTTGAAGTTCTCAAAGTCATCATAAAGCTGTGACTCTCGATCTTCCTTAGTCAGTTATGAGCCAGAGAGAAGTATCTTGACATTGTCCCAAACTGCTTTGGCTTCAGTATTGTGATTAATCAGCTTATAAATGCCCTTTGGTAGACCTTGAAGGACGATGTTAGAAGCTCTAATGTCAGCATCGTATATTTTCTTCTCCTTATCATTGAGATCATCATAAGTCCTTAGTCTATCATACCCAAAGTGATAGTTCCATCTACACCAGTTTTAAGTTGGTCTCTGGTTGTTCCCATTTGGAATGGTCCTTTATCAATTGACTAAAGAATGTTAAGAGTATTCGCTTTGCCCAAGCAATACAACCTGATTCTCTGTGCCCAAGAGTCATAATCAGTTATATCTAGCATAGGAGGGCGAGTGTACGATCAATCTATAGGTTGAAATAGTGATTCGGGAGGTATGGGAAGATGAAAGAACATCATCTTCATGTTAGAGAGAGAAAGTAGAGAGAGAAGGAAACTAATGTATGTTTTATTAATGAAAGGTGGAGGGGTATTGATAGCCTAGCACATACATAACTATTATACTATGACATAACTAGTCCATGTGTTTGGCTAAATAAGATAGATAATGTAATCCCGCAAATGTCATTCCATTTAAGTGTTAGGAGCGATTCCAACAATCTTCCACCAATGGGACGACATAGGGGATTACTTACAACATTTTCTACAAGTACTAAAAAAATAAAGATAGGTCTTCATAAGATCTTCAAACACTGAGGATGATGACAATTTACGCTCTTTGTCTTCTTCTTGTACCTCGACTTGAGAACTATTTTCTTCACTTGTAGGAAAATGATGTAATATGTATAAATTGGATTAACTTCTCCCAAATTCATGCTGCATGTCTTTAGCAGCTTCTCCGTACACTTCTTTTTGGCGAAGTTTCTGAATCAACTTCCCCCCAAACTGACAACCGTCTTCAGCAGATTCAGAACTTTGATGTAGTAGACATTTCTTCTAACTTTTGAAGTTTTCAGTACGCAGCGGAATTTGTAGATGAGCATTAAACCACACAAGGTAAATCTGACTTATTTCGGAAAATCCGTTTGGGGTTAACAAGCAAGAAGTCAACAAGATCTTCGCACTCATGTAGATGCTTCACACCAAACAAACCACGAAAGACGTAATGAAGCAACTTCCCCCCTGATTGTTGCGGTCTACTGGAATAATAATCACTTGTGAAATGCAATTACTCGATAAAATGACCGTGTGTGAGGAATCATAACATCCTATTTAGGTAAATTCACACAAGATAACCCATGAAAGTTGAGACGTTAATCTGAATTAAGATGTTTGAACCACAGATCGTCTCATTTCTACCCCCTAATTGAAGAAATTCATGAAGGGAAACGGGTTTTCGAAAACAAAGTCAAAGAAAACAGAGACATATACACTCTCTTTCCCCTGATGTTTTCAATGAACCAAAATCATACACCACGTATGTTGATGATGAATTGGAGACATCGAAACCATGTATGTCCAATTAATTGAATAAGTGTGAAGTACCATAAATATCTCGTGAGAATCAACTGTTGATAAGACTTCTCTACTCGTTGATACTCTTCTCAGCTAACTCTTTACTGACCCCATTATCATTCTAACGACTTTTTGCAGTGACTACTGATGGAGAAAACCCAATATGACGAACTTGAGACTGAAGTAAAATAACTCGAACTTGTGACTTAAACTTGCACTATTGTCAGACGAATAACCCTTTTCCTTACCAGGTTGATTAACCGGATCGAAAAGTAGTGAACGAAAGTTTCTCGAATTATCCATAGCTTTTTGTGACACTTGAGCACAACAACGTAACTCCTTAAAAGTGATAGTTATACGTTGTGAGCACAACAACATAACTCCTTACATCAGGTATAACTAGACAGCTCAAGTCTTTGTCATTCATAACGGTTAAAGCTCGAACAAGGATCTCGAAGAATCATGCATCCAACCAACCCCAATATCTTCAGATACTAAGTACACGCACCTGTGATATCCCACTTCAACCTCAAATAAATAATAATGAATTCTCGCTGTAATCACATCGTGCGGTTAAACGCCCAAAACTAGCCTTCATTAACGGTTTAAATGAATTTAATAATGGTTTCCCGATCTTGTAAAAAAAATTGTATCATCCCATGAAAAACTTGTAGCACCAAAATACCACTCTTGTTGCCAATAACTATTCTAGCGATATATAAATTGCAGCACAAGAATTATTTCAGTCCATTTCATACAATTCGTATGATATAGCATGGCAGCCCAATTAATAAACCAACTCCAATCCAACTAAAACATATTAATCGTGAAGCCCAATAAAAAAAATTAGATATCCCAATCTAAAGCCCAAGTGAAAGAAACCAGTACAAACTAACACCCGTATAAGTTATAACCTAAAAGCACACATCATTTGTTTAACCTAATTCACACACATCATTCTAAATCCGCCTCTCACCAACTCTCCCCAAAAAATCAGATCTCGTCTTTTCATATTAACTCAATAGATCTCATCTCACCAATCATCCATATCTCATCTAACACCAAAAAACCCATCTCATCTCAAATATATCATATTCGATCTATAATTAGAATGGAACACATACGATTAAACAATAACACAAACTCAACCATTTTGTGTTGACGTTTTTGTACCATACAAATCAGGAAATCATTGAAGGCTTCAAGATCCATGAGGGGTCTAAGGTAGGTGTTATTTGTTGTGTATTTATTTTCAACGAACCAAAGAAAGGAGGATAACATATTTGTTATTTTCTTATCTTACTTGATTCGTATATCAAATGAAGTTAAACTTCAACAATTAGATCAATGATGTTTTTATTTTCGTGGTTTGACCTTTAAGGTCAGATGTTGTGTTGAAATACCATGAAATAAAGTTGGCTGAGATCTTATAATTTTTCTTTTTTGATTCGAGTTATGATAGTGGTAGAATGAGATGGAGGATGTGATATGTGATTGAGTCGGAGTTGGTAAAAGGGTATGAGTTGAGTTTTGACGGCTGTGGTAACATAGTATAACATCCGACGCATCTTTTTGGTTTTTTGTTTCAGTTTGGCTCGTGATGTGTAAATTGAAGCCACAATAGATTTTGGTTTGGTATTTGGTTTAGATCTGGTCATAGTCTTCTTCTCATCTCGTTTTTCTGTCAAAAAAGACTTAGGCGTAAAGATGTTACTAGTAAAACCTTTACGCGTAAGCAAAGTCTTGGTCGAAAAGTCTTATGCGTAAGCACAGTAATCTTATGCGTAAATCTTTACGTTTAAGACTTAGTCGTAAAACTTAGACGTAAGACTTAGGCGTAAAAACCTTATTCGTAAAAACCTTACGAATTACTTTCCAAGTAATTCGTAAACATCTGTAGATGAGTGCTTAGGAGTAAAAAGAGGTTTTTGACCATCTTGACGTTTTTCGGCGACCTTTTTCTGACCAAAGATTCCGTTCATCTTCAAGATACTCAGAAAAACGACTTAAAAGTTGCACTTGAAGACCCTTTTTGACCACGTTTGACTTCAGACTTGACCAGATGACCACAATGCATTCACATGAATGGTTACAAAAAAGTCCTAAGTACTGTTTGGACAAAATATTGACATAAAAAGAGTATTTGGTGATATACCACAAGACTTTTTAACCAAACAAGATATAATAGAACTTGTAAAAACTGTTAAACATAAAAAAAATATGTGAAAAGTTAAAAACTTTGTTAAAACAGTTTTATAAGAACGATTTTGACAAGATACAACATCACAAATATCAACCAATGATAAACCAACCTGGCTCTGATACCACTTGTAGGATCGATCTATAGGTTGAAATAGTGATTCACGAGGTCGAGGAAGATGAAAGAACATCATCTTCATGTTAGAGAGAGAAAGTAGAGAGAGAAGGGAAACTAATGTATGTTTTATTAATGAAAGGTGAAAGATACACAATGAGTCTCACTGATAAGGTTTTAAAATGTACCTTTTTGAGGGGTCGTTTAAGCTCTTATTTGATCACTTTTGAATCCGTTATTACTTAATATCGTTCCTTTTCACTTTTTAGGTCTCTTGAAGGCAAATTGCTGGAATGGCACTTATTTGGACGAAAAGGCGCGGATATACGAAGAAAATGGCCAAAGTCAAGAATCGAGACACTCAAGCTGCTAAAATACAAGGGGACGGCATCACTGCTTAACTGCGACGCCGTCATGCTTTATTTTCAAGTGACGGTGTCATGCTTTAAAAGAGTAGGTCGTCGCAACTCAGACGACCTAGATTTGATCCAGAGGGCGTCAGAGACTGAAGTGGATGGCGTCACAAGCACAAGGTGACGCCGTCACAAGACTAACGTGGCCAAGACGAAACCCTAATGACGGCGACCCGACGGCGTCACAAATCATAAGGTGACGCCGTCGCGATTGTAATCTTATATATAGAATCCGATTTTTTCAATTTTAGTGTTTAGTCTTTTGGAGTAAAAACCTAAACCGAACCAAGGCTGTCTTGTACAGTATTTTAGGGTTCTAAACCCTATCTTACATCAAGATAAGTGTTTTACTTCATTAATTCAATTATGTCTTCAATTATTTGTGTGTATGCTTGCATGTTCTCCATGTCTGGCTAATTTAGTTGTGTGTTTTCTTAGGGAATATGAAACTTAATTATTGAATATTGATTGGTTGTCTCTTATCTTAATTGTTAATGATCTAGTAATGCGATAGGTCATTCGTTGTGTAATTAATGCTTGATTAATCTTTGTGAACCTTGGACTATAACACTTAGAGCAGTTGTAGGCTAAACCATCCAAAGAGTGCCTTAGAGTTAGAGTTTATAATTCCTAGAGGTTTTTGTAGACGAGACCCTTTGGTAAGTTGAAAGAGTTAGGGACAAACGCATACCCTACGACTTTAGACACACAACGCGATTAAGAATAAGGACGTGACAATTCAACCATAAATAGGAGATAATTAAGGAGTAATAAAACCTAAGTAAACACATCTTTAAACCATCATACGAGCACACAATAATTAGACATAGACTACATACACCTTAGATTAGATAATTAGATAAGTAGAGTAATCGGTAGAAATACCAACCCCCTAATCCAAACCCCGAGATTCGTACATTTCCTTTCCTAAAAAAAATATAAAAAGATAAAAAATAATCTTCCTCAACCCCAACCTTAGCGTAGTAACTTCTCACTAGCATTCCTATTCCCCTAGAGAACGATATCAATACCCGTGGCTTACTCTAATACTACACTACAACGATTAGGTTCACTGCCTAGGGTGTTATAAAACTTGCTCGAAGAAAAGGAAGTTCCTTTGACCCCGAACGACGCGTGTAGCGTTATCAAGTTTTTGGCGCCGCTGCAGGGGAATAGAATAGCTAGTTAGTAGTCCACCTCGTTTAGGTTTTTTGCTTGATTCCTATTCAGTAAATTTTTCTCATTTTTTAGCTTTCTCATAGTCTATCCCCCTTCTTCGTGACCTTTGTTCGTAACTGTAAGACCTTCAATTTATCAACCTTATCACAAACCCAACACGTTACCACTATACGCGTAGAAACACGTTAACCACAAACACAAACGAAGCGTAGAAATGAAGATGAGAAAGATGGTGACTTAAGATATGAAACCGTGTATGTGAGAAGATAAAGATGAAAACAATAAGTTGTATATTCCAAAGAAAACACACACACACACACACTCAAGCACACCCCTCAAATGACCATTTGAGGGGTATTTATAGTACAAGTGACTTGATGCCCTAAAAGGCTTTCTATGGGCTTTCGTGGGTTTGGACATGGGTTGGATTGGATATAAGGCAAGCTTAATTAAACTAATACCCATTTAGCTTAGTCCAATCCATGAGCCCGTTGACTATTCTAGCACGATATCTAACACACGTTACAAAGTTCCTAAACGTGAATAACCATCACTTCTAATAAAACTATTAAGGCTAACAATCTCCCCCTAAGGGGTGGTCATTCAAAAGATGCTCCACTTGATTTGGTCTTTACTTTTCTCGAGCTTGAACTTTGTGCGTAGATATAGAATAGTCTTGAATCTTTGTTCCTTCATGCTTTGTGATCAGATAATGTGGTTGTCTGCCATTGTCAACTTCGTTGGTTTGGTGTCTCCACGTCTTTCTCCACCATGCTCACACTTCTATTTCTCTTTTGGTTACCAATGATGTGGTTCTCGAGTCTTTAAACTTTGTAGATTCTTTGACATTGACGAAGAATCATCTTTAACTTTGAGTAGCCTTTGATTTTGATGAGAACATTCATGTGTTGTTGGTATGAGCATGTGGAGAGTCTGCACGATCAATACGCTCCGGAGCTTCCATAAGAAGAAAACATAAAAAACAGGTTAGTAATAAGCGGATTCCGGCACTTACAAGTTTGATTTTTGAGGGTGTTAACAGCATAGTGTGAAAACACGTCTCTAATTCTCACAGAGGCCGTTCCTGAACTGGAGTCCCACAAGTGAGATAACGCGATGTACCGAAATACACCTACAGTTCAGATGAGTCGCTGAGGTACACCGAAGCATCACCCCACGACTGTAGACCATTTGAGACACACTAAGCGTAATCCACGGGGAGTTACCGAAGTGACCTGCTGTCAGGGCTGCTAGATGTTGACCCTGGCAGGAGTTTCCATTCAATCACTGAAGATCACAGATGTGAAACTTCTCATAAATGTTCTGGCAGATTGCTAAGATCTGCGTAGGACTCTAGAATATATCACTTGTGTCCTTATTGATGAACAACAAGCGATGTCATGACAAGTGTTCCTATGAGATCTTTTGATGAATCTCGTGGCTCTAGACTCAATTAGTGCAATTTGGTTTTCCTAAGCGGAGACTAGGGAGAGGGTCTCCTTCTTCAATATCAACGATCTCTAAGAGAAAGTCGATAGATTATGTAGGGTTCCCAGTGAGAATGAAACAAATCCTTTTAAGAGGAATTAAGTGGCTAGAAGGTTTAGTGCAGTGCGTCACTGGGTCCATGACGTCTTTGTCTTCAATACCAGTGTCATCTAGTGAGAACCAGTAGCATATGTATTGAACCCGGTTTCTGCCCTATGGTTGATTATGGAGGGCTATTTCTTTTCACCCTTTCTTTTACATTTCTTTTTAATTCTTCAACCCCTTCTTTCTCCTTTCTTGCATTACTCCTTTTTTCAATCATTCCTAAGGACTTCTGATACTAACTATTTGTGATGTCCTTGGGTAGATCCCTCCGACTCTGGTGGATCATAGGACGAATTTCCTATCCTTAGTCACCTTATAGCTCCATGACTGTCCTATTGTTGCCATAAAACCATTTTTCATGAAAATCTCTCAGAATGTTTATGATAGAAAACATGTTTGGAACACTCCGAGAGTTTTATATTTTCAGAAACACTCCCCCTTCACATGTGCTTATAAGTTTTGACAGAAATCTGCACATAGAGGGTAGAGTTCGCACTTTTGAATTGATCGACTTTAAATGAGCTAAACCGATTCGAGACACGTTTACATCACTAGAGAACTAGCTTGAAATTATTACCCGTCCTGGTCGAGTTCATAGAAAATTTCTCGAGATGGTACATTTACTGACTTTGATTCCCGTCAATTCATTGGTTCCATCTGAGTCGAGCTCATTTTGAGATTCAAACAACGATTTTGATCACATTTTAATCACGTCTCCTCCCCCTTAAAAATAGCATATTCGTGATATTTTTTATATCAACGGATTAAACAACATTTAGAATCTTTTTGGGGAGACAAACAGATTTGATTTAAGCATGAATTTGGAACATTTTTGTTTTAAGCTCCCCCTTTAATAAAGCATAATCAATTAAAGGGTTTAGAGGGAGTTATCTTGAGCAAAAAATATTTGAAAGATTTTGAAAATCTTTTTGAACAATCTGAAAAGGTGCTCAAGATGATGATGATTTCTCACCAGTTTAAAATGTAGTGCACTGAAGCGTACACTAGTGATTTTCATTAAAAGGCACGAGTTTTGATTTGAAAATAATCAAAAGTCATCATTTCGGTCCGGGTTTCGTACTGATGTATACGAAAGCCATTATTATGAAGAAATTTTGAGAAACGACATGTTTTAGAAAACATATAAATAACTCCCGCTCAAGCATCTGTACATGCCCGTATCATTGTTGAATGACATTTCTAGAAACGTACAGAATATCGATTATACAAGAGATATGTCGTGAGAAGAATATTTTTGGATTTTTGATTTTATATTGTTTTTGTATTTTTTGAAAGTTTTATATTCTTATATTTTGCTTTTGTTGGTTTTCAAATTTTGTATTTTGTTTTTCAAAATATATTTACAACGAAGCGTTTTGGAAAATCATTTTCAAGAAGATTCGAGAAGACGTTCTAACTCCTCAGGGGTTAGGCTTCGCATTCCAATTCGTCGAACTAAATAGTCAAACCTTTCTTTTGGAAGGGCTTTAGTTAATAGATCGGCGAGTTGGTAATCAGTCTTCACGAAGAATAATTCAACAGTATCATTTTCGACGTACTCTTTGATGAAGTGGTAGCGGACACGGATATGCTTAGTCTTTGAGTGATGAACAGGATTTCATGATATGGCTATGGCACTTTTCGAGTCACAATACGTAGGTATTTTATCGAAAGTAAAGCCATAATCTGTGAGTTGTGTTCTCATCCATAGAACTTGAGCACAACACGCAGATAGAGACACATACTCAGCTTCAGCGGTTGAAAGTGCAGTGCAATCTTGTTTCTTTGAAGACCAGCTGACTAACTTTTCACCCAAAAATTGTGCTCCTCCTGATGTACTTTTTGCTGTAACTTGATCACCTGCATGGTCCGCATCTGAAAAGGCAATTAGATCAAATCCGGATTCCTTCGGATACCAAAGTCCCATGTGAATGGATGTCTTCAGGTACCGAAAGATCCGTTTAACCTCTTTGAGGTGCAGTTCGGTAGGCTTTTCCTGAAACCGTGCTAATAAGCAAACAGCAAAATGAATATCTGGTCGACTAGCAGTAAGATACATGAGAGAACCAATCATGCTCCGATATTTCTTCGGATCAATAGGTTTCCCAAACAAATCAGCTCCAATTTTTGGTGAAGTTACCATTGGTGTTCCGACCGAGTCACAATTATCCATACCATGATTTTTCAAAATCTCAGTTGTGTATTTAGCTTGATTTATAAAAATTCCACGAGGGGACTGATGTATTTGTAAACCAAGAAAGAATTTTAGTTCCCCCATCATGGAAATTTCAAATTTACTTTTCATGAGATTTTCAAAATATTTTGAAAGATTCGGATTAGTGGACCCAAAGATGATGTCGTCCACGTAAATCTGAACAATCAGAATGTCGTTTTTGCATTTTTGTGTAAACAAGGTAGGATGTTAGGAATTAGAAAATTCCATGTTAAAGTGTCGGTCACCCCAATTATGATCTAGCATAAGTTAGCTCGTAGACGTGTCGTTATTTTCGTTGTTTAGTAGTTTATTAGTTATTTAGTTGCGTAGTTTAGTGTAGTGTAACACCGTGGAGGAAGGACGGGTCTTTACCCACTGTATCCCTGATCCACAGGCCGATAGGAGGTCGTTGAGTCTGTAAGTATAAATACCCCTTCCATCCATGGAAGGGGTGGTGCTTCTCATTCAATCTAATATTCCATACTTTGTGTAAACCTCTAGCAAGAACACCCTCTCTCTCTACTAACTCTCTAACTATGGCAAACATGTATTTTGATCATCCAAGACCACCCGAATCATCAACACAATAATATAATGATCCTACAATTGGTACCAGAGCCAAGGTTATTGTGTTGTCTTGATGTGTGTGGTTTCGTTCCATGGTTATGATGTGTTATTGATATTTGTCGGATTTATTTGTGTTGTTGAAACTGTCTTTTTGTTCACATTTTTGGTCGGATTATTATCAAAAACAGTTTTTTATACAAACTTTTAATATCCTGCTTTGGTACAATAATAAGTCATACGGTCATTCATGCATCCACATCTGTCTTGTCATACATGTCTAAAACAATCTTTTGTTGTTATCAATCTTTGTGACTTATCTTGTTACCAATTCGTGTAATACTTTGTGGTCAAATGGGTTTTCTGTTTTCTTGGTCAAACTGCAAACAATGATTTCATATGCATTTAACTGGGTCAAATGAGTGTTTTTTTAAGACTACTTTTTCTGCATAAGTTTTCTGGGTCTTTATGAACATGGTCGGAATATGGCCGGAAAACTCATCGGAATAAAGTCATGCTTTCTAGCGACTTGGCAAATTCGTTCAGATTCAGTGTACCCGTTTCCTTAGCGATTTGGCATTTTAAAACATGTTGACCTCGTCAATGGCGAGTTGTTTCCAATAACTAGCGACTTGGATTCATGTAGCTACTTGTTATTTAACAAGTAGCGAGTTGTGTTTAATAACTAAGTGAAGCAACTTGACTCAAATTGGTAGCGAATTACTCAAGACCTAGCGACTTGTATTGACATGTCGTAGCGAGTTGTGGTTTGAAAGGGGTAGCGACTTGGGGTAGCGACTTAAGTTAGCGACTTGTTTTGAAAAAAGTATAGCGACTTGTCTTTACAAGTCGTAGCAACTGGTGCTAGCGACTTAGGCTAAAGATTTTGGCTAGCGACTTGTTTACAAAAATGGTTAGCAACTTGTTTTGGACAGAAAGGATGAAGAAGAATGCAGACCACGACCAAATGACCAACATCATATAGCAAACACCAAAACAACAGGACTCAACCACAATACAATACCATTCAACAAATACCATCATCTGACCTCTCTGTTTGTATAACAAACATCATCAGTCCCATGTATCCAAAACCAATTGAATACAAGACCCTATCCTTGACTCAACCCAAGACCATCTCATCCACTCCTCAACGCTCATTTTATCCACAAAATGACACGAATTAAATTTAAAAGAGATCTCAGTTTGTTTATGTCTGTCGTATGCTTCAACTGCCATAGAGCTCAAAAGATCTATACACGACTTTGTTCAAACCATCATTGATCCATGTGGTAATGATTATATCCGAAAATAATGAAGAAAGATCAAAACCATTTGGGGTTTCATCTCTCTCCTTGATTCGGTTATAAGGTAATAATCAAACGGGACTAAATAGTGATCTCAGTTTGTTTTTTTCCGTGGTTCTCACAAGTTACATCCAAGACTTTCAAGAGTCTTAAACACGAAAAAAAATTCAAACCATCATTGATCTAAATGCTTTTGATTATTTCCGAATCCTTAGAAGTAAGTGAATAACAAGAATGTTATCCCTTTTGTCTAGGTTCGTGCATATCATTAACTATTATGAAAAAAATTATGATATAACCTACCTTGATGCCATCTCAAATGAACCATCCCTGTGGTTATGTCACATCTTTTCTTCAAGCCATCCCTGTGGCTAAGTCTAATCGTGCCTCGAGCCAACCCTGTGGCGAGGTCGTGACTTAATAAAGCACATCAGTTTACACTTGATATTAACGGTTTGAGTAATGGAGCACTCTCGTGCGACTGATTTGTGTGTAAGATTAGAAAAGAGAGGCGGAGTTTTTATGTGGATTATTTAGAGGTAAGGTTAATTATGATGGGGGCGGATTTTTGACAGATTTATGTTTAGGGTTTCAAAAGTTGTGTATCTGAGTTTGTGGTGAGATAGGTGAAGGAGAGAGGCGGATATATTGTATGTGTGAAATTAGGGTTAATTGAGAAGTGAGAGTTATTAATACCCCATGATATTAGGTTCTTGATGTGGATCGTGTATTATTATCATAATGTGGGCTTGTGTTTTTGATGGACCGTATATGGATGAGTTGTATATTTGGGCTGTATAGATTTGTTTTGCAACACTGGACCTAGTGGTATTTGATTAAAAGTGTATCCGTGTATGAAACATGTAATAGCATGTGGGCATGAAACGATTGGTATTTAATGTAAAGAGTGTTATTCTCATGTAAGGTGGAATGAGCTCGTGATTATTATTTGATAAAATTGGTATTATAGTCATGACAATATTCACGAGGTTACAATTCACGGCTAGAATTACATAGACACGTTTACGATGACCACGGGGTTCTTGTCCGGTATTATTGACTTGGTATTGATGTGATGGGTCAAAAGGTGTTTATTGGACGTGGACTCATGATATGCTTTGGGCTTATGGAATGTGTGATATGGGCTACTAATGGTTGATGCAATTTGATAATGAGATTCGTTGAAGTGATGTGACTTGATCATGTGATCTGTTAATAAGATTTAACGAAAATTAAGATTTGAGATTAGAGGATGTGACTTGTTGTGATGAGGATTGATACTTTGGTTTCTACATTTTCACAAAGGATACTGTGTTACGACTTGAATTGATGGTTGAACAATGTTGACTACGGGGTTGTTTGTTGTTCGGTATTTCTTATTTGGATTTGAGGTGAGGTTTTTCGGGCACGTTTACTTATTTCGTCTTCTTTCTTTCTACTCTTCCGCGAAGATGACTTGTTTGGGCGTTTATTGAGTGTGATAAAGACTTGGCTTATTAATTACGATTGTGATTCTTTCTCGCTCAACTCACAACGTAACTATCACTTCGGTATCTCACGCAGTTGAGGATACGTCAAGAGGTTTTGTACATTGGGTACACCGTTTCTTCATCACAAGGATTAGTACAAGCTTAAGTAACAAATCTGAGGAACTCTACTTCATGATCAAGTTTGGTATATCGGGTTTACTTCTCCATGTGGTCACTATAATAGTCGACAGAATGCGTGAATGACGTGTTTACCAAAGTGTTGATTGGATGGTTGATGAGGTTGGATAATGATCCGCTGATGAACCGCTGCATGTTCCCCTAAAACAGATATTCACCGAAACCAATGTTGTCATAACACATTCAAGCTGACATTGTTTACGGTTTTTGTCTTGATTTTGTAAAATCCCGCGAAAGAACCTACTTCTCGGTTTGAATCATAGACTTGTAAAATCCCGTGACAATGGAAACATCCTGGTAATAGTAAAGTGCATTTCTGGATCTATCTTACGGTTTATTCTTAGTCTTGTAAAATCCCGCGAAAGAAACTATTTCTCGGTTTAAACTATAGAATTGTAAAATCCCGTGATGATGGAACCATCTTGGAGAAAGGAAAGCGTATCTCGGGGTCTTCTGATACTGGTGTTACGGGTTCTGTTTCGAAGAAAGGATAAAAGGGTGTACTTCATGAATTGGGTGTGTGTTTGGGTTGTCTTCATGGCAGTTTTGGTTATTACATGGTTTTACGGGGTTATGTGCTTTTAACCATGGTTGGAATGAAAACCATTATCAAAGTTCATTTAAATGTCAAAGAAGGCTAGATTTGAGCAGTTCGGAAGATGTGACAACGGCGTTAATTCAGTATTATTTATTTGAGGTTGAAGTGAAATATCACGGGCGAGTGTACTTAGTATCTGAAGGTATCGGGGATGGATGGATGAAGATTCTTCATGATCCTTGTTCGAGCTTATTATTCAAAACGAAGACTTGGAAATCTAGTTATTGTTGGGTGTCTTTTACCTTTTCTTTTACCACTTGGGGGAATTGGGCTCATACCACCACAAAATAACTATCACTTTAAGGAGTTACGTTGTAGTGCTCAGTGTCACATTCAATTGTGGATTTTCAAGAGGTAATGTACGTCTATTACTTGATGGTTGGTTGGTTGAAGAGTATAGAGTACTTAAGAGATTCAATGGAGCATGAATTCTCGGCACCGCTCTTTGTTACATATGTGCAAGTTTAAGTTACGAGTTCGGGTTAGTTTACTTCAGGGTCAAATTCATCATATCGGGTTTTCTCCATCAGCTGTCACGACAAAGAGCCTACTGAATGATAATGGGGTTGATTACATGTTTTGCCAAGAGAAGATGAAAAGAGAGAGATTATGACGTATGAACACAACAATTCATGCCTCGTACTCTAAAGAAAAGAAATGTGTACGGTTCAGTGTGCATTATCTTCTGAAGAAGAGAAATCTTCTTATTATGACCATTCTCATCAACATGCTTCATACCTTTTCCATGCGCTTCAGTCATCAAGTGAACCGGGCTACCACTGATTATTTTTCTCATTCCACTTGCTCGATTATAATGAAGATGGCGACATCATGTGCTTATTTTGCGGGAGAGAAGTGTGAATAGAACATTCGGATGATTTTCACTTATTTAATCAAGAATGGCAACTCCGTATGCAATTCTTGAGGGGGAGAAGAAGTGTGAAATTACTGCATGGTTGATTATTATTTGAGAATTTAAATGGTCATACGGCTCTAAACTCATGTAAGAACCGAGCTTCTTCTTATCGGGTAATCTTCACATGGAGTTTCTTCTTAAGAGCCGTTAGTTGACATCTTCACAAGCTGATATGAGTTTATTGACAAAGTGCTTCCGGTTAATGCTTCACGTGCACATCAACATGATGATTCCGAACAACCTTCTGTTCTTGTTTGATGTGATTGTTTGCTTGGTGTTACCATTTCGTGTGTTCGTTGCGGCCTGATTGCTGATTTCCTTGATGAACATCTTTCTGTTCTTGTTTGATTGGGAGGGATTCTAGTTAAGGGGATGTGCAAGATGTAAGTTGATTGGGATGCTTTTTTTGCTGATGTTCTTGTTTTTGGTGAGTTGAAGATGTTGACTTTCTATTCCCCAACTGGACAATCTTGAAGAAGGTCGAGTCTACAGTCGGTTCTACATTTTCTGCTATATGTTAGAAGACTAAAAGACGAGTTGCATGTGATTATCAAAAGACTTCTTCTTATTATGGGCATTTATCAAACAGATTGTCAGTTTAGGGGAGAGCACTAATTGGGGGAGATTGAAATGCCAAATTTAATCCCTAATTAGACTTGCTCACGTTATTCTTCAGCAAGTTGATTCTCACAGATACATCTGAGCTAATGATGTTCTTCTCAAAATATTTCTAGTATACGGACTTACAAAGAGTTGTTGATTCTGAAGTGTCAAAAAAACCAGCAAGGCGTAAGGAGACAAGCACCTAAACGCGAGTAAACTTGATGAACTTAATACTTCTAAGTAATTGAAGATACCCCGGGAAGACAAATGTTATTACCGCAGAGAAACTCAAGGTTTGACTCATGACGAGTAAACTTGATGAACTTAATTCTTCTAAGTGATTGAAGATATCCCGGGAAAACAAATGTCATGACCGCAGAGAAACTCAAGGTTTTACTCATCAAGGCGTTTAGTGTTAGTATTTCATCTACGTGGGGGAAGTGATGTTAGAAAAAGTTTCTGAAGATAAAAGAGGTACACTAGTGTGTGGTGATTTCGATGGTATTGCAATGATCAGGGGAGAGAGATTGTGTACATTGGGGATGCTCAGCTGTTTCACTTGAGGGCTTAATCAGTGATTCAGAGATATAATCACTTATTCCGGTGTTGACATCCGCAGAGATTGTCACCCGCAGAGATAATCAGTGACTTGGCCTGCTTCTTCAATGTTATCAGTTATTCATTCCTTGTGTATTGGTATACTTCGGATACTTGAGCTTCATACACATTCATCAGGGACGAAAGATGTGAACATAGGGGAGGTGTTCTACATTACCCTCTTGATGTGTATTCGGGAGAGTTCTTGGATATTGGTTTACTTCGGGTTCTTGAGCTTCATACACGTTCATCAGGGAAGAAAAATGTGAACATGGGAAGGTGTTCTTCATTCCCCTCATGAAGTGTATTTGGGAGAGTTCTTGAGCATTATACAAAGAGGCTGACTGCATCAATTCAACTACTTGGGGGAATTGCTCTCTTGACACCTTTTGGAATGGATCGCTTCAGACTTCAGTGGAAAACGAAATTTGAGAAGATTATTTAAGTGTGGGATGAAACGTTGCTGGTATTCTATTGGATGATATAACCTCGAACGAAGAATCACGGTGATTATTCTTAAAAGGAGCAGCAAGTTCGATGATAATGGTGTGCTTCTTTGTGCACCTGGCTAAGAGAAGCTTGAAAGAAAGCTTTGAATCTGCTCAGCTAAAGGATTTTCAGTTTGGGGGGAAGCTGCCAAAGTCTCTCTTTCTCAAAGGCTCATGTTCTATCTTCTATTATGGAGCCCTGGAAGCTTTGGTGGTGAATGTTTAAGGGATGATGACTTCTATCTTCTACAACGTGGCTGCTCGATATCCTTATCTCGGTACTCGTATCATCATCTTCTTTAACTATATCATCTATTCTATCCTTGTAAATATTTATTCGAAAAACAAAATACAAAAATATAAAACCAACAAAAAGATAATAGAAAAATATAAAACTTTCAAAAACCATAAAAATCAGAAAATTTCAAAAATACCAAAAATATGTTTTTCTCAAGACATGTCTTCTGGTATCGATAACATCTACGGTCTTAGAAATGTCATTCAATAATGGCACGGGACCATAGATGAAGTTCGAGCAGGAGGTGTAAATATTCTTTTTTAAACATGTCTCAAAATATGGCTTACAGTTATTTCAGACTGTAACCCGCGCTTCAAATAATGGCGTGCAGTTACTTCTAACTGTAACCCGTGCTTAAACAATGGCTTGCTATTATTTCAGATAGCAACCCGCTCTTCATAAGAAAGGAAAGTGTTGCGCTAAACCAATTTTCAAACATTTCGTGCACTTATCCTAAAACAATTAGAGGAAAGTATGTCGAAGGACTGCTGTTCCTACACAAATGTTTTTCCGTCTAAAATTCTTCAGAAAAATATTTGTTGTTTTAAAAAATTGGTGGTAAATGAGTTGCTTGAAAAATCAATCAGTATCAGAGTTTTCGTATTAATTTGCAAACTCAATCAATGACTTCTGCGCTTTTAAAATTTAAAAAAAAAATGAGTCATTGATTGAGGGGGAGAATGTTTTCAAATCTATATCATCTAACGAGCTTTCTTAATTTTCCTACGTGCTTAATTAAAAATGATATTTGCCTGTGTCGAAGGACTAGGAATTTAGGATATGATTGTTAGGTTTAGATGATTAGAGTTTGATTAACACATAAACCCCATGCCTTATATGATCTGATTGTTATGTTGAATTGACTTTAATTAGTCGATTGGTGTTTTGGGTGATGTCGACCACCATATATCTGTATGTGTGTTCACTAACGTATGCAGATATCATGGATATAAGAATGTTCCCGATCCGGATCCCACAATTGAAGATGATTGGATGCCGAAAGGAAAGGGTAACTATTTCTTAGGCTGACAAATGAAGAAACGGAGCTTAATTGGACTTCTATGGAGAGTTGGCATAAATGCAACGTAAGAGGTCTCACTGCATCAGCAGATGGTTTTCTTCTAAGTGATTGAAGAAACGGAGCTTAATTTGACCTCAGTTGGCATTCAAAATGCAACGTATGAAGAAGTCTCACTGCATCAGCAGATGGTTTATCTTCAAAACCCTACAGCAACAACAACATAAGCGGCTCAACCACCTAACGAATCTTTGTGCAGGATACCATTTTTAAACAATTTTTGAGTAATTGAATTAAATTGTTTTGAAAATGGAAAAATGTTGTTTTGAAAATAAATTGGACTAAATTTTAAAAATCACCGGTCTTCTTTTTATCAAAACCTTAGTCACTCAATTATTGACTTCTGTCATGGATTGAGGGGGAGAGTGATTTAAAATAAAATATTTTCAAACAATATTTCTTCATAAAAGGTCCGTCTGTACAACAATTAGTGGTGATCTAAAGATTTAATGTTATGTCATGGTATGATTTTCTTTAATACTCAAAGATCTTACAAAATGAAATTTTTTCTGTTCTTGTTTGATTGTGAAATTGTTTTATTTTACTTAAAGGTCTCTTAAAACAAATCATACCCGACACTAACAATCTTTAATGTCTAAATCTGTTCCTATCTGTCATCTTTCAAAATTAAATCTTGCCACGTCTTTCCCCTAAAATTTTCTAAATAATTTAAATCTTTTGGGATTACAAATCTCAAATGGTTTGAAATTTTTGATCGTGGGAGAGTTCGTGATTTAAATCTCAAATCTGTTTTAATGGAATTCGTTTTAGTCCTTCAAAGGCACTCCTGCCTCCATGTGCCAAACGATTTCAATATACATAATGCACATGTTGAGGAGGAGGATTTATCCAAAAACCAGATGAGTATTTAAACAAGGCCACATTTTCTCCCATGTTTTCTAAACCTAATTAAATCACTTGGGATCCAAAATCTCAAAGGGTTTGATATTTTTGATCGGGGGAGAATTTGTGATTTAATAATGAAATTTGATAAAAGGTGATCGTTTTTGATTTAATTGTGCAGGCTGCTCTCTCATATGTGCTAAACGCTTTCGAATCTCGAAGCACATATTGAGGGGGAGCATAACTATCGAGGTACAAAAGCTTTTTTAAAGTTATTTATAAAGTACCTTGATTGAGTTATCAAATGGTTTTCTTAATGGCTTTTGTAATCGTGGATGTGCTTCAAAAGAACTCTTGCCTCTATGTGATAAAATTGATTTTAAATATCCTATGCACATATTGAGGGGGAGAATTTTACCATGAAAATCAAATGGCTTTTTCGTATGAAAATTGTGATCAAAGAAAATATTTCAAAGTCCTCTTGCCTCCTTGTGCTAAACAATTTCTAAATCATATGCACATGTTGAGGGGGAGGTTTTCTAAATGATCAAAACTATTAAGGTACAAAATGCTTTGATCTCGTATCACAAGTACCTTGATTGTTTTTCCAAATGATTTTTCAATTGGTTTCAAAGAAGAATGAACTGTACTAATAGACCGACCATTTTACTTTATGCATGGTGTTATAAGGATGGTTAGGTTAGGTATTTGTTCCTACGATCTGCCAGAACCGGAGGGATCTACCCAGGGACAATCCACTAGATAGTGTAGAGTCCTTAGGTATATTGAAAAAAAAAAGGGAGAAAAATGAGAATATGGGAAGAGTGCGGATTAAGACAGAGCTAGTACTGAAATAAACCCAACAAGGTTCTAGTAATGAAGTCTCGGTAAGCACTGAAGGGGTTGAAGAATGAAAAAGAAATGAATGATAAATGGTGACAAGAAATAGCCCTCCATCAATTCAACCTTAGGGCAGAAATCGGGTTCAATTCATATGCTACTGGTGGTTACTAAGGTAACACTGGTATTGAAGACAAGACATCATGGACCCAGTGATGCACTGCACTAAACTTCCCAAACCACTCAAGTTCCTCTTTAAAGGGCTTGTTTCATTCTCACGGGGAACCTACATAATCTATCGACTTTCTCTTAGAGATTATTGATATTGAAGAAGGAGACCCTCTCCCTAGTCTCCGGCAAAGGAACCAAAAATGCACTATTGAGTCTAGAGCCAAGAGATCATCCACAATATCTCGTTAGGACACTAAATTCTTGAAGACTTGCTTTTTCACACAATGTGGAAAGTAAGTCTATATTGAGAGTCCTACGCATTATCCTTGTGGTTTTGCCAGAACATCTGAGTGGTATGTAAAAGTATTCACGATGAAGATGGAAATCCTTCTAGAGCCAACATCAAACAAGCTCTTGGTGGGTGACATGTGAGATCTTTTCAAAAGATTAAACTTGTGACAACTGGATAGAAACGATGGGGAGATTCAATCTTGAATCAACCTTGGTCCAGGAAATGAATTGACGAATACTTTTGGAAAAACCGTTCGATGTGCAAACCTTCTTTTCTCTAGCACGTCGAATGTGTATTCATTTCAAATTCAAAAAGTATCTCTGATTGAAAAATACTTTTAGAAAAACCGTTCGATGTGCGAATCTCTTCTTTTCGCTAGCACGTCGATTGTGTACTATTTTCAAATACAAAAAGTGTTTTGATTGAAAATTGATCTTTCTCATAAAACCTTCGTCGTATTGCAAAACTCTTTATTCTAAGCAATACGCGATTGTTTTTCAAATCATTTTTCATCAATCAGTGAATCTCAATTCGCTGGTTCACTCACTCCGTGTTGTCTTCTTTGAGACGTTCCGGTTTGAGAACAGCTAAAACAGCTGCGAAACCCTGTCAAGGAGATTCTTAGGAATCCTACCTGATCACAGGCAGTACTTGTATTGATCAACGGGGAACCGTGGGCCGTGTACCTCAATTCAACGAAAGTGATCAAAGACACTTTCGTGCGCTTTATTGCTAACTGTCATATGCAGGTACACCCCGACGATTGCAGCTGATCAGAATTGAGGAGTCAATCCAAAGCCGCATGTTCACAGCAACCACACTTAATTGAAGAAATCATGACTGGTGCATATCTACATAACCTAGTTATGATATTTTTATACTATGCTTCTGCTACGCTGCTGCAAATATCTTGAACCAGTAAGGCTTCCGCTACTCTGATGGAAAGATGTCATGATTCAAAAGTGTGAGCATGTCGGTCCAAAAGTCACAACTTCACATGATGGCAACACAATAAAGGGTAATCTAGAGATTTACTGTGGCTGATGATCTCAATGAAAGCTCGAAGATCATCAAAGATGTGGATCAGTTCAAAGGCCTCCACTTAAAGTACTAATCTATGCGGACTTGGAAGAATCACTGCTTAAGCACAAAGATTGCTGAATTGAAGAATTGAAGTCTACGAGCTCAAGAACGAAGTCAAAGATAGAATGCTAGGAAGCAAAATGTATTTCATGGGGTGACCTCCCTTAGGGGGAGATTGTTAGGAATTAGAAAATTCCATGTTAAAGTGTCGGTCACCCCAATTATGATCTAGCATAAGTTAGCTCGTAGACGTGTCATTATTTTCGTTGTTTAGTAGTTTATTAGTTATTTAGTTGCGTAGTTTAGTGTAGTGTAACACCGTGGAGGAAGGACGGGTCTTTACCCACTGTATCCCTGATCCACAGGCCGATAGGAGGTCGTTGAGTCTGTAAGTATAAATACCCCTTCCATCCATGGAAGGGGCGGTGCTTCTCATTCAATCTAATATTCCATACTTTGAGTAAACCTCTAGCAAGAACACCCTCTCTCTCTACTAACTCTCTAACTATGGCAAACATGTATTTTGATCATCCAAGACCACCCGAATCATCAACACAATAATATAATGATCCTACATAGAATCAACTGTTCCTTTGGTGAAATTGTTTTGGATAAGGAAAGAGGAAAGTTCGTCATACCACGCTCTCGGAGCTTGTTTTAAACCATAGATTGCCTTTTTGAGTTTGTAGACGTAGTCTGGATGTTCCATGTCTACGAAGCCTTCTGGCTGACTCACGTACACTTCTTCTTTCAGAGTTCCATTCAAGAACGCGGTCTTAATGTCCATCTGATAAACCGTGATGTTTTTGTGAGCTGCATAGGCTAAGAATATCCTGACTGCTTCAAGTCTAGCTACCGGCGTGAATGACTCTTCAAAGTCTATCCCTTCCTCTTGTCTGTATCCTTTGGCCACAATACGAGCTTTGTTGCGAATTACAATCATCTCTTCATCCCTTTTGTTTTTCCATAACCATTTGAGATCAATGACGCGAATGTCAATTGGTCTTGGAACCATTTCCCAAGAGTCATGAAGACGGTATTGGAGAAGTTCCTCCTGCATCGCTTCTATCCATGCGGGTTCTGCCATTGCCTCGCGAATATTTTTTGGCTCTATATTGCTAATTGAGCAAAGGTAAATGCACAAGTCGCAATCGGTGGCAAGTTGACGTCTCATCTGAATTCGCCTTGAAGGTTCACCAATAACTTGTTCAATTGGGTGGTCTTTTGTCCACTTCAGAGTAGAAGGATATCGTTGGTTAAACGTATGCGAGTTAGATGGTTCTCGTAAGCTTGAGGATGATTCAGCTGATTCCGTGGCAAACGAGTTTTCAAATAAGTCTTCATCTAACGTTGCATCGTTCTGGTGTTGGTTTTGCTCATCAACTGCTGGTAGAACGGGTGCAAGAACTGGAGTAGATGTAGATGATGTTGATGGAGTTGGTGCATTGGTTTCGACCGTTGTAGATGCATCTTCTGTTGGTGGTGGAGGATGATTTTGAGCTGGTGCAGCGGAATGATGGTTTGATGCATTTGTCGAAGTTCCACCATAGTATTCATCGAACATTAACTCGAAGAAATTCTCCCATTATTGTTCTTTAGGATTGTCAAACGAAGTTGATTGAGCTCTTTGAGGTATGAGTCCTGAACTGATGTGTCCAGAAGTCTGCTGGTTTAGTGCGGGTTCTAGAGCGAGTCTCTCAGAAGCCATTTGTGAAATTTCATCAAAGTTCACGTTCATCGTCTCCATGATCCTCCTAGTTATCCTGTTATACACCCTGAATGCCCTCGACCTATCTGAATATCCAATGAAGATTCCAATATCACCTTTAGCTTTCAGTTTCCCTAGATCTTCTCTGTCGTTTGTCAGATAGCACAAAGCGCCAAACACGTGAAAATAAGAGATATCAGGTTTTCTGTTGTTCACTATTTCATATGGGGTTTTATTGAATCTTGGATGGATTAGGGATCGGTTCTGAGTGAAACAAGCAGTGGCAAAAGCATCAGCCCATAGCAATAACGGTAAACTGGAATAAATTAGCATTGTGCGAGCAGCTTCCACAAGAGTACGATTTCTTCTTTCAACTACCCCATTCTGCTGTGGAGTTCTAACAACTGATGTCTGATGAGTTATTCCAACATCTTCAAAATAAGCTCTTAACTCCTGATTTGTGAATTCTGTGCCGTTGTCTGTTCTTACAACTCTTATAGGAGCTTGAAGAAGTACTTGAATACGTTTCAGGAAGGTGATGATAATGCCTGGTGCTTCGTCTTTTGATCTCAGGAACCTAACCCATGTATATCTTGAATAATCATAGACGATAACAAGAATATACTTTTTCCCGTTAATGCTTTCAACTCTTATTGGGCCACATAAGTCCATGTGCAACATATGCAACCTTGCTTCCGAACTAGGTACGGATTTGGGTTTATATGATGCTCTTTTGCTTTTTCCTTATTCGCATGATGGACATAAGTGATCCTTGGTGTATTTGAACTTTGGAAGTCCATTGACGATGTTGTCTTTGGCCAGTTTGTTGATGGTGTCGAAATTGAGATGGGATAACCGTCTGTGCCACAGCCAGGACTTTGTTCTAGATGCTCGTGTCATAAGACATATTGGTGATGAAGAGGTCATTTGGTTAATGTCGATAGCATACAAGTTTGTATCACGATTCCCAGTTAAGAGATCAGTGCCATCCAAGTTTCTAACGAAGCAAGCATTTCTCCTAAAAGCAACCTCTAAATCTGCATCACAGAATTGCCCGACTGAGAACAAATTGTGTCCCAACCCTTGGACATAGTAAACCCGAGTGATTAAATAATTTCCGAAAGGTATATCTCCATAACCCATGATAGCTGCTACATGATCATTTCCGAAACGTACGGTTCCCATGAATTGCCAAACGAAATTGATCAGCAGCTTCAGATTCCCGGTCATGTGCTTGGAGCAACCCGAGTTGACGATCCAAATACATATTTCGATAACCTGCCAATAACAGAATAAGAAGATTTTGGAAACCGTTTTTGATTTTGGTTCCTTTGGGTTAGAGGTAAAATCCTGATCACACTCATAGAAGTTGTCTATTGGAAAGACAGGTTTATCACTCATTCTACCATTCTGGAGTGTGAAAGTTCTACCCGTGGGTTTCCAAATGTCATCCCTAAAGTAAACATTATGCTCCCTATCAGTAGTGTAAAGCCTAAGTCTCGCAACTAGTCTTCCTATTCTTTTAGCATAAGTTCTTTTGGGAACATTCTTCTTAACAGGCTTAACAATCTCATTCTTAGAAACACAATCATCATGAACATTAGTTAAAGATTTCTTGCAAGTTAAACAAACAGATTCAATACATTCATTAGACTTAGCAAGTTTCATAGGTTCATTACATTCAGATGAAATGTCTTTCTTATTACAAAGCGGTAAATTCCTAGGGTGTTCTTCTACTTTCTTCTCTTTATTCAAGCGACTACTCTTAGAGGCAAGCGAGACTCTATTGTTCCTTGTATTGCTCTTAGGCTTTAGTCTGCTGCTCCTAGAGGTGCTTCCTAGTCCTGTAGAAGGTAAGGCACACTCATTAGGATTCACAATTTTATCTAGAGAAGTGGTTTCGGCTTTCCTAGTCTCTTTAGAGTGCTTTTCTAAACTTATGTCGTTTGTTCCATATGTTTTAGATGTGGAGGCAGACGCATTAGTGGTACTCATCTTAAGAAGGCCAGGAGCTAAAACTTTTGGTTTCTCTATAACCGCTTTTCCTTTGTGAACATATTGTTTAGGCAAGACAGGTGGAATGACTTGTTTTGATGAGACATTTTTCTCATTGACTTTTGGAGGAGGCATAGAAACAAACATTTTTGGTTTGGAAACCGGTTTGGGATCATTTGCTTTCTCCTCAGTCAATGGTTTTGTAATCACAGTTTCCACTACCTTTCCTTTTTGACTTTCCAGCTGAGCCCTCAAAAGATCATTTTTCGCTTTCATGTCATTGTAGGCACGCTCATACGACAATTTGTCATATTTGCATTCCTCAGTTTTTCGATCAAGTTGTTTAAAATATGACACGTTTTCTTTTTCAAGTTTCTCAAGTGCTTTTTCATATTTTGAAACAATTTCGGAGGTCTCAGACTGGAGTCTTTCATGATCTTCAACAGAATATGTTTGCAAAATAATGGACATAATATCAGTAGTCAGAACATCTTCGAAGAGAGAGTCATTTAAATTTTCCAAAACTTTGATTTGTTCAACACAGTCATTAGCTTGCTTTACCAGGGATTTATGGTCCTTGACAAAGTCAACTGTTTCTTTCAAGAACGCGTGTTCAAAATGAATTACCCTTGCACTGATAGCATTCAGCTGAGGGGCAATTTGAGTTTCAAAGTACTTTTTATTTTCATTATCAAAACTATTAAACCAGATGTTTGTTGTAATAATTGTTTTAGTTTTAACAGTGTTTTGAAGATCCACAATTCTAGTTTTCACATTTTCTAAAATACTTCTCGCATCACTTGTGTTAAAAGGATTGTTTGAAGACATTTGTTCAATGTTCGAAAGAGAATTTGAGACAACAACTGGTTTTGAAACAGATTTTGAAACAGGTGTTGACTCTTTGTTTGAAACACTTGGTGTGATGGAAAACTTTGACTTTTCTTTTTGATTAACAAAAGTAATTCCGTTAATTTTGTTCCATTTGTTATAATCAATTGGTTTGATTTCCGAATTCTTTTGTTTCATTTTTGATCTACTCTCCTCAGATAGTTCTAACGTTTCAAGAGAATCACGAACAATAATGGGTTCATGTAAAGCTTTTCCATTGTTTAACACATTCTGAGGTTTCTGAGCTTTCTTGAGGAATGAAGAAGGGTCGTTACCAAGTGCCATTCTATTATTAGTATGAAAACGCGGATTTACTTGATTAGAAAGCATCTTGATTGTTTGAGCAGAATGACCCGTTTTAAGAAGCAAATTTTCCAAAGTTTGGATTTTTTCATTTTATCCAGAATTTCATCAAGAAGAGAATCTTCTCGTTTTGAAAAATTAGTTATCAACTTTTTCTTCTCTTTTTCAAGATCAGAATACGTTGCTTTTTGTTTAGAAAGTTGGTCATTTAAATCAGAAATTTCCTTGTTTAAAGATTTGATTTTCAAGTTCAAATTCACATCGAGTGTGTTGTACTTGATTTGCAATAGTTTTTCTTTAGAGACCAAATTTCGATAACCAATTTCTAATTCTGATTCTTTGTTTTTATGAAATTCAAAGGCTTTTGCGTTGTCCTTGTAACTCTCAAGCTCAGCGGTCAATTTGGCATTCGCGACCTTAACTTCGCGATTGACCGTTCTAACTTTCTCGATTTCAATGCCACAGTTATTGATTAATGATTCAAAATAAGCATGTGTTTCCTGATCAGTCTCAGTATTTTGTGCCACACAGTCTCCACTAGGATCCACATCTGGAGTTTCAGAGTTAGTATTGCTACAACTCGGATTGTCCAGGTATGTATCATAAGTAGGTGCTGATGTCACAGAATGCTGTTCGTCATGAGTAAACACATCAAATATGACATTGTTATAGCATGGATCAGTGATTGGTACCTCAGATACTGCGTTGGCGTCATAGACAGGAGGTGCGTCAGAGTCAGTGTCGTACTTAGTCTCCTGAAGATTTGCCGTGAAGATGCAGTTTGCATTGAGTTCCTCGAGGTCTTCCAAATCATCCATAATAGCCATGAAGTCATGTTCCTCAGCACTCAATTGAAGTCCAGATTGTTCCTTTTGTACCAACATGATAGCTTTCTGAAGATACGCAAGATCCTTCTTTTTCGGCTTAGTTGGACAATTCCTTGCCATGTGACCCAATCCTTGACAGTTATAACACTTAAATTGATTACCCTGATTCACATTTCCATAATTCCCAATGACTGGAGCTGCAACATTCCCATTCTGATTACCAACTGCTCTATTCCCAACATTCTGACCCAACTGATTACCCTGATTCGGAACCGCCTGATTACCCATGCGAAATCCAGTAGCATATCCCTGCTGATTCCCATTAACTCCAACCATTTGTCCTTGATGACCCATATTCACACCCGGCTGTGCAATTTGCCTGTTGCGAGTGTTTGATGAAATCCTTTGGTTGTTGTTAGTTGGTGTGGAATAGCGACCTCTGAATGCTTTACCCAAGAATACAAATGCTTGTGACAAAGCTTCTTCTTGTTCCATTTCAAGATCAGTGATTCCTTGTTCCTGGTAATGTTGTTGTTCTGGTGGATAGGTTTGTTGTTGCTGCAAGTTGTTGTTAGTGGAAGATGATGAAGCTTGTTGTTGTGTGTTCACTGGAGTTTGAGTCTTTGCAATGAGTGCCAATGGATCATGATTCTTTGCTAATCTTTCTTGCCTGACTTCATTCACTTCATTTTGGTTTTGTTTCAGAAAATCGTTGAGTTGATCAAAGTTCACTTGATGTAAGTCTTTTGTTTGGTTGACAATAGTGACATATCGTCCCCATTCTTCTGGTAGATTGTTCAAGAACTTGACGTTGCTCACGATAGTTCTGGGTGTCAACTTGTTTCTGATCAGCTCATTCATTAAAGTGCAGAACCTTCCATAGTAGGATTCAATGGATTCTCCTGGAGTGGATGTAAACTTCTCCCAAGCAGTTAGCAGCTTGTTCTCCGTATCTTGTTGACCAATTTCAGTTCCATGACAAAGCCGTCTAACACGTTCCCACATATCGAAAGCAGTTTCACAACTGTCTACAGCAGCAAAGATGTCTCTTGGTAAACCTAGTTGGACAATATGAATTGCCATGTCATCTGCTTCGATTTGTTTTTGATCCTCTTCAGAGTATTCCGATTCTTTTTGAAGACGAAAAAATGGTGGGACGGGAGGTGTTGCATCAGCATTTCCAGGGTCTTGGACATGTCGAGGTATGAAGGATCCATCCTGAATGGATTTGATCATCAATTTTCCATTAGGTTTTGTCTTGATGTAACGAAGCATTCTACTTGTCCATTGAAGATAACCACCTTTTTCCAACATAGGAGGACGGTTTTCGGCACCGGCTGCATGAATGTCTTTTTGAGTTGCCATTGATGAAGGTATGATATGATAAAGTTGATGTAGGATCGATTCAACGATAAAGGAGTTGTGATTGATGAAGATTAAGCTCGGTTGTTGTAGTGAAAATTTGCTCTAAAAACTTAAAAACCTCAATAACTTCTTTTCGGAGCGTTTTTAGGACTTGAAGGTTGACCCAAATATTCGGCGGTCTATTCTCCTCGTTCTCACGGTCGTTTTGATGGGTAGATCGCTGAAAACGGAATTACGGTTCAAAAGTTATAGCCGTTTGAAGTTTTGCTCAAAATCTTACTCGTAAACCAGTTCTTATGCGTAGAAATGAATGCTTATGCGTAGGAGTCCTTATGCATAAAGAGCTTAGGCGTAGGATTCTTATGCGTAAACCTAAGGTTAAACGTTAGTCTTATGCGTAAACTTTAAGCGTAGAAGTAAAGTACCTTACGCGTAAGAGTTAACTTATGCGTAGAGTGCTTACTCGTAAGCTTTCTGCTTATGCGTAAGAGTTGGTTTAAAACCAAAAATCCTTTACACTGTCACAGCGTAAAAGATATCCGAAAGTCAAAGTGTTCCACACACTTATCCAAGTGAGAGAAGCACTGAGTCACCGTTTTTGCACGAAGATTCTTCACCAAAAAGTTATGATTAGAAACTTATGCGTAGAAAAAGGGTTTTGACTTTCTTACGCGTAAAACTAGGGTTTTGACTTACGCGTAAAAAATTTCCAATGATTCAACCAATTTCTGATGCACAAACAACCTTAGAAACAAGATTGTTTTGACCAAAAACACCCAAAATGCTTTTTGTGCTTACGCGTAGAAATGAACAACGAACCAAAAACTAGTTTAAAAACAGTGTAAAACACATAAAGCTTCGAACTTTTTTCCAAAACTAGAATCTTTAACACTATATAAACCTTAGACCATAAGAATCTTGAAGATTTAAGTGCAAAAATTAAAGTTTTATGCGTGAATCTTTGAGAACGAACACTACGTGTAGACTACGAAAAAAAACTTCAACCAAAACACTCCTAAACTATTGTTAGGCGATTGATACCAATTTTAGGACCTTACTTTTATCAACCTTATCACAAACCCAACAGGTTACCACTATACGCGTAGAAATACGTTAACCACAAACACAAACGAAGCGTAGAAATGAAGATGAGAAAGATGGTGACTTAAGATATGAAACCGTGTATGTGAGAAGATTAAGATGAAAACAATAAGTTGTATATTCCAAAGAAAACACACACACACACACACTCAAGCACACCCCTTGATTCGCTCCCAGACGGTCAAGTTTTATCACGCAAGCTGACCACTTGTGAATGGTCAACCGTAACAAACTTCAAACAGTCTGGAACCAAATGCAATTAAGATATAGAGGAGTATAGTGTTTCCCCAGGTCGTTATGTCCCAACGAGCTGTGCGATGAATAATCAAACGAATAGTGATCGGGAGAATTTGAACGGAAAAGAGTTGTGATTATGAACAATTATACCTAAAGGAAAAGTTTATAAATTACAGGGGCTTAAATGCAAATTAAAGAAAATTAAAAAGATAAAATATATTAAATAAACGCTATCACTATTTGCAAAATGATGTTTTTCTTGATTTATAAAACAAAATAACTTAAATAAACTATTTTAATTAAAACGTAAACCTAAATTACCTAAAAACGTGACCTAAAATGAAAACGCACGTTATATGTAAAAATTACGCGAGTGTGCAAGTAAAAACGTAAAATTTGTGAAATAAAAGTCCTACGAGTGTAAAAACAATTTTCCTACATTCTAATTGACTAAAAATAATTTTAGGAAAAAGCCGGGTATTTTTTTGAGTTTTTATTTATTTATTATGAATTAAAAACTAGATTTAACTAATTAATTAATTAAAAATACTAAATGATTTTGGAAAAATCTGAAAATTTCACAAAAACTACTATGTTGTATACTAAGCCTAAGAAAAATAAGAAAACATGTGCTTGTTTTGGAAATAAGCCACGAAATAAGCTAGAAATAAGCTTTAAAGGCATATTAATGCAAACTGACCAAGTGCCTTTATATATTAAATCTTGCAAATTAAAACATGAGAAAGACCCAAGGGCAGTTGGTTGGGGGGAGTCTGCTGTGTGCGTGCTTGGGGAACCAGGAGGTCACAGGTTCAATTCCCACTACGTCCATTTTTCACTTATTATTACTCTTTTGATTTTTCTTTTACCAAACTAACTCAGGACCAAACATACGTAATGCACAAAAACTTACTTCGTGAAAAGCTACAATAAGCTGGAAAAGAAATTAAAAAAAGAGCAGCAGAAGCTAGGACAAGAGCTAAGGGGCTGTTTGGTTAAAGGTTACTAAGGGGGCTGTTTGGTTATAGGCTCCTAAGGGACTGTTTGGACAGTTTGGATCTAGTGACAATCAAGGGGCAAACAATGCTACAAGTCTACAACAACCCGTCAAAGCTACAAACAAGCTAAGAAACTAAGTACCTGCCATCCTAAAACATCAACTAAGAAATATGGTACTTCTAATATGCTATAGCTAACGACCTAAAAGCTAAAAAAAAAAAAAAAGGAAACATGCTGCTGTTTGTTGTTGGACTGCACAGTCCCAAACACACCTTATAGACACTAATAAGCAGATAAGCAGAAGGTTAACCAAAATTGATTCACAAAAAAAAAAAAAAAAAAAACTATAACAGACTAATTTAAATTACTTTAAACTACAGAAAGGAAGTTTAAGGGAAAAAGCAGTGGGTATAAGAAAACTAACTAGGGAAGTCCTAAACTAGCAATTGGACCAATAAGCATAAAAATGTCCTAATAAGCATAAATGAGTAAACCTAAACTAATCATACTAAGAGGAACCTAATTTACCTAAATAAGCTGATGCTAAATCTAATAAGCACAAGAAAAAGAAAAAGAGAAGGCACCTGCTGTTGTTCTTCAGGCCAAACAACCCACGGTGGCTTCTTTGAAGCAAATTATAAATAAGCTACAGTTGGAATAAGCTTTTGAGCTTGTAGATTCTTGAAGTTCACCCAGTTGACACGCTTTTGCCCCTACATCTAGCTTATGAGGGGCTTTTACCAGCTTGCTATGATGCTTATAAAAGGCTTGTTGGGGCTGCTGTTGATATGTTGTTCAAAACAGTTAACAAGGCCAAATTGAGCTTAAAAATAAGCTCTCAAATGAGCTCCAAAATCTGTTGTAGCCTAAAACATGTAAAATAAGCACTACCAAGTTCCAAATAAAACTAAATGGGGAGCTAAACTAGCCTTGAACAGCTTATGAATAAGCTGTTAAAAGATGGACTAGTGGATCTTGTGTTTTGTGACAGAAACCAAAAAGGTGCAAATGGCAGTTTCAAAAGCAAATTTTTTACCAACTATAAAACTAATAGCAACTTCAAACTCATTTAATTGACACTAGAATAATACTGATTGAACTCTAAAAATGGGTCAAAACCTGTGTTTGACCCATGAACTACACTAATCCAAATACTGACTTTAGCAGAAACACATGAAACAGGTTTAAAAAAAAAACATTTGAGATTCAAGTAAACTAACTTTTGCAGCTGTAAACTAGCATTAAACTGAATTAAAAACACTTGGAACACACTCTAAATTGGAATGGTATAACAATGACATGAACCAAAATAAATTAGCATAAAGACATGAAACTAAAAATCTGAAACTTGCGTTCACCAGAAATTAAATTAAAAAGAGTACAAATTAAAAATGACATACGAATTTTTAAGTGGGACTAGAACAGAATTTCAAGACTAAAACTAAAAACTAAATTAAAACTAAAAAAAACTAAAAACTAACTAAAAAACTAACTCCTTTCATACAATGGCTACAAACTATTTATACTCCGGGTCTTCAATCTCTTCTTTGGATGCGTTTTCTGTGAGATTAAACAAAACCCAACTTGTGCTTTCTTCTTCTAATCCAAGCCGTCCAATAAGTAGGTGCCATTTTGGAGACAATCTAAGCCATCCATATTTGATATCAAATGAGACCCATGTGGGTGTGGGAATCAGTGGGTGAGGGTGACAGTAGGAAAAGTGAGGGATGTCTGGGAGAGTTGCAGAGAGTGGGTGGGGAAGACAGGGGTGGTTTTGGAGGGAAAAAGGGGGCGGTTTTGGTTTATCTGGTTGACCGGGTTGAGAGTTTGACCGGGTATTAGGGGTAAACGGGTTGGACTGGGTTTGGATTGGTATTGGATTTAGGATTTAAAAATGGACCCAAGGTGTAGTTAAAGGACCAAACGTGTACAATTCATTAATCCAGGGACCAAAACTGTAATTTCTAAAAAATTATCCAAGGGCTATTATTGACACAAAAATCCAAGGGCCATACTTGTAAAACTTAATTTTCCCAAGGACTGAATTTGCCAAGTTTGAAACTCAAAGGACTAAACTTGTAATTTTCCAAAATTTATCAAAAGGACCAAATTTGACAAGTTAGAATTACCAAAGGACTAAAAATGTTAATTTTCCAATTTAAAATGTCCAAGGGTAAATTCTGTCAATCTTTGAAATTTCAGGGACTAAAGTTGCCATTTTTGAAAGTTGGGGGGACTGAAACTGCCAATTATGCAAACTTTGTTTGTTTTTCATTTGTTTTCAATAATTTTGCATCTGAAACATATAAAATGCAATTTTGAGATATTTTCAGTATTTTGATGCATTTATGAGCGTTTTTAAGTGTTTTGCAGTTCAGATTTGACCAAAAATGATGAGTATTTACACACTCATCAATCCCCCACACTAAACTATTGCTAGTCCCTAGCAATCTTTTGAGAAAAACTTAATGGATTTGAATCTCTTTACCAAAAGCCATTACTTCTGGAGTAGCCAAATGTTTCAGTTCAAGTAAGAACTATGGTACACTGATAACCAAATGATTATGAGCAAATCATCAGCTTTCAACGGATTTGATTTGTCTTTACCAGAAGCCGTTTGCTTCTGGACTAGCCAACTCTTAGATAAATTATCAATATTATCTTTGGTGAGTCGATTACCAATTATGGATTTCCAACTCTTCACTAATTAAAGATATGGTGAGCTGAACACCATACAATTTTGGGCAAATTGCAAGCCGTCAACGGATTTGATATATCTTTACCAAGAGCCGTTTGCTCCTGGATTAGCCAATCCTTTTGTTTATTAGACATGGCGGACTGATAACCATAAGCTGAGTAAGTGCAAAACACTTACTCAAAAAAAAAAAGTTTTGGCCAAAAACGGGGGAATTGGGTGCTATAATTACATGATAAAATTTGTGAGAATTCCCCCCCACACTAGAAATGAATATTGCCCTTAATATTCAAAGTACCGGCGGTTATGCCGAAACATAGAACGTAAAAGGGAAATACTACGGCCATTATTTTGAAAGTTTTTTTTTTTTTTTTTTTTTTTTTTTTTTTTTTTTTTTTTTAGAAAACTTATATACAACAGCAGGGGGCAACTCCCCCACACTAGGGTGGTACACACGGGTGAAAACCCATGTTTAACTACTGTTTTTGATTACCGAGTCGCTAGCTTGACTCGACCCCGAATTCATTGGTTCATGGGGAAGCAAAGTGGAAGAAACAATCTCCATCGGACTTTCATTCAAGATGTTTGGACAAACATTTGAAGCGCGTGAAAGTTCCACACCGATGAGATATATTCCCGCCTCAAGATAATGGTACATGGAAATGCCGGGATCAAAGATAATGTCTTCATTCCCGAAGGAGTGAAGAACAGGAGAAGTGACAGAATATATGAAGAAAAGAAAGAAAATCATGATAGAAATCATGACTAACTCTTCATCCTCAATAGGAGAATTCATAGTTTCATGAATCTCATCAGTTAAGCTTGCCTGATCAAGACATATTATGGGTGTGTCTAGATCAAAGTAGAAATTATCATACTCCGGCGGAGATATGATATGAGTGAGTTCATCTGAGAACTCCTTGAAGGCGAATGAATCATATTCAGAATTGATATGAGTGAGTTCACTGGTGAACTCCTCCAATGTAAATGATTCATAATTGGGGAGAGAATTATGAGAATGAAAAGTGGTACTGCCACTAATCTTCTCTCCCATATTATCAAAACAGAAGGCTTTCATTTCCGGAATAGAATCATAGGAAAGAATGTCACTATCCTTAATGGGGATAGGAGATGAAATAGGCTTCTCTTTGAAAGCCTCGATTTTAGAAATGAGAAGACTGACATTCAATAATGTTGCACGAAGTGCTTCATCTTTGATTTCAGTGTCAGTAACTTCATCATTCTCTTCTTCTAAGCTATCAAGCTCAGAAGGTAAATCTTCCACATAAACGATGTCTCCACAAGACAACGAATCATCATCATCAGAATCGGAGAACATCTCAACATGATCTTTTGGGAAGACAAGAGGGGTAGGGATATCACACAAATGCTCGAGAATTCCCTGTGACTCTCTTGGGATTGGGACAAGGTTCTCAACACTAGACTTTATGAATTCGTCCGATTCCTTTTCAGGAACAGTGTCAAGATGCTCGTCCCCCATGCTCAGAGAGTGAGTGTGAACCTCGGGTGTGATAGCAGTTATTTGAGAATGAATCTCAACTGCTGGGATATCATCTGATGAACTTGATGAATCTTTATAGAATTGAAGGATATCAAGTGTATCCTCATCATCACTGTCATCAGGAATAAAACGAAATTGAGAGCTAGATATGGCTGCTTTTTCTTTTGCAATTGATTCCCTAATAGATTTTTCAAACGCAATTTGGGAATTTATTTTAGCAGCCTGCTCTTCAGCTAACAATTGTTCCATGGATTTTTGATTTGGATTATCTTGGGATTGTTTACATTCCTTCAAATCTTTCACTAAATCCAAAAGATCAAGGAGAAGATTTTGAGGAAGTGGCTCAGGCTGAGGTGGTGCCTGATTCATTTGGTACTGTAGAGGTTGGTTATGATACGAAGAGTCGTAATTGTTACAAGGAAATGGATTCCTCGTTTGACAATCAGAGCTAAAGTGAGGACCTCCACAATACTCACAACAGTAAAACTGATGTGGCTGTGAGTCATATGTGTTGTAGTCATAATTGTTATCAGGAACCTGCTCATAGACAAGCGTGTTTCCCGATTGACAATCAGAACTGGAGTGTGAACCACCACAGTACTCACAACAGTAAAACTCCTGAGTCTCACAGTGTGGTAGCTGATGGAATAAATCAGTTGTGTTATGGTAAGAATAGGGATCTTAGTTATAGACAGACCCGTTTCCTGACTCCACCATGCTACAACTGGGGCAATTGCCACCATTATAAGGACCACCACACCATTGACAACTAAGAGGGTGAGGATAAGACATAGAAAGAATCAAATGTTTTCAGAGGGGTAGGGATGAAGAATCAAATATGTGAGAGGGTAAAGATGGATATTTTTGGATTTTTGGATAAACATTTTGTAAAAATAAGAAAGAAAATCTTTTTGGGTTTTTGATTTATATATATGTAGAAACAAAAGAAAAATATTTTTGTGTTTTATATGTTTTAAGATTTTTTTGGATTTTTGGATTTTTATAAGAAAATATAAATATATATAGATGGTATGAACAAGGAGTGAATATTCAGATCACTAATCTGCTAAACGTAAGATAATTAGCACAGCTCCCCGGCAGCGGCGCCAAAAATTTGATTCGCTCCCAGACGGTCAAGTTTTATCACGCAAGCTGACCACTTGTGAATGGTCAACCGTAACAAACTTCAAACAGTCTGGAACCAAATGCAATTAAGATCTAGAGGAGTATAGTGTTTCCCCAGGTCGTTATGTCCCAACGAGCTGTGCGATGAATAATCAAACGAATAGTGATCGGGAGAATTTGAACGGAAAAGAGTTGTGATTATGAACAATTATACCTAAAGGAAAAGTTTATAAATTACAGGGGCTTAAATGCAAATTAAAGAAAATTAAAAAGATAAAATATATTAAATAAACGCTATCACTATTTGCAAAATGATGTTTTTCTTGATTTATAAAACAAAACAACTTAAATAAACTATTTTAATTAAAACGTAAACCTAAATTACCTAAAAACGTGACCTAAAATGAAAACGCACGTTATATGTAAAAATTACGCGAGTGCGCAAGTAAAAACGTAAAATTTGTGAAATAAAAGTCCTACGAGTGTAAAAACAATTTTCCTACATTCTAATTGACTAAAAATAATTTTAGGAAAAAGCCGGGTATTTTTTTGAGTTTTTATTTATTTATTATGAATTAAAAACTAGATTTAACTAATTAATTAATTAAAAATACTAAATGATTTTGGAAAAATCTGAAAATTTCACAAAAACTACTATGTTGTATACTAAGCCTAAGAAAAATAAGAAAACATGTGCTTGTTTTGGAAATAAGCCACGAAATAAGCTAGAAATAAGCTTTAAAGGCATATTAATGCAAACTGACCAAGTGCCTTTATATATTAAATCTTGCAAATTAAAACATGAGAAAGACCCAAGGGCAGTTGGTTGGGGGGAGTCTGCTGTGTGCGTGCTTGGGGAACCAGGAGGTCACAGGTTCAATTCCCACTACGTCCCTTTTTCACTTATTATTACTCTTTTTGATTTTTCTTTTACCAAACTAACTCAGGACCAAACATACGTAATGCACAAAAACTTACTTCGTGAAAAGCTACAATAAGCTGGAAAAGAAATTAAAAAAAGAGCAGCAGAAGCTAGGACAAGAGCTAAGGGGATGTTTGGTTAAAGGTTACTAAGGGGGCTGTTTGGTTATAGGCTCCTAAGGGACTGTTTGGACAGTTTGGATCTAGTGACAATCAAGGGGCAAACAATGCTACAAGTCTACAACAACCCGTCAAAGCTACAAACAAGCTAAGAAACTAAGTACCTGCCATCCTAAAACATCAACTAAGAAATATGGTACTTCTAATATGCTATAGCTAACGACCTAAAAGCTAAAAAAAAAAGGAAACATGCTGCTGTTTGTTGTTGGACTGCACAGTCCCAAACACACCTTATAGACACTAATAAGCAGATAAGCAGAAGGTTAACCAAAATTGATTCACAAAAAAAAAGAAAAAAGCTATAACAGACTAATTTAAATTACTTTAAACTACAGAAAGGAAGTTTAAGGGAAAAAGCAGTGGGTATAAGAAAACTAACTAGGGAAGTCCTAAACTAGCAATTGGACCAATAAGCATAAAAATGTCCTAATAAGCATAAATGAGTAAACCTAAACTAATCATACTAAGAGGAACCTAATTTACCTAAATAAGCTGATGCTAAATCTAATAAGCACAAGAAAAAGAAAAAGAGAAGGCACCTGCTGTTGTTCTTCAGGCCAAACAGCCCACGGTGGCTTCTTTGAAGCAAATTATAAATAAGCTACAGTTGGAATAAGCTTTTGAGCTTGTAGATTCTTGAAGTTCACCCAGTTGACACGCTTTTGCCCCTACATCTAGCTTATGAGGGGCTTTTACCAGCTTGCTATGATGCTTATAAAAGGCTTGTTGGGGCTGCTGTTGATATGTTGTTCAAAACAGTTAACAAGGCCAAATTGAGCTTAAAAATAAGCTCTCAAATGAGCTCCAAAATCTGTTGTAGCCTAAAACATGTAAAATAAGCACTACCAAGTTCCAAATAAAACTAAATGGGGAGCTAAACTAGCCTTGAACAGCTTATGAATAAGCTGTTAAAAGATGGACTAGTGGATCTTGTGTTCTGTGACAGAAACCAAAAAGGTGCAAATGGCAGTTTCAAAAGCAAATTTTTTACCAACTATAAAACTAATAGCAACTTCAAACTCATTTAATTGACACTAGACTAATACTGATTGAACTCTAAAAATGGGTCAAAACCTGTGTTTGACCCATGAACTACACTAATCCAAATACTGACTTTAGCAGAAACACATGAAACAGGTTTAAAAAAAACATTTGAGATTCAAGTAAACTAACTTTTGCAGCTGTAAACTAGCATTAAACTGAATTAAAAACACTTGGAACACACTCTAAATTGGAATGGTATAACAATGACATGAACCAAAATAAATTAGCATAAAGACATGAAACTAAAAATCTGAAACTTGCATTCACCAGAAATTAAATTAAAAAGAGTACAAATTAAAAATGACATACGAATTTTTAAGTGGGACTAGAACAGATTTCAAGACTAAAACTAAAAACTAAATTAAAACTAAAAAAAACTAAAAACTAACTAAAAAACTAACTCCTTTCATACAATGGCTACAAACTATTTATACGCCGGGTCTTCAATCTCTTCTTTGGATGCGTTTTCTGTGAGATTAAACAAAACCCAACTTGTGCTTTCTTCTTCTAATCCAGGCCGTCCAATAAGTAGGTGCCATTTTGGAGACAATCTAAGCCATCCATATTTGATATCAAATGAGACCCATGTGGGTGTGGGAATCAGTGGGTGAGGGTGAAAGTAGGAAAAGTGAGGGATGTCTGGGAGACTTGCAGAGAGTGGGTGGGGAAGACAGGGGTGGTTTTGGAGGGAAAAAGGGGGCGGTTTTGGTTTATCTGGTTGACCGGGTATTAGGGGTAAACGGGTTGGACTGGGTTTGGATTGGTATTGGATTTAGTATTTAAAAATGGACCCAAGGTGTAGTTAAAGGACCAAACGTATACAATTCATTAATCCAGGGACCAAAACTGTAATTTCTAAAAAATTATCCAAGGGCTATTATTGACACAAAAATCCAAGGGCCATACTTGTAAAACTTAATTTTCCCAAGGACTGTGATCTGTCCTAAACCAGTCAAGTCTAAAAGACTTAAAACAGCTCAGACACAAATACAATGAAGATCAGAGAATATAGTGAATTCCCGGGTCGTTTAGTCCCAAGGAGACTCAATGGTGTGTCAAACAAACTCGGAGGATAGAATGATCACTAAGGATAGTGATCTGTAAAGGTTATGATTAGAAATTACACTACTGATTGATTGGAATAGAATTGGACACAGAATTGGAAAGCACAACAATCAGATCAAAGAAACGTAAACGTAAGTTTTAAAAACTACGTATACGCACAAAATAAAAAGTGAAAACTAAGAAATAAAAGGCCTAAAAATATGAAAATAACATTTTTGGAATCCTAATAATAAAAGAAAATTATTAGAAAGAGAAAATTATTTTTAACACTATTTAATTAATTATTATTAATTAAAAACTATTTTAACTATTTAATAAATACTCTAAAATAAAAGAAAATAGGAAATAAGGCTAGAAAAATAAACTTATGATTCTGAAAAATCTAAAATACTATAAAACTAATTTTAAAATTAAAAATATATTTTTCACACTTTTTGTATAATTATTACTAATTAATTATTATTTAAAATACATTTAATTACTAGAAAATATAAAATAAACTTGGAAAAATAAAATTTTAACTTTGAAAAATGTAAAATATGATCAAACTAATTTTAAAACAGAAAATATATTTTTTTGGCTTTTTAATTATTTATTACTAATTAATTACTATTTTTAACTATTTAAAATTATAATAAATACTAAAAAGCTAGAGAAAAATATGAAACTTTTTCTAAAAATCCTATATGATGACAGAAACCTAAGAAAAATAGAAAAACAAGATTTGCTTAAAAAAAAGTTGAAAAGAAAAATCAAAAAGCTAAAAAATATTAAATAAACGCTATCACTATTTTTATATTGATGTTTTTCTGGATTTTCTTTTTGAAAACTACTTAAATACTAATAATATGAAACTTTAATAAAGACAAAAATTTACAAAACACAAATAAGCTGTTTTGAAAGCATAAAATCTCAACAGTGGCTTAAATGAGCTTATTTGGTGGAAATAAGCTCAAACAAGCTTACAACTGAAACCAAAGCTCAAAGTATATGCAAACAAGCTTAATGAACAGAACTGAAGCTAGAACAAACAAGGGAGTACACTGATAAGCTAGAATTAAGCAGATAAGCACTTTTGATAATGACAGAAATGGGACAAGCTTGAGGCTTGTTGCAGCCCTAACAAACAAGTGCCAAAATGAAATCTTAAGCTTGACAATCCAAGAGGACCAGGTTGGCTTTCCAAAGAACCAGAGAACACAAGATTTGGATAACTAATAAGCTCTATGTGAGCTTATCAATTTGGGCTTATCAACTGTGCACAGGGCACTTTAATGAAACAGGTACTCTCAATAAGCTAGAAAATAAGTACTTAAGAAGCTGAGAAACAGAGAACTATCATTTTTCTATTTTTCTTTAGCAACCAAACTTTAAAAATCCAAAAGATTATAAGCTGGATCCTATTAATAAACCCACAGTGAAATTCCAAATTTTATTCAAAAACGACCTTATGAGATTTTGACTTTTTGATAAAAACCAAAATGTTGACTAAGATGGATTTTGATCTGATATTAAGCACTGATGATGTTGTATTAGGGTAGGATAAGACTAACTTGAGCAAGATTAACAACTTTTAAACACAAAACAATGATCATGGATCATAAAATCTCAACAGTGACTGCACAAATTAAGATCAAATGGATATTTGACTTTTATCCAAAGAAGTGTTGGTTTTTCTTGTATGCACTGTCTAATGAGACCAAGTGTGACTCAATACAACAAAACTTACAAACTTAACCAACCTCTAGCACCATTTCACTTCTCAAATCCAAACAGACCCTTTTTTGACTGTTTTGAAGATTTTTCAAGACAAACCACAAATTTAAACCATGAAAGTGATTTCAAACTTTGTATAATCCTATATTAGAACTAATGAACACTAAATCAACAACCATAACAACCATAAACTAAGAATTGATGATAATGTAGTTTTAACTGTTAAAACCAAATTTTTGTAAACTATGAATTGAAAAGAACAAGCTACTGATTTTAAGGCTTAAACACACTTGATTATCACTAGATATCACAAAGAAACATACATATAGGCTAATTAACCACTACAACAGTAAAATGCCAAATTTATCAAAAAGGCTTACATAAGCTTCCAAGCTCAAAACTGAGAATCAGAACCAGTGAACACCCCTATAAGCTTACCACTAAGCTACTAAACCAAGGCCATCCATAATACACCTTGCTCCAGCTGTGAACACCTTCTCCAAGTGATTTTTGATTTTTTACCTATTTAATTGGTATTTTTGTGATTTTTGACCTTTTGAAGCTAAACTGAATTTTATTGTTTCTAATAGCTTTTATAAGCTATTTGGGAGCTTATGTGAGCTAACTCAGTCCATATAAACAACAAACAACAACATTTGATCCAACATGAGATTTTTGAATGAAAAATGCATAAACTGAAATTGATACTGAAAACTTGAAATTTATTATTGAAAAGGATTCAATTATACTTAAGAAACTTATACAGAGTACTTGGAATTGAAATCATACATTTAGAAAGCTTAGATAAAAAAAACGACTAAAGAAAATTAAGATTACACTAGATACTAAGATACATTGCATCACTCTCCTTTATAATGACTTTTTAGCACTCCTTGATATCCTCTGATTGTTTCCCACCAAAATCTAGCCATTGGATCACTGAAACTCATCAGAACCATACACATTGGTTTTTGGCGCCAAATATTTCAATTGAGCAGGTTTGAGAATTAATTAGGTTTGGTTTGAGCAATTAAAGGATTTGGAGTTTAGAGGAGGAGGAGGGGACATAGTATGGGAGGGGGGTTGAAAATGTGGTGAAAACCAGGACTGGTTTTGGGTATCTGCTATGGTAGAGATAGTGCTACAGTGACCCTGGTATTGGGCGCGTTTTTCTCATGTTTGACTTTGGTTGACCGTGGGTTAATAATACACGGGGAGGTCAAGAGAGGGCTGGCTGGGGTTCACAATGGTTGTGGACTGGGGCTCAAAGGCAAAAGGGGGTCAAGGGCCAAGAGGTTGGGCTTGGATTGGGCTAAGATATATATGTTGTGTCCGTTTGGTATAAGTAGTAAACAAGGACCAAAAATGCAAATTTGCCAAACTTAAAGGACTGATCAAGCCACTATTCAAAACTTATCATAAGGACTAAACTTGCCATAAATGAATAGTACAAGGATAATTTTTGCATAAAATTCTATTTTAAAACATCCAAGGACTATTTTTGCAATTTTCCAAAGTTTAGGGACTTTTCTTGCCAATTGACCAAAGAATCATTCAAGGATCATTTTAAACAACTTAGAATACTTCAGGGACCTTGAATGACAAAACTTCATATTTTTGAATTCTAGGGACTAAATTTGACAATTTTCAAAACTTGGGGGACTAAAACTGCCAATTTTGCAAACTTGATACATTTTTCATCTGATTTTGATATTTTTGCATTTAAAACACATAAAACACTGATTTGTGATATTTTGATTATTTTGATGTGTTTCTGAGTGTTTTCAGATGATTTTGCAGTTTAGATTACACAAAAATGATGAGTATTTAGACACTTATCAATCCCCCACACTGAGATATTGCTAGTCCCTAGCAATGATTTGAGAAAACTTGATGGATTTGAAAAACTCTTTACCAAAAGCCATCACTTCTGGAGTAGCCAATTGTTTTGATTCAAGTAAGAACCTTGGTACAACGATAACCAAATGATTTATTGGCAAATCATAAACCATATAACGGATTTGATGTGTCTTTACCAGAAGCCGTACCCTTCTGGACTAGCCAACTCTTAGATAAATTATCAGGATTATCTTTGGTGAGTTGAATACCAATTATGGTTTTTCCACTGCCTTTACCACAAGCCATAACCTTGCGGGCTAGCCAACTCTTCACTTTTTAGGATATGGTGAGTTGAGAACCATACAATTTTGGGCAAATTGCAAGCCATATAAACGGATTTGAGAAATCTTTACCAAGAGCCGTTTGCTCCTGGATTAGCCAATCCTTTAGTTTATCAAACATGGCGTACTGATAACCAAGATGAGTAAGTGTAGAACACTTACTCCAAAAAAAATTTTGGCCAAAAACGGGGGAATTGGGTAGATAATATATGAAATTCGTGAGAATTCCCCCCCACACTTAGAAATGAATATTGCCCCCAATATTCAAAGTACCGGCGATTATGCCGAAACATAGAACGTAAAAGGGAAATATTACGGCCATTATTTAGAAGATTTTTTTTTTTTTTTTTTTTTTTGATAGATTGAGAATATACAACAGTGTGGGGAGACTCCCCCACACTAGGGTGGTAGAAAGGGGGTAAGAAGACAGAATTATGGGTGAAAACTCATATGGTGCGTGCTAATGTTTTTGATTACCGAGTCATTAGCTTGACTCGATCCCCGCATTCATTGGTTCATGGGGAATGTTTGTAAATCCGGGACAACCACAGGGGGAATGTCCTCTCCAAAGTAATGCTTAACTCGATGACCATTCACTTTAAAATTAGGACCATCGGGTTTAGATAACTCAACGGTACCATAAGGATAAACCTTAGCGATAGTAAATGGACCAGACCAACGGGACTTGAGCTTTCCTGAGAAAATCTTCAATCTAGAGTTGAAAAGAAGGACTCGATCACCAACGTTGAAAACGCGGTTCTTGATTTTAGAGTCATGAATCTTCTTTGTCTTTTGCTTGTAGATCAAAGAGTTCTCGTATGCTTGATCACGAAGTTCATTTAATTCATTCATTTTAACTTTTCTGTGATCACCGGCTGTCTGTATATCGAAGTTCGCATGTTTTAAGGCCCAGTAAGCCTTGTGCTCTAACTCGATCGGAAGATGACATGCCTTTCCGTACACTAGCTTGTATGGAGTACACCCGATGGGAGTTTTGTAAGCTGTACGGAAGGCCCAGAGTGCGTCATCAAGCTTATCCGACCATGATGCACGATTTTCGCCTACTGTCCTTTCAAGAATCCTTTTAAGACCACGGTTTGAAACTTCCACCTGCCCACTTGTTTGGGGGTGGTATGCAGTAGAGAGACGGTGGGTAACACCATATTTTTGCATGACTCTTTCAAATTGGTCATTACAAAAAGTGTGCCACGATCACTGATTATCGCTCTCGGAGTTCCAAACCTGGCAAACAGAGATTTCAAAAATTTCACAACAACTCGGGCATCATTGGTGGGTAAGGCTTTTGCTTCAACCCATTTTGACAAATAGTCAACAGCCACGAGTATGTACTTGTTACCACGAGACGATGGAAATGGCCCCATAAAATCAATACCCCATATGTCAAATATCTCACAAACTTGAATGGCATTTTGCGGCATTTCATTCCTTTGAGATATATTTCCATGACGTTGACAAGCGTCACAGGTTTTGACATAATCGTGGGCATCCTTATAGATTGTGGGCCAATAGAACCCGGAATCAAACACCTTTTTGGCGGTGTAGTTTGGACTATGATGGCCCCCGGTGGGTCCAGCATGGCAAGCTGTGAGAATATCAATAGCTTCCTGTCCATAAACACACCGTCGGATGACTTGATCCGCACAGATTTTGAACAAGAAAGGGTCGTCCCAGAAATAATGTTTAACATCTTTGAAGAATTTGTTCTTCTGCTGGGTCGACATCCCTTTCACAATGAAGTTACCCGCATGGTAATTTGCGAAGTCAGCAAACCATGGGGTGGTAGAATTTCCACGAAAAGAAACCGCATTGAGTGTCTCGAGAGGAAATGTTTCATTTATTTCCTTTTTCTCGAAAACATCTTTGTGAGGGTTTTCTAATCTGGATAGATGATCAGCAGCTAGATTCTCAGCTCCTTTTTTATCACGTATAATGATATCAAATTCTTGGAGGAGGAGAATCCAACGAAGCAATCTCGGCTTTGCATCTTGTTTTGCAAAGAGATATTTAAGAGCCGAGTGATCCGTATACACTACGCATTTGGTCAAGATAAGATACGGCCGAAACTTCTCAAAAGCATACACCACGGCTAATAGCTCTTTTTCTGTGGTGGTGTAATGAGTTTGAGCCTCAGTCATAGTTTTGCTTGCGTAGTGAATAGGCTGAAAATGCTTGTTTCTTCGTTGCCCTAGGACTGCACCGATAGCAAAATCACTTGCATCGCACATGAGCTCAAAAGGCAAGTCCCAGTCGGGAGCAACGAGAATGGGTGCCTCAGTAAGCTTTTTCTTCAATGTTTCAAAAGCTATGATGCACTCGGGTGAGAAGATAAAAGGAGCATCCTTTTCAAGAAGATGGGTCATAGGCCGGGCGATTTTGGAAAAATCTTGTATGAATCTACGATAGAAACCGGCATGACCTAAAAAACTCCTAATACCTTTGACGGTAGTAGGATGAGGCAGCTTAGCAATAACATCAACTTTTGCTCTATCTACCTCAATCCCGTTCTTTGAAATTTTATGGCCAAGGACTATGCCTTCTCTGACCATAAAGTGGCTTTTCTCCCAATTTAGACAAAGATTGGTGTCTTCACACCTTTGAAGCATTTTATCTAAATGGGAGAGACATGATTGAAAAGAATCCCCAATGACCGAGAAGTCATCCATAAACACTTCCATTGTTTCCCCGATCATGTCGTGGAAAATGGCCATCATACATCGTTGGAAAGTGCCAGGAGCATTACATAAGCCAAAAGGCATACGTTTGTAGGCAAAAGTTCCGTATGGGCAAGTGAATGTGGTCTTCTCTTGATCATGTGGATCAATAGGGATCTGAAAGTAACCCGAGAAACCATCAACGAAGCAATAGTACTCATTCCCTGCTAATCTCTCAAGCATCTGGTCCATGAAGGGTAGAGGAAAATGGTCTTTACGGGTGGCGTCATTCAACTTACGATAGTCGATGCAAACACGCCATCCCGTCACCAATCGAGTTGGAATTAACTCATTATCTTCATTTGTGATAACAGTAATGCCACCCTTTTTCGGAACACAATGAATTGGGCTGACCCAAGGACTATCTGAGATTGGGTAAATCAATCCGGCATCAAGAAGTTTGATAACCTCTTGTTTGATAACATCATGGATTTTTGGATTCACTCGTCTCTGATGTTGAACTGCTGGTTTAAAGTCATCATCCATCAAGATTTTATGGGTACAAAACTCAGGGTTGATACCCTTGATGTCGGAGAGTTTCCAAGCGATTGCTTGCTTGTGTGACTTCAAGATGTTAATGAGAGCAGCTTTTTCATCTTTACTCAAATCTCGAGCAATAATGACGGGTAATTTATCATCACCCTCAAGGAATGCATACTCGAGATGAGGAGGTAAGTCCTTAAGCTCAACCTCAGGAAATTCTTCAGTTTTCTCAACTGAATTGACTTCCTTGTTATGAAGTTTGATGGGAGGGAGAGGAGGAGAAGTGTCCAGATTTGACAATTTCTCAAGAAGAATATCTCCCTCCAGATTAATCTCATTTTGATTAATCTCATCAGGAATTGAATCACTAGGATGAGGGGTTGATGATGGATCATCATTGAGCAACTTCTCAATAAGAAGTATATCCCCCTCAATATCAATTGGAGCGTGATCAATTTCCCAAGGAACAGAATCACTAGCCAAGTATGCTTCAATCTCATCTAAGATGAAGTCGCTTCCCTCAAACGGAGTGAGAGAAGGAGTAGAATTGGCTATGATAGGATGGGAAGATGTGGTGGTATCCCCACTCACAGAATTATGAGAAAAACCAAGAACTTCTTGAGAGTACTCGTCAGAAGCAACATCAATGATATCTATTCGGTTAACCGATTCAGAATCATAGTCCGCAGAGTACCTCGAAGTTTGGTCAAGGTTGAAGGTGACAGCTTCGTTACCAACACGCAATGTGATTTTTTGCTCAAATACATCTATGAGAGCACGGCCCGTTCTCAGGAATCCTCGACCAACAATGAGAGGAACCCGATGATCGGCATCAAAATCAACAACCACGAAGTCAGCTGGGAAATGGAATTTTCCTACTTTCACAAATACGTCCTCGGCAATGCCAAGAGGACGGGATATGGAACGATCTGCAAGCTCGAGAGTCATGCATGTAGGAGTGAGTTCCGGAAGAGAAAGTTTCTTCTACACTGAATATGGCATAAGATTAATGCTTGCACCAAGATCTGCTAGGGCAAAGCATTCAACCATTCCTGGGAATACACAAGGTAAGAGAAATTTCCCAGGATCTCCAAGCTTTTCAGGAAGCTTCTTCAGAATAACTGCTGAGCAGTTCTCGTTAAGAGGAGTCTTAGCCATTTCAAACAGCTTTTCCTTATTGCTTAACATGTGTTTGAGAGTCGATGCGAACTTGGGCATCAGCATGATAGCATCCGCAAAGCTTATGTCAAAGTGTAACTCTTGGAAAATTTGGAAAAATTTATCCATTTGATGACTAGCTTTCTCGCGGAGCTTTTGCTCATTCAAGCGTGATGGGTAAGGAATAGAAGATTTGGATTTCTGATTCTCAACAGGAGCTACAGGAGGTTCAAAAACAACTCCTTGATTTGACTTGGGTTTCTGGACCACTTGAGGTTGGACTACCGAAGGTTGGACGTGTGCGGTACTTCGTGGGCTAGAATAATGCACCTTGTCCGTTGTTTCCTAGGTTGGACGTGTGCGGTACTTCGTGGGCTAGAATAATGCACCTTGTCCGTTGTTTCCTTGGTAATTTGACTCATTGGCACAGGTGGAGGAGGCATTGGAGTCGTAGGTCCATTGTGTTTTGGAGGTTCACTGTCCACTACCTTTGGAAGAGAAGAAGAAGAAGAGGTAGTAGGAACAGCAGGTCCAGTGTATGAAACACCACTTCTGGTTGTGATCGCCTTGGCATCGCCCCTCGGGTTAGCGATCGTGTTGCTCGGTAAAGTACCTGAGCCCGAGGGTCGATCATTTAAAGACTTCTTCAGATCAGCAATCTGACTGACCAACAACCTGTTCATTTCATCTTGGGATTTCATGAACTGCTTCAGTAACTCATCAGATGATGGTACTGGAGGAGTAATGACGGGAGGAGCTGGAGGGACAATTTGAGGCCGTATGTTTTGATTATAGCCAAAATTCCCTTGATTAGGATTCATATTCCCATGAAATTGATTCCCTCAATTGAAATTGTTTTGATGAAGGTTCCCCTGATGTTGGAAACCTTGATTGGGTCCAGGATAGAAATTACCTTGGTTTTGATAACCTTGGTTCATTCTTGGTTGGTTCTGATTCCGGTTTTGCATGTTGTGATTTTGGTTAAAACCGGGTGGTGCCTGATTAGTGTTAGCACGGTAGTGTGGTTCATTTTGAGGACGGTATTGATTACCTCCTTGTTGTGAACTACCGGCTAGAGCATTTGCTTCAAAAGGACTACCATCGGTGGCAGTACAATTGTAGTAAGCGTGAGGACCACTACAAGTGACACAACTCTCGACTTTCTTCACTTCAGCATGTGTTGGTGGCTGAGTGAAGGAGACTTTCTTCTGGTTAGCAAGAACCAAAGCCTGAACAATGTCTGTGAGTTTATCATTCTTAGCATCGGTGCTAGATGTACTCACGGGGGATGAAGAAGAAGAAGGTCCAGCATTAGACTGATATGTCTTAGCTCTAAAAGGACAGACCTGAGATTTGTTCTCAATGATCTGCAAGGCCTCTTTGGTGGTCTTGCTCAAGAAATTACCTCCCGCGGAGGCATTCAAAGAGTCTTGATTGGTCTGATTGAGACCATTGTAGAAAGTATCCATTTGCATTAACTCGGTAAAACCGTGATGCGGACACTTGCGAAGCAACTCTTTGTAACGATCCCATGCCTCCCCGAATGATTCATCAAATCTCTGAGAAAATTTCATTATCTCATTCTTAAGACTTGTGGTTCGGGATGGAGGATAGAACTCGTTAACGAACTTGGTGACAAGATCTTCCCATGTCTCTATAGAACGAGGGGGTTGTTTCTCAAGCCAATTCCGGGCTTGTCCCTCTAGAGAAAATGGGAACAGAAGAAGCTTGATAGCTTCATGTGGGACATTCTTGTACTTGATGGTAGATGCTATCTTGTTAAACCATCGAATGTGTGCATGAGGATCATCCCGCTCAAAACCATAGAATTGGCTTTGGGTTACTAGATTGAGCAACCCGGTTTTGAGCTCGAAAGTGTCAGCCACGATGGCTGGAACAACAATGGCATCTCCGTAACCCTCGATGGGTGCTTGGAGAAGCTCATTCATGGGTTTGTCTTCTGCCATTTCGACAGGAGGTGGTGGTGGTAGACGTTCCTCAGTCACGGCTGAAGGAGCTGAACGTCCTCTACGTCTACGAGGAATGTTTCCAAGTTCAGAAAGTGGACTTGTAGAACTGGAAGAACGAGTGCGCATGCACTATGTATAAAAATCAATTTTCAAAACAAATGAGGCAAAACACAAGTGAACTTAACCAATAATCACAAATGAAATGGCTTCTTTGAAAAAGGTACACCAAATCACAAGTGACACAAAGGCAAGTTTTAAATCTGATGTTCGGGAACTTATTAATGGTCGCACCCCCAGTTAGGTAGTGCACTGCCTTGATTTGCGGTGGTTGATTTTTCTGTATTCAATTAAGTACCACTGAAAAGACGTAGGTAAGATCTGTGCAAATGGGTTTAAAAACTTTTGGACAATATTTTTGTTATCGTCCCGTTCAACCAAATCGTATCTCTTTAAGAATCACCTTAAAAGAGAATACAAAATAGAAAACGTTCCGATTGTTTTGTTGTTTTATATTTTTTGGTGTTTTTAACACTTTAGGAAAAGTGCTAATGAACTTTTTGGTTTTCTTATAACTTTACAAAAAACTTTTTACAAAAGATGGGTATGTGCAAGAGTGGGTCTGAAAATGGCTAAACACACGCTAAAGCCTCCCCGGCAGCGGCGCCAAAATTTGATCTGTCCTAAACCAGTCGAGTCTAAAAGACTTAAAACAGCTCAGACACAAATACAATGAAGATCAGAGAATATAGTGAATTCCCGGGTCGTTTAGTCCCAAGGAGACTCAATGGTGTGTCAAACAAACTCAGAGGATAGAATGATCACTAAGGATAGTGATCTGTAAAGGTTATGATTAGAAATTACACTACTGATTGATTGGAATAGAATTGGACACAGAATTGGAAAGCACAACAATCAGATCAAAGAAACGTAAACGTAAGTTTTAAAAACTACGTATACGCACAAAATAAAAAGTGAAAACTAAGAAATAAAAGGCCTAAAAATATGAAAATAACATTTTTGGAATCCTAATAATAAAAGAAAATTATTAGAAAGAGAAAATTATTTTTAACACTATTTAATTAATTATTATTAATTAAAAACTATTTTAACTATTTAATAAATACTCTAAAATAAAAGAAAATAGGAAATAAGGCTAGAAAAATAAACTTATGATTCTGAAAAATCTGAAATACTATAAAACTAATTTTAAAATTAAAAATATATTTTTCACACTTTTTGTATAATTATTACTAATTAATTATTATTTAAAATACACTTAATTACTAGAAAATATAAAATAAACTTGGAAAAATAAAATTTTAACTTTGAAAAATCTAAAATATGATAAAACTAATTTTAAAACAGAAAATATATTTTTTTGGCTTTTTAATTATTTATTACTAATTAATTACTATTTTTAACTATTTAAAATTATAATAAATACTAAAAAGCTAGAGAAAAATATGAAACTTTTTTTAAAAATCCTATATGATGACAGAAACCTAAGAAAAATAGAAAAACAAGATTTGCTTAATAAAAAGTTGAAAAGAAAAATCAAAAAGCTAAAAAATATTAAATAAACGCTATCACTATTTTTATATTGATTTTTTTCTGGATTTTCTTTTAGAAAACTACTTAAATACTAATAATATGAAACTTTAATAAAGACAAAAATTTACAAAACACAAATAAGCTGTTTTGAAAGCTTAAAATCTCAACAGTGGCTTAAATGAGCTTATTTGGTGGAAATAAGCTCAAACAAGCTTACAACTGAAACCAAAGCTCAAAGTATATGCAAACAAGCTTAATGAACAGAACTGAAGCTAGAACAAACAAGGGAGTACACTGATAAGCTAGAATTAAGCAGATAAGCACTTTTGATAATGACAGAAATGGGACAAGCTTGAGGCTTGTTGCAGCCCTAACAAACAAGTGCCAAAATGAAATCTTAAGCTTGACAATCCAAGAGGATCAGGTTGGCTTTCCAAAGAACCAGAGAACACAAGATTTGGATAACTAATAAGCTCTATGTGAGCTTATCAATTTGGGCTTATCAACTGTGCACAGGGCACTTTAATGAAACAGGTACTCTCAATAAGCTAGAAAATAAGTACTTAAGAAGCTGAGAAACAGAGAACTATCATTTTTCTATTTTTCTTTAGCAACCAAACTTTAAAAATCCAAAAGATTATAAGCTGGATCCTATTAATAAACCCACAGTGAAATTCCAAATTTTATTCAAAAACGACCTTATGAGATTTTGACTTTTTGATAAAAACCAAAATGTTGACTAAGATGGATTTTGATCTGATATTAAGCACTGATGATGTTGTATTAGGGTAGGATAAGACTAACTTGAGCAAGATTAACAACTTTTAAACACAAAACAATGATCATGGATCATAAAATCTCAACAGTGACTGCACAAATTAAGATCAAATGGATATTTGACTTTTATCCAAAGAAGTGTTGGTTTTTCTTGTATGCACTGTCTAATGAGACCAAGTGTGACTCAATACAACAAAACTTACAAACTTAACCAACCTCTAGCACCATTTCACTTCTCAAATCCAAACAGACCCTTTTTTGACTGTTTTGAAGATTTTTCAAGACAAACCACAAATTTAAACCATGAAAGTGATTTCAAACTTTGTATAATCCTATATTAGAACTAATGAACACTAAATCAACAACCATAACAACCATAAACTAAGAATTGATGATAATGCAGTTTTAACTGTTAAAACCAAATTTTTGTAAACTATGAATTGAAAAGAACAAGCTACTGATTTTAAGGCTTAAACACACTTGATTATAACTAGATATCACAAAGAAACAGAAATATAGGCTAAATAACCACTACAACAGTAAAATGCCAAATTTATCAAAAAGGCTTACATAAGCTTCCAAGCTCAAAACTGAGAATCAGAACCAGTGAACACCCCTATAAGCTTACCACTAAGCTACTAAACCAAGGCCATCCATAATACACCTTGCTCCAGCTGTGAACACCTTCTCCAAGTGATTTTTGATTTTTTACCTATTTAATTGGTATTTTTGTGATTTTTGACCTTTTGAAGCTAAACTGAATTTTATTGTTTCTAATAGCTTTTATAAGCTATTTGGGAGCTTATGTGAGCTAACTCAGTCCATATAAACAACAAACAACAACATTTGATCCAACATGAGATTTTTGAATGAAAAATGCATAAACTGAAATTGATACTGAAAACTTGAAATTTATTATTGAAAAGGATTCAATTATACTTAAGAAACTTATACAGAGTACTTGGAATTGAAATCATACATTTAGAAAGCTTAGATAAAAAAAACGACTAAAGAAAATTAAGATTACACTAGATACTAAGATACATTGCATCACTCTCCTTTATAATGACTTTTTAGCACTCCTTGATATCCTCTGATTGTTTCCCACCAAAATCTAGCCATTGGATCACTGAAACTCATCAGAACCATACACCTTGGTTTTTGGCGCCAAATATTTCAATTGAGCAGGTTTGAGAATTAATTAGGTTTGGTTTGAGCAATTAAAGGATTTGGAGTTTAGAGGAGGAGGAGGGGACATAGTATGGGAGGGGGGTTGAAAATGTGGTGAAAACCAGGACTGGTTTTGGGTATCTGCTATGGTAGAGATAGTGCTACAGTGACCCTGGTATTGGGCGCGTTTTTCTCATGTTTGACTTTGGTTGACCGTGGGTTAATAATACACGGGGAGGTCAAGAGAGGGCTGGCTGGGGTTCACAATGGTTGTGGACTGGGGCTCAAAGGCAAAAGGGGGTCAAGGGCCAAGAGGTTGGGCTTGGATTGGGCTAAGATATATATGTTGTGTCCGTTTGGTATAAGTAGTAAACAAGGACCAAAAATGCAAATTTGCCAAACTTAAAGGACTGATCAAGCCACTATTCAAAACTTATCATAAGGACTAAACTTGCCATAAATGAATAGTACAAGGATAATTTTTGCATAAAATTCTATTTTAAAACATCCAAGGACTATTTTTGCAATTTTCCAAAGTTTAGGGACTTTTCTTGCCAATTGACCAAAGAATCACTCAAGGATCATTTTAAACAACTTAGAATACTTCAGGGACCTTGAATGACAAAACTTCATATTTTTGAATTCCAGGGACTAAATTTGACAATTTTCAAAACTTGGGGGACTAAAACTGCCAATTTTGCAAACTTGATACATTTTTCATCTGATTTTGATATTTTTGCATTTAAAACACATAAAACACTGATTTGTGATATTTTGATTATTTTGATGTGTTTCTGAGTGTTTTCAGATGATTTTGCAGTTTAGATTACACAAAAATGATGAGTATTTAGACACTCATCAGACTGAATTTGCCAAGTTTGAAACTCAAAGGACTAAACTTGTAATTTTCCAAAATTTATCAAAAGGACCAAATTTGACAAGTTAGAATTACCAAAGGACTAAAAATGTTAACTTTCCAATTTAAAATGTCCAGGGGTAAATTCTGTCAATCTTTGAAATTTCGGGGACTAAAGTTGCCATTTTTGAAAGTTGGGGGGACTGAAACTGCCAATTATGCAAACTTTGTTCGTTTTTCATTTGTTTTCAATAATTTTGCATCTGAAATATATAAAATGCAATCTTGAGATATTTTCAGTATTTTGATGCATTTCTGAGCGTTTTTAAGTGTTTTGCAGTTCAGATTTGACCAAAAATGATGAGTATTTACACACTCATCACCCCTCAAATGACCATTTGAGGGGTATTTATAGTACAAGTGACTTGATGCCCTAAAAGGCTTTCTATGGGCTTTCGTGGGTTTGGACATGGGTTGGATTGGATATAAGGCAAGCTTAACTAAACTAATACCCATTTAGCTTAGTCCAATCCACGAGCCCGTTAACTATTCTAGCACGATATCTAACACACGTTACAAAGTTCCTAAACGTGAATGACCATCACTTCTAATAAAACTATTAAGGCTAACAGTAACCCCATCACTTTTCATCATGGAAGGTGATAACCACCCACCATTCATCAACCTACCACCAAATGACCCGCCAAGAGCCCGTACTCTTGGTGAATACTCGAGACCAAGCCACTTAGGCTATAGGAACACCATTGACCTTCCCGACCAAGCCTAAACTACGGCCCTGCGATCCGACACCATCCGGTTGGTGCAAAACGGATGTGCATTCCATGGACTTCGTTCCGAAGATCCTAATCAGCATCTTAAGGATTTCCTTAAAATTGTCGATTCCATCGACCTTGATGCTACTACTCGGGAGACCACGCGTCTGCGTCTCTTCCAATTCTCTCTACGGGACCAAGCTAGTAATTGGCTTGAGCGACTTCCCGCCGGCTCCATCTCAAGTTGGGATGATCTCACCTCTCGCTTCCTTGCTCAATTTTTCCCACCGGGGAGAACCACTAAGCTTAGGAATGACATCTTGATGTTCCAACAACATCAAGGTGAATCTCTCTATGAAGCATGGACTCGATTCAAGGACTTACTTCATAAATTCCCTCATCACGGCATTGATCTTTGGCTCCAAGTCCAAATCTTTTATGATCATGTCAACTTCCCCACCAAGTGATCCATTGACCAAGCGGCCGGTGGAAAACTTAGTGATCTCACCGCGGAAGAATCATGGGGTATAATAGAGGACCTTGTTCTCTATGACAATGAAAGTTGGAATGACCCCCGTGAGTTGCCCAAAACCGTTAAGGCAATCTCCTTGCCTCCCATTGACTCACAATCTTCCGACCGTAGGATGATCGAACTTGAAGATCAAGTTAAATTCCTAATGAGTTCCTACGAAAATCCTAAGTCTTCACGCCATGTGAACAAAGTTTCTTCCTCATGTGAGCCGTGTAGTGATCCTCATAACACGCGCACTTGCACCCGATCCCCCGAACATGCTTCCATTGACTACGCATCCTCGCGAATTAATGGAACGGGAGGAAGATTCCCTACAATACCCGGACCTAGGAATTTCAATGAGACCCGAGAAGCATGGAAGGGCAAGCCCGACTTCTATTGGGGACAAACCAAAGAATTTACCTCCAATGATTTCTCATGGCCCCCATCTCACGGTCCTAACCAACAAAACATTGAAGGGATGTTGCAAAACCTAGTCGCATCCCAAGAAGCCCAAATAGCTAAGCTCTCGGACCGCTTTAACCAACAACAAGCCGAAATGGATAGGAAGATAGATAACATTTTGAAAGCCATGACCAATAGTGATAGGAAGGTTAATGCTATCTCAACTCCCGAGCCTTCCGGTGTAGAGATTAAGGACCCAAGTAAGTTAGCTAAGCACGTTCAATTCGTCAATACCATCGCCTTAGTGAAACCTAATAGAACAAATGACGAAGCGAACCATGAGATGATACTTGAGGTTAAGGAAACACCGACGAATGAAACAACCGAGGAAGTGAATGAAGTAGATAATGACTATTTCAATAAGTTTCCTACGGAAGAAGAACTATCTCGCCACCCTCACTTAGTGCGTGACCTCCGTCACATGTATGTTAGGAAAAGCCCTAGAATCAAGTTTGGGAACCCTTGGAATCTTAACATACCATGTTGCATAGGACACCTTTTCGTGGCAAAGGCCTACATTGATCGCAAGTCCCCAATCAACATAATGACTAGCACCTACTACAATTGGGTAGTAAAGAAGCCTATTCCAACTAGGCAAGACCCCGATAATCCTAGTGTTAGTTGCAATTTTCTTGGTAGAATTAAGGGATTGCCCGTTTATGTAGGTAGTTTCATGTTTCCTACGGACTTCATAATTGTGGATGATATTAGCACGGCCATAGATCCTAGCTTGTCCCACGTTATTCTAGGAAAACCTTTCATAGAAAACACCGGGATGACTTATGATCCTTCATTAGGAATAGTGTGATTCAAGGATGAGGCCGACGACATAGCTTACCAAATGCCGTTTAAGATTGAGAAGTTTTCATCTCTCTAATGATGAAAAGGAACTTAAACTGTCGGTCTATTATAGGAATGAGGAGGATAGAAAGAAAGGAGTGGATTATGTTATGGCCAAGATTTTCGATTTCTATAAGGATTGCTTGAACTTAGGACCAGAATATAGAAATGAGTGGGGAGAGGACGAACTCTTAGAAAGGTGTATCATAGAGCACTTCTACAACATGGAACCAACCACTAGAGACCGTCATGAGGAAGGAGATGGCGGTAATGAAGTCACGTAAGGGGACGACTACGAGTCTAGCTACAAGACTCATAAATAAAGAAAAGCGCTTCGTGGGAGGCAACCCATACTTAATTTTTTGCTTGTTAGTGTCATATATCTTTAATTGATTGCTTATTCTCATGTTTAAATTTGTAAAAATGCTTTATTTTGTTTTTAACCTCGTCTTAATTGCATATAAAGGTATTTTACATAAAGGATAAGTGTAGGGAGGATTACACACGTTTTCAAAAGAAACGTAAACATGAGTATAACAATTAATTAAAAGATATATATGTGTGTTTGTTCGAGTCAAATGCTTGTATCGAGTCATAATGGATGTTTTGCAGAAATATTTCCAGATTCTAAAGATGTAAATTTTCCAGAATTTTTTCCAGAAAATCGCAGACCAGTTTTTGTCAGGATAACCTGACGGCGTCAGGATCGCAACCTGACGGCGTCAGGAAGGAGTAAAAACAACAGATTACTTTTTTCTCGTTTTCTGAGCTACTTATAAATTTTTGGAATTTTCCAGGTCTTAATTTTCTAGAAATTCTGTAAACATCCATTCCACAAGAATTATATCCTAGTTTAGTCGAGTCTTATATAAATTATTACCGCCGATTTTCCACGAAGGTTTTGTTTGTTTTCTTCAAGTGTGTAGGTTTAATTTATCAAGAAGAAGTTACATAAGATTGGAAGGAGCTTTTCACGCATACATTCTTCTTGGAAAGGATTTAACCACTACTTCACACACGGATCCTACCGAGCTAATCAGGGGAGTATTAGTTTCTTTCGTTTTTCATTACCTTCTATTATCATAACTTTGATACTTTCGGGGAACATTGGGGACAATGTTCAGTTTAAGTGTAGGGAGGGAAAATAAAACGGGAACTTTGAAACTATGCTTATCCTTGACTATTTGCTTTGTCCAATTGTATTTGTGTAATAAACAATGAGAAAATGTCGGTTAGGGTAATTTTGGCACCAAATTTAAAATTTTTCATGACATATAGGAGTGGGCCATTAGTCTTAACAAAAGCATCTCACGGATAGGAAGTTATATGACTAGCACAAAAACCCTTTACCACCTAAATTCCACCCAAAATGTAAGGATCACCCATAGATTAGTAGGAATTAAAGCATTCATCTTTAATGCTTAGAGTGTGAACCGGTAGTATATTAGATTCTAGAACTTGTTTTGTGATGCATTCCGAGATCGCTAGTAAGACTACACTTGTGTAGTTAGGAATAACTAAATGATAAGAGGCATTAGGATAACCCTTGTTTGATACCCGTAATATAATTACTTCTTCCACATCGGTTGAGTAATTCCCCCCACACCTTTGCGTTGTACTCATCTTTAGTACACGATACCCCTAGTTAACCCCTAAGAGCCTATCTTTTTGCGGTTCTCGTGATGTTTCGGTTTTTCTGGAATATCAATGAAGAGCATTGTTTACACCCCACCCCCAAATGTACACCCAAATCGCCTTAGCCTACCCTGTATGCACTCACTTTTAGTGCATTATTGTTATCACCCCAAACCCTTAGTTCAATTATCTAGTTGCTTGCATGAGTTGCTAAGTCGAGTCATATCCTTTGTACACAGTTTTGGGACGATTGGGACTTATGGGAAAAGTTAAAGTTTATGAAATGACTGGAAGGGAACGTTAAATTCTCTTATTTGCGTAATAACGTACCCCAAGTGTTTTGATCTTTTCAATTCGGGTCAAATTAGTGTTAGAGTAATAAAAACTCAAGTGTAGGGATGTGCCTATAAATCCCTATCATTTTGATGTTACCATAGAGGATGGTAGAGTAAAAGTGTATGAAAAAAAAATCGAAAAAAATATAGAAAAAGAGAAAAGAAAAAAAATAGAGTGTAAAAAAAAAAGAAAAAAAGAAACGGGCTACCATCCTACATCTATCCTTTAAATTTATATTTGTTTGTTTCAGTTATCTAGAGTTTAGAATGTCGAGTCTTGGCTTAGCAAAGCCATTCTTCGTATGCTTGTAACATAGAGATTTTTGACTTGCCACCACTAAATAGCCTATCCCACCAAACCCTTTGTTTCCCTACCGTAAGCCTAACGTTACAACCCTTTAAAGACCTCTTTGATAGTCTTTCCTAGGTGCTTACGCCAAAGCGATGGAGGTTTGATCTATTCTCAAGCCTATGGTAATCTATGTACTAGGACCGGTTAATGAGTTTTTATCTTCCATTTCCAACTTGTTATATTTCATATACACCTGAGAGATGTGAGTATCCAAACACCCCATGTGAGGTGCTAGTATGTAATTTCCGTGCTTGTTATGACTTTTGTGGGGCTTATATGTGTTGTGGACTGTTTTAAACCAATGCTTCATGACCCCTAACTTATAAATTAATTGGCTAAAAGCACTTGAAGACCCTTTTTGACCACGTTTGACTTCAGACTTGACCAGATGACCACAATGCATTCACATGAATGGTTACAAAAAAGTCCTAAGTACTGTTTGGGCAAAATATTGACATAAAACAGTATTTGGTGATATACCACAAGACTTTTTAACCAAACAAGATACAATAAAACTTGTAAAAACTGTTAAACACAAAAAACATATGTGAAAAGTTAAAAACTTTGTTAAAACAGTTTTATAAGAACGATTTTGACAAAATACAACATCACAAATATCAACCAATGATAAACCAACCTGGCTCTGATACCACTTGTAGGATCGATCTATAGGTTGAAATATTGATTCGCGAGGTCGAGGAAGATGAAAGAACATCATCTTCATGTTAGAGAGAGAAAGTAGAGAGAGAAGGGAAACTAACGTGTGTTTTATTAATGAAAGGTGAAAGATACACAATGAGTCTCACTAATAAGGTTTTAAAATGTACCTTTTTGAGGGGTCGTTTAAGCTCTTATTTGATCACTTTTGAATCCGTTATTACTTAATATCGTTCCTTTTCACTTTTTAGGTCTCTTGAAGGCAAATTGCTGGAATGGCACTTATTTGGACGAAAAGGCGCGGATATATGAAGAAAATGGCCAAAGACAAGAATCGAGACACTCAAGCTGCTGAAATACAAGGGGACGGCGTCACTGCTTAACTGCGACGCCGTTGGAGCACATCTGTGATGGCTCAGTGGCCAAATTGCTTATTTTCAAGTGACGGTGTCAGGCTTTAAAAGAGTAGGCCGTCGCAACTCAGACGACCTAGATTTGATCCAGACGGCGTCAGAGAATGAAGGGGATGGCGTCACAAGCACAAGGTGACGCCGTCGCAAGACTAACGTGGCCAAGACAAAACCCTAATGACGGCGACCCGACGGCGTCACAAATCATAAGGTGACGCCGTCGCGATTGTAATCTTATATATAGAATCCGAATTTTTCAGTTTTAGTGTGTAGTATTTTGGAGTAAAAACCTAAACCGAACCAAGGCTGTCTTGTACAGTATTTTAGGGTTCTAAACCCTATCTTACATGAAGATAAGTGTTTTACTTCATTAATTCAATTATGTCTTCAATTATTTGTGTGTATGCTTGCATGTTCTCCATGTCCGGCTAATTTAGTTGTGTGTTTGCTTAGGGAATATGAAACTTAATTATTGAATATTGATTGGTTGTCTCTTATCTTAATTGTTAATGATCTAGTAATGCGATAGGTCATTCGTTGTGTAATTAATGCTTGATTAATCTTTGTGAACCTTGGACTATAACACTTAGAGCAGTTGTAGGCTAAACCATCCAAAGAGTGCCTTAGAGTTAGAGTTTATAATTTCTAGAGGTTTTTGTAGACGAGACCCTTTGGTAAGTTCAAAGAGTTAGGGACAAACGCATACCCTACGACTTTAGACACACAACGCGATTAAGAATAAGGACGTGAGAATTCAACCATAAATAGGAGATAATTAAGGAGTAATAAAACCTAAGTAAACACATCTTTAAACCATCATACGAGCACACAATAATTAGACATAGACTACATACACCTTAGATTAGATAATTAGATAAGTAGAGTAATCGGTAGAAATACCAACCCCCAAATCTAAACCCCGAGATTCGTACCTTTCCTTTCATAAAAAAAACTAAAAAGATAAAAAATAATCTTCCTCAACTACAACCTTAGCGTAGTAACTTCTCACTAGCATTCCTATTCCCCTAGAGAACAGTATCAATATCCGTGGCTTACCCTAATACTACACTACAAAGATTAGGTTCACTGCCTAGGGTGTTATAAAACTTGCTCGAAGAAAAGGAAGTTCCTTTGACCCCGAAAGACGCGTGTAGTGTTATCACTCACCCCTCCATGGAAGTATGGAGGGGTATTTATAGCCTAGCACATACATAACTATTACACTATGACATAACTAGTCCATGTGTTTGGCTAAATAAGATAGATAATGTAATCCCGTAAATGTCGTTCCATTTAAGTGTTAGGAGCGATTCCAACAGCGAGTATCGGACCCAGCAGCTTGAACGTCATCTAAAATGGTAGACGTGATTACTAAGTATACGGGATTTTACTGCTCTTTGATTTAACCGAGAAATATAATCTCTCGCGGAATTTTACAAAATCGAGAAGAAACCGTAGAAATCAAATCACAAATGTCAAATCTCAAGAGACAAAATGCAACAACCAAGTCAAATTGTAGTCAAAACAAAACTCACCCTGTCAAAATGCAACGTAACAAAACGCATAGGCACAAGTCAAAATGCAGAGACAAAACGCAGCACTTGACAAAACACAGAGAACAAAACGCAACACTAACCAAAACGCAACCTGTCAAAACGCAGAATACCAAAACGCAATACACAAGTCGCTTTCAATAGTACAAGCACTACTTGTCCTTTTGTCATTTCCTAACAAAACGCAGCTCAGATATTAATAATTTAATCAAATCATAGCCAAATTTCACCAAATCCCAGCTAGAAAGTGTAACACCCCCGAAAATCTTAATGACAACGAAAGACTAATTCGGGTGTTACTTGAATGGAGATCATAGTCAATAATTATAGAAAACGACTCGAAAGAGACGTTTTATTAAAATAGTTATCATTCATTGAAAACTCATAGTTGTTACAAAACGTTGTAAATAGATCAAGTGTTTTTTCCAAAAGAAAGTTCATGAGTTTGAAAGAAATGACAACTTTTATGTTTTACACCACCAGATAAGCCTTGCTATGCCCAATTCAGCGCCTTGGTCGTAATCTTCATCGATATCCTGACATAACATGCTTAAAAGGGTCAACAAAAATGTTGAGTGAAATCCATAGGTTTAAAATAGTTGAACACAAGTATATGAACATGATCATTGTAAACTAACAATATCATAAGAAAAATCACAGATTATTATGCGCTAAGCTCATGAAACCAAGGCTCAACTGCATACACCGAATTACCAGTGTACGTAAGTATGCCCCAAAGGAGGTAATAGCCAATTACCTAAAGAAATTCAAATATGGTGCGCCCCGGTTATTTCTCTTTAACCGAAACGGGGTCGTTAATTCCCATAGTACTATTCACGATATCTGCGTTCACTCGCGGTGACTAATGGTTCATGATCAGGAGACTTATGGCTAAATACTTAGGCAGTACCAATAATCAAGAGGAGAGCATTTATGAAAAACCCTGTGTTATAGTTTAGAGCATGTATCTCCCTCGCGGGGTTTGCAAAATAAAGTAAAAGCGAGGCTATGAACTCACCTTGATGATATGAACAAGCACAAACAGATCAAGCACAATGTAGCGGAGGTTCCAAAACAAAACCTAATAATGATGAGATGGCGAGTCTCAGTAAAATGATCATTTTGGTTCTCGACCAAAATAATAGAACATTGGATTGTCCAATCCAATAGTGTGCGTGCGTGCTTAACGTTTTAAGTTAATTTACGTGCTACATTGCCTTAATTAATGATCCTCACTTACGCATAAGTGAAATATTTCCCCCCGTTGTGATCTTAATGGATTTGTTGAGAATTTTAACCTGTTTAGATTCCCCGTGTGTTTTATCGGATTTTATATGTAGATATATATATATATATATATATATATATAATTATTTTATAATATACATATATATATATATATATATATATATATATATATATATATATATATATATATATATATATATATTTATATATATATAATCCGGATCGATTGAGAATAGTTTTAGATTGAGAAGAATGAGAAACAATCTTGATCATTCATCTTAATAAGCTAATAAAAGGGGCATAATAGTCATTTATAATTTTATTTTTCCCTTACATAAACACTACTTAAATGCATATGCGTTATTTGTGCTCCTTTCCGAATATGAGTTTAAAAATTGCTATGTCATTCACTTTTTATTTGAGACTTTATTAGTGTTCTTCACCGTCAAGCGCATCCCAATAAATGAATATTAATACGCAACTCCAACATTTCTGGTAAATATTAATGTGATGAGTTTTTCTAAGTGACCATTTTGTATTAATTTATATTGTTTATTAGTGGTTCATTATTATATCAATGAGAAAGGATTGAAAATAACACAATTGAATTAGTTTATTGATGATTCACAATCCAATGATTTAATGATTTACTAACAATTTTGTAAATGATTCACCAATTATGGTATGAATCAAAATTAAAAGACTAATATAGTTTATTTAATGATTCACAAACATTTTTGTTCATGATTCACTAATTATGGTATGATTCAAAATTAAAAGACTAGCGTAGTTCATTGATGATTCACAATACAATGATTTAATGATTCACTATCACACTTTGTTAATGATTCAATATTCAATGATACATCAATTCAAGTATTCACATATATACATGATTCATTAAAAATATATGATTATATGATTTTCTACCATTGTACATTAATACGTGAATCCCATTGTGATTCACTGTGAATATTGTTAGGAATTAGAAATTCCAGGTATTAAAGAGTCGGTCACCTCAAGTATATCTAATCGTTAGAAAGCTCGTAGTCATAGTTATTTTAAGCTAAGTAGTATTTAGTTAAGTAACACCGTGGAGGACGGACGGGTCTTTACCCTGTTAGGAATTAGAAAATTCCAGTATTGAAGAGTCGGTCACCCCAACTATTATCTAGCATAAGTTAGCTCATAGACTTATCGTTAGTTACTTATTTATGTAGTTATTTAGTTAGTCAGTAGCTTAAAATAGTTTAGTGCAACACCGTGGAGGAAGGTCGGGTCTTTACCCACTGTATCCCTGATCCACAGGCCGCCAGGAGGTCGTTTAGTTTGTAACCTATAAATACCCTCTACCTTGCAAGGTAGAGGGTTGGATGTTCTTTGGTAATCTAATATTCTACAAGTTTCTCTTACTAGAATATCCCACTCTTTCCCTCTCTAAAACCATCTATGTGCTCATTGTGTTAATGTTGTGATGTGTATGTGAAATCCAATATCCTACAATTGGTATCAGAGAGCCATGGTTAGATCATATCTTGCACATATTTGGATTTCTAGTGGTTTTTAGGTGGTTTTTGAGTTTGAAAAAGTTTAGTGGTTTTTGCATCATTTGGTTGATTTCTTGTGTTAAAGCTTGGATTTTGTAAGTACTTTTATGTTTAGAATCATCACAAGTGTTTAGGTTTTCATTTGGTAAGCTTGAATCATCTTGGTTGGGTTGTTTTTGGATTAAAAAGTGATGTTTATGTGGTTTCTCTTGCTAGCGACTTGATATACGGATTTATTTCTTCGTAGCGACTTACTTCACAATTTTGTAGCGAGTTACAGTTTTGGAGCTAGCGACTTAGACCTAGCGATTAACAGTACAAGTAGTGGACTCTCCACTACGGGTAGCGACTTGGTGGTAGCGACTTGGTCTGTAGCGAGTTGCTCTTTAGCGACTTGCATCTTTAGCGACTTGAGTAGCGAATTGCTGCCAAAATTTTGCTAGCGACTTGAGTCTTAGCGAGTTACTACTTAGCGACTTACATCTGGCTAGCGACTTGGTACTCTAGCGACTTAGAGGTGTGGCAAATTAAGTGTTGGCGACTTGGTGTAGTATCTTCTAGCGACTTGGGATTATTGCTATTTAGTTGGTAGCGAGTTAGTTCTAAATCCCTAGAGACTTGGGGAGTAATTCATAATAAAACAATGTCAGTCATCACGGATCCTTTAATCACCAAAGTACTTGCTCTCTATGACACAGCACAGAATAGTGAAGCAGAATGCTTATCTGAATGCCATACACTTAATGATTCAGTATCGATTAATCAGAACAACTCAAATAAGTCACTCTTAATGTCTGCACATGATGCTAAGAATATGGAATGCACCAGTGAGCCGTTTCAACATCTCAGTCAGCTTCTCAAATTACTCTTATCTACAACCATGGATCGAACAAGTTGTGCCATCCTTCGTCAGGATTTTCCCACTTTGACAAGAACTGTTTTGCTTAACTTAGAACGACTGAGGTTTCAAATTACCAAAGAAAAGCTCTCAACGGATGATTCTCGTGCTGCTCTCCAAACCATATTCAACCAATTTCAGCCACTTACCCGGGAAGAATATTCCTCAGATTTTGATAATATCATGACTGGAATGTCTTTCAAAAAACACACGGGAATGGAAATTCATGAGTTCAGAAACTCATTTATTCAACTTATGAGTAATATGGAAACATACATCGAGGAAGCTGCTAAAGAGAATAACAAGCTGAAGGAATTGAATGAGTGTCAAGAGTGTCCATGGAACAATGATGACGTGTCATGCTTCATTCCAGTTGAACCAGCAGAAGACACTGATTGCAGAATCTCAGTTGTGATGGAAAAGGATGAAGAGAACAGCACTGATCTCAAATTCTCAGAGTCAGAAAAGGTATCAATCAACAAGGTACACTTATCTGATCACACAAATTCTTACAAAAAGGTACATGACTCTTACCCTGAACATAACAATGTGGAATCAATCTTTGTTTTGTCTGAATCTAATGCAAGTAACATGATTGAAAAAAGGGTATATGATGAGCTTTCAAACAAATTTTCAATTCTTGAAAAACACTGTATCTCTTTGCAAATTGAAATACAACATAAGAATGAAATGTTTTATGCAAAAAAACAGTGTAGAATCCCCTAACTAGACAGTCTGCTACAAAACGTACTCTGGATCAATTCGAATAACGTAAAGACTAGACACCCACTACTGGTAATCAGGATACGAACCCTAAGTAGTATAGACTTGATCCGTTACTTCACTGACCAAAACTGTTTTGTCTGAATAATAGTTGAACCCTACATTCGAATCTAAAGTTACCAAATCGAGAAAGTCTGGATTTCCGTAATCCAACAAATTATTGACAAGCAAAGTTCACCAAGACTTGTAAACTGAAAGGGTTTCAACTTCCAAAACGTTTGAATCACAAGTAGGATAAAGGTTGTATGAAGGACTCGAGTAAAAAATCCCGTTGTTATAACTTCGAGAATAGGACTTAAACACGAAACTCTAGTAGTTATAGAAAGTAGTTCTCCAATCTAACTAACTGATTGAATCTCAAACAAAGGAGTTCCAAGAAAGAATTTACGAGTAAAAGAGAATCTTCCAACCTGTGTGTATCTCGATCAAGTCTTAAAGATCTAAGATCACATAGTGAGTAGAGTACTGTCAGTATAAAGACCCGAAGACTTTCTTCGCTAAAGTCTAAAGAATATCAGCTTAGAAACAGGACTTAGACCCTAAAATTGACTAATTAAAGTTTTTTAAGAGATTTAAGACCTTCAAGGTCTAATGATGTGACAAAAAAACGTATTTTGTAAAGTAAGAATACAACATAAAGTTAAACGTTTCTCTATGTCACAAAAAGTTCTTAACTTTTAAACAAACTTTCGAGTAGTATATGGGAAAAAAGTTAGTACAATGAACGTAATCTAAGTCTGTTTTGTTTCTAACTAAGGTGTAACAATACAAGTCCCATTCTCAGTACATGGAAAAACATTCTTAAACACACTAGTCTATTCACATGGAACAACTAACTATGGAAAAGACTGAGACTCTTAAACTCTAGTCACGACAAGAGAAGTAGGAAAAGGTAGTGTTGACTCTAAGACGTTAGTCACAGAAGACGACCAAGTTGACCTTACTTCGTACTGTGCAGTAGTAACAAGGTACCTGTGAGAACTGTGAGTAAGTTAAGGAAGTCGAACAATAAGAGAAATCGTCGAAGGAGCTACATACAAAGGTATAATGAGTATTCAACTTATTTACTCAAAGACTTGAGTACTTAAAGGTAAGGGCACACAAAAAACTTTCTGTAAGGTCAGTACTA
>BPTQ01000002.1:110491555-110503791 GCA_019973895.1 Chrysanthemum seticuspe | reverse complement strand
AAAAAAAAAAAAAAAAAAAAAATTAAATTTATTAAATTTACAATTTTATCATGTTTTTTCCTATCTAATAAAGAATATTTTCACTGTTATCGATAACATCTACGGTCCTAGAAATGTCATTCAATAATGGCACGGGATCATAGATGAAGTTCGAACAATTGAAATATTCTTGTTTCTTTATATCGGGGTAAACTTATGTCAATCAATGTTCTTTGATGACCTTGATTGAGGGGGAGATTGTGTATATGTTTTTCTTGACTACCTATGCCATTGGCTTCTGTGCTGGTTATAATGCTTGCTCGTTTGTAAGTTGAGGTCGTGTTTTGCCTTTGCAACTATCTGGTTATGGTTTTTGTAGGTTGTGGTCGTATCTTGCTCATGTGATTATCATTGTGTACCTACGTATTAAGTGCCTAGCTTAGATTTAAATGCTTATGTGTCTAAATGTTTAATTGATTCATGGTGATCAGTGTGATAATCTATGCTAGAGGCTTAGTCTATAATCCGTGTTAGCAACTTACCACTCGTTCATCAATACCATAGAGACCAAACTTGCCATATAGTGAAAGTTATGTTGCACTAGCGACTTACCTCACCTCATGTTAAAACCACAAGGACCAATTGTGTCATACTGTCAAAGATTGTTGGTATACCCCTAGCGAATTACCTCTTAGCGAGTTACCATTTCTTTTTCTCAAAAAGTTTTTTTCTCTCTCATTTTTCTCTTCCTCGTCATAGTGCTCATCTTAGCTACTTAGCAAGAGGTTTGCATCTAATCCCTCTCATCTTTGTTCTCTTAAGCGTTTAGGTTAAGTTACTAACTTGTCTCTATATCCAGATCCTTTCGAGCTCGTGATTTGTGATTATTTGTCTCTCGCTTAGGTTCGATTTTTCATGTAATCGTGTGTTTGTTGCTAGTATAATGATTGAACGGGTTCAAAGTGTTTGGAATATATTGATTGTTTGGAATATATTGTTTGGATTATATTGTTTGGAATACATTGATGTATGGTTAAGAGGATTGGACTGTTGGGTTTATGTTAGGAGTGTTCTTGCTGGCGATTTAACTTGTTCTTGGTAGCGACTTAGTTTGAATGTTCTTCATAGCGTGTTAGCGTTCAACTTAGCGACTACGTTTCTGTAGCGAATTAGTTCACCATATTCTAGCGACTTGGTTAGCGAGTTAGTAGTTAGCGACTTGTATTTACAAGTTAGCGAATTAGTAACATTAGCGACTTTGTTAACGAATTTGTAGCGACTTGGGTGTGTTACTGTTCATGGCGACTTGTCTTCACAAGCTAGCGAATTAGTAACCTAGCGACTTAGTTAACTGTTTTGTAGCGACTTGGTTTAGGTACTGTTCATGGCGACTTGACTTTACAAGCTAGCGAATTAGCATAGCGACTTAGAGTACTAAACTATTAGCGACTTGTCTGTGGCTCTAGATGACGACTTGTCTTTACAAGTTTGCAACATTGTTCACTTTCATGTTGCGAATTAGTCTTAGGGTCAAGGGTTATTAAAATGTTCAAAGGTTTAGTGCTAAAGATGATCTCACTCTCACAACACTTAGGATCTCCTAATTCGACTTGTTGAATCAACATACTCTATGTAATCTGTTATGACATCCCTGTTTAGGCAAAAGGTACTTGGTTTCTCTCACGACTGCCAAATGTTACTTTTTGCCTCATACATATTTGTTATATCACTTCTACATGTGTATCTTGGCTCATGTCATGATCACTTTGAAATGCACTCTTTTGCCCATTTATCCCTTATAAGCTCGTCATGTAATTATTTATCTATATGACTATACTTCATTGAAATATCTCAATTATGAATGTCATCATATATTTGAAAGTTGTCATATATTTGTAATCTATGCCACTCTATCTTTCTCTGTATGTGTTTTGGGGACTCCTTCTGAGTTACTACTTCTATGTCATAAGGGTGCTCTCAATGTTGTCTAACTTACCATTTATCATCTAACCTGTTCCCATTCATTACTGTTGATTGTATGATTACTCAGAACATCAATGGCAAGTTCAATCCCAGAAAAGAGCGTTACCCCTTCGGCATCATCCAAAGTTCTCTCAGACGAAGAAATCCTTCCCAGGAGTCAATGGGCTGCTATTGGAAAAAGCAACTGTTATGTGGACCTACAAAGGCTTCAACAAAATCCGATACTCAAAGTTTCTATTGACATCCTCAAAAACACAAACTTCTTCGGAGCAATTACCAAGCAATGCTCAATTCCAACCATTTACATTCAACAATTCTGGAACACCGTTCAATGGAACAAAATCACAGCACAATACTCCTGCAAACTGGATGATATGGAGTTCACAATTGATTCTGATATTCTGAGCAAGGCTCTTGGAATCACACCATGTAACCCTGACTTTCGTTCTGAATCTCCACCCGGTGCTGACGATTTGATTGTCTTTCTAATTGGATTGGGTTATCAGAACAGTATTTCAAGAGCATCTGACATCATCACTGGACACATGTATCAACCCTGGAGAGCCATTACAACAATTCTTAACTTGTGCTTATCTGGCAAAACATCAGGGTTCGATAAAGTGAGAATCCCTATCTTGCAAATCCTATGGGGAATCGTTAATAGGGTTGATGTGAATGTATCAGATCGTATTTGGGAAGAATTTTCGTTATCAATGAACACATTCTCATCTGACAGAATCAATTTCCAGAACAAAGCTCAAGGCCGAAAGAAACAGAACAAGCTTGTAATTCCCAGCATCAGATTCTCTAAGCTTGTTATCCAGTACTTACAACAAACTCACAAATTCAATCCTAGGAGTGAATCAACTCTACATAATGCAGAAGATGAATATGTCTTGGGAAACCTGAAATATGTTCCTAGAGGTGTGGTCAATGAAATATTTGGTTTGCCAATTCCTGACTGTCTTCTCACAGAAGATATCAAGAAGAAGGACTACTTCAAGCAATACAAGAAAAGAGCAACCAAACTCTCTGCTGATGTCACACCCTCTCCTCTACAACCAAATGCTCCCATGACCAAGTCAGCCTCACAAGCATCCTATGCCTCTCTTCCTAAAAAGAGACTTGAAAGGTCACAACAGTCAGACACCGCATCCAAGAAGCAGAAAGTTAAAAGGAAGAAAGTGGAAAAGGAAATTTGTAAGAACACTGAGACACCAAGGGATGTTACTAGGTTAACTGATGAAGATGATGCTGATCTGCAACTTGGAATTCAGCGAAGCCTAGAAAGTCAGAATGTAAAAGCTCCAGTAGGTGGAATTTTGTTAAGAGAACCCGATCAACTACCTCGACAAACAACCCCAATTACACATGACAAGGGTAAAGGGGTTGCAAGTGTTGAAACTGAACAAGCTGCTCACATGCTTTTAACTATCTCATCATCTCCATCAAGCACCACAAATCAATATGAGCTGAAGAGAAGAACAGAATCATCTCATGCAAAAGAACAATCTGGAGTGGTCAAAGTGCCTGAAACGTTTAAGGAAACTCCTACACTTAGTGAGACTCAATCTGACTTGAATGTTGACACTTTGTTACAAAAAGGCTCGCAGGAGAACCTTGAGACGAGATCTGATGAGACCTTGAAGATGGATGAACCAAATCTGTCTACTAACTCTCTATCCTCACTTAAGAATCTTGATGAAGATTTCTCTTTTGGTGATCAATTCATTAATGACAAATCCTTAGATTCTGCACAATCCATGTATACTGTCAGCATTCAGCAAGATACGTCAACTATTCCTCCAATGACTGCATCTTCACTATCAACTGCACTTCCACCTCCCTTACCTACTCAATCAACTGTACAAACACCACCAACAACGTCACCAACCCCAGAACCCGTAATTACAATTGCAGATGAAGTGGCTCCACCAGCTTCCCCTCCACAGATTCTCACCTCTGATCAACTACTGGATAAAGCCATTAAAAGGATAGAAGCTCTGGAAAGGCAACTTTTTAATCTGTTGATTCTCTGGTGGATCGTGTCTATAGATTGGAGCACCTCAACTTCAATGAAGGGGTTACTGCCGCTATTGAAGGAGAAGTCAAGGATGTTGTGGAATGGGCTATGGAGGCTCCACTTCTTAGACGATTCAAGGACCTCCCCATCACCGATATGAGAGCAGCTCTGTGTGAAAGGATGTATGAGGCTGAAGAGGACAAGCATGAGGTTCACAAGAAACTCTATGAGGCACTTGAAGATTCCATTATGTTCGACAATCATGAGCAGTTTAAGATGGACGTCGGGGAAACAGAAGCTAGAAAGAAAAGGAGAACAATTGTGATGGAAGCATTGATGAAGGATCGCAAAGATCCTCCTCCACCACCAACGGGGGGCGCTGGAACTTCTGGAGCTGGTAATCCCTCTACAACAACCAACACACCTCCATCACAACCACCATCGTCACCGCCAAAACCTTCTAATCAATCAGGTCCTACAAAAGAACAGAGTACTACGAAGAAATCTGCTGCATGGACGATGGTTGATTCAAGGTTCATGTCCACATCCACCTCAATTCCTGAAGATCAAATGGTTCACGAAGAGTCTCAAGTCATGGCTGACTCAGAACCAGATGAAGATGATGCATCGACGAAGCATATTCCTAAGCCATCAGAAGATTGGTTTGATACTTACATGGCTGGGAATCGCACTAGCACATCTAGGGTAGCACCTTCAAGAGACACAATTCAAAGCTGCATTGTGGAAGATAGACCTCCTTCTCCAGAACCCACATGGACCATCCCAGAGTCTGACTCTATGATTCCTGACAACAATTGGGCATCAGTTATCACCAATAATTATGAAGTTCCAGCTGAAGACTCTCTTCTGCACTACACTGGTGATATGGGAAGTTTTATTAGATGGTTCTGTGAGCGGAAGAGTATCTCATCCATAACTCCAAGAGATCTAGAAGGACAAGCTTACGAAATTGTCAAAGTCTTCCATTCTGATGCAAATCATCTTCAATATCAGATGGAAGAATGTCATAAGATGCTGAATGACCAAGTCAGTGAGCAAATCAGTCGCTTCAATGTCAACAAATCTCTTCCTCTTGGTGGTGAACCTGGTCAGATAACCATTCAGGCTGAATTCTTCTTCAATCATGACTTGGACTATCTGTGTGCTCGCTCTGCTGAAAGAAGGCCTGCTCTATCAATATCAAAGATGAAAGCTGCAACCTACTCTGATCAGGGGCTTGAACAGATGGTTCCTGATCAATTCTGGGCTGCTGAAGAACAAAAATGTGATATTGCCGCTTCTTATGGTATTTCTCACTGGTGGTTCAAAAAGAAGAAGTTCTACATCGAAAGACATGGTGCTGATAAAAGACGCAATGATGTCAGATCAAAGCTGCAAATCTTAAGTGTTGTTAGTGTAGAGATCTTCCCTATCTATGGATATGAGTACTTGAAGAAGATTGTCCTTAAAAGAGCTGACTTCAAAGTGTATACTATTGAAGAGAACGACTTCAAACATCTTCTGCCAAATGATTTCGAATATCTCTATCTCTTAAATCTTCAAGGACACCTTGAGCATTTACCTGTCCGTGAGAAAAAGGCCCTCTCTGCAGCTGTCACTCTTTGGATCAGGGGCTTAGTCATTCGAAAACGAGTTGAGGACTTTCAGCTTGGCATTGAAAGCTACCAAACCAGGATCAACCTTACAAGTCCTCAATGGAATGCAACTGGGCATGAATTTCATCGAGAATACAAAGTCCTTGACACCCCTAGAGCCGTCATCTTCACCGACAGATATGGATCTCGTATGCTTATGCGTCTATGTGAACTCTACAAGTTTAGTGATGGTACGCTCAAATTGGTCGAAGAAGAACTTGACACCAGAGTGAAAGAAGCCAAACTTGATATGAAATCTTGGGTTAAAACTATTTTTTGGACTGATGATGACGTGAAGAGATGTGAACATTTCATTGCTGCAATCAGACGAAGACTCAAGACACGAAGGATCTTCCGCAGCCTTGAAAGTTTTGTTGGTGGAAGGCTTCGTGATGGTCACTACAAACTTCTTCAGAGGACTGAATGAAGACTTCTTCGGGATACTGTTTATGGTGTGTTGTTAACTATGTGTAATATGTGGTGTAATAAATATGAACAACTGTAATACATGTAATAGTGTTAGGATCTGTACTGTGGTTTCCCCTTGTAAAAAGGGAAACATCTGTGTTGTCCATTTTTGATCATATAAAATCGGACACATTTTTCTCCTACAAATATTTTACCTCATACATATTTAAATCACTTGAGATCCAAAATCTCAAAGGATTTAAGATTTTTGATCGGGGGAGAAAATGTGATATAAATATGAAAGATGTTAAAAGATAAGATGTCCAATTTGTGTGCAAACTTCTCTCTTATATGTGCTAAACAATTTTTCGAATCTCGAAGCATATATTAAGGGGGAGAACTCTCTTTGCAAAATTCAAGTCATCAGGGTACACAACACTTAAATCTTTGCAAATTCAACTTTAAATGTTTTTAAGGTACCTTGATCATATGGCTTCTAATCCTTTGATGATAAAGGGTTCCCTCTAGTATGTGCAAAACTCTTTTCAAACCTCGAGGCACATATTGAGGGGGAGCGAATTTATGGAAACCTCATCCTTCCCAGAAATGCTATATCTACTTGATTTGATGTGGGAAGTGATGTTGATATCTTTTAGAAAATGGTAATCAAAGAAGTTAATTCATTCTCTTGCCCCCGTGTGTAAAACATTTTCAAATACTTGATGCACATGTTGAGGGGGAGTTCTCGTTCTAAAAATATCAAAAACAATTCAGGTACAAAATGCTTTGATAATATATCACAAGTATCTGAATTGATTTTCAAATGGTTTTCAATTGGTTCCAATGGCAGATGAACAATACCAAATAGACCGACCAACTCTACTTTATGTATGGTGATATAAGGATGATAAGGTTAGGTATGTGTTCCCATGATCCGCCAGAACCGGAGGGATCTACCCAGGGACAATCCACTAGTTAGTGTAGAAGTCCTTAGGTATGATGATAAAAGGAGAAAAATGAGATGTGGGAAGAGTGCAGACTAAGACTGAGCTAGTACTGGAATAAACCCTACAAGGTTCTAGCTATGAAGTCTCGGTAAGCACTGAAGGGGTTGAAGAATTAAAAAGAATTGAATGAGGAAAGGGTGAAAACAAATAGCCCTCCATTTATTCAACCTTAGGGCAGAAACCGGGTTCAATTCATATGCTACTGATGGTAACATCGGTATTGAAGACAAGACGTCATGGACCCAGTGACGCACTGCACTTCAACTTCCCAAACCACTCAAGTTCCTCTTAAAAGGACTTGTTTCATTCTCACGGGGAACCAACATTATCTATCGACTTTCTCTTAGAGATTGTTGATATTGAAGAAGGAGACCATCTCCCTAGTCTCCGGCACAGGATCCAAATATGCACAAATTGAGTCTAGAGCCACGAGATCATCAATAAATCTCATTAGGACACTTTCAATGAAGACTCTCTGTTTCACACAATGTGGAAAGAGAGATTATATCTTGAGTCCTACGCATTATCCTTGTGGTATTGCCAGAACATCTGAGTGATGTGTATACATATTCACAATGAAGATGGAAAGCCTTCTGGAGCCAACATCAAACAAGCTCCTAGTAGGTGGCATGTGAGATCTATTATATAGATCAACCATGTGACAACTGAACAGAAACAATGGGGCGATTCAATCTCTTGAATCAATCCTGGTTCAGGTTATGGATTGACGGATACCTTTGAAAAACCGGTCTTTGTGCTTAACAACTCTTTTATTCAGTACATCGACCGTGTACTCATTTTTCAAACCAAAAGGTGTTTTTATGATTGATAATTGATTTTCAATAAAACCTTCGTTGTATTGCAAAAACAATTTTCTATTGAGCAATACACGATTGTTTTTCAAATCTCTCTTCATCAATCAGTGGACTTAAAATTCGCTGGTTCACTCACTCCGTGTTGTCTTCTTTGAGATGTTCCGGTTTGAGAACAGCTAGAGCAGCTGCGAAACCCTGTCAAGGAAATTCTTCGGAATTATACCTGATCACAGGCAGTACATGTACAGATCAACGGGGAACCGTGGGCCGTGTACCTCAATTCAACGAAAGTGATCAAAGACACTTTCGTGCGATTTATTGCTGACTGTTGTATGCAGGTACACCCGACGTTTGCAGCTGATCAGAGTGAAGCGGTCGATCCATAGCCGCATGCTCACTTAACACATTCAACTCAAAGAAATCATGATTAGTGCATCAATGACTCTGATATTTTCACTCCAAGCTTCTGCTACGCTGCTGCCAATGTCATGATTCAACAAATACTTCCGCTACTCTGATGAGAAGATATCATGATCCAAAATGTGAGCATGTCGGTTCTAAAGTCACAACATCACATAATACCAACACCACAAAGGATGTCTCAGAGATTGATGATAGCTGATGATCTCAAAAGATGGCTCCTAATTATTATCTCATGGATCATTAATGACCTCCACTTAAAGTACAAATCTGTGCAGACTTTGAAGTTGCACTACTTATGCACTAAGATTGCGATGTTGAAGTTGTTTTGTCTACGAGCTCAAGAACAAAGTCAAGTATAGTATGCTAGGTTTTGAAATGTAAAACATGGGGTGACCTCCCTTAGGGGGACATTGTTAGGAATTAGAAAATTCCAGTATTGAAGAGTCGGTCACCCCAACTATTATCTAGCATAAGTTAGCTCATAGACTTATCGTTAGTTACTTATTTATGTAGTTATTTAGTTAGTCAGTAGCTTAAAATAGTTTAGTGCAACACCGTGGAGGAAGGTTGGGTCTTTACCCACTGTATCCCTGATCCACAGGCCGTCAGGAGGTCGTTTAGTTTGTAACCTATAAATACCCTCTACCTTGCAAGGTAGAGGGTTGGATGTTCTTTGGTAATCTAATATTCTACAAGTTTCTCTTACTAGAATATCCCACTCTTTCCCTCTCTAAAACCATCTATGTGCTCATTGTGTTAATGTTGTGATGTGTATGTGAAATCCAATATCCTACATACCCACTGTATGCCTGATCCACAGCCCGTTGTGTGGAGTTTTATTGTAAGACTATAAATACTCTCTACCTTCCAAGGTAGAGAGTTGGAGCTCATAATAAGATTTTTCTTTCTCTCACTAAAGTTCCCTAAACCTCTAACTTTCTCTCTCTAAAACTCTTGTACGCCTACTTTGTGTTATGGTTTGATGTGTATGTGAAATCCAATATCCAACAATTGGTATCAAGAGCCATGGTTAGATCATCTCTTACATATCTTTGGATTTCTAGTGGTTTTTAGGTGGTTTTTGAGTTTGAAAAAGTTTAGTGGTTTTTGCATCATTTAGGTGATTTCTAGTGTCAAAGTTTGAATTTTGATAGTACTTTTGTGTTTAGAATCATCACAAGTGTTTAGGTTTTGATTTTGAAGGCTTGAATCATCTTGGTTGGGTTGTTTTTGGATTGAAAAGTGGTGTTTTTGTGATTTTCTAGCTAGCGACTTGAGCCACGGATAGTTTATCTTGGTAGCGATTTGCTTTGTTATTTGGTAGCGAGTTGTTGTTTAAGGTCTTAGCGAGTTGAGCTAGCGACTTGTCTACTGAGACAAGCCGACAAAAAGTACACGTAGTGGATTCTCCACTACACGTAGCGACTTGGTGTAAGTTAGCGACTTGTACTTTATATTGTTAGCGAGTTGGTACCTAGCGAGTTGCTATTTAGCGACTTGACAAATTAGCGACTTAGTGCTTAGCGAATTGCTATCAAAATTTTGCTAGCTACTTGGATTGTAGCGAGTTGTTATATAGCGACTTGGCACTTAGCGACTTGGTTTAAGGTTTCCTAGCGACTTGGGTGATATCCTTTGAATACGGTTTTCTCTTGATTTAGTAAAATCCCGTGAAAGAATCTATTTCCCGGTTTAGTCATAGAGTTATAAAATCCCGTTTAATCTGTCATCATGTCTACCAACATTCCTACAATCATCTCTACTATTGCCGAGGATGTTCAAGCAGCTGGTTCAGATACTCGTCCACCCATGCTTGACAGAACTGACTACAACTCTTGGGCTCAACGAATCAGACTGTACTGTCTTGGAAAGGAAAATGGAGTCAACATTCTCAAATCCATTGATGAAGGACCATATCGGGTTGAGACTACAAGAGACTTAATTGATACAGCTGAAGATGGAACAATGATCTATGGAATTGACAGACCAAAGACATATGATGAGCTCGATGATAAGGAGAAAAAGAGATTCGATGCTGATATCAGGGCTTCTTACATCGTACTTCAAGGTCTTCCAAAAGATATCTACAAGCTGATCAATCACAACACCGAAGCAAAGGCAGTGTGGGATAATGTCAAGATGCTTCTCTCAGGTTCTGAATTAACTATGGAAGACAGAGAATCACAACTCTATGATGAATTTGAACACTTCAAAATGAAACCAGATGAGAGTGTTTATGAGTACTATGTGAGATTCCACAAGCTTGTGAATGATATGAGGAACATCAGAATGACTATGCCAAACATTCAGCTGAATTCAAAGTTTGTGAACAACATGAATCCCGAATGGCACAAGTTTGTCACCTCTGTAAAGCTAACCAAAGGATTGAAGAATACAAACTATGAGCAACTCTATGCCTTCCTCTTTTAGAATGAGAGACATGCTATGTTTGAAAAAAGGATTCTTAATCAATTCAAAACCAACCAGGGAGAGACAAGCTCTTCAAATGATTCAACTGCCTTCTACTCAAACATCGGAATCACAACCAAAGCATCACAAGTCATACCCATGGGTAATGGTAATCACAAACTCATTCCTGATCCTATGTTCAAACAAACTGATGCTGATGCACACGTGGGAAACTTCATTAATCAACTAGCTCTTCTGATTAGTCAAAACATGAACTCTCTTCCACACACCAACAACAATCTCAGAACTGCTTCCAATCCACATAATCAAGCCACTGTCAGAGATGGGAAGGTTATGGTGCAGCCAGTTCAAGAACGACAGTACGAACAAGCAAGAGGTGGAGCTGGTAGAGGTTATGCTGCAAATCAGAATAGAGGAAGGAATGGAAATCAGGGACAAGCAAAGCCAATCAAATGTTACAATTGTGGAGGTGAGGGACACACTGCAAGGAACTGAACATCACCAAAACGCCCTCAGAATGCCGAGTACTTCAGGGATAAGATGTTGCTTGTGCAAGCTCAGGATAATGGTGCAGCTTTGGATGAAGAGGAGTTGTTGTTCTTGGCTGAGGGAAACGCTAAGACATATGATGAAGATGTGGATGAGCAGCCAATTCAGGAGATAGGCCATAATCATCAGAATGCCTTTCAAGTAGCTGATTGTGATGCATACGAGTCTGATGTTGATGAAGAACCCACTGTACAAACCATCTTCATGGCTAGAATTTCTCCAATGGTCTCTCCTAAAGTCTCTCCATCACCACAAGCTGGTCCATCCAAAGACAAAATCATTTCTGAGGTATTAAAATTATACGATGAAGTTGATGAGCAAAAGATACATAACGAAGTACAATCAACTGTGTTTATTGAATCAGATATTGAAAATATGGGTAATATCAATGTTGTCCCATATGATCAATACGTGATACAAAGTGAAAGTGAGATTGTACCAAGTGATGCATCTTCTGCAGTCAATAATGATTATGTTTTTGATGAATTCACTGCATGTGCCCCTGATGATTCTGTCATCTCTGAACTGAATGCCTATAAAGAACGTGTTGCTATTTATGAACAACGTGCAAAATTTGAGTTGACCACCCGTGAGCAGGAAATGGATGACCAAATGTCTACGTAGTGAACCATGTTAGAGTGAAAGTGAAACATAGTGCATAACTAGTATACCCTGTTGTAACTATAATGGGTATAAAAGTTATAGACTAAGTTATTTGTGTCAACTAACATGAAGCAATACATAGAAAACGAGTAGTTGAAGTAGCATATTAAAATTATGGAGTCTTTACTAAAACAGAAACCTACCTGGTCGAACACCACTACCTCTCTGAAATCCTCTCTGGTAACCTCTTTAAGATCGGTACTTCTACCAAACATGTCACCCAAGAAGTAGTTGTAGTCTGAGCATACGTAGTGTTAGTCGATGAACTTTCCGTAAGACTACTAATACCGGATAGAGGACT
>BPTQ01000002.1:110309155-110491545 GCA_019973895.1 Chrysanthemum seticuspe | reverse complement strand
CAAAACGCACTATTGAGTCTAGAGCCACGAGATTCATCAAAAGATCTCTTAGGAACACTTGACATTCAATCACTTGATGATCAACAATAAGATCATCAGTGGTTCATATCGAGTCCTTCACAGATCTTAGCAATCTGTCGAGAACATTTATGAGAGGTTCACATCTGTGATTCTCAGTGATTAAATGGAAACTCCTGCCAGGGTCAACATCAAACAGCCCTGACAGCAGGTCACTTCGGTAACTCCCCGTGGATTACGCGGAGTGTGTCTCAAACGGTCTACAGTCGTGAGGTGATGCTTCGGTGTACCTCAGCGACTCATCTGAACTGTAGATGTACTTCGGTACATCGCGTTATCTCACTTGTGGGACTCCAGTTCAGGAACGGCCTTTGTAAGAATTAGAGTTGTGTTTTCACACTATGCTGTTAACACTCTCGAAGTTCAAACTTGTAAGTGCCGGAAACCGCTTATTACTAACTGTTTGAAATGTTTTCTTCTTATGGAAGCTCCGGAGCGGGATGATCGTGCTGATTCTTCTCATGCTCACGCCAACATCAACACTAATGGAAGTCCTATTCTAAAGCAACACAACCGTCAGAATGATTCTTCATCAAATCAAAGAATCTACAAAGTCTAAGACTTAAAGAACTTCATCAGTATTGATTTCCACCGTCAAAGAGCGTGTGAACATGTTGAAGAATGACGTAGAGACACTGGAGCAGCGAAGCAGACCTGAGGCAGACTGATGCAGACAACAACATACTATCACTTTCACCACAAAGAACAATGATCAAAGAACAAAGTTAAAGATGATGTCAAAGCATAACTGTTTAAAGATAACTATCTCTCTACACTGGGGAGATTGTTCGAATCAAGGCAATTCCTCTCACAAGAAAGAAGAATGTCAGAAGACGTCACAGCTACTATTACATCAACGCCTTCACCGTTTACCTTCATATATACTTGAGGGGGAGATTGTTGGAATCACTCCTAAACAGTATTTCAAGTATTTATATTTCATATGTAATAGGTAGCTTTATTATGGCCTTTATGTTTGTTTAAGGTCAAGCTTATGTAGAAGGCCCATAAGCTTGATCCAAGCCCAATAAGGAATAGGGAAGGAGAGGGAGTGTTGCCCTAGCTCCTTGCCTATATAAACTCTTGTAAACCCTCATTTGAGGGTTGGTTGTTCAAGTTTTCTTTTCTTTCACATACACTACGCCTAACCGTCCCTTAGTTTATATGTGTGTGTGCTTGATACTTGTTCATCTGCCTTATCTCCTTCTCTTATAAGCTTGTGTTGTAAAACTTGTGACCTAACACTTGTGAATGATATGAGGAACATCAGAATGACTATGCCAAACATTCAGCTGAATTCAAAGTTTGTGAACAACATGAATCCCGAATGGCACAAGTTTGTCACCTCTGTAAAGCTAACCAAAGGATTGAAGAATACAAACTATGAGCAACTCTATGCCTTCCTCTTTTAGAATGAGAGACATGCTATGTTTGAAAAAAGGATTCTTAATCAATTCAAAACCAACCAGGGAGAGACAAGCTCTTCAAATGATTCAACTGCCTTCTACTCAAACATCGGAATCACAACCAAAGCATCACAAGTCATACCCATGGGTAATGGTAATCACAAACTCATTCCTGATCCTATGTTCAAACAAACTGATGCTGATGCACACGTGGGAAACTTCATTAATCAACTAGCTCTTCTGATTAGTCAAAACATGAACTCTCTTCCACACACCAACAACAATCTCAGAACTGCTTCCAATCCACATAATCAAGCCACTGTCAGAGATGGGAAGGTTATGGTGCAGCCAGTTCAAGAACGACAGTACGAACAAGCAAGAGGTGGAGCTGGTAGAGGTTATGCTGCAAATCAGAATAGAGGAAGGAATGGAAATCAGGGACAAGCAAAGCCAATCAAATGTTACAATTGTGGAGGTGAGGGACACACTGCAAGGAACTGAACATCACCAAAACGCCCTCAGAATGCCGAGTACTTCAGGGATAAGATGTTGCTTGTGCAAGCTCAGGATAATGGTGCAGCTTTGGATGAAGAGGAGTTGTTGTTCTTGGCTGAGGGAAACGCTAAGACATATGATGAAGATGTGGATGAGCAGCCAATTCAGGAGATAGGCCATAATCATCAGAATGCCTTTCAAGTAGCTGATTGTGATGCATACGAGTCTGATGTTGATGAAGAACCCACTGTACAAACCATCTTCATGGCTAGAATTTCTCCAATGGTCTCTCCTAAAGTCTCTCCATCACCACAAGCTGGTCCATCCAAAGACAAAATCATTTCTGAGGTATTAAAATTATACGATGAAGTTGATGAGCAAAAGATACATAACGAAGTACAATCAACTGTGTTTATTGAATCAGATATTGAAAATATGGGTAATATCAATGTTGTCCCATATGATCAATACGTGATACAAAGTGAAAGTGAGATTGTACCAAGTGATGCATCTTCTGCAGTCAATAATGATTATGTTTTTGATGAATTCACTGCATGTGCCCCTGATGATTCTGTCATCTCTGAACTGAATGCCTATAAAGAACGTGTTGCTATTTATGAACAACGTGCAAAATTTGAGTTGACCACCCGTGAGCAGGAAATGGATGACCAAATGCGTACAACTATTAGAAAAAGTAGGTTTAGAGAAGAAGTATTAAAACAAGAGTTAAACTCCTTACAAGAAAAGCTTTCTAAAACTGCTAAGCAAAAACAAGAACTTCAAGAAAATGTTAAAATGCTTAAGCAAGAATTCAGTGCTAAGGAATCAAAACTTTTGAATGATTTTTATAATCTAAAAACCTTGAAAAACAAGCTTGAAAATAAGTTGTATGTACAAGGAAATACCATTCAGACTGCTCACTTAATCACTAAGCATAGAGTCTTAAGCGATAAGCATAGCATTCCCCTTGTTGAAGAACCAAATCCAGAGGTCATTAAAAAGGCTAGAAATGCTCATAAGGTTCTTTATGATGGCAATGAAATCCTTAAACCTAGACAGAAACCTAGTTGCGTTGAGTGCACTGAGGAAGATAAGAAATCAGATGAAGTCTCTAGGGAAAAGATGAACAAGAAATTAGATGATCCTAAATGTAAAGAGAAGAAAATAAATGTCACACCCCATGATTACAAGAAGGAGAATTGGATTTCTTTGAACATGTTTAAGCCTCAGACGTTGTTAACACCCGAACAAGTGTTCTGGAAAAAGGATTTAGATAAGCAAAAAGCAGAGAATCTTGTTGTAACAAACTCTCCCTTTAGGAAAATGCCTTCAGCGACTGTGTATCCTCCAAATACACCAATGCATTTAGTACCTAGGACTATTGCCACTAAAAGCAAGACCTTAATCAGTCAATATGTTATTTTTCAACTATTTGTTGATTTTGAGAAAACTTGTAAGAAAAGGATCACACCCACTGGTATAACTGAAGGGGAAAGGGGTTTTGAGAAAACAAAAGAATGTTATTTAACTGAAGTCATGCCTTTCTTTAAACAATTAAAAGATCATTTTGAAAGTCTTTAAAAGGGAATGAATCTAGACATTAAAGAAATGGAAAAGGAATTTGATGCAATGATTGTTGAGGTTAGTGATTATGAGCGAGCACTAAAATATAATGAGATTGAGAGGAAGAACTTGCATACATTGAATGAGACTCTTATTACTGAATGTGTTGCTCAAGATGTGTTTTTCACTGCTACAAATTGTTCCATTAATGCTTCTCAATTTCATGAATTATCTGTTGCCCTGAAAGTCTCCCATGATCGTGTCATTGAGCTTGAAAAGACTAATTCTAAACTAAATGAGAAAATTGAACTGGATGATCACGACAATTTGGTTAAACAATTTTCTAAATTAGAGGTTGAGCATTTTAATTTACAACTAAAATATCAACATCTTAAAGAAAATGTAAAAACTTCAAATATCAAGACATCCTCAGATGCTCCAGAGTTTGATGCAGTTTTTCAAATAAACAAACGTGATGAACAGATTCATGCTCATTGTAACACGATCAGAAAATTAAAAGCCTAAATCTCTCAATTAAAGGGTGAAAAGAACAATGTGACTGGCTCCCAAATGCCTCCTCCTTTAGATTCTCAGAATTCTCAAACGTTTCATCTTCAAAACTTAGTAAATGCATTACAAAAGGAAAACGAAAGTTTTCTAGAAGAAAATGAAAAGGTTAAACGTCATTTCAATGAGTTATTTGAATCAATAAAGGTCACTCGTAACAAAAACAACGAACAAATAGCTTCATTGCAAAAGGAAATTGAGAATCTGAAGAGCCAAGTAAAAGGGAAAATGTCAATAACCAATGGGGAGAATGGTGTATCAAAGGTAAACTCTTGTAATAAATATGCTTTGTCTGTGAAATATGTCCCCCCTCATCTCAGGAATAACAAACTTGCTATTCAAACATACTTCTCATCCCTTAAGGATTGTCTAGAATGTCTCCGTGAGATTGTTGAAGAGGATAAGTTAGAGAAACCACTTGACAATGCTATTGGGCATGCATGCTTATATGCCAAACGATCTCAAGAAATTCTAGAATGCTTAATCACAATATGCCCAAAGTCCTTAGGTGAGAGAGTTAATCCTTTGATTCCATGTTCGATGCCTAGTGCCAAGTATGATATTCATTCGATGCCCAATGTTTTGAATGTGAACCTTAGGGTGCCTTTAAGTAGTTCAGATTCCAGATATGTTAATGCTAAGAAAGCGAAATCTAGTGTGCCTTCTAGGAGTACAAATCCCAGCACTTCTGGTGTTAAGAAAGTGAACCTTAGTGTGTCTGCATGTAATTCAGATCCCAGTACATCTAAACAGGAGATGCAAAGAGTAACAAAACCAACTAATGTTCCCATTCCCTCTACAGGAGTAATCATTGACATTAAAGCGAGCATGTCAAAGTCTCAAGATAATACAAGGAATGCTAGGACCTCGCAAGCTAAGAATGTGCATTGGAAGAGAGTAGAAGACCAACCTAGGAAATTTAAGCTTGAGTCTAATAAAACGAATCGTGTTGATTCTAGTATTAGCCATAGGCGTACTGTAATTAATTCGAATTCTGATACTATTTGCATTCCTTGTAATGATGTCTGCTTGAATTCTGCTTATAATCATGAATGTGGTGTGAATGTTTTATCTAATGCTGTCATACCCCCAGTTAACATTACTAATGAAAACAATCACGTTAAAAAGGCTAAAAGGCAAAGGCGAAAGAGAGTTAGAAAACAGTGGAAACCCATAGGAAGAACATTTAGTAAGATAGGTTATCAATGGATACCTGTGGGCCATAAGGTTAATCAGGCAACGCCCACTAGAAAATTGATGCCTACTGGTAGAACTATTCCCTTAAGAAGTGAGCACACTTTGAATAGGGAAAATACATACACTAGTACTGCATCTATTCATAATGATCCCATTGCATCAATTTCTGATATGAATGCTTCTATTTCTAATGTGGGTGTTCCAATCATTGTTACTAACCAAATGGAACCCATTCTTGCATGGGGATCCCAATTATCCAGTTATCCATTCTTGTCTGTGTTCAACTGCAGATCGTTCAAATCGTTCTGTGGTACCTGGACTCAAGCTGTTCCAAGCATATGACTGGCGACCGGTCACGGCTCATGAACTTCGTGAGCAAATTCATCGGGACAGTTAGATTCGAGAATGATCATTTCAGTGCAATTATGGGTTATGGAGATTATGTTGTTGGTAAAAGTGTTATCTCCAGAGTATATTATGTAGAAGGTCTTTGTCATAACCTGTTCTCTGTTGGTCAATTCTGCGATTCTGATCTAGAAGTAGCCTTCAGAAAACATACTTGTTTCGTTAGAGAACTTGATGGTAAGGAACTTTTGAGAGGCTCACGTGGTTCAAATCTATACACCATCTCTATCGAAGATATGATGAAGTCTTCTCCAATTTGCTTGTTGTCAAAGGCTTCTAAAACAAAGTCATGGTTATGGCATCGTCGTCTCAATCACTTGAACTTCGGCACCATCAATGATCTCTCCAGAAAGGACTTAGTTGTAGGTTTACCTAGACTTAAGTATGAAAAGGATCATCTTTGTTCAGCATGCCAATTGGGAAAAAGCAAGAAGTATGCCCATAAACCCAAACCTACTAACTCTGTCACAGAAGCTCTTCATACAATTCACATGGACTTATGTGGACCCATGAGAGTGCAGAATATCTTTGGGAAGAAATATGTGTTAGTTGCGGTTGATGATTTCTCTAGATTCACCTGGGTAAAGTTCTTAAAGACAAAGGATGAAACTCCAGATACCATCATCAAACTCATAAAACAGCTGCAGGTTCGTCTTAACAAAACGGTCAGAATCATCCGAACAGACAATGGAACTGAGTTTGTTAACAAACAACTTAGTGAGTTTTATGAAAGTATTAGAATCAATCATCAAAGAAGTGTTCCTCGAACTCCTCAACAGAACGGTGTAGTTGAAAGACGAAATCGAACTCTTGTGGAAGCCGCAAGGACAATGCTGATTTACTCAAAAGTTCCAATGTTTCTCTGGGGTGAAGCCATCGCCACTGCATGCTACACCCAAAATCGATCCCTGATTCACACTGCTCATGGAAAAACTCCATATGAACTTATCCACAACAGAAAACCTAATCTTTCATTCCTTCGTGTGTTCGGTGCATTGTGTTATCCAACTAATGAGGGCCAAGAGTTAGGCAAACTTAGTGCTAAAGCATACATTGGAGTATTTGTAGGTTATGCATCAAACAGAAAAGGATACCGAATCTACAACAAGAGAACCCGAAATATCATGGAAACAATTCACGTCACGTTTGATGAGCTGACCGGTAAAATGGCTCCTGGACAATCAAGTTCAGGACCCGCACTTCAAAACAGTCCCATTGGTTCATCCCTCGTACCAATTTCTTCCCCAACAATTCCATATGTACCTCCATCTGAAGATGATTTTAAAAAATTGTTTGATCCTATGTTTGATGAACTCTATGAGCCAAGTGCTATTGAACTGTCAATTCCCACAACAGAGGCTGCTCATATCCCTGAGAATGAAGTCAATCCTACAGTCTCAATATCGTTAAGTCAAGAAGCGCCTGCTGCTGATCACTCAGTCTCATCAACAAATCATCAATCTTCGAATGTACATCATGGAACTGTTTCTGGCACTATCGATGAAGTTAATCCCTTTGCTACTCCTGAAGATGCTCCATTTGTAAACATATTTGCTCCTGAATCTTCATCAGAACCATCTTCTTCAGGAGACATCGACTCTGCTACTTCAGTCCCTCAACAACTACCACATGAACACCTCAGAAAATGGACTCACGATCATCCATTAGACAACATCATTGGAAATCCCTCTCGTCCAGTATCCACACGGAAACAACTTGCAACCAATGCCTTATGGTGCTTCTTCAACTCCGTACTCTCTAAGATCGAACCAAAAGATGTTAAAACCGCCATGAATGAAGATAGCTGGTTCAATGCCATGCAAGAAGAAATTCATGAGTTTGATCGACTTGATGTATGGGAGTTAGTACCTGCTCCAGATTGTGCTATGATTATTGCTCTAAAATGGATCTTCAAAGTGAAACTTGATGAGCATGGTGATGTGTTGAAGAACAAGGCTCGATTAGTTGCTAAAGGATACCGTCAAGAGGAGGGTATTGACTTTGAAGAATCTTTTGCTCCTGTTGCTCGAATCGAGGCAATCAGAATCTTTTTGGCTAATGCTACTAGTAAGAACATGGAAGTCTATCAGATGGATGTAAAGACAGCATTTCTGAACGGAGATCTTAAAGAAGTCGTTTACGTCAGCCAACCGGAAGGATTTGTGAATCAAGAGCATCCTACTCACGTTTATCGTTTGAAGAAGGCTCTTTACGGTTTAAAGCAAGCTCCAAGGGCATGGTATGATACGCTATCAAAGTTTCTTCTATCTACCAGATTTAGCAAAGGAGCAGTTGATCCAACATTATTCACCAGAAAGTTAGGAAAACATTTAATTCATGTTCAAATTTATGTTGATGATATCATCTTTGCCTCGACTGACCCCAATGAGTGTGACCGTTTTTCAAATGAAATGGGTTCAAAATTTCAAATGTCAATGATGGGACAAATGTCATTTTTCTTGGGATTACAAATTTTACAAAGTCCCGGAGGCATCTTCATAAATCAATCTAAATATGCAAATGAGATTTTAAAGAAATTTGGATTTGATTCAAGTGACCCTGTTGACACTCCCATGATTGAACGAACTAAACTAGATGAGGACCACTCAGGGATCATGGTAGACCAAACGAAATATCGTAGTATGATTGGATCCCTGATGTACCTCACAGCTAGTAGACCAGACATCTTGTTCGCTGTTTGCATGTGTGCTAGATACCAGGCTAAGCCTACTAAAAAGCACCTTGAAGCGGTTAAACGGGTCTTTCGGTATCTCCAAGGAACCATAAATATGGGACTTTGGTACCCGAAGGACATCGGTATGTCACTAACAGCCTATGCAGATGCTGATCATGCATGGTGTCAAGATACTCGTCGAAGTACGTCTGGAGGTGCTCAGTTTTTGGGTGATAAGCTTGTGAGCTGGTCTTCAAAGAAGCAAATGAGTACTTCTATTTCCTCTACAGAGGCTGAATACATAGCCATGTCATCATGTTGTGCTCAAATCCTATGGATGAGATCCCAATTATCTGACTATGGCTTTGAATTTAACAAAATCCCTCTGTACTGTGATAATAAAAGTGCTATTGCTCTCTCATGCAACAACGTACAACACTCAAGAGCAAAGCACATCGACATTCGACATCATTTCATCAGGGAACAAGTGGAAAAAGGTGTGGTGGAACTCTATTTTGTGAGGTCTGAATACCAGTTAGCAGACATCTTCACCAAAGCTCTTCCAAGAGAACGTTTTGAGTTTATTCTTCCACGACTAGGCTTGAAAAGCCTTCAACCAGAAACACTCAAACGTCTTCAGGAGGAAGACGGGGAGTAAAAGGTTTCCTTCATCTATCTCTTGTAAATATCTATTCGAAAAACAAAATACAAAATTATAAAACCTTCAAAAATAAAATAGAAAAATTTAAAACTTTCAAAATCCATAAAAATTTGAGAAAAAAAAAAAAAAAAAAAAAAAAAAAAAAAAAAAAAAAAACAATTGTCTTTTGTCATGTTTTTCTCGATTCGATAATATCTACGGTCTTTGTGTTGTCATTCAAAGAATGACACGAGACTTTAGATATTGTTCGAATTTGAAAAAAAAAAAAAAATATATATATATATATATATATATATATATATATATATTTTTGGGAGAAAGAGAATAAAATGGTTTATTGTCATTTCAGGCAGTAACCCGCTTTTCAAAGTCAGAACAGAGCCACACTTTATCATGTTTTCAAAATTCCATGCTCTGATTCTATAAACATTTATCTGCTGAAAACTAACTGCTTTGAAAAATAACTAGTACTCTATTTTTGATAATCATCTGGACTTATTTGTCAAAATATCTATCTCTCAATCAACAACCTTTGTCATTGATTGAGGGGGAGAATGATTTCAATTAAATTAAAAAGTTATTTGTCATTCAATTGTTTTCAAAAGATATTCATGCATGTTTACTCAATGGAGTTTAAAGTCTTAATATCCGATTATTGTCAGCTAAAACGTTTTTCATAATCAAGTCACAATTCTCCTTAAAAAGCTTTCAAAATCAATTTAAATCTACAGAGATCACAAATCTCAAATGATTTGATAATTGTGATCGGGGGAGAATTTGTGATTTAAATTGAATTTAAACTGATAATTCGGTAAATGGTTTTATAAGAATGTACAAGCTCTCCTTCCCACATGTGACAAACGATTTCAAATTTTCCATGCACATGTTGAGGGGGAGCATCTATCTTAAACCACAAAGATCCGAAACGTGATCAATTTATATCAATGTGCATGTTCCCTCTAGTATGTGCAAAAATCCTTTCATACCTTGATGCACATATTGAGGGGGAGCAAAATTGTGAAAACCTCATCCTTCCCGAAAATGCTTTATCTACTTGTTTTGATCAGGGAAGTGATGTTGATATCTTTTAGAAAATGGTAATCAAATAAGTTAATTCTTTCTCTTGCCTCCGTGTGCAAAACGATTTCAAACATCTGATGCACATGTTGAGGGGGAGCACTTGTTCTAAAAATATCAAAAACAATTCAGGTACAAAATGCTTTGATAATATATCACAAGTATCTGGATTGATTTTCAAATGGTTTTCAATTGGTTCAAATGGCAGATGAACAATACCAAATAGACCGACCTAATTTACTTTATGTACGGTGTTATAAGGATGATAAGGTTAGGTATTTGTTCCTATGATCCGCCAGAACCGGAGGAATCTACCCATGGACAATCCACTAGTTAGTATAGAAGTCCTTAGGTATGATGATAAAAGGAGAAAAATGAGATATGGGAAGAGTGCGGACTGAGACAGAGCTAGTACTGGAACAAACCCAACAAGGTTCTAGCTATGAAGTCTCGGTAAGCACTGAAGGGGTTGAAGAATGAAAAAGAATTGAATGAGAAAAGGGTGAAAAGAAATAGCCCTCCATTTATTCAACCATAGGGCAGAAACCGGGTACAATTCATATGCTACTGATGGTAACATTGGTATTGAAGACAAGACGTCATGGACCCAGTGACGCTCTGCACTACAACTTCCCAAACCACTCAAGTTCCTCTTATAAGGGCTTGTTTCATTCTCACGAGGAACCTACATAATCTATCGAATTTCTCTTTGAGATTGTTGATATTGAAGAAGGAGACCCTCTCCCTAGTCTCCGGCACAGGAACCAAATATGCACAAATTGAGTCTAGAGCCACGAGATCATCAATAAATCTCATTAGGACACTTTCAATGAAGACTCTCTGTTTCACACAATGTGGAAAGAGAGATTATATCTTGAGTCCTACGCACTATCTTTGTGGTATTGCCAGAACATCTGAGTGATATGCAAACATATTCATAATGAAGATGGAAAGCCTTCTGGAGCCAACATCAAACAAGCTCCTGGTGGGTGGCATGTGAGATCTAATCAATAGATCAACCATGTGACAACTGAACAGAAATAATGGGGAGATTCAATCTTTTGAATCAATCCTGGTTCAGGTTATGGTTTGACGGATACCTTTGAAAAACCGGTCATTGTGCTTAAAAACTCTTTTCTTTAGCACATCGACCGTGTACGAATATTTCAAATCAAAAGGTGTTTTATGATTGATAATTGATGTTCATTAAAACCTTCGTTGTATTGCAAAAACAATTTCTATTGAGCAATACACGTTTGTTTTTCAAATATCTTTTCATCAATCAGTGAATTTCTATTCGCTGGTTCACTCACTTCGTGTTGTCTTCTTTTAGACGTTTCGGTTTGAGAACAACTAGAGCAGCTGCGAAACCCTGTCAAGGAAATTCTTCGGAATTATACCTGATCACAGGCAGTACTTGTACTGTTCAACTGGGAACCGTGGGCCGTGTACCTCAATTCAACGAAAGTGATCAAAGACACTTTCGTGCTATTTATTGCTAACTGTTGTATGCAGGTACGTCCTACGTTTGCAGCTGATCAGAATGAAGCGGTCAATCCATAGCCGCATGCTCACTTAACACATTCATCTCAAAAGAAATCATGATTAGTGCATCAATGACTCTGATATTTTCACTCCATGCTTCTGCTACACTGCTGCCAATATCATGAATCAACGAAAGCTTCCGCTACTCTGATGTGAAGATATCATGATCCAGAATGTGAGCATGTCGGTCCGAAAGTCACAACATCACATAATACCAACACCACAATGGATGTCTCAGAGATTTTTTTGGTTAGCTGATGATCTCAAAAGCTGGCATAAAATTATTATCACGTGGATCAGTAAAAGACCACCACTTGGATTAACCAAACATGCAATGAGAGGAATCAATGACTACGAGCTTCGGAGCAAAGTACTACATCAAGAATGCAAGAACAATTGTTAATGTAATATCTGTTTGTATTCAATGTAATTTTAGTATATGTTTGAGGTGACCTCCCTTAGGGGGAGATTGTTAGGAATTAGAAATTCCAGGTATTAAAGAGTCGGTCACCTCAAGTATATGTAATCGTTAGAAAGCTCGTAGTCATAGTTATTTTAAGCTAAGTAGTATTTAGTTAAGTAACACCGTGGAGGACGGACGGGTCTTTACCCACTGTATGCCTGATCCACAGCCCGTTGTGTGGCGTTTTATTGTAAGACTATAAATACTCTCTACCTTCCAAGGTAGAGAGTTGGAGCTCATAATAAAATTTTTCTTTCTCTCACTAAAGTTCCCTAAACCTCTAACTTTCTCTCTCTAAAACTCTTGTACGCCTACTTTGTGTTATGGTTTGATGTGTATGTGAAATCTAATATCCAACAAATATTCATGTTGCTAAAAAGCTATATTATGGATGATCTAACATAAATAAAAGAAATAGATATTGATTTAAAAAAGTGAAAAAAACCATTAACGTGTGAAAAACAAAACTACCATCCGAGTAGTTATTTATCAGTTTCCAAATTTGAGCCCAAAATTGTAGGAGTCTACAATATTCAATTAAAATTTTGCTTGATCTAATTACTTACTTACCCTTATCTTTATTTAAAATGCTTCATTAAATGATTCAAATTTAATATAATTGGATGGCTAGGATCTCTTCTCAGTCTTCTTAATCTCAAAACCTTCTCAATGGAACCAAAGCCTCTATATATATATATATATATATATATATATATATATATATATATATATATATATATATATATATATATATATATATATATATATATATATATATATATATATATATATATATATATATATATATATATATATATATATATATATATACACTAGTGGTCGAAGCCCGCCCAATGGGCGTGCATGTCTTATAATTATCGTTGACATAATTTGCTATAGCGAAAGAAGGAGGGTAATCGTAAAGAAGGAGTGCAACTAAGGTGGAACTTTTCGACCTTGATGTGTGGGTCTTGAGAGGCAAGAAGATTCGTGACATATTGTCTGAATCTCTTAGACCACACATCAACGATAATTACGATGGGCGGGCATGACTTATAAATATTGTTGGAATATTTTTCTATTGCGAAAGAAGGTAGTAAAATTACATTTTAAAACATATTCCGTAGGTAATAATCGAATGAACATTAATATGAATTTGAGCAATTCAATATTATTTAATTACTAAAATTACATTTTAAAACATAGGTGGTTTTTAAAGGAGCACTTGACTTATGAATATTGTTGGAAAAAATAAGTTAATGATAAATATGCCATAAACATACCAAATTTTTTGTTGAATACATTAAGAACGAAAACAAATAAACGGTTATCGAATATGAGAGAAAAAAAGGTTTCAAAGTGGTACGTAAGAACAAAGTATCAAAGCATAGCCCGCCCGATGGGTGAGCAAGCCTTATGAATATCGTTTAAAAGCTTAAAGTAAAGAAATAAAATATAGGAGGGTGTCTATGTAAGCATACAAAAGGTGGCTAAAACCTTGTGGCTATAAGCTGTAATAACCTTGTGGCTATAAGTTGTAATCTATCACATATGGTTAGGACATGAGCTAAACAACTATGCTTATGTGGTGAGTGTTAGGGCTTTGCGTTGATGGTTCAGTAATACAGGAAAAGACATTGTCACTAAGGTGGAAAGTACAGAAATTGGATGGCCGAATGTTGATTTCATTTGCAGGTCTATCTATATAAAACCATTGAAACAATTTATAGCACAATCGGGCTGCAATATCTGCGACTCTTTTTTGTTCATCTTCTGTATATTGCAGTTATGTATGCTACCAATTGCAAACATTTATTACATGCCTGTTATATGGTCAGAGTACTTATATTTACTGCTGCAATTTTTTTAGTTACTTACACGCTTTGTATCTACTGCGTTTCCGGAATCTCTGGATTTGGGTAGTAATATGTCGTTGGCGTGCTCGAAAGTTGCAGGCTTGTGTTAAGTCAGATGTGTGCTAAAAATAAATATACAACAAAGGTATTAATGAAAGCTATGACTCAATCATGTTATCTTCGTAAGTTTTCACCAAACATGAACTCACGGCTATCACCACTTGCTTCTAGGTGTTTGAGTATCCTTCTATGTTAAAAGTTCTTGAAAAACCACCTATATACACATGATACCATGATGAACATCATATATACACATGTGTCTCTATTAGGTTTCTTCACAATCAGTTGAATAGTAATATTAGTTTTAGTTATATGTTGCTATTACGGTTTCTTCACAATGAGTTCAATAGTAATATTAGTTTTAGTTTTATTTTACTCGCACATGAAGTTATTTTTTTATCATTGAACCAACTAATATGTACAATTATCTGTGATTTAAGCTTGTGCTTTTTTTACCTTGCAGGGCCATAAATACTGAACTGATTACAGTGACTCAATCTTGTCCAATGGAATCAGGTTAGTTTGTTTTGCTTACCAAAGTTTTAGTCCGTAGATAATATAGCATTCAAAGGTGAAGTGCGTGTAAACGAAGAACTGTTTTGTGTAGTTTTACAAAGCATCACGGACTTGGCCTTTTTTGTATTTTATGTATGTGCATCTTCCATGTTTTACTTCTCTGTATGCTCGTTGTCGTTTTTGTCAGAATGTTACAGGAAAAGGTTAGCGGGCATGTCAAAGTGAATTTCATAGATGTTAGAACTTAAAATACATTTTAACATTGAGCTTTAATAAATTTGTAAGTGATCCTGTTTGCAGCACACGTTGCCTACGGTTTCTAAAATATGATGCAGCATAGGTAACAGATGCCGGCATGGCTCAACTCTCAAGCCAACGATATGAATTAGGAACTATCACATGATCAAAACATATGATAGTTTAGTCTTCTAACTGATGTTTTGTTTCATTGAAACAATTTATGAGCATCATCTCTTCAGTTCCGATGACAAGTTGGTAACCAATCAGACTTGTTGCCAATTATGTTTTCACAAATGATTGATGTGGGAACTGATAACTGCCATCTTCCACATTGATTGATTGATGCTCATATGAGGTTAGCATTTTCATCATATCTCAGTTAAAGTTAGTCTGTAACATATAGGATTGTTAATGTACCCTTTCTCATTATAATGCAATATTGATCAAATATCTTGAATAGACAAGTTAATGGATGTGAAGTTAATTCAAATGAACTGGCTACTTTAATTATAATAGGACAATTGTCAACATAGTTGGGCTTTGGACAATCATACAAAAAGCAAAACTATAAAAGGTATATCGATAAACTAATTCATAAGTTTGAACTTGCATTCACCTAATTGGTGATAAATCGAGTTACCTTCGATACAGAGAAAGTAAGATTATAACCATTCTATTTTATGCGAGGTTACACTTTTCCATTTTTATCCTTTTTGCTTAGCTTCCTTTCATTCTTGAAACCATATAGCATATCTTCCCCTGCAGATTGTTTAACTGTCTAACGTTCACCCTTCATTTTATTTGACAAATAGATTACAGAACCTTTCATTAGACTTTAAACATGATGAATCAAAAGAGTCAAATCACATATATATGGGTTTTCGTTAGATATGGGTTTTAGAAGTGTTATTAGACAGAATCGATGATATAACGGGCCGGAGTTGCATTATGTCTAATAACCAAACCCATATTATGAAAAGATTCAAATCACATACAGTATGAACAACTAAAGCGTGATGGTCAAATGCTTAATAACTAAAACCCATATTCTCTCTAATAACACTTCATTTTATCTAACAGATTGCAACTATAGAAACATGATGACTCAAAAGAGTCAAATCACATACAATATGAACAACTAAAGCGTGATGGTCAAATGTTGTACCACATATATCATACACCAGTTCAGTTATTTGTCCACAAATAATTTGCATGAATAACATAACTCTGGTGAATGAGCTATGCCACATTCAGACTACTTAACTCAAATACTAATTACTTAATTAGTACTGTAATCAAATAACCTTTGAAGAATAAGAGTTACATTACCTACTACCAAGGAGGCGGTGGATCCGGATGATGAGATCTTCTTTATCGGCGGAGATGTGACCGCGCTTGACAAAAGGACAAAGTAGTTCATCCAACGGAGTCTGCAGCTCTTCCCAAAAAGAGAAGTCCCGCCTTATTGGGTAGGGCCTGCCACTGCCGCTCTCATTCTCTAGCGATGTAACTCGACAACAACTCATCTTCTTCACGTGTCCATGGCCGTTTCTTAAGAGAGGCCGGTAACCCATTCCTCATTTCTAGCACACACAAATGCAATACCCATTGTTAATGACCATAAATACAATTTTGCAAACACGTTTATGTTAAACTACAATATGGTTTTCACAATATAACATACATGATAAATTTCATACACTTTGATGACTTTAATGCTTTTTCCATAATAGGTTTTAAATCCAATCTAAACTTCTGTTATAATCAAATATCTGATCCAATACCCAACTAACCTGAACCAATTAAGCGAGCTTGTGTCACTGTACTGAAGCTTATAAAATAAACTCTGCAAAGCCAAAGGAATGCTCCCAAATGGCATATCATTCTCCGTTGTCGGCATATGATACACAGCCTGATACAAAAGGTAAATATAAATTTCTTCTTCCAAATCTCATCAGTAGCGGTACAAAATGGGTGCATAGGGTAACGGTCAAAACACGTATTGACAGATAGGGGACCGATTCTCTAAACATTTTAGTCTTTCCTTTCTTGAAATTTACAAACAATCATAAGAATAAATATATTATTACAGCTGACAATCTTACTTAGAACACTTATCGAATGGTCATATCCTAATCCGAAAAAGTTTAGACAGAGCCTCATAATCATTCAGACTTTTTTTGTAGCAAACATGCACTAAGGGGGTGTTCAGGTTTCTTAGTTGAACCGGTTAAATACCTAAAAAGTAGGCTTCTTATCTTTAGGTGCTTTATTTACTCTAAAATAAGCATTAACCAAACACTCAAAACTTCTTAACTCCTTGAAAATAGAAGCAGATAAGTACTCAATAAGCAATCCCACACACTATATAAGACAATAAATAATCAAGATCCTAGCATTTGAATACTGATGAATAAGCATCAAGAATACTTACTTCACAATTGAGACCACCTAAGCTGCAAGCAAACGCCAAAGAACTCCCCCATTGACCACCACCAGTCTCAGTGAAAGGGGAATAATCAAGATCCTGTTCTTCAATAGAATGTGTATGTCAATGTAAAGGGGAATGATAATGATCATGATCATGATCATGATCGTGGCCATGATCATGTCCAGAAGCACTGTGCTTAGGAGAATGTCCACCGCTTGATCATTAGTATATAACTGGTGTCAGGGAGAGTATATGATTGATAAAGTAATAGATCATTGGTAGGGAAGAGTGTATAGCATTATAAAAGGTAGTAGCATAAAAATACGACAAAAAAGGACAACTTAGGAACACATTTTTTAATGAACCCCTTGCCTCTCTAGGCTTGTTAGTATGCATAGAGAACCTATAGATTGTGAATACTGATGGAGAATTTGCTCTGAAAAATAAAAAATATATAAAGAAGTATGTCAGTGATATGCAGTTAGTTTTACATCATCATAGTCCTCATATCAAAAGGTAAGTTGGTCTAAACCAATAATAACATCATTGCATATCTTTGTCAATGCATATCTTCATCAGCTTGCAATTGTTTCATCCTCTGCATGCTTTAAGAGAGCATAAAGAAACAACAAATTCTAATTATAGGAACATTCAACCATAATTTAAGAACATAATTATATCATTGGTTTGAAATATATCCAGTACAACCATTTGTTTGTAGTTGCCATCTGTGATGAATCAGAAGTATTCAGACTTAAATGCAACAACTTATAACAATAAAAAGATGTTCATGTTGCGGCAAAATTGCATAGGCAACAACATGGTTCAAACAGCCTTACTATATGTTGTGGCTCTTCTTTAACACACAATTTCAACCACTTAATCTATTGGGAGCTCTCTTTATATCTGCGATAGCAACCAGAGAAGATGAATCTGTGAGTTATCGCCCTCATCACCTGCAAGAATCAATCTCGATAATGTGAAAAGTTCAACTAAAAAATGAAAGGATAAAGGAAATTTAAGTTGTTACAGTAAGCGTATCAAACAAAACTTAATGCTTTTAACCCATTAGAACACATTTTTTAATCCTTAATAAGCTAATAATTACCTATTCACCCAAACACTCCCTAAGCTCAGCAAGCATATCGAACATTACATAATGCATTGTGATCTTGCAGAAGAATGGCTTCTGAGGTTTGCTTACGCTAGTCAGTCCAAACACAACAACCCTACATCCTCCTTTAAAAAGATACCCAAACAGTATCTTAATTAATCAATCCAATACAAATGTTGTACAACACATTGTGAGTTAAACTTGAAAGACTGAAACAACACTCACGGAACCGGCTAACGAATCTGGCCATTTACATACTGTATAATTCAATCCAAAAGTATTTTAGGGTATTCATGCTTAAACTAACACCGCCACATGGTGTTCTGCAAACAATAACATACTGTTAAAAATACCCATTTACTGGATCACAATTCTCTCTGTTCACCATTTACTGTGATCACCTTGCACGTATGGGCAACGAACTGAAGTAAAGAATTACCCAACTCACATTTATTATAATTATATTCATAATAATTAAATGAGACATTGTATTTGCTTATAACTGTTATTTAAGACTTGTGTCCGCCAATACTTATTAGGCTCCCTTACAATACGTTCCTCCTTTTGTCTCCACTCAAGGGTATTTTAGATATTTAACAAACGGCGGACAATTTTGACTTTATTCAGAAAACATTTCATTGATAGAAAAAATATGCAATATATCAAAAAACATTAGTAAGTAAACTTTAAGTTAATAAACTTACATTACATGATCCACATTTGATTACTGTAAGTGTCCGCCACGTCACCATGGTTTTTGTCACCATTTTTAGCATCAACATAGAGATTAATATTGTTGACCTTTACTATCCTATAATCACTTAGTGAGTCCTTGTCTTTCATAATGCAAATATAGAGTTCTTTCTCCTCATTATGAAAAAACAAACACCCCATTAACTAATAGTAGGATATTGTATGTAGAAAACTTTCAAAACTTTGGTGCAAATATCAGGCTGCTTGACCTCATTATGCAAAACCAAACACCCTATTAAATAATAGTAACATAATGTATGTAATAAACTTTCAAAAGTCTGGTGGAGCGTAACTTGGGCTTCTAAATATTTTTTACAATATATTGGCGTCCTGCTTGTAAAAATGCTCCAAAACAGTTTCTGTCGATAGATTCTCTAGTCAACATTTCTGCCCACACATCCATATTCTAGCATTTATGTACCTAAGTATCAGGTGTTTTTTAACTCAGTACCTTAAAAATAATTAACTTAACAAAAAATTTCACAAATGATAGTAAAAATATGTATAACCAACGAAGAATGCCCATGTAAGTGGTTTTGGGTCAAGCTAACATGTTTTGACCCGTATTGTGTTTCACATATATAGATGTGTGTTTGGGGTAGCTTTTTCTTACACAAATTATGTACTTTTAACACAAACTATGTACTTACCAAACGAATAACTTTGATTGATCCTTTAGTCCAATAAGTCTTGGCGTGATCACATATTCAGGTTATAATTCTCAATTACTTCGGGTAATGTCGTCTTTGATTTCCTCTTTGCTTGGCTAATATCACCATTGATCCCATAAAATAACCGACCATCTCCCTGCCACCAACAAAATTCAAAAATCTTAAATAATCAAGTCATAAGCAATACAAATTAAAGTAAAAATTAATTTTCAACCAAATTTTATTAGATTAAGTAATCAACTCATAAGTAATATACAAATTCAAAAGTCTTAAGTAATCACCCAGGATAGCTTTCAAAGGCCCACTTTAGCAACTTATGTCAAGGCTTAAACTTCTTTACAAGGGGCGTTTGGTATTACATGTTCTTCGGTCATATGTTTATAAGGTACATCAAGCACATAATCTATAGTAATGGGAATCCTCTGTTTTGTCCTTTTTATTTACTCAAACTGAATCATTCTGTTGACTCTTTACTTAAGTCAAAGCTGATGTCCGAGCAATTACTCTTTACAAAATATTAACAAATGGCCTTTTTTTCAAATAATAGATTCTTGATCCTGAAACAATGAGTTCCCGCACAGGCCACCCCAAAATTGTTTCTGCCAATTATGTACTAATAGCCTTAGACCAAAACGCACACACAACAGAATATGTACCCGACGCTATTGCTGTTCTAATCTCAGCTTGTCTGCATTTGCCATTTCATACTCGCCATTTTCTGAACACGGCTAATCTCGTCCGAACCTTGAATCAGTTGGAAGAAAATTCATTCACCAATATTGTTTAGCATACCTATATGAGTCTGTGCATATGTAAGGTCTCAGTAGACTCTAAAATAAGATAATTACACCGCTCGGATAGCTAGTAAATATAAGAACTTCTATTCATGAATAGCTACCAAATTTTAATAAAAGTTTTGTTATAGGCCAGTTCACTCATTATAAGGTCTCTATTACAATAAGGAAAGAAGGCCAGATAACACATCTCTATTAAGATAAAACAATAAAGTTCTCAAAACATGAGAAATAAAAGCATACCTTTTAAAAAGTACATTTCTTAGTTTCGTGTAGAAGATATGTAGCAGTAGGACTGTCTGGTTACATTTACTCGTCATCTCAATCTTTATTTTTTTTCAAACTTGCATATATAATGCAAAAGACAGTGTTTGGAATAAGGGAGTGTTTGGATAAACTTACAAATAAACCAAGTCTTTTTCCAAAAAGCCATCTTAAAACGGTCTTTAGCATCACCATTAACGGATCAAATGGAGAATTTTTTCCAACTATAAGAAAGAAGAAAGGAACAACTATTAGCAGACTCGAAAAAAGGATCTATTGCTCTCAAACACGTCAAATAAAGAATTTTGCTAAATAGGAAATCAGGTCCAATGTGTAAATAGCCTAAAGTCTCACTAAATGCAATACACCTCCGATTTTAGTACTATTTTTGCAATAAAGGTGTTTGCAGGACAACTTGGCAGGATGTGAATTCTGATGGATATGATTTTCATAGCACCTGTTGTGATAGATTTAGTGCCATGCAACTTCATATGACTGGATAGTCACATTAAACATGCATAAACTTAAAACCTACCTCTATTGTAGTCAACATCTTCTTTTCACTTATTCTGTCATACTTTTGCTTTTTGGTTCCTGCTTACACTTACAGTCCCTGCAAAAGCACAAACCCCTTTGTATACGTACCATACCCTCTATACTTCCCTTTTAAATATAAGATAAGCATTTAAAAAATATTTAAATTTGTTATGCTATACTGCTTATTTCAGCAATAATCATAACAGCCTTTGTCATCTCTTGCAAATATAACTTTTGTATCAAAATCAGTCTGAGACCAATCTTCATGATCATCCGCAGAAAAATAACCATCAAGAGGAACAATCACTATCCTTAGTGAAGACAAGGATCCATTTGATACGATCCTATTCAAATTAACATCAAATAATACTAATCAGATAGTACTATTGTGCTCTATCCTATTTCCAGTAAAATATGTACGATGCATCTGAGTCTGAAAACGAAGCTAAAATGACGTCGTACAACGTGATTCAAGTGCATCAGGACACCTAGAAAGAAGAAATGCAAAAGTGTTAAATATACCAGATAAACAGTTGAGTCACATTCTAAACACTCAAGACACAAATTTTTTAACGGCATTTTTTGAACGGCATACTATGCTCAAGCATGCCGTGAAGATCGTATGAAAGGAAAACAACATGTGCAAATGACAAGTCTGAAAATGAGATTAAGATACAACCTTGGTACATTTCCAAAAAGCCTCTCTAATACATGCTGCCCCTCATCTCGTACCTAATAAGAAACGCATAAGCATTTACCGGTCATACAGGTTACTGTTGGATGTTAATATCTTGTTTGCCAAAAAAGAATGTTATCAACGTTTTTTTAAGGCCTACAAGTTCCTGGTTGGGCCAAAGGCCAACAACCCATTAGATGAAACGGTTATTTAGTTAGGTATCTAGGGTTGTAACAAACACAACGTTTACTTTTATATGAACCGCTATACCTCTCTTCAAATGGTGCCGATTCATATATTATATATAGCATAGGATTTCTGTAATCACAACAACCCTTTATATATTTTATATATTAGTTTCTTTTAGGGTTCAAACCCATCTTCTTTGTTTGTTACTTTTATCGATTCTTGTATGATAAAGCCATGATTGTTGTTATGATCAATCGATACTGGAAAACTCCCAATTCAAGACCTGTCAACAGTTACATGTCAAAAGTGTTAAAAAAGGACACTTAAAATGGTTGCTCCGTTTGACTCGCCTACACCTTTCTGGTTATATTTCTTTCTGAAATTCAGTAACAAAAACTATTTATAAAATCCAGTCATATAAGATGCTAAATATCACTCTTGTAAATGAAATTGCCTTAATAAAAATGCAAAGTACTCACTTTTCCCGCATAAAGACACCTCTTTGGTTCTATTTCTGACTTTCATAAAGTGAGGTAATAATGATAAAAATCAAATTCTTTCCTGATTCTTGAGGACGATGTACAACTTTGAGTTCTGGCCTAGAAACCAAAAGGGGTGGGAGACAACAGACTGGTCTGGTGGTTGTGTGAGGCGAACACCATTTTCAAAGGAGGATCAGATGGCTGAAGTCTTTTATCTGGTTTTTGTAGCAGCCTTTTTTTCTCATTCCTTGGCCTCAACAAGGACTCATTCACAAGCCTCAGTTTGGGCTCTCTAAACAGCATCCCTTTCAGCCTTTAAACATGCTTCAGCGCGGCTCTTTCACGAACTTCTCTGTTAGCCCATTCTACAGCTTGTCTCGCTTTCTCCCTTTCATTTTCTCTATTTCTTTCTTTCTCAAGTCTACTTTGCTCTCTCTCTCTCTCTCTCTCTCTCTCTCTCTCTCTCTCATCCATAACTTGGTCATCTCTACGTACGTGAACATATTCTTTATTTCTGTTACTTGAAGCAAATAAGGCATTTGCATTTTGGGAGTACTTAGCCGAATTGAATGAGGAAGAGAAATCATCATCTAATGTTCTAAAATTTGACGCAAATGAAGCTCTTTCAGACTTTGAAGTATGTTCTGGTATTGAATGAGGGGGCTTACGGGTTTATTTGAAAAGATCATGAGCCCACTGTTTTTTCTTGCGTAAGAGCTTATTAAGTTGAGCTTATGGACTTAAATAAGCCATAATTTCAAGTTGTAGTTAAAAAAAGGAGGTTTATTAGCTTTTGCAAATAGAAATAAGCACATCAGCCTGATAGTAAGCTAATGTCAAACACCCCTAGTTATCACTTTGTGACAATATTAATCAAAATTAATCAACAAACAAACAATGATATGATTGCAAAACAGACCAATAAAAAATCCTATTAAGCTAAATATAGACATCAAGTCACCAATATTACCAATATGTACTTTTAATGAGATTATGCATTTACAGAGCCTATCATGCACTGTAACAAACAACAACAAAAAAATATATTAATAGTTGCTAACCTTCTTAAGGTTCTTCATTCCCTAGCTACGTTGAACATCAAACGTTTGTGAGAATAGCCTACGCCTTTTGTGAGTCATCAACAAAGCATGGTCATATCTTTAAATTCCTAATACTCCATTGATAACTTCAAACCACTTCAAGCTTGAAGTAAGCGGGCGACGCATGTTTCAATCCAATGAGAAAGATAATAAGCTTAAATAATATTAATCATAGCTAAATGTTTACATCTGTTAATAATTTTAGGGTTTTGGCCGTACAATAGCAATGTACTTTTTCAAATGTACCGATCTAGTACGCGTACTATTTTTTGTCCCACTTAATGTAACGAACTTTCTGTTTTTGTTCCAATCTACCCATAAGTGACCGGCTACCGGGAAAAAAGTTTGGAAACCGGCTATGCATCATACTTGACATTTTTTATTAAGCGTTTTGGCTGTACAATAGTAACGTACTTTTTCAAATGTACCGATCTAGTACGCGTACTATTTTTTGTCCCACTTAATATAACGTATTTTCATTTTCACAGGTTTTCGTCCGTTTTTTTCCGTTTTCGTTCGTTTTTGCACATTTTCACACGCTTTTGCATGTTTTTAATCCGTTCTCACATATTTTTGTTCGTTTTTACACATTTTCATTCGTTTACATGTTTTCGCCTTGTGATAAGAGTAACAGCTCACTTCATTTGAACGTTTTTGCACGTTATCGTCCATTTTCGCACGTTTTCGTCCGTTTTCGCCCGTTTTTGTTCGTTTCTACGCATTTTTATTCGTTTTTACATGTTTTCGCCTTGTGATAAGAGTAACAGCTCACTTCCTTTGAACGTTTTCGCACGTTATCGTCCATTTTTGCACGTTTTCGTCCGTTTTTGCCCGTTTTCGCCCGTTTTTTTTCGTTTTTACGCATTTTTATTCGTTTTTACATTTTTTCGCCTGGTTTTGCAGATGTTTGTCCATTTGTGTAAAAACGTGCGAAAATGAGCAAAAACGGATGAAAACGGGCAAAAACGGCCGAAAACATGCAAAGATGGATGAAAACGTGTAAAAATGGACGAAAACGTGCAATAAATGGATGAAAACGTGCGAAAACGTTTAAAAACGTGCGAAAACAGACGGAAACATACAAAAATAGACGAAAACATGCTAAAATAGCCTAAAACGTGTAAAGACGGGCGAAAATGTGTAAAAACATGCAAAAACGGACAAAAACGTGCCTAAATGTGTAGAAACGCACGAAAACGTGCAAAAATGGAAATAATGTGCAAAAACAGGTGAAAACATGTAAAAATGAATGAAAATGCGTAAAACGAACAAAAACGTGTAAGAACGGATGAAATAACGCAAAAACGTGTGAAAATGTGCAAAAACGGACGAAAACGTGCGAAAACGAACGAAAACGTGCAAAAACGGATGAAAACGTGTGATAACGTGCGAAAACGTGTAAAAACGGACAAAAACGTGCAAAACGGACAAGAACGTGCGAAAATGGGCAAAAAAAAATTTTGGTGCCGGTTAAACAAGTTTGATGGGGTAGATTGGTACAAAAACAGAAAGTTCGTTACATTAAGTGGGACAAAAAATAGTACGCGTACTAGATCGGTACATTTGAAAAAGTACGTTGCTATTGTACGGCCAAAACCCATAATTTTAATCTATCATCTCATTAGTGAGAAACTAACCTCGTAATTTGATTTATACTTGTATATATAGAAGATTGAGCAAATTATATCATATCATTAAAAAAAGAACACAAAATAAAATGTTGATTTAATAAATAATGATTCATTATCAAAAATCACGTAAGAGGCAAGCATGTAAATTTAAAAGTGAATCTTTCCAAACAAATAAACGCTGCAGTATTTGAACCGGAGAGTACCCTATATTTCAACCAATTACAAAATACAAACACCCTACGCAATTTAAGTTGTACTAGAAGGGTACCCGCGCAATGCGGTGGCGGGTACCCGATGACTATAATATGATTGGAATAAATGAAATAAAAGTTAAAGTTGTAAAAATTTGAATTAAAATAAAATAAACTCACTAAAAATATAAAAACTAAAAACTCATAAAAATATATTAAAATGGATGTTGAATTAAAGAGCATAAAATTTTATAAAATATGGTGAAATTATATTATAATATAAATAAGTAGATAAAAAGATATTTTAGTTTGAAAATAAAGATGAATTTTTAGTTGAGAAGTGACACATGTCATTTTATAATTGGAGCTCCTTATCTTAATTTTTGGTGGTTAGGAGTTAGGTTTGGAGTTTGTTAGAAGTTAGGTTTGGAGTTTGTTAAGAAGTGACACATGTCATCTCATGATTGGAGCTCCTTATCTTAATTTTAAGCCTTCTAAAATTAGAAGGCTTAATTTTTAAGCCTTCTAATTTTAGAAGGCCTAAATGCATTATAAAGTAGTATAGATGATTTATAGCCTAGTACCAAAACCAAAGCGAACAAAAGAAGAGCATACCTGATAAATGCCCAAAATCTTTGCCAAGCATGTAGGACTTCCGGTACCAATTGATTCATATAGATACTTGAAGTATGCGGGAGCAAATTTGATAAAAGACTCCAGCTCTGTCTTTGTAACCTGCTTTATTATAAACCTGCCGTCTAAAGTTTTTGCAAAGAAAACATTAGTTATATAGTGGTTGGTCATAATATTACATGTCTTGTTGAGTTGTAGATGTGATCTTGTTGCAAGTAATAAAATTGTGACTTTACAACCTGCACAAAAACACAATAAAAATCATTAAAACTCTAAAATCATAATGGATTTTTCTGTGTGCTTGTTATGTACTGTGTTTTAGGGTTGGAGAATGGATTTGTTTTAGGGTTAAAGATGTATCTTTGGCGAAAATAGATTGTGCTTACGCTGGTGCTGTTGCTGATGCTGGTGCTGTTGCTTAAAAAGATTATAAAAAACATATTATTTTTATAAGCTACATGAAGTAACCTTTTATTTTCAGAGATTATGGAAGATTATTTTTTTTATAATCTCTTATAAGTTATGTCTGCCAAACAAAGATTATTTTTTAAGCATAATCTCTCCATAATCTTGTGTGCCAAACATAGCCTACGTAGAATGATATGGGATGACTTGGGCTGGCTTGTTAAATCTTTATTATTTATATTTTTTTTGAGTTTATAGATTTGGATTTGGTTTTTAATTACAAATCAATGGCTTGGCACTATTATTGGTTGAGACACTTGCATGTGAACCTAAAGACTCAGGTTCGAATCTTGCAAGATGTTTTTTTGTACAAATTAAATTTGAAATTTATTAATGATTACTTAGGTGGCATTAAAAGTGATGACATGGCACTAAAAACAATTACATGGCAATGAGATTGACATTTGTGGAATAATCTACGTGTCCTCCTTTAGCATTTGAAAATGTTACCATTTCGACCCTAGGTCTTGCATATTTGCAAAACTAATCCGAAAATCATTCTTATTTTTACGAAATCTTTGAAAAATAATCACAACTTATTCTAACTTATGGGCTTAGTTTGGGCTTAACGGGCTCACGTATTGGGCTTTAAGCCCATTTGGTTTGCGTTTGGTATTAATAGTGTACGAGAGTATTTAGTGGTTCTCAAGAGATTTTGCAACTTGTCTATGACTCGATTCGACATGGTTAACAAGTTCTAATGTGTATCTAGTGTATTATCACATGTCGTGTGGTGAAATGGTGCATCTAATGTGTTTAACGTATGATAAATCAATGTATGCGTGTAACTAACGAAACAAGTAAATGTTGAAATAGTTTAGATGACTTACAACACTCGTGAAGAACAATGTGAAGGTGTTTTCGAGCTTCTAACCCCATGTTCTTTTTATAACGATATTCAACTCAATATATTACCCAATTTCCTTAGCGTTAACCCTTGTTTTCTTCCTAGTTTCTTTGCAACGCGACGTTTTCCGTTCTTACTTGTTACCATAGTGGACGAGTTACTTAGAATGTGTAAGTGTTTGAGTGAAGTTGTGAGTTTATGAGATTTTAGTCTAGACATTGGTATGGTTTATTTATACTAAGAATGGGCATGGCTCAGGCTCAGGATGCAGTCTATAAGGCACTCCTAACGGCTCAGGCTCTTAAGTCTTAAGAACACAGATCCTACGTCGGCGACGACGGATCGGTAGAGAAGATAATACAGAAGAGTCTGATGAAGCAGAGTCAGTGCTCTCGGATGACTTGGATGATCCATCATCCACAGCGACATCTGAAGGAGGTAGCCATTGCTGCGACTCGTAGTACTGATCTAGGGTCATGGTAGCAAAAGCATTATGCTCTTGAGAGCGAGCAATCATAGCTGGAAAAGTAGGAGTTCAGGCAACTTCACCTTCCTCAAAAGGTTCAGTCTCGTCCGAAACAGTAGCTGGTATGACTGGACTGGGATGAGCTGGCATATAGACAGTCGTAGAGGACATAGTGTCTTCCATCTCAATGTCTGAGGACAGAACAACCGGGTGGGATGCAGACATGGTACTGTAACAACCCATAAATTAATGTAAGTAAAATGCCAAATAATATAATTAACAAGATTTTAGTTAGCTACGCATATTTGCCAAGCAAATCTCCATGCCTAACTAAAATGAATGCAATTTACTTATGATCTAGTGATGCATCAATCCTAATGCATAGAGCGGTCACGGAAGGGCGTAAGGCAGTGGTGTAAAATAGTCCCATTTTAAAAGTGCGGTTATAGTCCAAATGTTTTTGAAAAACTCTTTGGTTCTCTATAACCTTGGCTCTGATGCCAATCTATAACACCCCCGAAAATCTTAATGACAGCGGAAGACTAATTCGGGTGTTACTTGAATGGAGATCATAGTCAATAATTATAGAAAACGACTCAAAAGAGACGTTTTATGAAAATAGTTATCGTTCATTGAAAACTCATAGTTGTTACAAAACGTTGTAAATAGATCAAGTTTTTTTCCCAAAATAAAGATCATGAGTTTGAAAGAAATGACAACTTTTATGTTTTGCACCACCAAATAAGCCTTTCCATGCCCCATTCCGCGCGTTGGTCGTAATCTTCATCGATTTCCTGAGATAACATGCTTAAAAGGGTCAACAAAAATGTTGAATGAAATCCATAGGTTTAAAATAGTTGAACACAGGTATATGAGCATGATCATTGTAAACTAACAATATCATAAGAAAAATCAAATATTATTATGCGCTAAGCTCATGAAACCCAGACTCAACTGCATGCACCGAATTACCAGTGTACGTAAGTATGCCCCAAAGGAGGTAATAGCCATTTACCTAAAGAAATTCAAATATGGTGCGCCCCGGTTATTTCTCTATAACCGAAACGGGGTCGTTAATCCCCATAGTACTATTCACGATATCTGCGTTCACTCGCGGTGACTAATGGTTCATGATCAGGGGACTTATGGCTAAATACTTAGGCAGTACCAATAATCAAGAGGAGAGCATTTATGAAAAACCTTGTGTTTTAGTTTAGAGCATGTATCTCCCTCACGGGGTTTGCACAATAAAGTAAAAGCGAGGCTATGAACTCACCTTGATGATATGAACAAACACAATGTAGCGGAGGTTCCAAACCAAAACCTAAAAATGATGACATGGCGAGTCTCGGTAAAATGAGCATTTTGGTTCGCGACCAAAATAATAGAGCATTGAATATTCTTATTCAATAGATCATTGGATTGTCCAATCCAATAGTGTGCGTGCATGCTTAACGTTTTAAGTTAATTTACGTGCTACATTGCCTTAATTAATGATCCTCACTTACGCATAAGTGAAATGTTTTCCCTCGTTGTGATCTTAATGGATTTGTTGAGTATTTTAACTTGTTTAGATTCCCCGTGTGTTATATCGGATTATATATTTATATATATATATATATATATATATATATATATATATATATATATATATATATATATATATATATATATACTTTCATATATGACACATGTTCTTTGATATCCGAAAATAATACATTCATATGATCAAAATACTCGTTTTTATGAAGTTACGATGGGATTATAAGTTTTTCTAAACTTTTCTTGAATTTATACTTTTTACCCTCAAGTTACGAAAAGTACGAGTTTAGTCCCTCAAGTTTGAGAAATTTACCCTTTCTACACGAAACATATTTTATATGAAAACTTTCAGAAATGACATTTTTAATCCTTTGTTAAAACTGATTTTACAAAAACAGCCCCTTAAGTTTCATTTATACACTTTAAACCTGCACTTTTCCAACTTGACACTTTTTACCTAAAACTTATTTATAACTAGATTTGGTTAATTACATAACTGGTCCTTGTGGATTTTCATGCGTGCACATGCACGTATAATTTACTCCTTATACTTTTGAAAATAGTATTAATAGTCCCTAGACTTTTCATATAAAACACTTTTCGTATAAATACTCCCCTTTAGCATTTGAAAATGTTACCATTTCGACCCTAGGTCTCACATATTTGCAAAACTAATCCGAAAATCATTCTTATTTTTACGAAATCTTTGAAAAATAATCACAACTTATTTCTAACTTATTTTTAGTGCTTATGGGCTTATTATGGACTCATTTGACCGGGTTGGGCTTTTATTGGACTTAGTTTGGGTTTAACGGGCTCACGTATTGGGCTTTAGGCCCATTTGGTTTGCATTTGGTATTAATAGTGTACGAGAGTATTTAGTGGTTCTCAAGAGATTTTTCAACTTGTCTATGACTCGATTCGACATGGTTAACAAGTTCTAATGTGTATCTAGTGTATTATCACATGTCGTGTGGTGAAATGGTGCATCTAATGTGTTTAACGTGTGATTAATCAATGTATGCGTGTAACTAACGAAACAAGTAAAGGTTGAAATAGTTTAGATGACTTACAACACTCGTGAAGAACAATGTGAAGGTGTTTTCGAGCTTCTAACCCCGTGTTCTCCTTATAACGATATTCAACTCAATATATTACCCAATTTCCTTAGCGTTAACCCTTGTTTTCTTCCTAGTTTCTTTGCAACGCGAAGTTTTCCTTTCTTACTTGTTACCACAGTGGACGAGTTACTTATAATGTGTAAGTGTTTGAGTGAAGTTGTGAGTTTGTGAGATTTTAGTTTAGACATTGGTATGGTTTATTTATACTAAGAATGAGCATGGCTCATGGTATTTTTTATGACTCCTAGCTCCTAATTCTCTAGCAAGCTAAGTTGAAGTGTGGTTTTGGTCTTGGCATGGGCATGTTCGGCTGAAATGGTGGCACGCTTGGTCTAGTCGAAATCACAAGAACATATTATCCTTTGGTTCATAAAGTCGTAACCATGGTCAATGGGTCTTGGTGGGATGTAGGGTATTTTAATATTGGATTAGGGTGGCTTAAGAGTGTTACTTGTCTCCGTGTCCTTGTACATGAAACATGTTTAGTTTTCAAAGAAGGGGGATCCTAGTTTGGTTTGTTCTTGATCTCATTTCCTCGACCGGTTTCGTTTTCTCATAGCAACAATATTTCCAAGAGTGCAAGTCTTACCAATTTGTGTGTCTTGGGCTCGAAGGCTAGGCCCAAATGAAAAATAGGGTGCGTGGGCTCTCATGTTGAGTCGTGTAAAATGGTTAGGCCCAAGGCCTATGGTTAAACAAGTTAGGCTCGTTTTTAATGAGTTCGAGTACTAAACAAAGCCCAAAAGGAAAGATTGAGTGTATTGGGCTTGAGGCCCAAAGGGTTTCGTATGGATTGGGCTCGAGGTGGTTAACGAGGCCCATTAGTAAATTAAGTTGGGTCGTGTGGTGATATGAAGTCCAATAAATTTTGAGGCCCAAATACGAATTTTATACATTTTTATTATAATTTATTTCGTATTATTACAAATTTTTACGTATTCGTTGCGTATTTTAAGATTATCAGGATCGTGGGGAATTTTTTTTGGTGCAAAGGTGAAATATATTATTATCTCCAAACACTTGTACAAATCAAGCTATATATAATCTGTTTTGGACAGAACCCAGAAACAGATAACAGCTCTTATATCTAAAAGTACATCATACTAACTGAAAGAACTATACAACCTGCATCACATTGACAAGTTCATCAATCTCACCAAGCATTCTATCAGACTTTTATAAGATTCACCTTTATTGCACCATAACCATCTAGCTACATTTCCAAACTCTCTCCACCTTGATCATTCAACCTTCCACCACAATAACCAAGGCAGAAGGAGAGCTTGGCATCACTAGGAATCCATAACCTCTCCACCAGTAAGGGCTATACCAACTATGCTACATTTCCATTTACTACAATGGCTTCACATAGATGGGAACATACACCTTACAGTGAGTACCACCATTACCCCCTATGGCAGTGTATAGATAGGACCAAGTAGGTTCATCTTTCACTCCTCACTATTCCTATCTACATACACTGCCCACCAAACTCACTTACCCAACTCACATTGGAAACCTACTTTATGGACTTTTATTAAGAAGTTTCCCTAGAAAGCTTAATATCACAGTTTCATTTACCTAACAAAGGCCTAATAAAACTGTTATTGAAGCTTAGTAGAGGAAACAACTCAAAAAAAATCCAAGGTATAAGGCCATCAATGTGTAGTGAGTTTAAAACATAGACTTCAAGATCTGATTAGAAAAGATCTGAGCTACCATGGTAAAAAAAAAAACCAAGACTGCATATATCCAATTCTGGCCAAAAAACACCCCTGCAGTCATCAAACATATCTTCATAGAGTGTTTTAGTCATCAAAACTATTCAGCAGATATACAATCCATAAGAATACATCCATGCTCAATCATTACTTCCCAATCTTTTGCATTTAATCTTCCATTTAGCTTCCACATTTCTCACATTCAAACTATCTTTCACAGTTATTCCTTTTAGCTTGTACTTGACATTATCTACAATTCTATTGTAGACCTCATTGCTGCTGTAATGTACATCTTTAAAGATTCTGCCATTTCTCTCTTGCCAAATGAAATAGATACATGCTGCAAGTGTCAGTCTTTTAACAACCCATCCAATGTTCTTATTTTCACAATCATGAGCAAGTTTTTGAATCAGGTCTTGCCAATTACTTTCCTCACAGTCGATCTCAGCCATATCCTTTGCTTTACTCCATACCTCAGAAGAAAATTTACATTGGAAATACAGATGCTGAAGATCTTCATTAGCATTTTGACATAATGGGCATCTATTGACTGTGTATAGACCCCATTTTGCCATCTTATCTTGAGTACTCAATCTATTTTGTATAGCTAACCAGAAAATGAAAGAATGTTTAGGTATACATTGTGCATACCAGATCAATCTCCACCAGCTTACTTTTTGCACTTCAGTACTCAAATCAGTGGTTGCAGTTTTGACAGAAAATCTAACTTTTTCCGCATTCTTACTGATCCAATACACTATATCACTACAATCATTCTGGATAGTTGGGTCTTCAATGCTAGTGATTAGAGGGAATTTATCATACCAATCTTGTGGCCATTTCCATTTCCCATTATGCATCATATCTCTAACCTTAATATTCAATGGTAGTCTTGCATCATATATATCTCTATGGTTTATATATTGAATCAAAGGACCCATCTCACTCCAATTATCATACCACATTGAGATATCTCTACCATTGTTAACCAAATATTTGACATGGTTTTTTATTTTGTCCCTAATCTTGAGTAGGTTTTTCCAACCCCAACTATCCCCATCCTCTATACTTATCTCCCAAATACTTTTGCCTCTTAATTTCACTGTTTGCACCCATTGAGTCCATAAAGTATCTTTTTTGATAGCAATGTTCCATATATGCTTAGCCAACATAGCCTTATTCCATTTTTTCAAATCCTTAAGACCCAAGCCCCCTTGATCTTTTTGTCTACAATTAATATCCCAAGCAACTTAAGCTTTCCCTTTAGAAGATTCACCTTGGTTCCAAAGAAATCCCTTTAGAATCTTGTTAATCTCCTTAATGGTTGTAGCTGGAATTAAGAAAATTGATGACCAATATAGATGAATAGATTCAAGAACTGCTGCAATGAGCATAAGTCTACCAGCATAAGACAAAAACTTATTCCTCTAGTTGTTAATTCTTTTCTTGATCTTCTCCAATAGACAGCTACATTCCGTTACTCCCAATCTTTTTGCAATCAAAGGAACACCTATGTATTTAACTGGTAATCTCCCCTCAGAAAAAGGAAGAATCAGTTTAATAGCTTCCTTTTCCTCTGCATTCATACTTCCAAAATAAACAGTGCTTTTGGATTGATTAGGGACCAGACCTGAACACCAGCTGAATTCCTCAAGAGTTCTTTTGATCACATTCACTGAACTTGGATCTCCATGGCACATAACTAGAAGATCATCAGCAAAACAGACATGTGATAATTTGTTCTTCTTGCAACCAAAGTGATATTGAAATTCTTCATCTCTATTGATCTGTCTATTTAACATTAAGGAGAATATTTCCATAACCAGTGTAAACAAATAAGGTGATACAGGGTCTCCTTGTCTCAATCCTCTACCACCTTTAAAGTATCCCACTCTATCACCATTGATGCTTAAAGTAAATGCAGTGGTTGTAACACACTGCATTATCCAATGAATCATCTTCTCATGGAATCCAAAACCAACAAGAATACTTTTAAGAAACCTCCATTCAATTGTGTCATAAGCTTTCTGAAGATCAATTTTGAAAGCAACTCTCTTAGGACCACTTTTTCTATTATAGCATTTCATAATCTCTTAAGTCAAAAGAATGTTATCCTGGATTTTCCTTCCTGGGATAAAAGCACTTTGGTTGCTACTCACCAAGTTACCCAAAACATGTTTAATTCTGTTGGTGATGATCTTACTGATACATTTGTAAATAACATTGCAGCAAGCAATTGGTCTAAACTCAGAAACTTTATTAGGAGTTGGAACTTTTGGGATTAGAGTCACAAGGGTTGCATTAATCTCTCCAAGTAACTTTCCTGAGGAAAAAAATTCTTTAATAGCACAGCAAAATTCATTCTCAATAACACTCCAAGCCTTTTTGAAAAAAGCAGCAGAAAAACCATCAGGCCCAGGTGCTTTTGCATCATCAATATCAAATAAAGCTCTTTTAATTTCTTCACAAGTAACATTACTAATCATGCCCATAGCTTCTTCATTACTCAGCTTATTCACAAACAGACCATTCCTATCAATATCTTGTACCTCATGACTTTCCCCAAGAAACTTCATAAAATGCTTCAGAAACAATTGAGGAATTTGATCTCCCTCAAATCTTGTCCCTTGCTCATCACATAAAGAATAGACTTTACTTCTGTGGACCCTTCCTTTAAGAACTTTATGAAAAAAACTTGAATTTTTATCTCCTTCATTCAGCCACTTGATTTTAGCCTGTTGGCTCAGAAGATTTTCCTCATCTAATTCTGCATCAATGAAATCTTCAACAAGCTTAGCTTCAATTGATCTTAGCTGATGGTTTTGAGGATCAAGATCAATAGCAGTTTGAATTTGTTGTATTTGACTTCTTAGACTTTCAACTCTTTTGAATAGGTTACCATTGCACCAAGCTAACTTGTTCAAGGGAGCTTTTAAGCTTTTTAACTTCTTCACTACTTTATACATAAAATGCCCTTCCACCTCATTACTCCATCCCTTTTTAACTATATCAATGAACTCCTTCTTCCCAGTGATGAAATTTGCAAATCTAAAAGCTTTCTTCTGTTTTTTAATACCTGTTGGAATGCATAAAACAGCTGGAGTATGATCAGATATTATATAAGGTAAAAATTTAGCAGCAGCTCTAGGAAATTGCTTAATGAACTCATCATTTGCCATCACTCTATCAAGCTTTTTAAGGATTCCAGTCATATTTCCATATTTGACTTTCTTCAGATTCTTTGTCCAAGTAAAATGCAGACCTGTCTTACAAATATCTTCCACTTCAATCTTATTAACACATTCATAAAACTCCACCATATCAACTGTCATAGTAGATCCACCATTAGAGTGTTCATTAAGACTAAGAGTTACATTAAAATCCCCAGCTATACCCCATGGATTACCATTAGCAAATCTACTATTCTGATGTAATTCTTTCCATAAGCTCCTTCCATCCCCTCCTTCATTAGCAGCATACACAAAAGTGTAGTAACAATTTATTTTGTATTGATTAGCTCTAATGACACAGAACATGGATTGACTGGTTTTGTTCAAAACTTGTATACTAACTTCATTCTCATCCCATCCCAAAGTTATCCTACATCCTTTAGTACAACACTGCATATTTGAAGTCCATTCCCAACCTTGAAAGACTTTATCACATGTTTTATGTAGCTTATTACTTCTCCATCTTATTCTGATCACAACGGTATATTTATGAACGCTCAAGCTGCGTTGATCATGCATATGCCAAATGACATGCAAATGTGATGTTTAGAAAATTTCATGATAACATAAATCGTGCTTAACTTCTGATTAAAGCTTTAAGTACATTGAAATTTTCCGGGAGCTTACAGAAAGTATCAAGTCGCAGCCAGAAACTATCAAGTCGCAACCTGGACACAATTAAAATGCAGCGAGGAAACAACAAAATGCAGTCAAGAACACTGTTACCGTGAGTCATAACGCATCCAAGAACACTTTCTAAAACCTTACTTTTTCAATCAAAAACACCACAGCAAAGATGAATCAATCCTTCCAAACCCAAAACTAAACTAATATGATGATCCTAAACACAAAACTACAACCAAAATGCAAACTTTACCACTAAATAAGATCAAAAGAGTGAAAAAATCTCTAAACTCATTCAAACCATAAACTTATGATTGTATTAATGGCAAGGCTTATGTAGAAAGACCATAAGCCTTGGCCCAAGCCCATAAGAAAGCAAGGGAACTTGTAGTGTTGCCCTAGTCCCTTCCCCTATAAATAATGTTGTAAACCTTCATTTGAAGGTTGGTTGTTCACATTTACATAATTCCTACGCATAACTTTTCTCTCATATATTCGTGTGTTGTGTTTATGTGTTCATCCGCTCTATATCTTCTCTATTTCTAACATATTGATGCTTGTGTTACAATATGGTGACCTAACAATGGTATCATTCGCCATCTAGTTGGGTGAAACATTTTTGTTTTAGAAATTTATTATCTATATGCGTGGGTTTTATAAGTTAATCTTTCATACGCCTAAAAGCTTTAAATTATACACTTAAAAACTCAAGATTCTTGTACTTTAAGGTTTATTTCGTGTTAAAGTATAAGTTTTTATCATCAAGTTTGAAACCTTACGTGTGTAGCATTGTTTTTAAGCTTGTTTTGATACTTGTGGTTCCGTCTACACGTAAGGTTAAATTTGTCTTTGGATCATCAAGTTTCACACTTTTGTGTTATTTTGGTGATATTGATGCTATTTCATCATACAAATCAGGTTTCTAAACACTTTTGGGCATAAAAATCAGTTTTGGTAATAGTTTGTACTTTTTACTCGTAACAAAACCCTAGTTTTACTCATAAGCTTCAAAGTCTACGCCTAAGCATCTGTTACGCATAAGCTTTTCATCCTTTGATCTGCAGTGCTATTGGTTTACTCAGTGTTTTTCTTGCTTGGATAAGCCTGAAAACACTTCGACTTTGGATATCTTTTACACTGGTATAAGTGTAAAAAATTTTTGGGCAAAACCCTAGTTTTACGCCTAAGCGAAAATCTTACGCGTAGAATTCTCTTTGCCTAAGAATTTTCTTACGCATAACCTGTCTTACGCATAAGCAAATATTACGCATAAGGATTCTACTACTAAGCCTTTGGTTTACGCCTAAGCTAAGTTTTCCTCAAGCCTACGCGTAAGCTATCTTCTACCCGTAAGTTGGTTTTTACGCATAAGGAACTTTCTACGCCTAAGCTGGTTTCTACGCATAAGGTTACTTCATCAACATTGTTTCATTCGACAACAAAGTTCCATCATCAACACAAGTTTCAAGATGTCTCAACCACCATACTCTAGCTACTTTCCTCATGTGTATCCTCAACAACAACAACAACAATTCTATCAACAATATCCTCCACAATCTCAACAACAAGTGCGACAATTTCAGCAACAATTTCCTCAAGGAGCAATTCCTCTTCCACCACAAATGGTTCCACCAAACCCTATACAACAAGTACAACATTACACATACTTTCAAAATCAGTATCCAGCCAAGTATGCTATGAATGTTACTACACCAAAGGAACCGTCTTGGTTTGCAAAGATGTGTGAAGCTTTAAGTAGCCAAAAATCCATTCATGAAGCTGGATCACTTGATAGACCTCCAATGCTCACTCCCTGAAACTACGATCAATGGGTGATAAGGTTCTTTAGGTTTTGTGATCTAAAGAAGCCACATGGAAAATTCTTGAAGAAGGTCATCCTTGAAGGTCCTTTTCAGATGCCTACTCTCACTGTACCCGGAGATCCGAATGCTAATCCACCAAGAGATGATATCACCAACGTTGTCGGTCTTGATCAACTTACTATTGACCAACTTCTACACTTAGAAGCCGATGAACTTTCAATGAAATATATCCTTTTGGGATTACCCAATACGATACTTCGTAGTGTTGACGCTCAGAAGACTACTAAAGCAATGTGGGAGCACATTCATCTTCTAATGGAAGGCACAAAACTCAATCAAGAGGACATGGAATCCAAAATCTACTTAGCATATGAACACTTCATGATTGAACCAGGGGAGACATTAGAATCATATCATCATCGGTTTTCAGACATCATCAATGACTTGGAAAAACATAATATCATTATGCCAAGGATTGCAGTCAACACAAAGTTCCTGAGCAGTCTTGGTCCTGATTGGGAAAAGTATGTTATTTTCATCCGTCATGCGAAGAATCTTCATCATGCTACATACGGACTGTTGTATTACTATTTGAAGCCCCACCAAAAGGAAGTTAACAGGGAAAGGATCATCCATGGAGTCCCTGCTTCGCCTTCACTTTCGGATAATCAAACACTTGCTTTGTGGGCTCAAGCATGTTATCCTCAATTCCCGACCTTACAAACTGTCTTCACAAATCCTCCTCAACCAACTGCTCAAATTACACCATATGATCCATCACAACAACAATCCTAAGAAACTCAATTGGTTCCATACAACAACAACAACAATGATCAAGCACTTTACAGTGAATCTAATGAGGATGCAGAAGCTTTCGATGCATTGCAACAAGGATCTGTCATGATTGCAAAAGCCTTCGGCCGATATTCTTACAAATCCAACAATCGCATCCGTACCTCATCCAACACAAGGAAACAAGACGTTGTTAAAAACGGAAGAGTTGAAGTTCAGAATCGTGGTAATGTTCGTCAGATGGGGAGTGGTCAAGGATTTAATGGAAGAAATAACATGGGTGCTCCACAACAACAAAGGGTTCAAGTGGTTGATCAGGGAAATGCTCAGACTAGGGTTAATGGTATTCGTTGTTATAACTGTAATGAGAAGGTTCATCTGGCTAATGCATGCCCTAAGCCGAGGACAAGAGGCAACGCTTATCACAAAGAGGCTTTAGTCTTGGCTCTCAAGGATGAAGCTGGTGGAACTCTTACCAACAAGGAACAGAGCTTCATGGCAAATGCAGATTCTGATGATGACATGGAGGACTTGCAGGCTAATGCAGCAGTGATGTTAATGGCAAACATGCAAGAACTCCACATGAGTGACACAAGCCCAGTGTATGACACTGACGGCTTGTCTCAGGTACCGGATCAAACTATATTCATTACTGATCTGATATCTCCGCCAACATCTGCATCCGACGAGGCTCAAAGTGTTCAACATGAACCTTCTACATCTCATTTCGACGATAATCAAATGGATCCCATAGTTATATTTGACGATCAAGATGACCTTATGGTTAAAATTGATAATCAAGTTGACTCCGTGGTTATATTTGAGGATCTAAATGATGATCATGTAGAGACTCACATTGAACAAGCTGAACCTTTGTCTAATCCAGATCTTGAGCTCATGACAAATTTAATTAAGACCCAAAAATCTCGAATGGAAAAGTGCCAAGACATCAATAGGAAATTACAGGATAAAATTGCACTGTTGACTAAGGATAATGAATGATATAAGTTCCAACTCAACATTTTTCAAACTAAACAGAAACGTGAAAAAGGTTTTGAAGTCGCATTTGCTAAATCATACCAAAATGAAAAATCTTTGGAAAAACATATATGTGATCTAGTTGCATCCAAGAATGCTTTGTTGTCTCAAATAGAACAACTGAAATATGATCATAAACAACAACTTAACGCTCTCACTTCAGAAACTCAAAAAGCCAAGTCTGATTTGTTAACTTGTTAAAAACAGTTTTGTGAGTACCAAAAGCATTCAAGGAAACAAATAGATGACTATCTTGAAGAAATTGTCAACTTACAAAACAAAATCAAAGAGTTTCAAAATGTTGTTTACAAACATGGTGAATCAATCACAACTATTCAAAAGTTTACTTTTAAACCAAATCCAAATGGATATGGACCGAATCTTTCTGATTACAAACCACGTTTTTCACATAGAGCATTCAAACCAAATCCTCAAGTCTACAGTGCAGAACACAGAATTGATGATTCCATTATGAGTGTTGTTGAATATAATCGTATGGAGGAATTAGATGCAGAAGACGAGAATCGGTCAAAACTTGAAAATGTTGTTTATTGCAAACCATTTAACTATTCAAAAGCCATAACTTTCGTCGCACAACAGGATAATTCTAACACACCTTGGGTTATTACGCCTACTTCTGAGTCTACTAATGTTGGTCCCCAACCCAATACTGCACAAATTAATGGTCCTTTACCTTCACTCAGTGAAGTAAAAACATTACCCGAACGATGTCAAATTATTAAATATTTTGATACATTCATCTCGGACATCAAACTTTTGGAACGTGAAATTGAAATCAATTCTGAAATAAAAGTTGAACATTTTCAATCGCCCCATGCGCGAGAACAAAGAGATATTTTTTAGAAAAGAATTTTACCTCATGTCCGAAATTTGAAAATGTGTGCAATATATTGGGAAAGGGATTTTCACAAGGAGCTTGGACTTATGAAAACAGTTTTTGAGAAAACAGAAACATCGATTTCAAATACTAAACGTAAAAAGAAAATGTTAAGAAAAGATGTTGATCGACTCTTGGAAGATGTTATCTGTGCTGATACCATAAATGTTGTGTTACTACATACTGTTGCATATGCATTTGATTATATCGCTGTTGATTCTGTTGAAAATGTTGAGAATACCGATAATGTGTCACAAATCAAGTCTTTAAAAGTTGAAAATGAGCAATTGTTAAACGAGCTTTTAAATGCAAAACGTCGTCTTCAATGGTGTCAAAAAGATTGTCAAAATCGAGAACTCGCTTTACAAAACAAAATCAACCAGTTGCATACCAAAACTCTTAATCCAAAACTTGAGCAACTGGATGATGAAAATGTGTCTTTAAAGTGTCAAATTTCAAAATATGAAAAAGAAATTTCAAAATTTAAAACGGAATATGGTGTCATATTTGATTTACTCAAAAATACTCGTGCTCAAGCGTCAAAAGATGTTGACGATCATCTTGCATATACCAAAGATGTTTTACGACAAAATGGAAACACTCGTTCTGAAAATCAAGATTTGTTACACGCTATCCATGATCTAAAAGCAGAGTTGGTGAAACTTAAGCAAGATAGGAATAGTAACACAAACGTAATTGCACCAGGAATTCTTAGACTGCCTAATGACACATCACAAGAAACTAATGTGCTTCCCTCTACTGAAACAGGAATAGTTGCCTCTTTTCCCAACGCTAGCACTTCACAGCTTAAGAGCACCACAAGGAAGAATAGGAAGTTGCGATGTATGAAAAGAACAATAAGGACCTCTGAAGTAGAAGAACACCTTAGGACTTTGAATAAAACTCATGTTACTCCCACTTTAGATATTGCGTCTGACAAATGTAATGGAAAAAGTGATGTAACGAATGCTGAACCTTTAAGTACTTTAAATGTTATGTTTGAAGCTTTTTGTGTTGGTTGTCGTAAAAGGATGTTCTCTGGTTGTCATGATAAATGTGTTGCTAATGCTATCTTATCTCGTAAGTAGAATAATAGAAAACGGAATACCTCTAGGCCCACTAATGCTTCTAAGTCTGTGCTAGGTACACCACCCTCTAGTGTTCATGCTTCAATCATTGATGTACCCATAGGACCCCCTTCACCTCCTAGGAAGAACTTATCACCTAGTGCATTAACTAAGACCAAAGTTAAGACTAGTTGGAGATGGCATAAATGGTTACATAATACACTTGGCTTTAAATGGATACCTAAAATCATAAACATTTGTGTTTCAACTATAACTGCATCGTAACCCTCTAACTCTTCGGGTTCCACATCTACTTCTATTCCATCTCTGTCGTCTGTGTATAATGCAGGTGATACAGATCATCCTCTGGGTTGTTGATAGCGGATGTTCCCGACACATGACAGGAAATCTTAAACTGTTATCAAACTTTCTTTCAAAGTTCATTGGCACTGTCAGATTCGGGAATGATCACTTCGCGGCTATCATGGGCTTCGGAGATTACATCAATGGAAACATCGAAATTAGCAAAGTGTATTATGTGGAAGGTCTCGGACACAATCTCTTTTCAGTCGGTCAATTTTGTGATGGAGATTTGGAAGTTGCTTTTAGAGAGAAAACTTGTTTCATTCGTGATCTACAAGGAAACGATCTTATGTCTGGCCAACGTACATCAAGTCTTTACACAATCTCAATGCAAGACATGATTGCTTCATCTCCCATCTGTCTACTTTCAAAGGCAACATCTACAAAATCCTGGCTATGGCACCGTCGTCTCTCATATCTAAACTTTCAAACCATAACCAACCTTGCACGTTTCAAACTTGTTGAAGGTCTCCCAAGATTTTGGTATTCTAAAGATCATCTATGCTCAGCTTGTGAACAAGGGAAAAGCACTCGTCCTCACTTTCCTTCAAAGGTGGAACATAGCTCTCAGCATGTGCTTCATCTTCTTCACATGGATTTATGTGGTCCGATGCATGTGTAGACGATTAATGGTAAACACTACATTTTGGTAATTGTCGATGACTACTCAAGATGGACTTGGGTTTATTTTCTTCGAAGTAAAGATCAAGCTCCACAGATGATCATCACCTTTCTCACAAAAATTCAAGTTCAGCTTTGAAACACAGTCAGACAAATCAGAACAGACAAAGGAACTGAATTTGTTAATCAAACTCTTCGTGAATACTATGAGAAAGTGGGAATTGAGCAGCAAACATCCATTGCACGGACACCAGAACAAAACGAAGTTGTTAAAAGACGAAACCGTACGTTAGTGGAAGCTGCAAGAACGATGTTGATAAATGTAAAACTTCCAAATTACTTGTGGTCTGAAGCCGTGTCAACTGCATGCTACACTCAGAACCATTCAATGATTACCAAACGCCACAACAAAACACCTTATGAGCTTATCCACAACCGTAAACCGTATCTCAAACACTTTCATGTATTTGGATCCCTTTGTTACCCAAATAATGATCGTGATGACTTTGGTAAGCTCAAAGCTAAAGCTGGCATAGGAGTCTTTGTTGGATACTGTGAGAATTCTAAAGGATACCGGATCTGGAATCGTCGTACAAGGGAGATTATGGAAACTATTCATGTAAATTTTGATGAGCTTATAGAAATGGATTCTGAGCAAAACAACTTGGAACCCGTCATAACCGTCTAAACTTCCCCCAAACCCCATCATCAGCTGAACCAAGCTTACAGCTTACTCGACGTCAAATGGAACAGCTATTTGCGCCTCTGTTTAGTGATGATATTGATCAATGTGCTCCAGATGTATCAAATGTTTCCGCTGCTCAACCTGATAATAATCCAATACCTGATACACCTGAAACAACAACAACTGTTGAAGAAGCACCTCCGATTGATTCTACAACAACAGCCGAACAAACCGCATCCAATGACGCTGAACCAGCTGATGATCTTCTGAACAATGAAGTACCACACCTGCAATTTATGATCCAAATGCGTTCTTCAATCCTTTTGCTAATGAAACTGCCACTTCTGATGTTACGGAATCATCCTCAATCCATTTGAATCCTCCTAATCTGCACAATGTATATCAACATCAACCCTCCACACATCGTTGGACTAAAGACCATCCTATTGTGAACATTATTGGAAACCCGAATCAACCAGTCATAACTAAACAACGCCTACAGACAAACGGTGAACATTGCATTTATGCACTTACCGTCTGCCAAGCTGAACCCAAAAATATTAAAGAATACATGACATATGACAACTGGATCGAATCCATGCAAGAAGAACTTAATCAGTTTAAACGTCTTGAAGTATGGGAATTGGTTGCAAAACCAACAGGGGTCTATGTTATTGGTTTGAAATGGATTTGGAAAAACAAGTTGGATGATGAAGGTACGGTTATCATAAATAAGTCACGTCTGGTGGCTAAGGGTTATAGACAAGAAGAGGGGATTGACTACGAGGAATCATTCGTACCGATTGCTAGACTTGAGGCTTTACGAATTTTTCTGGCATTCGCGGCTCACATGAACATCACGGTCTTTTAGATGGAAGTCAAAACCGCATTTCTGAATGGTAAACAGAAGGAAACGGTCTATGTTAGTCAGCTAGAAGCATTTGTTGACCCAGAGTTCCCTAATCATGTCTTCAAACTGAACAAGGCTCTCTACGGTCTCAAACAAGCCCCTCGGGCGTGATATGATAAGTTGTCATCCTTTCTCATCTCTCATAATTTTGTAAAAGGATCGGTCGACCCAACACTATTCATACAATATCACGGGAACACATTTTAATCGTTCAAATTTATGTGGATGACATCATTTTTGGGTCAACACATCTAAAGTACTCAAACGCTTTTTCAAAACTTATGAAAAAACATTTTGAAATGTCCATGATGGGTGAACTTACGTTCTTTCTAGGACTGCAAGTTCATCAATCACCCCATGTTATTTTCCTGAGTCAGTCCAAATATGCTCTTGAAATTTTAAACAAACATGGAATGCCAAACTGTGATACCTATGCCACACCTATGGCACATACCAAGAAACTGGACGCTGATTTGCATGGGAAATTGGTTGACCCTACCAAATACCGAAGTATTATTGGGTCTCTCATGTATCTAACAGCCAGCAGACCTGACATTGTCTTTGTTGTATATCTTTGCTGTAACACCCCCAATTTCGTGATACGCATCGGAATTCAAATAGGGTGTTACTTCATGGCACAACAGTCATAACAATAGAAAACGAACTCTAATGGAGTCATTTTAAAAGATTTATCATTCGATTTATATAAATATCAGAGTTTACAAAAATGAGGTCCCAGATGGTTCCATTGTTTACAAAATACATTAAATAGGTTTTCGAATGATAATAAAATTTATAGCCTTCTTGATCTAGTCCTTGCTCTTCCGTGCCAGCTTCCGACATTATGGACCTGAAATACATGCTTAAAACTGTCAACACAAAGGTTGAGTGAAATTCATAGAGTTTAGGAAATCAGTTGAACACATAATGTTTGTAGTGTGAGTTATAAATTCACACCAATGGTTTGAAAACCAAAAGAGATATTATTGCACTAAGCTCATGATACCGAAAACGTTAACAGCTGTCATAAAATAGTAACCGATGCCCTAATAGGTAATTTGCCAATAAACCTATAGATGTTCAAATATAGTGCGTTTGTTTGCCTACTCGGTCAACACAAACGTGATTTGTCATTCCAGATAGATCTATCCACATTATTCGCGTTCACTCGCAAGTGATTAATGGTTCATGATAATAGGGACTTAAGATTGGCAATAGTGGTACTTAGTGCAACTAATATATTCAAGTATAATTTGAAGGCAATGTGGTCGGTTTTAATATAAAGCATGTATCTCCCCCAAGGGTTTGTAAAACAATTAAGTAGTAGAAAGTGGGGCTATGAACTCACCTCAGAGTAAATGATATGAAATGTATAATAAGAATGATGGATATGCCGTGAGAACTTCTACAAGCAACCTAGAATAAGATGTTGCGACTTAGGTTTGGAATAATGTTTAGGAAAACATAAACCATCCAATATACGTCTCTATGTTGATCATGATGTAGTACATGGTTTTTGTGTATGTCGTTTATAGAAATGGTCTAGTTATGAAAACGTATTTAGTTTATAGATATCGTACTACCGTTCGGGCCATCATAATTCAGAGGTCATGCAGTAAACGTTCGAGGAGCTAGGACACTTTAAATCGTAAATCCAGCAACTCGTCTATACGTTTTACTCAAATGAACCCCTCACATGAAGCTCACTACTTTTCTAGCACTTAGTAGATACAACATATATTTTGAGTGAAGATTGTTATAACATAAAGTTTATCATGTTTTTAATAAGTATCTAGTTTTTACAAGTTCTCGTCGTTTTCATAAATATGATCACCTTAGTTAACGGTCTTGGGTAAACAAGCCTTGAGGCTTTAGCCATGGCCTTGCCGTGACTTTGGTCTTGACTACCATGGTCTTGAGACTTAGCTTTGACCTTAGCCGTAGCCGTGGTCTTGGCTTATGGCCATTAGGCCTCTTGGTTTGCTTTTAGTTGCGACAAAAGTATAGTTATGAGACTAAATAAAGGGCAGTTTCTGTTTTTGAAAATTAATGGCCTGTTTAAGCGTTTTCAAGGTCCGAGGAACAGAAGGAAAACGTCATTCCGGACAACTTTCATGTTTTAACTTTTTGATGATTCGGACCAGAAGTACCACTTTTAAAAAGGCATAACCAAAAACAGCTTCTACATGGCAGTTTTGGCGTTTAGGTTTTGCTAACTTCTTTTGCCTATAACTTTTGACTCGTTTGTCCGTTTCGGGTGATTCAATTTGCTACGTTTTTTTTTAATATAATCTACAAGAATATGAAAAGTATCAGATCTATATGTGGTCGATTTTGTGGAAACTTTGTACAAAAGTTTATCATTTATACACTTACTAACCCAAGTTTAACATATAGGTTCTTATAACTTGTTTTAAAGATTTTTGTACATCATGATCCAACATAGTAACTATATATATAGCATGAAATAGTTTAGATTATGAATAATAAAGATGAGATGATTGTGGTGATAAGTTGCTTACAACTTTTGGCTTTCAATAAGAAAGGAGTAACTAGTAAGGATCGGACTTTGATTGAACACTTAGGACTTCGGATTGAGCTAGCTTTCTACATCTTGGCACCCTTGCAATCTTGAAGAGTTGGTGATGAAGTATTAAGTGACTTGAGTGGGTCTAAACTCAAGAAGATCACTTAAACTTGCTAGAGATTTGATGTAGTAGCTTGATCTTTTGGAACTTCCTTGCATAAACTTGGAGTTTATAGATCAAATGATCGAAGATATGGTGAATTTGTGATATGAACGACCCAAAACAGATTATGAGGGTTCTTAGGATGCATTTCACTTTCTATTTATAGGAGGGTAAGTTTGGTTAACCATATATTGGGTTAAATATTAACCATGGTTAAGTTAGGACACATGTAATGATCTAAATGAACCATGGTTAGGATCAAGCCACCAAGATGATGACTCCCCCCCTAAAGTCGGCCAAATAGAGATAAGATTACTTAGGTGGATAGTTTTGGTATTATCTTGAGTTTAGAGCATGATTTGGTTCCGTTAAATGCCAACCGTAAGTTGTTAAGCCATAAAACATAAAACCGGGTATCGTAAAAATACGAAACTCGTAGGAATGATGAAACTCATCATTATACTCCATCTAAAATTATAAAATGGGTGATAAGTCTCATTGGGTGCAAAAACGCTGCTTAAAACTGGAATTATGGGTCAAAAACGCGTAATTCGCAGTTTATCAGAAAAGAACGAAATTTCAGGAAAATGACCGTGAATTTATTTAAAGTTGACTAAAATTAGTCTAAAAGTGATATGAGATGTCAAAATGTGATTTTCATCGTACGTGGGATAACTTAACAGTTATACGTGAAGTTTAAAAGTTACGCGATTTAAGCAAAAATGTAGAACGTACAAGCTTAATTTCTTTATGGTCAAAGGAGGAGGGAAATATGTTTGACTTTTCCAAAAAATGTAAAAGTGTCAAAAACATATTAGAAACACAGTGAAGGATTCGTTAAGTCTGGATGTAAGTAGAATTGTTTAAAACGTAAGTTTAGTTTCGTACGGCGCAGGGTTTATTTGGTAACATTTTAAAATGAAATTTCAAAAAAATTCTCTAATTTATTATGAGTGATCTAAAAATTCATCTGATGAGAGGAAAATTGTCAGAGTTGATTTTCGTTATGCGCGGGATGTTTAAATGGTGTTATGACCAAAATGAAACTTTAAAACGATGTTTTCTTAATAACTTTTGAGAAAATGATCTAACGATTGTCGAACTCTCAGGTCATTAATAAAATAATTTATCTTACGAGAATGTGAAATAAAAATTTTACAGGATGAATAGTGAAAGTGAATAGTAAAAGTGAATAGTAACTTTTCAAAAATATGAAAAGTAACCCGAAAAATGCGCGTTGTTACAGTCTCACCACCTTAATGGGAATTCCGTCCCGGAATTCAGTGTGTGTTATCCGATGTTGAATTGTCTAGGAGAATGTGGGTGTATGCGCCGAATTCTAATCTTTGTGTTCTCAAGTTTTTGGTCATAGAATGTATTATGTACCATGTGGCTTAAGTTGATAACCTAAAGGGTTTTGTTAAAATCTTATAGAGTCCAATATACCTAAAGTTTGGCTTTTCCCGATTCTCAAAACGAATCATATCTTATTATATCGAGGTTATCAATAAAACCTTAATATCTAACATGGAGTTTTTGGTGATAGTGTGCGGCATGGAGCCTAATTTGTATTTGTATGGTTTCCTTAGTTGTTTCGTGGGTGATCTCTGAAAACCTTAGTCCAGCAAATGGTTAACTAACACTTTCGTCTATATAGTGCCTCAAAATGGAATAGTTTTGTTGTTGTTAGGGTAACCGTTGTTAATCAAATGTGTAAGATATTGTTGATGTGAAATGGTTTGTAATGATGTGATAACTGTCGTTGTAGGGAAAGTCTTGTTAGTGACAAGTGATTATCCAAACTATTTCCAAAGTTGATCATCTCTTAGGTGGTTTCGGGATGAAGGTCATATCTTATAGTGTTTATGTCAACTAGTGTTTGAAGGAAACGTGATACTGTGAAGTTTTACATACTGATTTATAATGGGGTTCAGATAATGATGTGATATGTTGATGATTAGAAGATTGTAGTGTATGTTTACCATTATTCTTAGGTAGAGATGTCAAGTTTACTTTAAAATTATAACTGAATTTTAAAGGAATATGGTGGAATGATATCCTTGAAACCTAATCAGGCTAGTACTTCTAAGAAATGACGAGAAGATTTGATGACTATCCCAAGATAGTAGTTCAGATTATCTCATGTATGAAAATTTCAAGAATGAAATTAGGTAGTATAAATAAGATGTTAAGATCTCACTGAGTGGTAAAACACTATCGTGTCTATAGATCTTTTTAATGAATTCTGGTGGTTTATCGAGTTTAAGTAGGAAATTAACCTGAATATAACCCTTGCATAACTATTCTAAGTGTTTGAAAAATTTAAGTCGAACATAGTTAATCAGACTATGTTCCACTATCCCAAGGTTAAATATAGGTGATTAGGCTATATTTAGCCGAGGTTCGATAAATTTTTTCAAATACCTAAATTAGGTATACTTGTGATATGTTCATAGCTTTTGAGAAATTGTCCACTAAGCAAAGGCCATATCAAACCATTCAGTTGCAAGTCCTGGCCATAAAAGACTTGTAACCTATGTTTTCACATTCTATTGCATAGAAAATAGTATGGGTAGATACGTGTGGAAAGGAAATCTTAAGTAATTCTAAAATAGTCTACACTTAGCTAGCATCACGGAACTTTAAAAATGAAGGTTTCAGAAGATAATTTTGATGAATGTAGAGAAAGTTGCTGAACTTCAGCTTTTGTAGATGATGAGTCAGTTTATCTTTTAGAAATCCCATTTTTTGTATTTCCATTAGGGAAATTGATAGACTGTGACGGGTTTCATATAAAACAATATCATATAATGTTTATAAGATAATTTTTAGAGACTTTGTATAACTTACAATGTCTGTGAAGTAAATTAAACCATTGTGTAACTCACAATGTCTTGAGAAATGATAGAGAGGTCATTGTGTAACCCACAATGTCTTGAGAAATGATAGAGAGATCATTGTGTAACTCACAATGTCTTGAGAAATGATGGAGAGACCATTGTGTAACTCACAATGTCTTGAGAAAAGATGGAGAGACCATTGTGTAACTCACAATGTCTTGAGAAATGATGGAGAGACCATTGTGTAACTCACAATATCTTGAGAAATGATAGAGAGACCATTGGGTAACCCAGAATGTCTTGAGAAATGATAGAGAGACCATTGTGTAACCCACAATGTCTTGAGAAATAAATGAGACCACTGTAGGATTTACAATGTCTGAGAATGTAATAGAGACCACTGTAGGATTTACAGTGTCTGAGAATGTAATAGAGACCACTTTAGGATTTACAGTGTCTGAGAGTGTAATAGAGACTACTGTATCTCACAGTGTCTGGGAAGTAGGAAAGACCATTGTAATCAGTTACAATGTCTTGGATAAAGTTTCGTAATCCTAAAATGCACGAGTAGATACATGATTGGGAGATTGGGAAAATATTATTGTGCCGTAATGCCTTAGAATAGGTATACGCATATATGTTTAGTCTATCATTTAGCTAAAATTATTGAAAATATGTCAAGTGTATATATCAATATCTAGTATGTTTGTATAGCTTAAAATGCCTAAAAGTCACATAATCGTCTGGAGGATGGAAGGCACGGAGAACGGAAGGCTATAAAATATTTTTGTTTGTAAAAGTAGTTATAGTTTCAGTCTCGATTAGACCCGTTTCTCTATAACTGTGGCTCTGATACCAATCTGTAACACCCCCAATTTCGTGATACGCAGCGGAATTCAAACTGTGTGTTACTTCATGGCACAACAGTCATAACAATAGAAAACGAACTCTAATGGATTCGTTTTAAAAGATTTATCATTCGATTTATATAAATATCAGAGTTTACAAAAATGAGGTCCCGGATGGTTCCATTGTTTACAAAATACGTTAAATAGGTTTTCGAATGATAATAAAATTTATAGCCTTCTTGATCTAGTCCTTACTCTTCCGTGCCAGCTTCCGACATTATGGACCTGAAATACATACTTAAAACTGTCAACACAAAGGTTGAGTAAAATTCATAGATTTTAGGAAATCAGTTGAACACATAATGTTTGTAGTGTGAGTTATAAATTCACACCAATGGTTTGAAAACCAAAAGAGATATTATTGCACTAAGCTCATGATACCGAAAACGTTAACAGTTGTCATAAAATAGTAACCGATGCCCTAATAGGTAATTTGCCAATAAACCTATAGATGATCAAATATAGTGCGTTTGTTTGCCTACTCGGTCAACACAAACGGGATTTGTCATTCCAAATAGATCTATCCACATTATTCGCGTTCACTCGCAAGTGATTAATGGTTCATGATAATAGGGACTTAAGATTGGCAATAGTGGTATTTAGTGCAACTAATACATTCAAGTATAATTGGAAAGCAATGTGTTCGGTTTAAAATAAATCATGTATCTCAGCCAAAGGTTTGTAAAACAATTAAGTAGTAGAAAGTGGGGCTATGAACTCACCTCAGAGTAAATGATATCAAATGTATAATAAGAATGATGGATATACCGTGAGAACTTCTACATGCAACCTAGAATAAGATGTTGTGACTTAGGTTTGGAATAATGTTTAGGAAAACATAAACCATCCAATATACGTCTCTATGTTGATCATGATGTAGTACATGGTTTTTGTGTATGTCGTTTATAGAAATGGTCTAGTTGTGAAAACGTATTTAGTTTATAGATATCGCACTACTGTTCGGGCCATCATAATTCAGAGGTCATGCAGCAAACGTTCGAGGAGCTAGGACACTTTAAATCGTAAATCCAGCAACTCGTCGATACGTTTTACTCAAATGAACCCCTCACATGAAGCTCCCTAATTTTGTAGCACTTAGTAGATACAACATATATTTTGAGTGAAGATTGTTATAACATAAAGTTTATCATGTTTTTAATAAGTATCTAGTTTTTATAAGTTCTCGTCGTTTTCATAAATACGATCACCTTAGTTAACGGTCTTGGGTAAACAAGCCTTGAGGCTTTAGCCATGGCCTTGCCGTAACTTTGGTCTTGACTACCATGGTCTTGAGACTTAGCTTTGACCTTAGCCATAGCCGTGGTCTTGGCTTATGGCCATTAGGCCTCTTGGTTTGCTTTTAGTTGCGACAAAAGTATAGTTATGAGACTAAATAAAGGGCAGTTTCTGTTTTTGAAAATAAATGGCCTGTTTAAGCGTTTTCATGGTCCGAGCTTCTTAAGTATTGAAGGAAAACGTTGTTGCGGACAACTTTCGTGTTTTAACTTTTTGATAATTCGGACCAGAAGTACCACTTTTAAAAAGGCAGAACCAAAAACAGCTTCTACATGGCAGTTTTGGCGTTTAGGTTTCGCTAACTTCTTTTGCGTATAACTTTTGACTCGTTTGCCCGTTTTGGGTGATTCAAATTGCTACGTTTTTGTTTTAATATTATCTAAAAGAATATGAAAAGTATCAGATCTATATGTGGTCGATTTTATGGAAACTTTCTACAAAAGTTTATCATTTATACACTTACTAACCCATGTTTAACATATAGGTTCTTATAACTTGTTTTAAAGATTTTTGTACATCATGATCCAACATAGTAACTATATATATAGCATGACATAGTTAATATTATGAATAATAAAGATGAGATGATGGTGGTGATAAGTTGCTTACAACTTTTGCCTTTCAATAAGAAAGGAGTAACTAGTAAGGATCGGACTTTGATTGAACACTTAGGACTTTGGATTGAGCTAGCTTTCTACACCTTGGTACCCTTGCAATCTTGAAGAGTTGGTGATGAAGTATTAAGTGACTTGAGTGGGTCTAAACTCAAGAAGATCACTTAAACTTGCTAGAGATTTGATGTAGTAGCTTGATCTTTTGGAACTTCCTTGCATAAACTTGGAGTTTATAGATCAAATGATGGAAGATATGGTGGATTTGTGATATTAATGACCAAAAACAGATTATGAGGGTTCTTAGCATGCATTTCACTTGCTATTTATAGGAGGGTAAGTTTGGTTAACCATATATTGGGTTAAATATTAACCATGGTTAAGTTAGGACACATGTAATGATCTAAATGAACCATGGTTAGGATTAAGCCACCAAGATGATGACTCCCCCCCTAAAGTTGGCAAAATAGAGATAAGATGACTTAGGTGGATAGTTTTGGTATTATCTTGAGTTTAGAGCATGATTTGGTTCCGTTAAATGCCAACCGTAAGTTGTTAAGCCATAAAACGTAAAACCAGGTATCGTAAAAATACGAAACTCGTAGGAATGATGAAACTCATCATTATACTCCATCTAAAATTATAAAATGGGTGATAAGTCTCATTGGGTGCAAAAACGCTGCTTAAAACTGGAATTACGGGTCAAAAACGCGTAATTCGCAGTTTATCAGAAAAGAACGAAATTTCAGGAAAATGACCGTGAATTTATTTAAAGTAGACTAAAATTAGTCTAAAAGTGATATGAGATGTCAAAATGTGGTTTTCATCGTACGTGGGATAACTTAACAGTTATACGTGAAGTTTAAAAGTTACGCGATTTAAGCAAAAATGTAGAACGTACAAGCAGGAATCGTTAAGTCTGGATGTAAGTAGAATTGTTTAAAACGTAAGTTTAGTTTCGTACGGCGCAGGGTTTATTTGGTAACATTTTAAAATGAAATTTCAAAAAAATTCTCTAATTTATTATGAGTGATCTAAAAATTCATCTGATGAGAGGAAAATTTTCAGAGTTGATTTTCGTTATGCGCGGGATGTTTAAATGATGTTCTGACCAAAATGAAACTTTAAAACGATGTTTTCTTAATAACTTTTGCGAAAATGATCTAACGATTGTCGAACTCTCAAGTCATTACTAAAATAATTTATCTTACGAGAATGTGAAATAAAAATTTTACGGGATGAATAGTAAAAGTGAATAGTAACTTTTCAAAAATATGGAAAGTAACCCGAAAAATGCGAGTTGTTACATTTGCTCCCGTTATCAGTCGAGACCAACTGAAACTCACCTCTCTGAGGCTAAAAGAATCCTCCGATACATCAAGGGAACCATTAATTTGGGAATCTAGTATCCGAAGGATTCTGGTTTTGAACTAATAGCTTTTTCAGACGCTGATCACGCAGGTTGCTTAGATTCTTGGAAAAGTACTTCAGGTGCACTACAATTTCTTGGTGCTAAACTGGTGTCATGGCAATCGAAGAAGCAAGATTGTACATCGTTGTCCTCAACCGAAGTAGAATATGTAGCCATGTCGGCGTGTTGTGCTCAAGTCATTTGGATGCGAATACAACTCAAAAACTATGGCTACGTATTTGACAGAATCCCGATGTACTGCGACAATCGAAGTGCTATTGCTATCTCGTGCAACTCCGTCCAACATTCGAAGTCCAAGCACATCGTTCTTCGATACCATTTCATAAAGGAGCATGTGGAAAAGGGTATTGTTGAATTATATTTTGTGGGTACTGAATACCAACTGGCTGACCTTCTCACCAAAGCCTTAGCACCTGCTAGGTTTACAGAGTTGGTCCACCGGATTGGTATGAGGTGTTTGACTCCAGAAGAACTGGACGAACTTTTAACACATTCTTAAAACCAGTCAAACACCAAAACCTCTTTTGTAAATATTTTTCAAAAACAAAATACAAAAATATAAAATTTGTAAAATACAAAAATATTCTTCTATCTAAATTTCTTTCAACATGGTAAGTACAAATCTTCCATCAACACTTTACTCATTCAAATATTTCAATATTTTCATGGTCAAGTGTTGAGGGGGAGAAAGTAAATATTTTTATGTTTCATAAAACCTTGTACTTACATGTTACCCAGTATTGGTTGTATCTTTGATAATGGTGGACATGTTTCTAACTTCTTAACACTCCTCGGACTCACATTATATAAAAATTCTCTATTTCTAAAGTCGAGGGGGAGTGTCGTCAAGTTTCTTTCCAAACTTATACTTCAAGCTTAACCAAAATGGAAGTTATGGGTTGTGGATGAAAATAGTTGAGGTGAAGGGACTATTATTGTCAAAATTTGAAACCAATTTTTCAACAAAACACCTCACCTAATATTTCTTTTCATTTATTACTTACATTTGAGATTTCAACCATTTCATCCACGATCCAAAATCAAACTTCAAATTCGTGTTATAAACTTCAAATTTGTAAGTGTTTATAGTTTCTTTGAGCTATTTCAAACATTGGTCTTAAATCGTTTTCAAATCCAACGGGTAGATTTTCATATATGAATGATTTTAGTTTTAAGCGTATGCGTATAAATTTGGAATCATTCTTGGTTGATTCTGATGAAATAGACTGTGTTTTCAAAGTTTATATCATGTTTTAAAATCATGGGAAAATTTCATCTATATCCTTGAAAAAACCCTTAATTACATCAATATCCTTGTAAAATTTAATATTACATCAATATCCTTTTAAAAGTAAAAAAATACTCATATATGTCCAAATATATAATTTAATCATTACTAAATAACTTTTATACATAACAATGTATTTTAAATATTAACTAATATGGATATTACTTTTTTGCCTTCAATATCCTAATTGAAAAGTCACGTTATATATTCCAGTGAGCTCGTAGCTTCAAATCACTAAAATGAATCATTTCCAAAATCAAGGCCTGAAAATAGACAAAAAGCATTCAACAACAATACATTTTTAATAATAAAAAAGTAAATTAATCGATTTTGGAGAGTTGTAATATGGTCTATGCTTTTGGGGTTTCCTCAAATGTTTTTTTAACTTTACCCATCAAATACCTTATAAAGGTTGAATTTATTAGGAATGGCTATAATTAGTCCTAAAATAGTGTATTAGATTAGATGAAGAAGAAGGGGCAAATGAAGATTCTTTTTTATAAATTAATAAGGGTAAAAGAGTAAAATCCTCTTTATAATAATTCCTTAAATTTAAAGCTCATAAAATAATGATTAAATTATATATTTGGACAAATATAAGTATTTTGTATTTTTGAAAGGATATTGATGTAATTTCAAATTTTATAAGGATATTGATGTAATTAAGGGTTTTTGCAAGGATATACATGAAATTCTCCCTAAAATCATTGTCATCAAGAAATCTTACCCAGAAATGTTTTAAATCACTTTTCAAATTTTAGGGTTTATGCGTGATAATTGGGTGTTTTCTATTGTGAGTGTTTCTGGATAATTAGTTGCTTGAGTTATGTTTAATACATGTTTAATTAACTATCAACACCTTTGAATCATACCCAAAATCCTCAAATTTGAAGAATCAAACTCTAGGGTTTATGTATGCGTAGAAATGGGTATTTTTGATTCATGACACTTTTGATGTTAAAACTTATTGAAAACCTCTCACATAGCTTCTAAGATGTCCCAGAAAACGTTTGGGTGAATTCCCATGGTTGAAACGTTTACGAGTAGGATTTGAATAATTAGGGTTTAACTTTACGCCTAATGCAAACTCTACGCGTAACTAGATTAACCTTGTGATAACATGTGATTTTGAAAGAGAATTGAATAAATATGTTAACTGAAACGTTATGAATGATTTATTTTAGGTTTTACGCATGCAAAATCAGAATCAAGGGTAAAATTGGATTCTACGCTTAAGGATTACCTTACGTGTAGATGTTTACACGTAAGAGAAATCTTACGCATAAGGGTCTACAAAGGGACTACGCGTATCCTGTGAAGGATATGCGTAAACTTGCAGTCTTACGCATAAGGTTCACTCTTACGAGTAAACCTTACGCATAAGCTCCCAACATACGCTTACGCTTAAGCCTTATGCCAAGAGCCTTTTCCTACGCGTAAGATTTCTTACGCGTAAGAGGGACTCCTACGCATAAGCTTAGGTCTACGCGTATGGTTACACATTGTTTACGCATAAGCTTGCATTCTTACGCTTAAGCCTAAACTTTAACTTTACCAATGAAATGTTACGCATACTAACTTGTAAATAAGTTACTCATAACGTCACAAGACCAATATGTCACTAATAAGCTATAATTGTTAAAATGTTGTGTGAATGAGTGAAAATTTGGACTTTAAAATTCAAAATTAATATACTCACGAAACTTATCACGACTACTTTGAACTGTTAGACAACAAGTGACATTGGACTCGTAACATTCATTAACATAACATATTCAATAATTGGACAATAAAATCAACGTTTGACTAACGTAATGTCTTTCAATATATTGGTTCCTTTGGCTCAATATCTTTCAGATCACGACATGGACATCACTATGGAAAATGTTAATGCACCAAATGAGCTCACAATAGAAGACATATTCCCGACTGGTTACAGTATGAAGCTTGGAAAGAATAACCTCAGGGTTGACTTTGATAACTGCACATGCTCTGAATCCTCTTGCCGAATTGTAGTGGATATTCTTAAGACTCATCCGTACAACAACATGCTCACCAACACATCAACTGTACCAGAGATTTATATTCATCAGTTCTGGCATACAATGAAGAAAATTGATGGTCAAGATGCTGTTACAGTGACACTCAACGATAAACAAGTCACTGTCACTGTTGCTGATGTACGAGCAATTCTTCTGCTCCCTGCTATCCAGCCTACTCAGTATGTGCCAACTCCAACTGAAGAGGCTACTCTACAATTCATGGTCGATATTGGCTATGATGAAGCTGCGGGAATCATTACCAAACATTCTTCAGTCGATTTAAAGAATATTCCTCAGCCGTGGAGAACTTTATACATCATGATCGCAAAGTCTGTTTCCGGAAGAGACAGCGGTCATGAGCATCCTAAGCTAATGAACCTACAAATCTTCTAGGGCATGGTCAACAAAATGCACATAGACTATGCAAGTCTGATCTGGGAAGACATGATGTCTCACTTCAAGAAGCCTGGCACAAAGGTTCCTTTCATCAGATACATAAAGTTGTTGATCTAGAAGATACTCGGGAATAATCAGGACATTCCCTTGAGCCTACATTAAATGTTGTTAGATTTAAAGACTCATCAACAAATAAACAAGGTGTAGTACTAACAGACTGCCTACTGATGACTGATGAGTGTGAAAATACTCATCATTTTTAAACAAAATAAACTGCAAATTCATCTGAAAATACTCAGAAACACATCTAAATGATCAAAATATCACAAATCAGTGTTTTATGTGTTTTAAAATCAAAAATATCAAAATCAGATGAAAAACATATCAATTTTGCAAAAATTGCAGTTTCAGTCCCCCAAGTTTCAAGAATTGTCAAAAATAGTCCCTGAGCCCGAATTTCAAAAGTATAAATCACCAAAGGTCTTTTTTAAATCAAAAGTTGTCAAATTTAGTCCTTTGGTGAAAAATATCAAAAAGTTTGAGAAATTACAAAAATAGTCCTTCAACTTTCAAAATTGGCAGAAATGGCCCCCGGAAAATTGCAAAATGGCAACATTGGTCCTTATACTTTTTGAAAATGTCATTTTCATCCCTTGGATAAACTTTTCTGAATTGGCAGTTATGGTCCTTGAAATTTCAGCAATTACATGAAAGGTCCTTGTGATTTAAATACTTAAAACCTATTTTGGACCCCTTTCACTCCTTTGGACCCCTGTCAATATACAATTGTGAACCCCCCCTATTATTAGCCACTGGTCAAAAGACCAGTCAACCCAGTCAAACACCCTTCCCCGTTTTCCCTCCTCCCTTGTCTGCCCACCATGTCCAGCCACCAAAACCACCATTTCTTCACCATATCACCTTCTTGTCCCCCCCCCCCACCTCACCAAACTCCAAAGGCATTAAATGCCTCTCCCCCATTTCACTCAAACCACCCCATTTGGCAGTTAAGAATTTTGGCGCCAAAATAGTGTTTAAACGGTTGAGATCATATCAAAGCAATCCAATGGCTCAAATTGATGGGAAATGTTCAGAGGAGAGAGGAATAGCTTTTGGATTATAAAAAGGAGCAAAAGGAAGCCAAGAAGATGGTCTTCTAGTTTTTATTTTTTTTACTATTGTCGTTTTTATGTAAAACCTTTCAATTAAGTGTAAGACTTGTATTATTTTGCTAAATTGTATCAATCCAAAGTGTTTAAGAGTATTGAGACTTAATTCAAGCAAAAATTTCAGTTTATGTTTACATTTGATATTAACTGTACACTGTTGAAGTTTTCCATTTCTAAATCACACTCAAAAGCTTCATATTATTGGTTTCTCAGTTACATTGAGCTTAAATAAGCCTAGCATAGCTTTTTACAAGCTCAAATTCTAGTTTTGAGCATATTTGGACATTGGTCAAGGAAAGTCAAACAGGGTCAAAGATGATGCAGACTTGGTCAATGGTTGATGCAGCTATGGAAATGGGTTAATTTAGGTCTAGTGGGTTGATTTTAATAGGTTAGAGATCCTTTGGTTAACTGATTCAAGCCATGGTGGCTAAGGACACTTTGTAAGTTATTTCAAGTTATTTTGCTAAATCTGTAATTGTGGTGATAATAAGCATCAAACCAGTTTAAGTAGTTGTATTTAGATCATATTAATGTAGTTTGATCATTAGTTCTAATCTGCTCAGTGTTCAGTTCAATTCATTTGCTAAAACAGTCATAAAGGTGTGTTGGCACAATTGTTAAAACTGTCCTAAAGTTTTGTTCATTGATCAGGTCTTGATGGTTCATGTTTGTTGAGTCATATTAGACTCATATCTGTCTTGCTTGTGTACCTGAACTCCAAAAAAGTCAAGAAACCATTTCATTTGAATCCAACAGGTTACTGTTGGATTTTTAAAAGAGCAATCACTCATATTGTGTTTAAAAGTAATTAACAAAGGTTGTTAGAGTTTCATTACATCATTTAACTTGATTAACAATCAAGAAATTGGATTCAAACTTCACTTAAGTCAACTGTTAATTGGTTTTCAAAAAGTCAAAATGTCAAAAATCTTGTTTTGTGCAGAAAGTGCAGCAGTTGCACAGGGTCCATTAAAGGGTTTCAAGGTCTGAATTTTGGGTTATAAGCAGTTAGCTTGGTTGTCTTTAAGCCCTCATAATTGGTTTTAGCTTTTTCTTTCTGGATAAGCTTGGGAATAAGCTCAAAACAGGCCCCATTTGCCCTGCATAAGCTCAGCTGACACTGAGTGACTTTCTCAGCTTTTGTGCAAGCCTGCACAAGGCTTATATAAGCTTGTTAGAAGCTGTTTTTTTGGTCAGAGGTAGTCACCTAGGTCTAGTTGAGGTATCAATCATTGGTTTTTAGTTTAGAGCTTATTTGGTTGCTTATTTCTGGTCTGCAAGTGAACACCATTTCTGTTTTTAGCTTAACATTCAAAACATCAAATCTGTGAAATCTTGTTAATCAGTGTTTGTAGCTTGTTGATTTGAATCTAATTTGGTCACTTTTAGTTAATCATAGCTTCTGTTCTAGTGTGGTAGCTCATTTTAATCATTTGGCTTATTTTGTGCTTATTTCAATAAGCACTATCACATCAGTTGCTTATTTCTCTACACAAGTACCTGTTTTTCTAATTTTCATAGCTTCTTATCATTATTTTAGAGTTTCCCTGAATTTTTCAGATTTTTATAAGCTGTTTTGCTATTTTTTCTATTTTTAATTAGTTTTTAATACTTTTTAAATAGCATTTAATACAAAAAATTAGAAAGAGGTTCAAAAAAATAAGTTTTCATTTTTCTCAGGCTTAGATAAATATAAAAAGTGAAAAAAGTAATTTTCTAGATTTTTCATAGCTTATTTGGTAATTTTTAGTAATTTAATTAGTTTTTAATAGTTTAAAATCCATAGAAAATAGAAAAATAGTCACAAAAATACAAAAATAGTTTTGAAAAGTCTATTTTGATATTTTAGATTTTTCCAAGTCTTAATCTTATTTTTCTAGCTTAATTTCCTATTTTCTTGTATTTTAATTAATTAATTAATAGTTAAAAATAGTTTTTAATTAGATAATTAGATATAAAAATAATTTTCTTTTTCTAAATATTTTCTTTTATCATTAGGTTTATAAAAACATCATTTTCATATTTTTAGGGTTAATATTGACTTAGTTTCACTTTTTTATTTTGTACGTCGCGTAGATTTTAATTTAAACGTACGTTTTAGGTTTTAAACGTTCATCACTTTAAATATAGTGATAGCGTTTATTTAATAGGTTTTATCTTTTTAAATTTCTTTAATTTGCATTTAAGGCGTTTTTAATTTGTTGGCTTTTCTCGTAGTTATAATATCATTCATAATCCTTTTTCTGTTCAATCTTCTCGATTACTAGACGTTGATTTATCCATTGCATAGCTCGCTGGGACATAACGACCCGGGGAGACTTTATACTCCTCTGATCTTAATTGCATTGGTGTTTGAGCAGTTTTTAGTCTTTTAAACTTGACTGTTTATCACCGTTCAATGACATTAAAAGTCTTCAATCGTATTCACGTTACCAAGAAGCAGTGGCCTTAGGTAAAGTCGGATTCATGGATGAAAAGTCTTCCACCATCCCAGTCAAGAAGACCAGAAGATCGGGCAGTGCTGGAAGTGTAGCAAGCACTTGGAGTGCCCTAAAGTATCCAAAGAGGAATCCTGCCCGCAAAAGAAAAGTTCCAACAAAGGGTGCCACTCCTAATCCTCAATCGGCACCTAAACTAAAGGACGAAGACTCCGAGGATACAGAGACTGATGAGGAGGTTCACTACTCAGAGTCTGTTATTGATGATACAACACTACTAAAGATTGCTGACAAGCCAACTAGTCCCAAATCAGACAAGGGTAAAACTCCAGTTGCAGAGAATGAAGAAGAAGAGAGTTCTGATGAAGAACCAAAGGATGAGGAAAAAGACTACCACAAGACACTAAAGCATCTGAGGCTTCAACATGCTGCTAAAGAATTTAACCTTCAACAAAACAGAGGCCCTGGAGGTTCAAGTGGTGGTGCACTTACAACACCAGTTCTCGATGCGGTTAATCAACCCGATAAAGGAACTGGTACCACCACTCACGAATCAACAGAGCAAGAGCAGCTAGAAGATGAAATCATCTTTGATTTTGAAGAAGAGGAATAGGAGAAGGATGAAAAGATAACTGATGAAGACATTGAAGAAGATTATAAGGAAAGAGCTGAAGAGGAAGCTCAAGCTAAAGCAAAAGAAGAGGCTAGGGTAAAGGCTGAAGAAGAGGCTAAAGCTCGCAAAGAAGCTGATGATTATATTCTAGATAATCCTGAACACAACCCTGAAGGAACTTTTGAGCCACCAAAAGACCCAGAGCCATCTCATCACTCATCTTTATCAGATTCATCATCTCATTCATCACCACCACCATCCAAAGATGCTACCACCAGATCCACATCCAAATCGATCAAGAAACCAACCGATACTTGGGCATCACGTGCCAAAACAAAGATTGTAAAAGCTGTCAAACAAGCAAGGAAACACAATGTTGTTAACAAGAAACTGAATCAGCTTGCCGACAGAATCAATCTTCTTCAGAATGTTATAAACGAGTTTTCAGAGGAAGGAACAGATCCAACAGTTTCTCAATCGAGATATCCAAGGGGAAATGGACAAGACAATAAGGGACTACACTCAAAAGTTCCTTCTCGACACCGTCCCTGGAGTCACAAGAGAGATGTTCGCCAGACAAATCTATCCTTATCTCATGTCATTGGTCAAATAGACAATGTCTAAAACCCCTGTGGTCATGGAAATCAAACCAGTTCAGCCTCCTACTATCAGTGATGCAGAATTGATATCTAAGCTGGTTATCCAAATGTCTCAAAGATCTGCGACTTTCACTTCTGACGAAGCTAAACTATTTGAGGCATTGCTAGAATATCAACTCAAGACATCGTGTAAAGATTCAGCTGAAAGGGCTAAGCGACCAAGAGATGACGATGATGCAGACAAGGATTCTAAGCCAAAACGCAAAAAGAAAACTGGCGAATCCTCTTCTATGCCTCCACCACCCCAAAGGACCACCACTACCAGAAGATCTTCACAACGTCCTCCTGCTAGCGACAAACCTCAGGACTCTGATTCTCCACTAGCAACAGAGAAAATTGGTGACCATTTCGAATATACCGGTGGTGACGACGAGGAGATTCTTGAGCCCCAACAACAACCCCTTTCTTCTACATCAACCAAGCACCATTCAACATCATCCTCCAAGTCACAGAAGAAAAAGTCTCCAACAGTTGTATCTTGGTTAGATGAAGATGACACTGCAGAATACGAATGGTTTTCAAAGCTTGTTGATGCAACCCCTCAATTACCGGAAGGCCAAGAACCGGTAGATGGTCGAACCATGGAGCATGTCAAAATCATTCAAGAAAAGTTTAAAGTGAAGAAGATGACGAAAGCAGAGTTAAGACGAATAAAGAACGATGCCTTTCAACTGCTAAAGGACAGCTCCGACAGTGCCATTGAAGTCGAATATCATCTCGACAACATAGCAAGAGCAATGTCTAACAATATTGATTGGCTCAACCCTGAATCAAACATCGACTTCACCAGACTTGACAAGTCTCCTTACTACACTGACTGGACCAAGCCACTACCCACCGTTGGTCGACCTGATCAACAAAGGATTCCCTACCGATACTTCTTCAAGAATGACCTGGAATTCCTTCAACACGGTAGCGATGTTAGCAAGAAATACACTACCTCACTCACCTTCCCCATCCCGGCAGTAGTCTTCTCCAACAATGTGGCCATCGAGGAAGAAGCCACACGAATGTTTGTTGATAATGTGGTAAATTATGACCTCGATGCACTGTATGGAATTCATCATTGCCCTGAACGAAGAAGACTTTACTATTGAAGCTGCCAAGTACTCAAATCAAACAAAGAGGTGTACAGTGACCAATGGATCGCTGCTATAATGCATGTCAGCCTATCTACTAAGTGGAACTACTCATTCCTGAAAGCAATCAAAGTCAAACGCCAAGACGAACATGAATAAGACTTTACTGAAGCGGATTTTCTGAGATTGTCACTCAATGACATTTAAGACATGTATCTTGCTAAGGTACAAGGTCGAATGCGACAGTTCTCCACTAACATCCAGCTCCAGTACATCAAGTCATTGCTGATATTCATCAGAAGCATCGTTATCCAGGAATGTTTTGAAGACCTTCAACTTTCCGTGGAATCATACCAAAAACGTGTTAATCTCACAAAACCACTGCTAAACTTTCCCGATATCAAAAAACTGGCTCAGTGCACCATCATCAAGAAACCAAAGTTTGCTGTAGTCTACCGCAGTGAACTTCATCATAACTGTTTCATGGCGTGCAAGGAGCTTCACAAGTTTTGTGATCACACTTTGAAGAAGGTTCGGGACGGGTTAGCATATCGGTTAAAGGAGATTCATGAAGGCATAGGGTCAAAGAAGCGGTGGAATTCGAGGGAAAAGAGGGATGTGAAGAAGATCATCACAAGGATTTATGAAAGGTTGTTTCGTCGTGATCAGATAAGGACTTTGGAGAGCTTCGTGGGTGGACGACAGAGTATCTCTCTAACAGGCTATCAACGTCCAGAAAGAACTCCTGGCGTTATTGACGGACTGCCTGGTACTCCTTGATTATTTTCTTGATTAATATTTGGATGTGTTGATCTTTATTATTAATTATGGCTTGTGCACACATAACAGTGTACAACCCATACTTGTAATGAAAGGACCCTGTGGTACGCATCAGTGCCACAATCCTATAAAAGGAGAGAAAGCTTCTTACTTTTGAGTAAAACTTATCAAAACTTTCATTTTTCAAAGTTTTGCTCAAAAGCACTAGTACTTCCCCTTATGATTTTTAAAACCTCAAAAGTTAATATCACTAGTCGAGGGGGAGTATTTGCTTAAAACTTTGTTCACAAATTGTTCTTCGTGGAATTCTTCCCACAAAACTCAGAATGGTCATATTCGATGTCAAAATTTTGTCAAAAATAACATTTATATGCCATTTTTGAGGGGGGAAAAATTGTGTGATAAAAATATGTTGTGAAATTTGAGATTGAATCTTCGTGCTAAGACTTAACCAATGAATTGACGAGATCTGAACTGTCATACTTCGAAAAGATTTGTCTTTCAAGACTTATCCGAGTAGATTGTACCTATTCGAGAAGCTCTTGATCGACATGAACCTTGATGGGTTTGACAACCTTTCGAGGTTTGTCCACACCTTCAAGATAGTTATTAGAGCTAGTTGTCACCTAAAAGCTGACAATGTAACTCTTTAACTATGCAACGTAACCGTGTCTCGCGGGGAATTATCTATCTTGAGTCGATCAATTCAAAAGTGCGCGCTCTTCTCTCACCGTGCAGATTTCTGTCAAAACACTTAAGCACGTGTGGAGGGGGAGTCTTTCTGCAAAATATAAAAACTCTCACAATGGTACAAAATATTTTTACTCATAAACACTTTGAGAGATTCTCAAGAAAATGGTTTATGGCAACGTAGGATAGTCATGGAGTTATAAGGTCACTAAGGTTAGGAAATACTGTCCTATGATCCGCCAGAGCCGGAGGGATCTACCCAAGGAGAGCACCAATAGTTAGAACTTAGAAGTCCTTAGGTATGATTATATAAAGGAGAAAATAAGAATCGGAGAAAGAAGGAGATGAAGAATTAAAAAGAAAAGTAAAGAAAAGGGTGAAAAGAAATAGCCCTCCAAATTATTCAACTTAGGGCAGACACCAGGTTCAATACATATGCTACTGGCTGTCACTAGATGACATCGGTATTGAAGATCAAAGTCGTCATGGACCCAGTGACGCATGCACTAAACCTTCTTAGCCACTCAAGTTTCTCTCAACAGAAGCTTGTTTCATTCTCACAGGGAACCCTACGTAAACTATCGACTTTCTCTTAGAGATTGCTGGTATTGAAGAAGGAGACCCTCTCCCTAGTCTCCGCTCAGGAAAAACCAAATCGCACCATTGAGTCTAGAGCCACGAGATTCATCAAAAGATCTCTTAGGAACACTTAACATTCATCACTTGTCTTTCAACAATAAGGACGGAAGTGATACATTCCAGAGTCCTTCACAGATCTTAGCAATCTGTCGAGAACATTTATGAGGGGTTCACTTCTGTGATCCTCGGTGATTAAATGGAAACTCCTGACAGGGTCAACATCAAACAGCCCTGACAGCAGGTCACTTCAGTAACTCCTTGTGGGTTACGCTTAGTGTGTCTCAAACGGTCTACAGTCGTGGGGTGATGCTTCGGTGTACCTCAGCGATTCACCTGAACCGTAGATGTACTTCGGTATATCGTGTTAGCCTTCTTGAGGGCATTCGGTTTCAGGAACAGCCTTTGCTAGAATTAGAGATGTGCTTTCACATTATGCTATTAACACTTTCGAAATTCGAACTTGTAAGTGCTGGAAATCCTGCTAAGGAGATTCCTTTCAAGAATCGAGTCCTGAATATGTGGTTCATTACTTGAATTTGTTCAATGTAATGCCAACTGTCCCTTACGGGATTCGGACGACTGATTTGCCCGACCAAGGTGAATGGAATCAAGACATTCATCAGTAGAACAATTGTAGTAATCAATTCTTCAAGAAAAGATTACAATGATCAATTGGTGTTCGTGACTGTACCTGAGATGCTGCTGTTGATGGATGCTCACGGGAGGAAGAGATCGTGCAGATTCTCCATATGCTCATACCAACAACATCATCATAGAAGTTCTCTCATTATCAAAGGCAACACAAAGTCAAAATGATTCTTCTTCAAATCAAAGAATCTACAAAGTTAATAAGACTCGAGAACTACTTCACATCTGAAATTCACTGTCAAAAGAAGTGTGAGCATGTTGGAGAAAGACGTGGAGACACTGGAGCAACGAAGCGGACCTGATGCATATTACCACAACATAACATCACCATATCCACTCCAGAACAAAGAACAAAGATAAATGAAGACGTCAAAGCTGAAAACTTCAAAGAAAACAAGATCCTCACACTGGGGAGATTGTTGGAATCAAGACACTTCTTCTCACAAGAAAGAATAATGTCAGAAGACGTCAAAGCAACTATTACATTAGCACCTACAATGTTTCAATATTACTTAACTCATTAATTACCAACACTTAGGGGGGAGATTGTAGGAATCACTCCTAAACTATATTTCAAGTGTTTGTAATCAATATGTAATAGGTTGCTTAATTAGGCTTTTATGTTTGTATTAATGGCAAGGCTTATGTAGAAAGCCCATAAGCCTTGGCCCAAGCCCATAAGAAAGAAAGGGAACTTGTAGTGTTGCCCTAGTCCCTTCCCCTATAAATAATGTTGTAAACCTTCATTTGAAGGTTGGTTGTTCACATTTAGATAATTCCTACGCATAACGTTTCTCTCATATATTCGTGTGTTGTGTTTGTGTGTTCATCCGCTCTATATCTTCTCTATTTCTAACATAGTGATGCTTGTGTTACAATATGGTGACCTAACAATAACCAATCAAGAATCCAAGAACACACAAAGTGGATGATCAAACCATGGCTCTTGATACCAATTGTAACATATTGGTTATCATAAACACACAAACATATCCTTTATGATTCGAACCAAAGAAGAGTTTAGAGAGAGAAATTGGAGAGAATGGGAACTTCTAGTGCGAGAAAGTAATGTCTATTATGAAGCTCCAACCTGTTGGGGTCCTACGGATCTTGGATCAATCATGGATAAACGTGTATGAGTATGCACATCAGATTGTGCAGTGACTCGGTATAACACAGAGGGTGGGTTTGTTTTATGGTAAACACACAATATTATTATTATCATAAAACTTCTTTTAACCGCTATTCGGTTATAAACTATCTAATTTACATGTTTAGCCCTTTGGCTTTCAAGACTTATGATTTCTTGATTAATTTGATTCTAACATTCACTCCCCTAATCAAGAAATCATAATCTTAGCTCTGTTCTTGTTCATCCCAATTGCAGTCTCGTTCCTTCTTTGCTTCTTCTGTATTTGATCGCCTTGTTACTTGTCTTTTCTTTCATGTTTAGTTGCCTTTTATCGTTCCATGGATAATCTTCTTGATCATCCTCCTTGTACATATCCTCTTCAAGTTCATTTCTCTATTTCAACACTTATCCCTTCAAAAGCCTATGGACTTCCTTTACGCGCAGTCCTACTGCCAACCACTTCTTCATCTTTTGGCCTTTCCTTCTTGGATCTTTGTGTTCCTTCATAGCAAATTTCATCATTCTTATGTAGACCCTGTCCACATCCTATGTACTCCTTTTCTTGCCGTGTCTTATTCCCTCCATATGCGTAAGACGTCTTCCTGGAACGTATCATATTGCAACTTTCTTCATGTTTCTGCCCAAAACTGAGTCGTCTCCATAATTCTTCTTCATGCTCTGTTTTTCCGGGTTTTTCTTGTTCTTCATAGGCGATAAACTTCCTGGACTTGCAATGATCGATCCACGTTAACCATCACGCTCTGATACCATGTTGGGGTCCTACGGATCTTGGATCAATCATGGATGAACGTGTATGAGTATGCACATTAGATTGTGCAGTGACTCGGTATAACACAGAGGGTGAGTTTGTTTTATGATAAACACACAATATTATTATTATCATAAAACTTCTTTTAACCGCTATTTGGTTATAAACTATCTAATTTACATGTTCAGCCCTTTGGCTTTCAAGACTTATGATTTCTTGATTAATTTGATTCTAACACAACCTTCTACCTTGGAAGCTAGAAGGTATTTATAGTTTTTACAATAAACGCCACCTACGGGTTGTGGATCAGGTATACAGTAGGTAAAGACCCGTCCGTCCTCCATGGTGTTACTTAACTAACTACTTATATTAACTAAACGACTAAGACTACGAGCTTTTTAATGCTTACTCATACTTGAGGTAACCGAGTCTTTAACTTACGGATTTACTAAATCCTAACATTTTATAGCAATTCAGACGAAAATTATGTAAAAGTTAAGATTGGAAAGATGGGAAACAAAAGAGGTTGTAGCGAGAGAAATTATATTGCAAATTTTTTCACCACGTTATCTTCTTTTCCTATTTTTTTTAGGGTAAGAGCATTTTATCACCGATATTTGTTTTTTTATAATCTTAACCTGAACAACTTTAAAAGAATGGTACGTATCCTTTTCTTCTCAAAATGGAAATACATCTAGGATCGCCTTCACCGATGTCCCTTATTTTAATCTCTTATGAAACCCGTTTTCTTTTTCGTGAAAATATTTATATTCTCATTTAATCACAATCGGCGCGGTCATCGGCATCATCAACAGCAGTATAATCATTTACCTCAATGATTTATGGAATTATAAATTGTCATAGAAATATTCAATTCGGCGGCACGAGACTGGAAACACAACTCCTATCATCAATAATAAAGGCTCCATTATTATCGCCTAGCCACAGTCGGTGTCCGAAAGAGATATTGGTCAATAAACACACTTTTCTTCACAGTCACTTTAATAATGAAGGAAAGTTCTGGAACAAAAAACTCTTAAGTCACCCTTTTCATCCTTTTCATTTTTTTGTTCTCTTTTTAAAAAAATTTAAGAACACAATGAGTTTCTAATTTCTTTCCATTCTTTTCACTTTTTTCTCAAATTCAATATAAAGAACACAATATAAACATTCAACACATTACATCCCACTATAAAATAAATTTAGGGTATAATAGCTGTTTTATCTTAAACCTCCACTAGCTTCATCAAACTCAACATCGTTGTTCGATGAGTCATCGAACGAGACTTGAATCTAGTGGTAATTATATACTCCTTTAATCTTAAAATAAATGTTCATGTTTTATTTCTAGATGTCTTAAAATACATGCTAATTTTATGTTTCAGTCAATCAAAATAGAGTTTAGTTGATACGAATAATATTTTTGATTAGTGAATAATGTATTTATTGATATTTTCAAAATCTTCATTTAATTTAACAAGTTGATATTTATTTTGATAGAAGTATATAGGGGCAATTGCATATATACTTAATAAAACTTGTATATTTGCATATATATTCAAAACATGTTTAACTTGCATTGTAGATCATACATTATAAATTTGTACTTTGAGAAAATATGTAAATATTTAAATTTTAGTAAGTATATATGCAATTCTACCAAGTATATTTGTTATATTGAGTCATGAGGATTAAATATATAGATAAAGGGATGCGTACAAAAACAAGTATCCAATTTCTAAACTAATTAGTACATTAAAAATTGTCATTTGATTGACCCAAAACACGTTTGTGGATGAAAAAAATGATAAAAAATCATAGACGGTATTTGTTTATTTATTTATTTATTTATTATTTTTTATTTGAACTTAATCATAGGTGGTATTTGAATAAGCATCATTTCACATATAAAAGCGCGTGATTGCTAATGCGTATGTATTAGGTGACCCAACATTTTACATTATCGTTCATAAAAATCAAACTCTTCTTCTTTCGTAATTTTGACATAGAAAGTGACACATCCTAACAAACAACTTGATGCCAACATTTAAACTCATTTCTAAGCTAATAAATCCATAAAATGAGATCTTGACTTCTTTAAGAAAAATACAAAACATAATGAATTGGTTTTTTTAGTCCAGCTTTGAAAAAAAAAAATATTACAGACGAGAGATTACACAACTAATCACTAGTAGTACTTATCATCTCAAATAATACTACATAATCTTATTATCATTCATGTACCATGATGCTCTTAAAATATGAGCCGGATCAAATTGTAATACCTCCAACTCACTCGAGTTTTAGATTAAAATATTGCTTACTTATAGCCTTTAGTTGCTGATCAAGACATCAATTACCGAGTATCATATATTACTTGGAGAATGATAAGCATAAAAAACAGAAAACCACCATATTGACAAAGTCAATATTAGGAAGTTACACGGAAACTAATGCTAAAAAACGTACGTGTTTTTACAAACGCGTTAATAAATAAACCATTCCTATAAATACATCCACCCTATTCCATTCATCACAAATAACTCACTCTCAAATTATTTCCATCATGTCTAACCTAAACGGAGCTTACTACGGTCCATCGATCCCACCACCCGAGAAGAAAACCCGAGCCTACAACCGCCCTAGCCGCGGTGGTGGCGGCTGCAACCCTTTCTCATGGTGCTTCAGTTGTATTTGCGGTTGCATCTTTAACCTACTCTTCCAAATCCTCATCACGATCCTCGTACTCATAGGTATCGCGGTCCTCATATTCTGGCTTATATTCCGCCCCAACGCGCCAAAGTTCCATGTCAACGAAGCCACTCTTACACAATTCACCTTATCACCCGATAACAACACTCTTCACTACAACCTAGCTGTAAACATGACGTTTAGAAACCCTAATAAACGTATCGGGATTTACTACGATAGAATCGAAGCGAATGCTGAGTACCATGATAAGAGATTTGATACCAAGTACTTGGACACGTTTTATTTGGGACATAAAAAGGAACGCAACCTCGACACGGTGTTTAGTGGACAACAAATTGTGGTTTTAGGCAATGGTGACAAATCCAGATATGATCAAGAAAGTAGTGATCGTGTTTACAATATTGATTTGAAATTGAAGCTCAAAATGAGGTTGAAAGTTGGGTGGGCTAAACCTAAATTTAAACCAAAGTTTGAATGCGATTTAAGGGTTCCATTGACAACTGGAGGTAGGGCTGCTTCTAGTGGATTTCAAAGAACCAAGTGTGATTTTGATTGGTAGATCGATATGGTCATTATGGTTTATGGTTATAGTCATTATATTCATGATTTTTGGACCATGTGTTATGGCTCTTTTATTCATTCACTTATTCTTTTCATGTATTCTTTTATTTCGGGAGTATTGTTAGGCATGATTTATTTTGGAGTTTATATCTTTGGATTATTGTTTCCTGTCGCATGTATATGGATCAGGTGTTACTGTCTATAAATAAAGATATAGTTTTATTTATTTTTGCAGATTAATGTCGCATATATATTCTATATTTGGATCACTGTCTTAGTTATGAGAAATAAAAAGCTATATAACTGTTACATGGAACCAAATCAAAGATATATGTCTGATCTATGTTAACTATAGTTGTATCTGACATGATAAGAATTGAAGTTTTATGCTTTACTTATTTAACGTTACCATGGGTTATAGACAAATTCAAGGTTTCTATCACAAAATATCTCCATCTTACATCTGTTGATCACGATAAACTATCAAACAAAGTATGGTTTTTTTAATGAGAAATGATAGGGAGACCTAAACTTATGCTTAATTTTAGGCCTAAAAACAAGTGTCATCATCTTAATAGCTGTAAAATAAGTGGGTCCCTGTCTGCAACTATTAAAATGATGTCACTTGTTTTTAGGCCTAAAATTAGGCTTGAGTTTAGGTCTCTCTATCATTTATTTTTTTTAATAGGCAGTTGACTGCTAACACGTGGTACATATTATAAAACTTGAAAAATTATGTAATGTTTTAAAAGACAAAAATGACTCATTCTTGTGTAGTTTATCAATCGTTCTCGATCTACAATAAAATATGTAGAATAAAAGTTATGTTAATGTTACTTGATTAATGAAGTTGCGTGACGTGATAACAGACAAGTGTCATTTATCTATTACGAATGCGGGTCCTTTCGCTTAAAGCATTTTTAATTTTTCTACTTGCATCTTCAAACTCTGACATTTGGTTTAATTTATAACGCTATAAGAAATTATTTGTCCAAAACACTAACTAAAATTCTTGCAACCTCTAGCATGAGTCCTTTCTCTTGATATAAAATCACAATATCCATTTTGGTTTGTGAGAGTTGTAAACACACGTAAACGGCTAAAGGTGTGTGAGCCGATAAGAACACACACGATAAACACGAGTATGCATGTTTAACGTAAATATAACTTAAATATATTACACCCGATATGCAAGGTATTTGACCCGATCACATTAGACGACCCATGGGCTTTGTGTCTTATTGAATGGGACGATTTGGTGGACAGCCTTGGGCCTTGAAGTTCACTGATCCGGCAAAGACTGGAAGAGGTGCTTGGGCTTGGTTACTTGTCGACCAAGACTCAACCCATGAAAGGGTCGTTTGGATATGCTATAAAACAAACGCACCCTACTCATTGTTCCTGTTGAATATGCGACATATCATATACCCTAAAACCTCCTATTCGATTCTTGGTTATCCAACAGATAGTTAGTCGACTTGTATTTATACAAGTCGATTAGGTTCTTTGGTTCCTAAACTTGTAATGAATTCAAGTGTTTAGGTGATTGATCGAGTTGGTATTCTTGTTCTTGTTTTCTCCTTGTCGACAGGAACAATAACAAACAAAGGGTTTTCTGTTTTCTTTTGGTTGTGGGGTTTTTATCTCGGACAACAAGCAGATGATATCGGACCTTCATTTTCCGATATCGGGTGAAAGAGGAAAGCAGGTTTTAGGCTGTGTTGTGATTTTGGATAAAGAAAGCAAGCTAGTTTCTTGTGAGGTTTCTTATTCAAATCATTCAAGTAGTCAAATTGTTGATTGGGTTTTATTATTACGTTCTCGACTAGCCATATATTGAACGTATACGTTATCGGGTTTGTGTGTGATACTCATTGAGGTATATATCTTTGATACTCGGGTTTTGTATTGGTTACTTGTTCGTTACTAAAGTCAAATTGCCAAGCAAGGTTAGGTTTTCTTTTATCCCTTTTATTAATTAATTGTTTATTAATTAACTGTTTATTAATTACGTGTTTAACCTAATTGCAATTACTAGATCCATATCCGCTGCGTACTCGTAGAGGTTAATTGGTTAACTTGTTCTAAAATCCCAACAGTGGCATCACGAGCCATCTCGTTTTTGCGATTATGGGTTACACGTTTCTTATTAATAAACATGATTAAAATGCTGCATGAAATCTAATTTAGTTATTCGTTTTATTTTGCTTTGACAACTATATGCAATACTTGTCAATTTTTAATAAAAAATAATTAGTCACACACAAATTAAAATTATATTGATAATTAGAATTAATTTGTTAGTTAGAATTACTTGTTAATTAGAATTACATGATAATTAGAATTACTTGTTAATTAGAATTACTTGTTAATTAGAATTAAAAGTTAATTAGAATTAATTAATTATTAATTAGAATTATATTGATAATTAGAATTACATATTGTTTATTAAATACATAAATTGCATAATTACTTGTTAATTGAGATTGCCAAGCTTTTTATGTGTTTTCCGGCCACAAGACCCACTCAATTGCTTTTTGCGATGTATGAGGCGATCTAGGTATTGTATCCTAGTGACGGTCTTATGGTTCTCCTTTTGGGGAAGACTCGCGAGAGAACTCGGAACAATATGTGGTTATATATTGATGTTTATGTTTATATGTTTGTGATTCCTATATGTGCATTATTACTTGCTTTGACACCTAATTGTATGCAATATGAAATAATACATATCTTAACCATAACATTGGTCTTTATTTACACGCCTAAATATCATGCTCATTGTGACCTGCTATTTGATTCGTGGAAAATCGTTTTTGTAAAATAAAGTAACCTAATATATGAAACACGTTTTCAAGAATTTAAAAACTAGACGCTATGGACACTTGAGATGTACGGCTCACCCACTAGAACAAACTCAAAATGGGGTTCAAAGAGGTGCACACAGTCGCACCGAAAGGATGTCTAGGTTATGCTTCAGCGCTTACCTGGTCCTCTGCCTCCCTGTGCGTTCGATTGGAGCTACCGTGAACCATGATGATCACTATAGTGTCATTATCAAAAGTTTCTAAAATTAGTGTTACAAAGTTGTTTTGCATGCTTCTTTGTACACGACTTTTACCACATTTATATGTGCATACCTATTTGTTAATTTTAAGTCTATGCCATCCAACTATGAACACGTGCATTTGGATTGACTTCTCTGGTCAGACCTAAGGGCCTTTCTAACCCATGGTAATTATTTCGCATTGGTCAGACCTCTGGTTATTTTTGCACGTTCATACTTGGTCGATGTTGTTCCCCGTTCACTATCGTTTAAAACAGTTTAAGTATATAAAACAAGTTAGTAGTGAACTATGACTGAAATTAACACAAGTAAAACACACAAAGTAATTTTCAACATCATATTCTTATTAGAAATAAATCAACAAATAATACGTTAACCAAGTACTTGCGGAATAGTACTTGGGATTGAAATGACAAAGTTTGGTGACTCCTCTCTAAGCTCAGGCTAAGTCTGAGCACAACTCTTAGAGCTCACTGAGCTATCTCAGGAACTAAGTTGTAATTGGAGGAGTGAAAAGATGGCTTGCGTGTATGTCTGTTTTTACAATTCACAAGCTTAATCTTTTCACTCCATCTCTTATGCTATTTATACATGTATGATATTTGACTCTTTCCTAAGTGACAAACTGACATCATACAGAAGACAAAATACTGATGTATTTTGTCTCTGTTTACAAAGACTATTCTAGGTAAGAGACAAGACTACTTTCCTAAGTTCAGTGATGACACTGAGCCTGATCTTTTGCTATTCAGGGAAAGTTGACTTTGGTTGATAAGTACTTTGTCTTATCTGATTCAAACTTATCCCGCCATGTCCCGCTCTTTCTTCAGTCTTTACATCCTTCGGTCTTCTACTTCAGTTTGTCTTCAGTGTAAGTAGTTGGAGAGGAGTCTTAGGGATTTAGTGGGTTATTGTCATCACTCACTGAATCCATCATCTTCTTCTTAACTCAGTCTTCACCCTTTAAGTTCCGCCTTACTGAGTGGAGAGACTTCTTCTTCGCCTCATACTGAGTATCCTGAAGATGACTCACTGAGAGACTATGCACTCAGTGACCTGTTAGTGTTAACGGACTAAACACGGGCTATTTTCTATTCAAATCCTAGATTAAGGGGTTTGGGTATTTACTGAACCCAACAGTCTCCCCCTATTTGGATATACAAATAGCCTAAGTGTTTGATCAGTGTAAGTGAGCAAATGGCTTCTTCTTACACTGAACGTACTAATGAATACAATAAGGAACACTGAATATTTTAACAAAACATACATCGTTTATTGATTAAATTACAAGGTTCCTATCACTAGTACAAAAGATAAATCAAAATGATGTCAGTCCAGATGGATTCCCAATGCTTCAAGTTTGACTTTCTTGGTGATGAGTGTTTCTCTGTCAGGATGGTCTCTTATCTTGGCATTCAGGTCTTGATAGAACCTTATGTTCGTTGGGGTTTGGATCTGAGAGGCCACTGGTATGTAACTCAGCATTGCAGCTACACCAGCCTGATCAATATCACTCCATCTTTGAAATGCTGGGTTTCCATAGAAATCAATGTGGAATATCCCTCTTTCAGGCTTTTCAATCACTAAACAATTCACGAACTTAACACCTTCTGGCAGTTCCCTGTTGCATTCGAATCCAGGCACTTTTATCTCAGGCTGGAACTCAACCCTTTTCCTTTTGCCAGTGGATGATTGTGGTTGAGATCCTTGAGGTGCAGTTAAGGCAGGCTGTATTCCCAGTTGTGCTGGTGTATCTCTCAGTCTTTCATACCTCTTACTGAGCATCTTCATCAGCTCCTTAACTGCTGCATTTTGCTTCTTTTCAATAATTGGACCGAGTTCATCGAGTTCAGTGATCCCAAAGTCAATGAATTTTAGGGGATCATGAACCTCGAAATGCCTTTTATCACCCCCTGTAGACGTTCATTGCCAGTGGTTTAGACCTGGGGATGATTTTGACATCAGTGATCTTCTCAGGCAGTCTTCTGCTTGTCATTGTCCAATTATAATGGTCAATTCTTGCATTTCTGATGGCTGCAGTTCTTTTGTTCTTTTCATCCAACTGCTTTTTCATTTAAGCCATTTTTGCTGCCTGAGCATCCTTGAACCTCTGTCCTGCCTGACCCTTTTCAAGCTTCTTTGAATCAATTCCTACATGCTCAGCTTCTTTGGCAATCACTTGAATCAGTGCTTCCTTAGTCTTCTTATCGTCCTCAGCTTGTTTCAATCTCCTTTCTTCTTTAGCAAGATATTTGGTTAGCTGTTGAGGTGTGAGAAGGTATTCAGTGTCACCGATTTTGTAGGAAATCTTCTCAGGCTCAGTAATTGTCATTTTGCCTTTTCCTTTTTCCTGGCCTGAGGAAGATGATGCAACCAAGGGTGGTGGTGTTGTCATTATAGGTGTTGTGACTGTCAGTGTTGTTGTTGTTGTTGTTGTTGATGTTTGTGGTGGAAGTGATGAGATAGGTACGGCTGAGACTGGTGGTGTTGGCTCCCCCTCAGTGTGACGAGGAGTTTCTTCAGCAATATTCTCCCCCTCAACTGTTGCCGGAGCGTCAGTGAGGGCAAGAGTTTGGTGTTGGTGCTGAGGGGGACGGAGCTGCTTAACCCTTGAAAGCCTGATAAATTTCAGTGATCATGGTCTTGATGTCTGAAGTATCTGCTTGAAGACCAGTGACCTTGGCTTCCAAGTTAGCCTGAGATTCTTGAAAAGTAGTCATTTTGGGTCCAAAATTCCAAGCCATAGAAGACGAGGCCTGAGTCAAAGTAGCCACCTGAGTTGTCAAAGAGCCCAATGTAGCCTGAAGAGACTGGACTGATGATTGAAGACCCTGAATATTTGCAGATTTTAGGGTTTCGAGCAGTTCAGTGAGGTTGGATGATTGTTTCAAGTACGCCTCAGTAGCCTCCAGCACTTTAGAGTTGAGCGCTGGGTCTTCTTTGACAGATTCCTTGATTTCAGCCACCGTTGTGCCAACACCCTGAAGATGTCTGAAAAATTTAGCCAAATTTTCATCCAGTCTGTGAATGGTGTCATACATCAAGTCCCTGTTCTTATGAACATTTTCATCAAAGGCTTGGACCTCAGCCTTCAGATCTGCATAACTTGCTCCAGCTTCAATATGTTGTTCCCACAATGTTGCAGTGACCCCAGAGTATAATTTTCTTGAAGCTTTGGTGATCCACTGAACAAGCTTCCTTTCAGTAAGTGGGAGAACATTATCAAATCTTGCAAATTCATCAGTGGAGGAAGAGGAGTCATCATTTTCAGGCTGGAATGGTGATTCAGTATGCTCCTTTGGATCAGGCTGAGGCTCTTGTTCAGATTAAACCTCAACGTCCACTTCTTCCCCAGCTGATAGAATCTCATCATTAGTATCAGCAAGTTCATCTTCTGAGAACAGTATTCCAGTAACATCAGCAACGGTTAACAGGGGGTTGGTGATGGGTTCCATATCAGCGGGTGGTATTAATCCCTCTGAGTCTTTGTCCCCCTTTGAACCCTCAGACACTGGTGGGAGTTTCCCAGTGCCTTCTTTGGAGTCAGGATTGGTTTTGGGTTCCATATCGGCGGGTTGTTTCTTTCCCTCCGAGTCTTTGTCCCCCTTAGACCCCTAAGACACTGATGGGTATTTTCTAGTGCCTTTAGCAGAGTCAGTGACAGTGATATCCCTATCAGCGGGTTGTATGGTTCCCTCTGAGTCTTTGAGATCGATCAGTGTGCCCTCAGACAAAGGCTTGGATTTGCTAATGTCATCACTGGGCATTGTGGAAGGCGCTCCCCTACCAGCGGGTTGTATGTTTCCCTCTGGATCTTGGGGAGTAGTAGTTGGGACCAAGGGCACTGATTGTGATGTATCAGTGTCCTTCGTTGTCACATGGGTGGATTTTGCTTGGTCTCCAACAGGTGGCAAATCAGTCTTGGGCTTTCTTTGCCTTTTAGGCTGTGCTCCTGAAGCCTCAGGGCCCTGAGACTTGGGTTTGGTTTTAGTCCCAGTCTGAGACTTCCCCTTTCTGGTTGTAGGAGCAGGGTTAGGAGACACTGATTCCCTCTGGTTGTTTACAGCAACCATATGGGCCGTCAATTCAATGTTTGTGACAAGGGATGGGTCCTTTTGAAAATTTGAATGGCTCAGGATGCCAGGGAAACCACCAAAATTTTCTTCCTGAGGATAATTTGTACCCAGTAACACTTGCAAAGCACAAGAGACAAACCTAGGATACGAAACATATTTCGTCCTAGTTTTTCTCTGTAGCTTGGTTATGAAATCACTGTAAATGATCTCCCCTATGTCGACAGTGACCCCATTCATCAGGCAGTATGCCATCATCAACTGAATAGAGTTAACATGTTCAGTTGATGAGTGATTCCCGCTGAGGACCTGAATCACAAATGTGAATAGGATCCTCCAAGCCACGGGAAATGAACTCTTGGTGACTGGGGTCCTGTCCAAAAACGTTGGATCTAAAACAATTTGTGAATCACCCATCCTTCACTGTGGAGGGTTCAAGATGGGCGACATAAACACCTTTGTTATAATCTAACCCTGTTGAGGTGCAAAATGTTTTATAATCCAGGGTGAATTGTTGCCCCCCGTTAAGACTGAACCTGATGAGATATTCCCTGAGAGGTCTAAGGTTGTTCTCATCAGTAGAGGGTGTCGGGTCAAAGGCCTTAGCAGTTGCCCAAAACTCCCTGAGGAGGTTTTGGTATAGTACAGAGGGACACTGAATAAAGGCCGTTTTCAGTGGGCAGTTATACAAAAATTTCATAATGTCTTTATATAGGCTGGGACAGTTGGAGGATATTCAAAATTGCCTATGACATTATTTGTTTTAAATTCAACATTGCTAAAATCGCCTACCAACTGTGAAGCAAACTGAAGAGATTGTGTTCTTGCCATTTCCATTAAAAGGGTTTTAGGGTTTTGAAAAAATGTCTTGACAAGAACAATCAAAAGTTTTTGTATCTCTTAAGTTATGATGAAAAACTTTTGTAAATGTTTACAATGAAGGTTTTTCAGAAGGAGGTTTGAAGAACATAATGATATCTGGGTTTGAAAGAGACTTTGACAGAGTTTTGTTTGCAGAAATCAATTGTGTGTGTTTTAATGATTATGAGGAGGGTATTTATAGAGTGGTGACAGGGGTGGTTTTTGCATAAACGTGGATATGTAAAGATGGTTTTTGAAAACGTTTGAAATTCCACATTTAATGCCACCCACCACTACCCGCAGTAAAATCCCGTATTTCAAGGGAACAGTTGCAGTGCATAGTAAAAGTGCACTTTTGCAGCAATAAAATATCCATAGGATATTTTATGTGAGAGAAGGCATTTAATGCCAAGTGGGATGAGGTAAGTGAGGAGACCCCTGACAGTAAGACATATATTCCTATATTAAGTTGGCATAGTTACCAACCTAGGACATTTAAGTAACTGATACTTGGATCATTTAGTTACTCATTCAATGCTCAATATCAACTGTCCGGGTCCCTGAATGAGTCTTACTCATTTAGTGAGAGGATGTTATGTGGGTTTCGTTCAGGGAGGAGGAACCATTTCAGAGAACTTACTGAGATTGGTTTTCAGATGCCTGACTTTCAATGTCAAGCATTCCCAATTCAGCTTTCAGTCTCCTGAAAGTAGGTTCATCCAAGGGTTTGGTAAAGATGTCAGCAAGTTCATATTCAGTAGGGGTGAAATGAAGTTCTATGTCTCCTTTCATTATGTGATCCCTGATGAAGTGATATCTGATATCAATGTGTTTGGTTCTTTGGTGGAGGACATGGTTGTTGGAGATTGCAATAGCACTGATGTTATCACAGAAGATGGGTACCATTTTGTAATGGATGTCATAGTGTAGGATCGAATATTATTGTGTTTGATGATTCGGGTGGTCTTGGATGATCAAAATACATGTTTGCCATTAGAGAGAGAAAGTAGAGAGTTGGGAGATTTCTTGGTAGATACTTGTAGAACAAAAAGTGTAAGGTTAGATTGCCAAGCTACACCCCTTTCATGGATGGAAGGGGTATTTATAGTTACAGAATACACGACCTCCTATCGGCCTGTGGATCAGGGATACAGTGGGTAAAGACCCGTCCTTCCTCCACGGTGTTACACTAAACTAAACTACGCTACAAACTAACTAATTAACTACTTAATAACGTAAATAACGACAAGTCTACGAGCTAACTAATGCTAGATTATATTTGGGGTGACCGATACTTTACTTATGGAATTTCCAATTCCTAACAATCTCCCACCTAAGGGAGGTCACCCCATGATTTACATTTTGAATCCTAGCATTCTTTCTTTGACTTTGTTCTTGAGCTCGTAGACTTCAATTCTTCAATTCCGCAATCTTTGTACTTTAGTAGTGCAACTTCAAAGTCCGCATAGTTTTGTACTTTCAGTGGAGGTCTTTGAACTGATCCACATCTTTGATGATCTTCGAGCTTTCTTTGAGATCATCAACCACAGTAAATCTCTGTATCACCCTTTATTGTGTTGCCATCATGTGAAGTTGTGACTTTTGGACCGACATGCTCACACTTTTGGATCATGACATCTTTCTATCAGAGTAGCGGAAGCTTTACTGGTTCATGATATTTGCAGCAGCGTAGCAGAAGCATAGTATTAAAAATATCAGAACCAGGTTTTGTAGATATGCACCAGTCATGATTTCTTCAATTAAGTGTGGATGCTGTGAGCATGCGGCTTTGGATTGACGTCTCAATTCTGATCAGCTGTAACCGTCCAAATGTACCTGCAAACAACAGTTAGCAATAAAACACACGAAAGTGTCTTTGATCACTTTCGTTGAATTGAGGTACACGGCCCACGGTTCCCCGTTGATCAGTACAAGTACTGCCTGTGATCAGGTAGGATTCCTAAGAATCTCCTTGACAGGGTTTCGCAGCTATTCTAGCTGTTCTCAAACTGGAACGTCTCAAAGAAGACAACACGGAGTGAGTGAACCAGCGAATTGAGATTCACTGATTGATGAGAAATTGATTTGAAAACAATCGCGTATTGCTTGAAGAAAGAGTTTTGCAATACGACGAAGGTTTTATGAGAAAGATCAATTTTCAATCAAAATGCTTTTTGTATATGAAAAGAGTACACATTCGACGTGCTAGTGAAAAGAAGAGATTCGCACATCGAACGGTTTTTCCAAAAGTAATTTTTCAATCAGAGATACTTTTTGAGTTTGAAACATGAATACACATTCGACGTGCTAGAGAAAAGAAGGTTTGCACATCGAATGGTTTTTCCAAAAGTATTCGTCAATTCCAATCCTGGACCAAGGTTGATTCAAGATTGAATCGCCCCATCGTTTCTATCCAGTTGTCACAAGCTTGATCTTTTGCAAGATTTCACATGTCACCCACCAAGAGCTTGTTTGATGTTGGCTCTAGAAGGATTTCCATCTTCATCGTGAATATTTTTACATATCACTCAGATGTTCTGGCAATACTACAAGGATAATGCGTAGGACTCATAATATATTCTTACTTTCCACATTGTGTGAAACAGCAAGTCTTCATTAATTTTGTGTCCTAATGAGATATTGTTGATGATCTCTTGGCTCTAGACTCAATTGTGCACATTTGGTTCCTATGCCGGAGACTAGGGAGAGGGTCTCCTTCTTCAATATCAACAATCTCTAAGAGAAAGTTGATAGATTATGTAGGTTCCCCGTGAGAATGAAACAAGTCCTTTTAAGAGGAACTTGAGTAGCTTGGGAAGTTGTAGTGCAGTGCGTCACTGGGTCCATGACTTCTTGTCTTAAATACCAGTGTTACCTTAGTAAACACCAGTAGCGTATGTATTGAACCTGGTTACTGCCCTAAGGTTGAATTATTGGAGGGCTATTTCTTTTCACCCTTTTCACATTCAATTCTTTTTCATTCTTCAACCCCTTCAGTGCTTACCGAGACTTCATTACTAGAACCTTGTTGGGTTTATTCCAGTTCTAGCTCTTTCTCATTTGGAAAAACAATCAAGGTACGTGTGATATAAAATCAAAGCATTTTGTACCTTAATTGCTTTGATCATTTTAGAAATGCTCCCCCTCAACATGTGCATATGATATTGAAATTGTTTAGCACATGTAAGCAAGAGTTCTTTGAAATAATTTCTTGATCACAATTTCGATAGAAAAAGCTATTTGATTTTCTTGGTAAATTCTCCCCCTCAATATGTGCTTTGGATATTTGAAATCATTTTATCACATAGAGGAAAGAGTTCTTTTAAAGCACATCCACGAACACAAAAGCCATTAAGAAACCATTTGATCCCCCTCAATATGTGCTTCGATATTCGAAAGCGTTTAGCACATATGAGAGAGCAGTATGCACACTTGAATCAAAACGATCACCTTTTCTCAAATTTCATTATTAAATCACAAATTCTCCCCCGATCAAAAATATCAAACCCTTTGAGATTTTGGATCCCAAGTGATTTAATACGGTTTAGTAAACATGGGAGAAAATGTGCCTGATTTAAAAACTCATCTAGTTTTTTGATAAATGCTCCCCCTCAACATGTGCATTATGTATATTGAAATCGTTTGGCACATGGAGGCAGGAGTGCCTTTGAAGGACTAAAACCAATTCCATTAAAACAAATTTGAGATTTAAATCACGATCTCTCCCCCGATCAAAAATTTCAAACCATTTGAGGTTTGTGATCCCAAAAGATTTAAATCATTTAGAAATTTTTGGGGAAAGACGTGGCAAGATTTGATTTTGAAAGATGACAGATAAGGACCATTTTAAGACATTAAAGATTGTTAGTGTCAGGTAGGATTGTTTTAAGAGATCTTTAAGTAAAATAAAACAATTTCACAATCAAACAAGAACAGAAAAAATTTCATTTTGAAAGATCTTTGAGTTTTAAAGAAAATCATACCATGACATAACATTAAATCTTTAGATCACCACTTTATAACGTACAAACCGGAACTTTTGTGAAGAAATATCGTTTGAAAATATTTTATTTTAAATCACTCTCCCCCTCAATCGATGACTGTAGTCGACGATTGAGTGACTTAGGTTTTGAAAAAATGAAGTCCGGTGATTTTCAAAATTAAGTCCAATTAATTTTCAAAACAATATTTTCCATTTTCAAAACAATTTAATCAAAATTTATTTTTTTCAAAATTGTTTAAAAATGGTATCCTGCATAAAGATACGTTAGGTGGTTGAGAAGCTTCTGTTGTTGCTGTAGGGCTGGAAGAAAATCGTCTGCTGATGCAGCGAGACTTCTTACGTTGCATTTTTTTTCATGCCAACTGAGGTCAAATTAAGCTCCGTTTCTTCATTTGCTAATGAAGAAAACCATCTGCTGATGCAGTGAGACCTCTTACGTTTCATTTTTCCATGCCAACTCTCCATAGAAGTCCAATTAAGCTCTGTTTCTTCATTTGTCACTCCAAGATATCGTTACCCTTTCCTTGAGGCATCCAATCATCTTCATTTGTGGGATCTGGATCGGGAACATTCTTGTATACCAATATACCTGCATATGTTAGTCTACACAAACATATATATGGTGGTCGACGTCACCCAAACAGCAATCGACTAATAAAAGTCAATTCAACATATCAATCAGATCATACATGGGCATGGGAATTATATGTTCATAAATCTATAATCATCTAAACCTAATAGTCACATCCTAGAAACCTAGTCCTTCAACATAGGCAATTATATTTTTTCAGGTAAGCACGTAGGATGATTAAGAAAGCCCGTTAGATGATATAAATATGAAAAATATTCTCCCCCTCAATCAATGACTCTTTTTTTTGAAAAGTTTTAAAAGCGCTGAAGTTATTGATTGAGTTTTTGCAATTTTATGAAAACTTGATTCTGATTGATTTTCAAGCAACTCATTTACCACCATTTTTGAAAACAGCAAATATTTTTCTGAAGAATTTTAGACGGAAAAACATTTGTGTAGGAACAGCAGTCCTTCGACATACTTTCCTCAAATTATTTTTAGGATAAGTGCACGAAATATTTGAAAATTGGTTTAGCGCAGCACTTTCCTTCCTTGAAGAACGGGTTGCTATCTGAAATAATAGCAAGCCATAGTTTTAGCGCGGGTTACAGTCTGAAGTAACTGCAAGCCATAGTTTTAGAGACATGTTTTGAAAAGGAATATTTACACCTCCTGCTCGAACTTCATCTATGGTCCCGTGCCATTATTGAATGACATTTCTAAGACCGCAGATGTTATCGATACCAGAAGACATGTCTTGAGAAAAACAATATTTTTGGTATTTTAAGATTTTTCAAATTTTTATGGATTTTTGTTGATTTTATATTTTTCTATTTTGTTTTGCTGGTTTTATATTTTTGTATTTTGTTTTTTCTGAAAAATATATACAAAGATAGAATAGATGATATAATTTAAAGAAGATGATGATACGAGTACCGAGATAAGGATATCGAGCAGCACGTCGTAGTAGAAAGAAGTCATCAACTCTTAAACATTCACCACCAAAGCTTCCAGGGCTCTTGAATCGAAGAAAGAAATTGAACCAACTGAAAGTGAGACTTTGGCAGCTTCCCCCCAAACCGAAAATCCTTTAGCTGAGCAGATACGAAGCTCTATTTCAAGCTTACTTTAGCCAGGTGCACATAGAAGCACACCATTATCACATCGATCTTGCTGCTCCTTTTAAGAATAATCACCGTGATTCTTCATTCGAGGTTATATCATCCGATAGAAGAACAGCACCGTATCATCCCACACATAAATAACTCTTCTCAAATTTCATTCCACTGAAGACTGAAGCAATCCATACCAAAACGTTGTCAAGAAACCACTTCCCCTGAGTAGTTGAATTGATGCAGTCAATCTCTTAGACTAGAGCTCACGAACCCGAATACACATACCCAAAGACAAAGAAACTTATACCATCGAAGTAGCAGATTAAGTCCAATACCAAAGAATAACCCCGATGTATACTTTTCTCTCCCCCTGAAGAAAGTGTATGAAGCTCAAGAACCCGAAGTACCCGAATGCCCAAAGAGAGAATAACCGATAACATTGAAGAACCAGGCCGAATCACTGATTATCTCTGCGGATGACAATCTCTGCGGATGTCCACTCCGAAATAAGTGATTATATCTCTGAATCACTGATTAAGCCCTCAAGTAAAACAACTGAGCATCCCCAATGTACACAATTCTCTCTCCCCTGATGATTGCGATAACATCGAAATCATCACACACTTGTGTACCTCTTTTTATCTTCAGAAACTTTCTATTACATCACTTCCCCCACGTCGTTGGAATAATAACACTAAAAGCCTTGATGAGTAAAACCTTGAGTTTCTCTGCGGTCATGACATTTGTTTTCCCGGAATATCTTCAATCACTTAGAAGTATTAAGTTCATCAAGTTTACTCGCCATGAGTCAAACCTTGAGTTTCTCTGCGGTAATAACATTTGTCTTCCCGGGATATCTTCAATCACTTAGAAGAATTAAGTTCATCAAGTTTACTCGCTTTGTGTTTATATGTGTGTCTCCTTCCCCCTTGCTGGTTTTGACTCTTCAGAATCAGCAACATATTATCAGCCCAAATACATGAAATTTGTTGAGAAGAACATCAGTAGCTCAGATATATCTGTGAGAATCAACTTGCTGAAGAAACAATGTGAGCAAATCTAATTGGGGAATAAATCTGACTTTTCACTCTCCCCCAATCAGTGCTCTCCCCTAAACCGACAATCTGTTTGATAAATGTCCAGATTAAGAAGAAGTCTTTGGATAATCAAATGCAACACGTCTTTAGTCTTCTAATCATGCAGAAAATGTAGAACAGACTGTAGACTCAACCTTCTTCAAGATTGTTCAGTTGGAGATAGATAGTTAAGATCTTCAACTCACACCAAAAAGCATCTCACCAAAAAGCATCCCAATTAACTTACATCTTGCAAATCCCCTTAACTAAAATCCTTCCCAATCAAACAAGAACAGAAAGATGTTCATCAAGGAAATCAGCAATCAGGCCTCAACGAACACACAAGATGGTAACACCAAACTACCAATCACATCAAACAAGAACAGAGAGATTGTTCGGAATCATCATGTTGATGTATACGTGAAGCATTAACCGGAAGCACTTTGTCGATAAGCTCATCAATCTGAGTGAAGATGTCAACCAACTGCTCTTAGAAGAACAACTTCATGTGAAGATGACCCGATAAGAAGAAGCTCGGTTCTTACATGAGTTAGGAGCCGCATGACCATATATTCTCAGAAATCGATCAATCATGCAGTAATTTCACACTTCTTCTCCCCCTCAAGAATTGCATACGGAGTTGCCATTCTTGATTAAATAAGTGAAAATCATCCGAATGTTCTATTTACACTTCTCCCCCGCAAAATTAGCACAAGATGTCGCCATCGTCCTTATAGTAGAGCAAGTTGAATAAGAAAACAATCAATGGTAGCCCGGTTCACTTGATGACTGAAGCACATGGAAAAAGTATGAAGCATGTTGATGAGAATGGTCATATAATGAGAAGATTTCTCTTCTTATTAAGATAAAGCGCACTGACACGTACACTTTTCTTTTCTTTAGAGTACGAGGCATGAACTGTAGTGTTCATACGTCATAAGAAGATTTCTCTTCTTTCAAAGATAATGCGCACTGAATCGTACACATTTCTTTTCTTTAGAGTACGAGGCCTGAACTGATGTGAACAGACGTCATAATCTCTCTCTTTTCATCATCTCTTGGCAAAACTTGTAATCCTCCCATTATCATTCAGTAGGCTCTTTGTCATGACAGCTGATCCCGATATAATGAATTTGACCCTGAAGTAAACTATCCCGAACTCGTGACTTAAACTTGCACATATGTAACAAAGATCGGTGCCGAGACTTCATGCCCATTTGAATCTCTAAGTACTCTATACTCTTCAACCAACCAACCATCAAGTATAAAACGTACATCACCTCTTGAAAATCCACAATTGAATGTGACACTGAGCACTACAACGTAACTCCTTAAAGTGATAGTTATCTTGTGGTGGTAAGAGCCCAATTCCCCCAAGTGGTAAAAGAAAAGGTAAAAGTCACCTAACAATAACTAGATTTCCAAGTCTTCGTTTTTGATAATAAGGTCGAACAAGGATCTCGAAGAATCTTCATCCAGCCATCCCCGATACCTTAAGATACTAAGTACACTCGCCCGTGATATTTCACTTCAACCTCAAATAAATAATACGGAATTAACCCCGTTGTCACATCTTCTGGTTAAAATCTCACATCTAGCCTCCTTTGACATTTTAAGTGATCTATGATAATGGTTTCATCCCGACCATGATTAAAAGCACGTAACCCCGTAAAACCATGTAATAGCCAAACTATCATGACAAATATCCAAACACACATCCAATTCATGAAGTACACCATTTTATCCCTTCTTCGAAGTAGAAACCGTAGCACCAGCTCCCGATAAGATCCAGAATTACACTTTCCCTTTCTCCAGGATGGTTCCATCATCACGGGATTTTACAATTCTATAGTTTAAACCGAGAAATAGTTTCTTTCGCGGGATTTTACAAAACCAAGAATAAACCGTAAGATAGATCCGGAAATGCACTTTACAATTACCAGGATGTTTCCATTGTCACGGGATTTTACAAGTCTATGATTTAAACCGAGAAATAGATTCTTTCGCGGGATTTTACAAAATCAAGACAAAACCGTAAACAATGTTAGCTTGAATGTGTAATGACCACTTTGGTTTCAGTGAATATCTGTTTTAGGGGAACATGCAGCGGTTCATCAATGGTTCATTATCCAACATCATCCATATCATTAACCATCCAGTAAACACTTCAAGTCGTGACATAATATCTTCAGTGAAAGTGTATAATCCAAAGTATCAAGCTGCATACCTCAACAATTCTCATCATCATACCAAGTCTCATAGTCAAATCACAATCTCAAATCTCATCAACACATCATCAAATCTCCTCAATTTGACAGATCACATAAGATTCAAATCTCACATAGAATACAATACTTGATCCTGAGATATTTAAGCCGAAATCAACACATCTCCCGATCCAAATCAGTCAAGCCTAGAATATCTCAAAACGGATGTCCGGTTTAAGCATTAGGAATCCCATGTCCATTATTTTATGATATTCCAAGTCTAGTCCAATAAATGGATAAAGAATCAATTAACATAAAAGCCCATTAATCCTTTCATTCATTATTAGATCACATATTACAACCCACGAACAAATCCGTAATTCATACATCTTGATTAAACATGAAATCCCGTAGTCAATTATTGTTCACTAATATTAGCTCAAGTCGTGAATATAGTATTCTCCGTGAAAGTATACCATACCAAAATACCAATTCTTGACCAAATGCAATTTAAAATTTGTATCCAAAATTCTTTAAAACAAAATCCGGATAACCAATTTTTATTTGTAAATTCAATGTCAACCAATTCTTTGTTAATATCAGCCCAAAACAAACAAAAAAACCCAAGGCAATACGTTTTGAATGAGAGGTCATAGGCCTACGTTTCAAATCTGTAGTTTAACAGCCCATAAATAACATGAGTGAGGTCCAATCCAAATAACTCAAATAATCCGATCCAACAACTACCCATATTACATCGGCAAGTGATCCTAAATATTAGGTAGTTTCACACTAACCCTAAACACATATCACATATATTACGCCTCTCTCCTCATCTCAAACACTCTCAACCCTAAAATCTCTCACTGCAGTAAACCTAATCTTTCTCATTAGGAGCGTCCGCCCCTCTCCTCTAAAAACAGATACACCCAACTCAAATCTGCTCTCAACACAAGATCAATCTTACAAGAATAAACAAGCTCCTTCATCTATATCATTCACAACCGAATCATTAAAACCCACCAATATCGTTCATGACCGATTCTCCATGCGACAAGGCTACAGATAAAAACGGCTTATTTTGAAGGCTTCAAGATCATTAGGATATGGTCTCGGGTAGGTATTGATTGATGTTATGTTTTCTTTTTTCAGGGGTCATAAAACGAATTAAAGGAAAGAATATAACATCGTTGTTGTATAATCTTTTCTTGATGATTCGTATATTTAATTGAAGCTTGGCTTCACACATAAAGATCTGTGATGATGAGGGTTCAACAAACAATTCTATTGAAAGATTGAAATTGAACCCGTTTATGAGATCTTGAATGTTTTTCAAGTTGTTTGAGAGTTGAGGAGTGGATGAGAGGGTCTTGGGTTGAGTCTAGGTCTAAGATAGATGTTGGTTTTGATTAGGACTCTTGGACTGATGATGCACAAATAAAACTGAGGTTCATGGTATATGTTGTGGTATATGTTCAGATCCGTTTGGATGTTACGATTGTGAGGTCATGGTCAGCTAGTCATCCTTCTTCTTCTTCATTTCTGTCACTTATCAGATAAGTTGCTAGGTCTTGTTCTTTTTCAAAGCAAGTCGCTAGCAAAGTTTTAGAGTCAAGTCGCTAGCATAAGTCGCTACCTGTATGTGACAAGTCTCTAGGTCATGTCAAGTCGCTAGCACTCATGACAAGTCACTACAACTTGTAAATACAAGTCGCTAAGCATATTTCTGACTCAACTCGCTACACCAAGTCGCTATATATGGTACAATGAACCTGGACACTAAGACAAGTCGCTAACTTGATTTTTGAAATTTTCCGATGAGTTTTCCGTTCATCTTCCGACCATATTCATAGTAAACCCAGAAAATGCAGAAAATATGCATCTTTGACCCATTATTGACCCAGTTTGACTGTTAAAAAAACTGACCAAATGACCACCAAAAAGTCCCAAAAGAATGAACATACAAATATCAGTTTTTGGACATTAAGATGAAACAAAGACAGATATTGATCATAAGTAAGGACCAGGACTTTTTATTTGACCAAAACCTGATATACCAAGACATGTAAAACTGTTTTACCAAAAATAATGTAAACATTTACCGAACCAAAAAAAATGATGTAAAAACAGTTAACACGAGAATCAAACACCACAATAAATCATCAAAACACAACAACCTTGGCTCTGGTACCATTTGTAGGATCGAATATTATTGTGTTTGATGATTCGGGTGGTCTTGGATGATCAAAATACATGTTTGCCATTAGAGAGAGAAAGTAGAGAGTTGGGAGATTTCTTGGTAGAGACTTGTAGAACAAAAAGTGTAAGGTTAGATTGCCAAGCTACACCCCTTCCATGGATGGAAGGGGTATTTATAGTTACAGAATGCACGACCTCCTATCGGCCTGTGGATCAGGGATACAGTGGGTAAAGACCCGTCCTTCCTCCACGGTGTTACACTAAACTAAACTACGCTACAAACTAACTAATTAACTACTTAATAACGTAAATAACGACAAGTCTACGAGCTAACTAATGCTAGATTATATTTGGGGTGACCAATACTTTACTTATGGAATTTCCAATTCCTAACACATAGTCACTGAGTTGACTTTTCATCCATAATACATTGGCACAACATCTTGCTGCAGCTACATACTCAGCTTCTGATGAAGACATAGCCACTGATTGTTGCTTTTTAGCACTCCAACAAACCAGCTTTCCTCCAAGAAATTGACAGGACCCTGAGGTACTTTTCCTGTCCATGTTGCAGCCAACATAATCAGAATCAGAATAACCTTTGAGATCAAACCCTGAGCACTTTGGATAGTAAAGTCCAAGGCTTGAGGATCCCTTCAGATATCTGAGAATTCTCTTAGCTGCAGTGAGATGGGATTCTTTAGGATTAGACTGATATCTTGCTATTAGACAGACTGAGAATTGGATGTCTGGTCTAGAAGCAGTTAGATACATCAGTGAGCCTACAATCCCTCTGAAATGAGTTTGATTGACTGATTTGCTAGTGAGATCAGGTCCAAGGTTGTTAGGTGGGAGCATTGGAGTCTTCACTGAGGCACAATCAGATATCTCATATTTCTTCAAGAGATTTTTGGTGTATTTGTCTTGACTAATGGATATTCCTTTATCAGTTTGCCTGATTTGTAGTCCAAGGAAGTATGTGAGTTCACCTATCATGCTCATTTCAAACTTCTTTGTCATCAGTTTTTCAAACTGTTTGCAAAGTTTGTAGTTTGTTGAGCCAAAGATGATGTCATCAACATACACTTGGACTAGTATCACATCCTGTTGTGTTCTATAGACAAACAGTGTGTTGTCTATCTTTCCTCTGACAAACTTATTTGAGATTAGGAAGGCTGAGAGAGTTTCATACCATGCCCTGGGAGCTTGTTTAAGTCCATAAAGGGCTTTGTCAAGCTTGCAGACATAGTCAGGGAATTCACTACTCTCAAAGCCTGGAGGTTGCTGAACATACACATTTTCCTTGAGATCACCATTTAAGAATGCACTTTTAACATCCATTTGGTAGACCCTAAAGTTCATGTATGTTGCATAAGCAAGGAAGATCCTGATGGCTTCCATTCTTGCAACAGGAGCAAATGTCACATCATAGTCAATGCCTTCTTGTTGACTGTAACCTTTGGCTACAAGTCTGGCTTTGTTTTTAATGACAGTGCCGTTTTCATCAGTTTTGTTTCTGAAAACCCACTTCATTCCTATGACTAGTACATCCTGAGGACATTTGATCAAGGTCATGACCTTGTTTTTATCAAACTGTTGCAGTTCTTCTTGCATAGCCTGAACCCAGCTTGGGTGTTTTAGAGCCTCAGTGACACTTTTGGGTTCTATATCTTATAGGAAATTAGCATATAGACAGTCATTGGCTGAAGCTGTAGTTAAGTTAGCAGCCATGCTTCTAGTGAGCATTCCCTTAGTGGGTTCACCAATGATGTTTACAAGTTCAATGTCCTGAGATTTTGTCTACTTACTTTGTGGTCTAGGGTCTGAACTTGAGGAGGTCACTAGAGACTCAGGAGTGAGTTTTGGTACATTAGCCACATAATCATTAAGAACATCTATTGAGATGTCTTGTTCAGGTTGGGTTTCATGAATCACAGGTACCTGATCATTTGGATCAGAGTTGCCTATCACAGCAGGGACTGATTGATTATCAATGAATTCACTGATAGTTGGTTGGGGTAGGTTGTGAGGTAAGACATAATATGAGATGTCAGCATCAGCTTGATATGAGGAATTGATTTCAGTATTGAACTCATCAGGAGGATATCTTGATGAGTCATCAATTCCTATTTCCTCCACTGAGGTATTGGTGAACCTGATGCTTTCTGAACTTTCATCAAAGGTGACATGAAAGGTTTCCTCAACCTGTTGTCTTCTGGTGTTAAACACCCTGAAGGCTTTGGAGATCAGTGAGTAACCTAAGAAATATCCATCATCAGCTTTTGCATCAAATTTACCTAGGTGATCCTTGTGGTTATGAATGAACACAGGACACCCAAACACATGAAAGTAGCTGATGTCAGGAAGTCTACCTTTGAAAGTCTCATATGGGTTTTACTATGTCTTTTGACAATGATTGACCTGTTTTGAGTGTAACAGGCAGTTTTGACTGCTTCAGTCCAGAAATGCTTTGCGAGGGCTGAGCCATTTAACATGGTTCTTGCAGCCTCAATGAGAGTTCTGTTTTTCCTCTAAGCAACCCCATTTTGTTCAGGGGTATAAGGAGATGAGAAACTTTGAGAAATTCCTTTTTCATCACAGAAGCTTTCAAGCTCTTGATTTCTGAACTTAGTTCCAGTGTTAGTTCTGATTTGTTTAACTGTAATGTCATTCAGGTTTTTAATTTTTCTAATGAATGACATTATTGTATCAGCTGCCTGACTCTTTTTGGAAAGAAAGTATACCCAAGTGTATCTTGAAAACTCATCAACAATGACAAGTATATACTTCTCATGCTGGATTGATCTGGGACTGACAGGTCCAAAGAGATCCATATGCAGGAGGTGAAGGCAGCTTTTGATGGAGAAATTTTGTTTGGTTTTGAAAGATGCTCTGTGGTGTTTACCTTTTTCACAGGCAGAGCATGGTTTGTCTTTTGCAAAAACCTGTGATGGTAAGCCAAGGACCTTGTTTTGTTTTGCCAGGTTGTTGATATTTTTGAAGTTTAAGTGAGAGAGTCTCTTGTGCCACAGCCAGCTGATGGATTCAGTGGCTTTGGCAAAGAGACAGGTTCCATCTTGAGAAAGAGTAGACATGTCTAAGACATAAACATCATCTCTTCTAGGAGCTATCAAAACAACTTCTTTATTTGCATTGAAAATGGTGCCTTGTTTGTCATTGAATTGTACAATGTACTTAGCATCACATAGTTGACTGACACTGATGAGATTGTATTTGAGACCATTGACATAAGCAATTCTAGAGAAAACTATTCCATTGCAGTTTACTGAACCATAACCTTCAGTGGGACATGATGAGTTATCACCAAATACTACCTTGGGTCCTGGTTCCTTTACATACTTGTGCAGATACTCCTTCACACCAGTCATGCTTCTTGAGCATCCACTGTCTAGATGCCAAATAGGCTCCCTGGTGTGTCTCTGCACAAGTAGTAAACTGAATTAGTTTCTCTTAGTGACCCACTTGCTAGTGGGCTTGGGTCTCAAGGTCTCTTTGAATTTTGCAATCGACTCTTGGTCAGTGGTTGAGTGCATTGTGCTACCACAGGTTTTTCATTTAGAGACTGAGGAAGACTCAGTGATTTTGGGTTGTTTTGTACTTCTCCTTGCATGAATGACACTGTCATGTTGGGATGTCTCATGAGCTGGATTTACACATATATCATAGCATGTGTTCATGAGACAGTCATCCTGATGATGATCATTAAACCCACAGTGAGGGCAAAGAGGAAAAGGTTTAGCTCTATTCTTGAGAGCTTTTTTGGAGGATGAAGCATACTGATGACCAACTTTGGTATAGTTTGCTTTACTGACAGAACTTACATACTGTAAGTGGTCTGCAGTTCTGTGATCATCCTTATTGCAGATCATACAATAAAGGATTCTATAGCAGTTGTCAGTGATATGACTAGTGTAATGACACAGCTCACACTTCTGCTTGGGTTTGTTGGTGGATTTTGATTTTGATGAGCTAGATGAGGCTGACTTAGTTTCCTTGATTGAATCAGGGGATTTTTCGATGGAATCCATCTTTTCTGTCAGCTTCCTCACAAGCTTAATAAGTTGCTGAATTTGGTCAGCTTTAGTCGGGACAGAGGATGTTGAAGTCTCAGTAGGAGTAGACTCTTGTTGGATTTGTTTTGTTTGTCTTTGCAGGATGGTTCTACCAAGTCCAGACCTTTCTTTTGGTGAGTGAGGATTAAATTTGTGAGGAGTAAGCTCAGAGCTTGGATCAGCACCCTGAAGAGGTTTCAGGGGTGGAAGCGGTGTTTGAGATTCTCCTTCGGACTCAGAGATGTGTTCAGTACCACTGGGCACATCAGGGAGTCCTAGCATGCTATTAAGAGCTTGGCTCTCAGGCTCAAGAATCCTTCCAGAATTGAAATTTGGAAGCTTACTCTCAGGATTAACCCTTTCAATCCAATCACTGAATTTGGAGTTGTCAGCATATTGGTAATCATACCACCAGACACAAATGGTTTTGAACTTTGGTCTTTGTTGCGAGAGTCAGGGAGATGATCTTCACCTATGACTCTCTTATTGCTACTAGGGGCACCCACAACATCAAAGACCCTGGGATTCTTAGCAGTCCAACTATCAAGAATATCTTGTACCTTTTTAAGTTCATCTTGAAGAGCCTGATTTCTAACTAGTTCAGTGTTTTGAATTTGCAAAGTGACAGCCTCAAGCTTGGCTTGTTTTAAAATAAGATTTAATTCAAAACTTAGCTTGTTGTATTTTGAAAAAAGATTTAATCTTTGATCTTCTATGAACTTAAGGTCAACATTAAGATAATTCTTATAAGACTGCCAATCAGAGTCATCATCCATAGAAAGTAAGATGTTTACCTTCTTCATTGTGATGTTGACCCATTCCCGTTTCTGGCATGATTCTTCCCAACAGCTAGCTTGTCCTCTTCTGAGAGGGCCATCAGTGCACTAACATGCACCATTTCATCATCAGATGATACTGGCTCTTCATCCCAGTCGAAGGTTTCAGCAACGAGGCCTTTGTTTTTACCCTGCACAGATTTAACACTTGTTGTTTCTGAGGGATTGGCCTCAAGCAATGCAAGCTTAGCTTTTGCTTTCTTATACTTGGTTTCATAATCAACAGCTTTGTTTTGATCAGACTTGTTTTGAAAATTTTGATGAGACTGAAAGATTTTTGGTTGAAATTTGCTAAAGCCTGAAGACTGGTTTGACCCTGATGGTTTGTAAGAGGGTTCAGAAATTGTTTTTGAAAAGCAGTCTTTTGCTACCCTTTTTGTGACACTTAAAACATTCAGTGTCTTCATTAGCTTTAGCGTTTGAAAAACTTTTGTTTCTTCGAATAAACCTTTTAGAGTTAGCGAGGAGTGCTCTTTCCTGAAACTCAATATTTAAATCGTTCAGGTACTCCTCGCTTGTCCTTTCATCAGCCTCATCATCAGAGTTTTCCTGAAAATCTTGAATCATATTGTTAGAATAGAAAGCAGTTGACACAGGATTGTAAATGGTTGTCATGGACTTCTTGACTTCCTGAGATTTTTTCAAGTCAGGGTATCGTCTGTTGATGAGGTTTTCCTCATAGACAAATTTCCCATATATTTCAGGAAGCTCAAGATTCTGAATGTGGTTAGCATTCCTTAGTCCCTGAGAGAAATTCAGCCATTTCTCAGGGAGACTGTTTACAAAACCAACATTGATTTCATGTTTGGACAATTTTACACCATCATTTGAAAGTTCATTTAACAAAGTTTTGTACTGGGTGTAAGTTTGAGACAGAGTTTCTGAGTCCTTAGCCCTGAAGGTATTATAATCAAGTTTCAGGTCCATAATACTGTTTTCCTTGGTATGAGATGGACCTTCATGACTATGAACCAGGTCATCCCAGTTTTGTTTAGCTGTACTACAGCTTATGACTGACTCCATAATATCATCAGGAAGACATGATATGATGATACTTTTGAGTCTTTGGTCCTGGTTGACCACTCTCCTCTCATCCTGAGTCCACTGAGCTTCAGGTTTAGGCAAACTTTCAGATGTCTTTGGGATAAATGGACCTTCAATTATACACTTGATATAATAAGGTTCCATCCCAATCAAATAGCAAAGCATACGCTTTTTCCATTTGTTGAATTTTCCAACTTCAAGTCTAGGGGCAACAGCTGAATAAGCTCCACCCTTTTTATCGACTAGTTGGGGTACATCAATTTCATCCATTTAGGATCCTAATTTAAAAACTTTTAGAGCGGCCTAAAAACGAGTTTTATAATTAACCTGGCTCTGATACCACTTGTTGTTCCCCATTCACTATTGTTTAAAACAGTTTAAGTATATAAAACAAGTTAATAGTGAACTTTGACTGAAATTAACACAAGTAAAACACACAAAGTAATTTTCAACATCATATTCTTATTAGAAATAAATCAACAAAGAATACGTTACCCAAGTACTTGCGGAATAGTACTTGGGATTGAAATGACAAAGTTTGGTGACTCCTCTCTAAGCTCAGGCTACGTCTGAGCACAACTCTTAGAGCTCACTGAGCTATCTCAGGAACTAATTTGTATTTGGAGGAGTGAAAAGATGGCTTGCGTGTATGTGTGTTTTTACAATTCACAAGCTTAATCTTTTCACTCCATCTCTTATGCTATTTATACACGTATGATATTTGACTCTTTCCTAAGTGACAAACTGACATCATACAGAAGACAAAATACTGATGTATTTTGTCTCTGTTTACAAAGACTATTCTAGGTAAGAGACAAGACTACTTTCCTAAGTTCAGTGATGACACTGAGCCTGATCTTTTGCTATTCAGGGAAAGTTGACTTTGGTTGATAAGTACTTTGTCTTATCTGATTCAAACTTATCCCGCCATGTCCTGCTCTTTCTTCAGGCTTTACATCCTTTAGTCTTCTACTTCGGTTTGTCTTCAGTGTAAGTAGTTGGAGAGGAGTCTTAGGGATTTAGTGAGTTATTGTCACCACTCACTGAATCCATCATCTTCTTCTTGACTCAGTCTTCACCCTTTAAGTTCCTCCTTACTGAGTAGAGAGACTTCTTCTTCGCCTCATGCTGAGTATCCTAAAAATGACTCACTGAGCGACTATGCACTCAGTGACCTGTTAGTGTTAACGGACTAAACACGGGCTATTTTATATTCAAATCCTAGATTAAGGGGTTTGGGTATTTACTGAACCCAACAGTCGACTTATCTCGAGTTGGCTTGGTCAGACCTTAAACCCGAGGCATAAGATGAGAACTAAACATGCTTTTTACATTATTGCTTGATACTAATGCCTTAAACAGTCTCATAAAGTCTAAGAGTTGCATTATGCAATTAACGGTCGTCGCTTACCTCTTGTCATATTTTTTTACGCACTGGTCAGACCTATGGTAATTAAGTGGGGTTGCAAGATGGATCTTAGTCTTATTAATAATTAATTGGGTAGTTAATTCTTTTAAAAATGTAATTATCGAAAATACTTGAATTGAACTTTTTATGTTCTGATTAATTGTGTTATTGCAACATAATTCGTAAACAAAGTTATTTTTCTTCAAAAGACAAACTTAGTCTCTTTTCCTAGTAAGAAGAGTTAGACTTATACCTATCTTTTCTCCTTAGTTGACAAACTAAGATAGGATTACAAAGATAAACTCATTTATGATCTTTCATTACCCTTTTGTGGTCTAGAGTTAATTGAAAGATAAAATATTTTGTGTAACTGGAAATATTGTATTTAGAGCTACCAAAATAAATAACATCCTACACTTGTCACGATGTATGAGTTTAAACCGCAAAGAGTAAAAAATTACTAGAATATTCGCTAGGTAATTTTCTTGGACTCTTGTTTATTCCTAAAGTGCTAAATACCCTTGGGGCTTTGTAGACGATAAAGGAGGAATTGCATGCTAAAGATTCAAGTTGATTGAATGAAAGAATGGCTAGTCCATTGTCTACATAAGTAGAACTTCATATACTCTGTTCAAAACCTAAGTACATGCTACTCGTAGGTATTTGAAGAGAATAGGAACGTATATAAAACTGCTATATGTTTTTCTACTGGAAATGTAACACTTGCAATGTTGACAAATCCAATGGGAGCAATTGCATTTTATGACTGAAATAACAGTCATGTAATGTTGTCAATTTCAGTTGGACCTACGGGATTTATTCCTTATTAATCATCCATATCATTTCAAACTAGCTTTGAAATAATTCATTACTTTCCGAATATGAACAACCATTGCTTAAAGGAAAATTGCATTTTATTTTATAAGGTAACACGTTGCCTTCCTGCTGTCGCTTCCTGAAATGTTATCTATAGAATAATAATCCACAATTCCTTATTACAAGTTATGTTTCTAAAACTACTTATGATATATATGACATTATTATATTGTTTGAACAATCAATCACGTGTTGTTTGTTTTCATAATATGATGTTGTACCTTACACAAGTGGGAGAAATCTCAAAGTGTGTGCAAGGAACAACAAAATTATTGGTATCTCTTGACCGCAAGGTAAAGGAAACTAATAATTATACTAGGACTTAAACACATTAGATTTTTAATGCCCTACTACATGTAAATAAGAATTCTACTAGGACTTAAACACATGATATGTTTATTGCCCTACTACATTTTAATAATTATTCTACTAGGACTTGAACACGCTAGATGTTTGTTGTCCTACTACATTCAAATGTCATGATATTGTGTATAGATACTTCAACATTAGACTACATGTTTTAGTCAACATAATTATGGTTATATGATAATGATCATAATTTTGAAGTATAAAATTAACTTGAAATTACTATAAAACTCAATAGTTTGCGTTCATGATTACTTTTGTTAGTATAATTATGCTTACATTTTAAGACATAATTATAAAGTCCTTGGATTAATCAATGACTTATAACATAAAGTATATATAGTAAAAGTGTTATGTCTTCTAGTTAATACATAAACATAAGGCCTTTGAATTATTCAAAGACTTATAATGTATTATTGACATGTTCTGTTTTCTTGTTAACACATGAACATATAATCCTTGAACAGTTCTGGCTTCTTGTGAACACGTGAAAATAAGGTTCTTGTATTATTCAATGAATATACATTATTGTTGGAATCGCTCCTAACTCATAAATGGAACGACATTGACGGGATTACATTTTCTATCTTTGTTACCTTAAACACATGGGCTTGTTATGTCAATTACCCATTGTTGTATGTGTTTGGGTATATATACCCCTCCATACTTCCATGGAGGGGTGAGTTTTCTTAGTGTAATTTTCACCTTTCCTAATAATAAAACACATAGTTTCTCCCTTCTCTTCATACTTTCTCTCACTAACATGATGAAGATGTTCTTCCATCTTCCAAGACCTCCCGATTCACCAAATCATCCATACATACGATCCTAACATTAGTATCAGAGCAAGGTCGGATTTTTTTTCATGGGTTGTTTTTGGTGATATTATCTTGTCAAACATCTTGTGTCAAAATCTGTTGTTAACAAAGTCTTAACCTTTCGTATTTTTTTAGTAACAGATTTTTTTACAAGTTTGATGTATTTATTTTGGTAAAAAATGTCACATGTAATTTTGCAATATTTTGTCTTGGGTAACTTTATCCAATCAAATGGTTGTTTCATCACTCTCTTATGATATTTTTACCAAACCTCGTGAAAGTTTATGGTCAATCCTGGTGGTCAAAATGGGTCTACAAAGTGGGTTTTTATACCAACTTTCTGGGTTACAATGAAACTGGTCTGAATCTGGTCGGAAAAAGCACGCCGGAAAAGTCAACAAAGGGTCGAAACCCTATTTTTACACATAAGACCCCATCTTCAGATCCGTTTACGAGTAACTGTGAAGTTACTCGTAAGAAAGCATGTTTACGCATCCGCTTTAAGCTTACGAGTAAGCTTACACGTAAGACCTTCTTTACGCTTAACCTTGCTTAGGCGTAGCCAGGTTTATGCATAAGGGACTCAAGGTTTTACGCATAAGAAATTGTTTACGCATAACCTTGGTTACGCTTAAGTAAAGAAGATGAGATGAAGGAGAAGATGTAACACCCCCGAAAATCTTAATGATAGCGGAAGACTAATTCGGGTGTTACTTGAATGGAGATCATAGTCAATAATTATAGAAAACGACTCGAAAGAGACGTTTTATTAAAATAGTTATCATTCATCGAAAACTCATAGTTTGTTACAATATATTGTAAATAGATCAAGTGTTTTTCCCAAAAGAAAGATCATGAGTTTGAAAGAAATGATAACTTTTATGTTTTACACCACCAGATAAGCCTTGCCATGCCCCGTTCCGCACCTTGGTCATATCTTCACTGATTACCTAAGATAACATGCTTAAAAAGGTCAACAAAAATTGTTGAGTGAAGTCCATAGGTTTAAAATAAGTTGAACACAAGTATAAGATCATGATCATTGTAAACTAACAATATCATAAGAAAAATCACAGATTATTATGCGCTAAGCTCATGAAACCAAGACTCAACTGCATACACCGAATTACCAGTGTACGTAAGTATGCCCCAAAGGAGGTAATAGCCAATTACCTAAAGAAATTCGATATGGTGCGCTCCGGTTATTTCTCTATAACAGAAACGGGGTTCGTTAATCCCCATAGTACTATTCACGATATCTACGTTTACTCGCAGTGACTAATGGTTCATGATCAGGGGACTTGTGGCTAACAACTTAGGCAGTACCAATAATCAAGAAGATCAAGCATTTATGAAAAACCTTGTGTTCTAGTTTAGAGCATGTATCTCCCTCGCGGGGTTTGTAAAAATAAAGTAAAAGCGAGGCTATGAACTCACCTTGATAATAATGCACACGCACAAAAAGATCAAGCACAATGTAGCGGAGGTTCCAACTCAAAACCTAAAATGATGAGATGGCGAGTCTCAGTAATGAGCATTTTGGTTCGCGACCAAAATAATAGAGCATTGAATATTCTTATTCAATAGATCATTGGATTGTCCAATCCAATAGTGTGCGATCGTGATTAACGTTTTAAGTTAATTTACATGCTACATTGTCTTAACTAGTGATCCTCACTTACGCATAAGTGAAATGTTTTCCCCGTTGTGATCTTAGTAAATTCGTCGATCATTTTAACGTATTTAGATTCCCCGAGTATTTTATCGAAATAAGTATATTTTTACATATACTTTCTAATAAATATATATTTACATATACATTTATACATGAAATAAGTTTATCATTATTCGAAAATATTACGCTCATGTGATCAAAATACTCATTTTTACGAGGCTATTATGAAATCATAAGTTTTGCTAAACTTTTCCCAATTTACACTTTTTACCCTCGAGTTACAAAAAGTACATGTTCAGCCCCTAAACTTTTAGAAAATGACACTTTCCACCCGAATTATATTTTATACCAAAACTCTCAGAAATGACAACTTTCAACCCTTTGGTAAAACTGAATTTACAAAAACAGCCCTCTAGGTTCATTTTATACGCTTTAAACCTTTGTTTTCCAAACTTGACACTTTTAACCCAAAAGTTATATTTAACTAGTTAAGGTAAATTACATGATCGGTCCTTGTGGTTTCCATGCATACACATGCACGTACATATTACTCCTTTCACTTTCGACAATGACCTTTCCAGTCCCTAGACTTTTACAAAATATTTGTTTTACTTATAAATGACCCTTTAGCTTTTCAATATGTTACCCTTTTGAACCCTTCGTTTCTTATTTTTGCAAAGATAGTCCGAAAACAAGTTTTATAAAATGAAAACTTTGTAAATCGATTCCAACTCCTTTCTAACTTACATTAGCGCTTATTAACTTATTTTTAATCTATTGGGCCGGGTTGGACTCGACTTGGACATATTGTGGGCTTATTGGGCTCGGTATTTGGGTTTTAGGCCCGTTTAGTGTTTTACGTGACCTTAAGGCACGAATGTAGCATTTTCCTTTCACACACGCATGTATATGAAAAGATTAACTAGTCCTATGGGGCGTTTAACATGTATACGTGTGATATAACATTTATATTTGTGTGAACTAATGCAATGAGTTGGGAATGAAATGAGTTTAGTTGAACTTACTACACTCGTCAAGAGTGGGGATGAAATGAGGAGTTGAGCGAATGAGGATGATGTCGAGAGGATGGTTTGGACTCGAGACCCCGTGTTCTCCTTATAACGTGTTACCCGTATTCCTATTTTCCTTCACCTTGCAACGGTTTCTATTCCTTGTTCTACTTCCATAGTGGACGATTTTTGATTAGGTGACAAAGGTGAAAGTGTTTTCAAGAGTGAGTTGATAGTGTTGGTGTGAACATACTAAGTGTTGATGGGGTTTATAAGGGAAGCATAAGCATGGTCTTTATTATTTGTTTATCCTTAGATTTACTAGGTTGTAGCTTATATAGCATCATGTTTTATTTGAATGTGGTCACATTTGGGGTTGTGTTTCTTGGCGTGGGATGGCAGCCAACATCAAGGAGGCATGAGAAGGTTGTGTCATATCAAAGAAAACATATTATCCTTTGGTTATAAAGGTCTTAGTTGAGTCAAAGGATACTTAGTCTAGTTTAGGTATTTTTATATTTGCTTAGCATGCCCTAGGAGTGGCTTCTTGTCTCCTCTTGCTTACTCTCACACGACAACACAAGTTCAAAAGGGGATGGTTTATGATTTTTAGTTTAGTTTGGTTGTATCATGGCTAGTTTGGTTTTTGTATATTTCTCACATTTTTGGTCACGTTTGACCTCACAGAAGAGAGAACAAGAAACATGTTTTTGGACTACACTTGCTACTCATTCGGTTACAAGGGAAAGAACACAAAACATTTTAACCTTAATTCTTCTAATACATATACGTGGATCATGTGACGTGAATGAGACCCAAAGCTAAAACATGGGTGGGTTGGGCTAGCAGCGAAGCCCAAAGGAAAAGAAAGAGGTTGGGTTTGTTTGTTGGATCGGACGCAAGACAAGGCCCAAAGAAATAAGTGAGTTGGGCTCGAATTTGGTAACGAGGCCCAAAGATATCACGGGTGTGGGTTTGATCCGGTTTTAAGGCCCGTTAACAAGTTGGGTTTAAGTGGTGAAAAGTCCAATAAGTTTTGAGGCCCAATACTAATTTTATGTATTTTTATTATAATTAAATTCGTATTTTTACAAATTAATGCGTATTCATTACGTATTTTAGAATTATCAAGATAGTGGGGAATTTTACTTCGATCACAACGGTATAGTTTTGAACGCTCAAGCTGCGTTGATCATGCATATGCCAAATGATATGCAAATGTGTTGTTTAGAAAATTTCATGACGAAATAGATCGTGTTTAATTCCTGATTAAAGCGTTAAGTACATTGAAATTTTCCGGGAGCTTACAGTACCTACCCCTTAAGAGAACCGCGTCCCGCGGTTAAACTCGCAGAGGCTGTCATGGGTGATCTAGATGAACAGGTGGGGATACATGGAAAGCATTACGTCCTCGCGTTCCCAGGTGAACTCTGCACCTCGTTTCTTATGATTCCATCGAACTTTAACGATAGGAATGCGGCTTTGCTTAAGCCTCTTAACTTCTCTGTCCATGATCTCGACGGGTTCTTCGACAAAGCTAAGTTTGTCATTGAGCTGGATGTCCTTGAGTGGTACGACTAGAGTTTCATCCGAAAGACACTTCTTAAGATTTGAGACATGGAACGTGTCATGTACTCGGCTAAGTTCTTCGGGAAGATCGAGTTTATATGCCACTGGACCAATTCTTTGAAGAATTTTGAATGGTCCGACGTATCGAGGTTTGAGCTTTCCTCGTTTTCCAAATCTGACCATCCCTTTTCAGGGTGATACTTTGAGCATTACACGGTCTCCGACTTGGAATTCCATTGGTTTTCTTCGAACATCTGCGTAGCTCTTTTGTCTATCTCGAGCTGCTTGCAATCTTTGCCGAATTTGCATTATCTTTTCTGTTGTCTCTTGGGCAATTTCGGGGCCTATAAGTTGTACTTCTCCAACTTCCGCCCAGCAAACTGGCGATCGGCATTTTCTTCCATAGAGTGCTTCAAAAGGAGCAGCTTTAATGCTGGCGTGATAACTGTTATTGTAAGAGAATTCAGCCAGAGGTAAGTGCTTATCCCATCCTTTTCCGAAATCAATCACACATGCTCTTAGCATGTCTTCCAGAGTTTGGATCGTTCTTTCACTTTGTCCATCTGTTTGAGGATGGTACGCGGTACTCATATCTAAATTGGTACCCATGGCTCTTTGAAGCGTTTGCCAAAATCTTGAGGTGAATCGGCTATCACGGTCAGATATGATAGAGATTGGTACACCGTGACGAGAAACAATCTCTTTGATGTATAGTCTAGCGAGTGTAATCATCTCGTCGTTCTCCTTGATTGGCAAGAAATGAGCGGACTTTGTAAGACGGTCTACAATAACCCAAATGGTGTCAAAACCATTAGAAGTTTTTGGCAACTTTGTGATGAAGTCCATTGTGATTCTTTCCCATTTCCACATAGGAAGTTCTGGTTGAGTTAACAATCCAGATGGCTTTTGATGTTCAGCTTTAACTTTCAAGCATGTCAAACATTTACTGGCGTATACAGCGATATCAGCCTTCATATTAGGCCACCAGTACAAAAGCTTTAGATCTTGATACATCTTGTTGGGACCAGGATGTATGGAATACTTCGATTTATGTGATTCATGCATGATGAGTTCTCGGATACCTCCAAAGAGTGGAATCCAACTTCGATTCTTGAAACATAGCGTTTCGTCCGATCTCTTCACAAATCCATTCTCATTCTCCGGCATGCCATAAATCTTCTCATTCGGCCTATTTTCTTCCTTAAGGGCTTCGATCTGAGCTTCAAGAATTTTCGATGGTAGGGGTGAATTGATTACCATTCCCAATGATCTTACTCTAAGTGGCTTAGGGCGATCTTTTCTGCTCAAGGCATCGGCAACAACGTTTGCCTTTCCAGGATGATAACGGATCTCGCAGTCATAATCACTAAGCAATTCGAGTCAGCGACGTTGACGCATATTCAATTCCTTTTGATCTAAGATGTGTTGAAGACTTTTGTGATCAGTGTACACTATACATTTGGTTCCGTACAGATAATGTCTCCATAATTTGAGTGCAAATACCACGGCTCCAAGTTCTAGATCGTGAGTAGTATAATTCTTCTCATGAGTTTTGAGTTGTCGTGACGCATAAGCAATCACCTTGTTCCTTCGCATGAGAACAGCGCCTAAACCCATGTGTGAAGCATCACAATATACTACAAAATCTTCGGCTCCTTCCGGTAGTGCCAAGATAGGTGCTTCGCAAAGTTTGTTCTTTAGGAGTTGAAAAGCTGATTCTTGATCGTCTCCCCATTCGAATTTCTTCGTTTTCTGGGTTAACTCGGTCAATGGTTTAGCTATTTTCGAGAAACCTTCTATGAATCTTCGATAATAACCAGCAAGTCCTAAGAATTGACGAATTTCAGTGGGGTTAGTGGGTACTGGCCAATTCTTAACAGATTCGATCTTTGCGGGATCCACATGGATTCCTTCCCTGTCGATCACATGACCAAGAAATTGGACTATCTCAATCCAAAAGTCACACTTGGAAAACTTTGCGTACAATTTTTCATCCTTGAGTAACTTCAGGACAGTCTTCAGATGTTCCGCTTGTTCTTCTTTATTACGAGAGTAGATAAGAATATCGTCGATGAACACAATGACGAATTTATCCAGATATGGTTTGCAGACTCTATTCATGAGGTCCATAAATACAGCAGGTGCATTAGTTAAACCGAATGGCATTACTTGGAATTCATAATGGCCATATCGAGTTCTAAATGCGGTCTTGGGTATATCTTCTTCTCTTACCCGTAACTGATGATATCCAGATCTTAAATCAATCTTCGAGTATACACTCGAGCCTTGTAACTGATCAAACAGATCATCGATTCTTGGTAAGGGATAGCGGTTTTTGTATGTGAGCTTGTTCAATTCTCTATAATCGATACACATCCGGAATGATCCATCTTTCTTCTTAACGAATAATACCGGTGCTCCCCAGGGTGAGGAACTTGGTCTAATGAATCCTTTCTCAGATAGCTCTTCTAGTTGTTTGGATAACTCTTGCATTTCTGAGGGCGCTAAACGGTATGGTGCTCGTGCTACAGGAGTAGCTCCAGGAATAAGATCGATTTGAAATTCGACTTGTTGAGCAGGTGGGAGTCCAGGCAAATCTTCTGGAAACACCTCAGGAAATTCCTTGATTACAGGTACATCCTCTAGTCGTTTCTCTTCCGACTTCTTTTCCGTTACTTGAGCTAAGAAGGCATAACATCCTTTTTCCATGTACTTTATCGATTTCGCACAGGATATGATACTTAAGTACTTTCTACTTTGATCTCCTTGGATGACTAAGGTTTCACCGTTGATCGGGATATGAACGGTTTTCTCGTCACAAACAATCCTAGCACGGTGTTTGGACAACCAATCCATGCCAATTACGACATCGAAACTTCCAAGTTTGATTGGCAAAAGATCTATGAGGAACGAGTGATCTTGTAATAGAATAGGACAATTACGGATTACGGTGTTGGTTCCTATTATTTTCCCATCGGCAAGTTCTATCTCATAAGTTGTATCTAAGGCGATTGGGGATATTTCAAGTAATGGTGCAAAAGTAGTAGATACAAAACTCTTATCTGCTCCAGAATCAAACAAGATTTTTGCAGAATGATTGTTAAGAGAATACGTACCCGTCACAATGTCAGGGTTCAACGGTGCATCTCCATCTCCTAGCATGTACACTCTTGCACGCGCATTGTTTGTTTGAACGACATTTAACTTTGGGCATTGACTCTTGAAATGACCTTGTTCTCCACATCCATAGCAGTTCATGTTTGTCACAGTGTTGCCTCTTCCTGGGTTTCGGCAATGCTTACCTTGATGACCTACCTTGTTGCACTTATCGCACTTCACAGTACAAGGTCCAGAATGGTGCATCAAACACCTGTTACAATGGGGATGTGGTCCTACATACCCTTTTCCAGCAGTGGGTGCAGCATAAGCCCTTGCGGCTTCTTGCCTTCGATTTTGCCGATTGTGATGTTGGTTTCTGTTGCGGTGATATTGGTTGTTGTTGTTCCGATTGTTGTTGTTGGACCGATGGTGGTTGGAATTTGAGGTTTTCTGATCATCAAGCTTTCTTTTGTTGTCACTTGAGCCTTGTGCATTTTCAAGCTTTAGTATTGGTTCCATAAGGCGGTGGGATACAATGACAACTTCTTCAACAGTTTTTGGATTCGAAGCGATGACATCTCCTTCGATGCTTCGAGGTAAACCTCCGATCAAAGCTTCCAAAAGCTTTTCATTGGTGGGAAACAAATGAGGACATAGAGCTCTCAGCTCATGGAATCTCTTGAAGTATGTCTTAAGATCATTACCTTTAGCAGCCAAGTGGTAATACTCATCTTCGAGTTTCTTGATCTCAGTTCTCGGGCAATACTGTTTCATTAACAGTTGTTTCAGATCTGACCATGAAATCTTACAAGCTTCTTCCATTCCAATTGGTTGAGCATGGCCTTTCCACCAAGATAACGCATCTTCTAACAAAGTTCCAGTTGCAAACTTGACTTTGCAATCATCTGTGTAGTCACTTAGCAGAAATACAGTCTCGGTTCTCTCAAACCAATGAAGTAAACCAATAGCACCTTCAGTGCCCTTGAAGAATGTCGGCTTGCAGTTCATGAACTCTTTGTAACTACACTTGCGAGTTACAGTGGACTCACTTTGATTTGTTGGAGTGTTAGTTGCATTTGAGTTTGCCATTTCAATAAGACGTGCAGCTTCTGTGGCACGATTCTCTTCAGCAATGCGAGCAGCTTCAGCCTCACGTGCTGCTTGAGCGACACGCTCAGATTCAGCCTCTCGAGCAATTCGGGCGTTCTCAGCTTCTCTTGCAATTTCGGCTTCTCTTGCGATCTCAGCTTGCCTTGCGATCTCAGCCTCTTTTGCAATCTCCGCTTGCCTTGCAATTTCAGCTTCACGTGCCTCTTGGGCAATTCGTTTAGCTTCAACGCGTTTAGCTTCGGCTCTAGCAGTATCAGCGGCATGTTGTGCTATAGCTGCGCTAACACTTTCAGTGACCATTTTTTGAATAGCTGCGGGAGTGATGGTAGATGAGGTAGCTTTCTTCTTGACTATTTTTCTAAAATTTCCAAGAATAAATACCAAGATTAAGAAATTATCGATCGATGATAAAACTGATTACATATTATAAATATCATAATAGTCCAGATCACCACTTTAAATTAATGATATGATATTGATATGAACAATAATTGAAATATGATTTTTCTCAACAAATCATAATATATGCATAAGGACACAAGGATCGGTTCGGCATACATTACTGAGGAATAATATCATAACATCAGAATATAAGAAATACAACCATTGGATACATGGAATACATCATTACATAGTATTGTTCACAACCACAGGTTACATCATCATAATTCTTGTTCCAAGGTTACAAACCAAAAAGATACAAGCCTTAATGCCTCATATGGCGGCTTTATGATACATACTACGATAAAGATGACTAGGATTTACGCATCTCCCGATGCGTCATCCTGACGACGACGAATCTCCTCAACCATGGCTGTCAAGTCTCGGATCTGCTGCTCACGGGCTCGATCTCTCGCCTCGAGGTCATCAATCCTCTCCTCCAGAATAGCAGTGTGAGCATGAGCGGATGCAAGTTCGTGATGCAGGACTCTCTCTCAACCTAAGGCAGTCTCTCTCAAAGTACTAGCATCTCGGATAGTAGTCTCCAATCTCTGAGTCAATCGGTTAACGACCTCTCTCGCCTCCACAATCTGGGTACTCATCATATCAAACACAATCTCAATGGAGTAGCGACCTATCACGAGGTTTTTGACTTCTTCCTCCAAGCTCTCTATCCTAACCAGTGGAATCTCATCATAATGTGCCATGAGCTCACTCAACTGGTCTTCGTGCCTGATAAGTCTCGTAGCCAACAGGGGGATAGTGTGGTGTACTGGTTCACCGGTAACAGGCAGAACTGGAGCTGATGCAGTAGTTGAGCTTTCTCCAAGCTCGAACGAACTAGGTGCTCCCTCCTCTTCTCTCCAACGTCGAAGTAAAGGTATCAAGAATGACCATCGCCTAGCACCGGATTTCTTCCTTGGTCCGGTCTCATTATCCACTTGAGTAGGCATGTCAGGATCAGATGGTGATGGTGAATAGCACTTGATGCAAAGCGGTAAAAGTGGCTCACTAAAAGTGTCCAAAGGAGGTGATGCTGTAGGTGGTGATGAAACAGGAACAGTAGTGGTCTAATGGTAGAACACAGTAAGTGGCAGTGGTGGTGAAGTAGCAGTAGGTGGAACAGCAGGTGAAACTGGTGATGACTGAGTGGGTGGTGACTGAGCTGATGGTGACTGAGCTGGTGGCATCACATGAGTCATAGTGATGGATCGCACACGCTTCCTAGCGGTGAGTTTGAAGGTCTTTCCTTTAGGATGCAGTCTATAAGGTACCCCAAACGGCTCAGGTTCATTTGGCTTAAGAACACGGATCCTACGTCGACGACGACGGATAGCTCGGGAAGATGATCCAGAAGAATCTGATGAAGCAGAGTCAGTGCTTTCTGATGACTTGGATGATCCATCATCCACAGCAACATCTGAAGCAGGTATCCATTGCTGCGACTCATAGTACTGATCTAGGGTCATGGAAGCAAAAGCATTGTACTCTTGAGGATGAGCAGTCATAGCTGGAGCAGTAGGAGTTCGGGCAACTTCACCTTCCTCAAAAGGTTCGGTTTCGTCCGAAACAGTAGTTGGTATGACAGGACTGGGATGAGCTGGCATAGTGACAGTCGTAGAGGACATGGTATCTTCCATCTCACTGAGGACAGAACAACTGGGTGGGATGCAGACATGGTACTGTAACAACCCATAAATTAATGTAAGTAAATGCCAAATAATATAATTATTTTAGTTAGCTACACATATTTGCCAAGCAAATCTCCATGCCTAACTAAAATGAATGCAATTTACTTATGATCTAGTGATGCATCAATCCTAATGCATAGAGCGGTCACGGAAGGGCGTAAGGCAGTGGTGTAAAATAGTCCCGTTTTAAAAGTGCGGTTATAGTCCAAATGTTTTTTTGAAAAACTCTTTGGTTCTCTATAACCTTGGCTCTGATACCAATCTGTAACACCCCCGAAAATCTTAATGACAGCGGAAGACTAATTCGGGTGTTACTTGAATGGAGATCATAGTCAATAATTATAGAAAACGACTCGAAAGAGACGTTTTATTAAAATAGTTATCATTCATCGAAAACTCATAGTTTGTTACAAAATATTGTAAATAGATCAAGTGTTTTTCCCAAAAGAAAGATCATGAGTTTGAAAGAAATGATAACTTTTATGTTTTACACCACCAGATAAGCCTTGCCATGCCCCGTTCCGCACCTTGGTCATATCTTCACTGATTACCTGAGATAACATGCTTAAAAAGGTCAACAAAAATTGTTGAGTGAAGTCCATAGGTTTAAAATAAGTTGAACACAAGTATAAGATCATGATCATTGTAAACTAACAATATCATAAGAAAAATCACAGATTATTATGCGCTAAGCTCATGAAACCAAGACTCAACTGCATACATCAAATTACCAGTGTACGTAAGTATGCCCCAAAGGAGGTAATAGCCAATTACCTAAAGAAATTAGATATGGTGCGCTCCGGTTATTTCTCTATAACCGAAACGGGGTTCGTTAATCCCCATAGTACTATTCACGATATCTACGTTCACTCGCGGTGACTAACGGTTCATGATCACGGGACTTGTGGCTAACAACTTAGGCAGTACCAATAATCAAGAAGATCAAGCATTTATGAAAAACCTTGTGTTCTAGTTTAGAGCATGTATCTCCCTCGCGGGGTTTGTAAAAATAAAGTAAAAGCGAGGCTATGAACTCACCTTGATAATAATGCACACGCACAAAAAGATCAAGCACAATGTAGCGGAGGTTCCAACTCGAAACCTAAAATGATGAGATGGCGAGTCTCAGTAATGAGCATTTTGGTTCGCGACCAAAATAATAGAGCATTGAATATTCTTATTCAATAGATCATTGGATTGTCCAATCCAATAGTGTGCGATCGTGATTAACGTTTTAAGTTAATTTACATGCTACATTGTCTTAACTAGTGATCCTCACTTACGCATAAGTGAAATGTTTTCCCCGTTGTGATCTTAGTAAATTCGTCGATCATTTTAACGTATTTAGATTCCCCGAGTATTTTATCGAAATAAGTATATTTTTACATATACTTTCTAATAAATATATATTTACATATACATTTATACATGAAATAAGTTTATCATTATTCGAAAATATTACGCTCATGTGATCAAAATACTCATTTTTACGAGGCTATTATGAAATCATAAGTTTTGCTAAACTTTTCCCAATTTACACTTTTTACCCTCGAGTTACAAAAAGTACATGTTCAGCCCCTAAACTTTTAGAAAATGACACTTTCCACCCGAATTATATTTTATACCAAAACTCTCAGAAATGACAACTTTCAACCCTTTGGTAAAACTGAATTTACAAAAACAGCCCTCTAGGTTCATTTTATACGCTTTAAACCTTTGTTTTCCAAACTTGACACTTTTAACCCAAAAGTTATATTTAACTAGTTAAGGTAAATTACATGATCGGTCCTTGTGGTTTCCATGCATACACATGCACGTACATATTACTCCTTTCACTTTCGACAATGACCTTTCCAGTCCCTAGACTTTTACAAAATATTTGTTTTACTTATAAATGACCCTTTAGCTTTTCAATATGTTACCCTTTTGAACCCTTCGTTTCTTATTTTTGCAAAGATAGTCCGAAAACAAGTTTTATAAAATGAAAACTTTGTAAATCGATTCCAACTCCTTTCTAACTTACATTAGCGCTTATTAACTTATTTTTAATCTATTGGGCCGGGTTGGACTCGACTTGGACATATCGTGGGCTTATTGGGCTCGGTATTTGGGCTTTAGGCCCGTTTAGTGTTTTACGTGACCTTAAGGCACGAATGTAGCATTTTCCTTTCACACACGCATGTATATGAAAAGATTAACTAGTCCTATGGGGCGTTTAACATGTATACGTGTGATATAACATTTATATTTGTGTGAACTAATGCAATGAGTTGGGAATGAAATGAGTTTAGTTGAACTTACTACACTCGTCAAGAGTGGGGATGAAACGAGGAGTTGAGAGAATGAGGATGATGTCGAGAGGATGGTTTGGACTCGAGACCCCGTGTTCTCCTTATAACGTGTTACCCGTATTCCTATTTTCCTTCACCTTGCAACGGTTTCTATTCCTTGTTCTACTTCCACAGTGGACGATTTTTGATTAGGTGACAAAGGTGAAAGTGTTTTCAAGAGTGAGTTGATAGTGTTGGTGTGAACATACTAAGTGTTGATGGGGTTTATAAGGGAAGCATAAGCATGGTCTTTATTATTTGTTTATCCTTAGATTTACTAGGTTTTAGCTTATATAGCATCATGTTTTATTTGAATGTGGTCACATTTGGGGTTGTGTTTCTTGGCGTGGGATGGCAGCCAACATCAAGGAGGCATGAGAAGGTTGTGTCATCTCAAAGAAAACATATTATCCTTTGGTTATAAAGGTCTTAGTTGAGTCAAAGGATACTTAGTCTAGTTTAGGTATTTTTATATTTGCTTAGCATGCCCTAGGAGTGGCTTCTTGTCTCCTCTTGCTTACTCTCACACGACAACACAAGTTCAAAAGGGGATGGTTTATGATTTTTAGTTTAGTTTGGTTGTATCATGGCTAGTTTGGTTTTTGTATGTTTCTCACATTTTTGGTCACGTTTGACCTCACAGAAGAGAGAACAAGAAACATGTTTTTGGACTACACTTGCTACTCATTCGGTTACAAGGGAAAGAACACAAAACATTTTAACCTTAATTCTTCTAATACATATACGTGGATCATGTGACGTGAATGAGACCCAAAGCTAAAACATGGGTGGGTTGGGCTAGCAGCGAAGCCCAAAGGAAAAGAAAGAGGTTGGGTTTGTTTGTTGGATCAGACGCAAGACAAGGCCCAAAGAAATAAGTGAGTTGGGCTCGAATTTGGTAACGAGGCCCAAAGATATCACGGGTGTGGGTTTGATCCGGTTTTAAGGCCCGTTAACAAGTTGGGTTTAAGTGGTGAAAAGTCCAATAAGTTTTGAGGCCCAATACTAATTTTATGTATTTTTATTATAATTAAATTCGTATTTTTACAAATTAATGCGTATTCATTACGTATTTTAGAATTATCAAGATAGTGGGGAATTTTACTTTGATCACAACGGTATAGTTTTGAACGCTCAAGCTGCGTTGATCATGCATATGCCAAATGATATGCAAATGTGTTGTTTAGAAAATTTCATGACGAAATAGATCGTGTTTAATTCCTGATTAAAGCGTTAAGTACATTGAAATTTTCCGGGAGCTTACAGAAGATTTCTACGCGTAACCTGATATTGACCATTATTACCACAACACCACAATATTATACCAAGACAAGACCACAATATATACCAAGACTCATCTTTGACTTCAGTATTCACATCATAAGTCCAAACCTTACAAAAGATATTACAAGTCATGACTGATATCATTAAAGAAGATACAACCAATATCCTAAACCCTTCGACAATACCAAACCATACTTAATTCTGTCACAAAATGCAAAACAACATGATCTCAGTTTGACTCTTTTGGGTATCATCTACTCGTCATAAGACAAGAGCCAAAAAGGGAGTCTTATAACATCATTGATCTAAATTGAAATTACTCAAAACAAAATCAATTGGTATTATATCTTAGATTGGTTTGTATTTTTTTGTGATTGGATAATAAATCAGCAAGACCATCAAGTCTTTCCCACGAACAAAACCATTCATCACAGATTTTTATGTGTATATATCCGAAATTAAAGAAAGAACAATTACAATTATGTAATTGTCATTCTTTGGTTCGTTTCATTGTCACACGAACTAATATTCATACAAACCTACCTTAGATCTATTCGAGATCTTGTAGCAAAAAGTAGAAATCATAGACGGGGTTTGATGATTAAAGGTAGATCATGGAACCTTGTTTGATTTTCAATAATGAAGATTAAGAATCAAAAAGGCTGCGTTTTTTTTCTCTCTTCAGATTTGTGTGAGAGTGGGTGGATGAGTTTTAGGGATGAGATGTGTCTGCGTGTGTTTTTTGTTAATACACAATTAGGGTTGATAAATTGTAGTGTGGTACTACTTTATATCCGGGATATTAGGGTTAGTAATGTTTGTTGGACCGGGTTAATTCGTTTATGGGCTTTGAGATTTTTCGTTTGGTCCGTATTTGGATTAAATACGCTTGGGCTGATCTGATTTGTCTGGGCAGTGATTTTTAACTAAACGTGACATGAAATGGGTTGATGTTTTACAATACTTGGAATGAGCTCATATTTTTATCCGAATTTTAACAAATGGTGCTAAAATTTACTCACTCAAATGTATTTTTTTTAATACAAAGTGTTAATTTTTCGGATATTTCTCAAGATGAGTGGTATTTTTGGTATGCCAAAATTTCACGAGGATACATTTTGACAAGATCGGGAAACCATTATCAAAGTTCATTTTAACCGTTAATGAAGGCTAGTTTTGAGCGTTTAACCGCAAGATGTGATTACGGAGTTAATTCTTTATTATTTATTTGTGGTTGAAGTGGGATATCACGGGTACGTGTACTTAGTATCTGAAGATATCGGGGTTGGTTGGATGCATGATTCTTCGAGATCCTTGTTCGAGCTTTAACCGTTACGAATGACAAAGACTTGAGTTGTCTAGTTATACCTGATGTAAGGAGTTACGTTGTTGTGCTCACAGCGTATAACTATCAATTTTAAGGAGTTACGTTGTTGTGCTCAAGTGTCACACTAAGGTGTGGATAATTTGAGAAACTTTAAGTTTACCTTTTTTCCGATGGCCATAAGAAAAAGGGTTCTTCGTCTGACAATAGTGCAAGTTTAAGTCACAAGTTCGGGTTATTTTACTTCTATCTCAAGTTCGCCATATTGGGTTTTCTCCATCAGTAGTCACTACAAAAAGCCGTCAGAATGATAATGGGGTCGGTAAAGAGTTAGCTGAGAAGATTATACACGAGTAGAGAAGTCTTATCAACAATTGATTCTCACATGATATTTATGGTACTTCACAATTGTTCGATTACTTGGACATACATGGTTTCGCTGTTTCCAATTCATCATCAACATACGTGGTGTATGATTCTGATTCATTGAAAACATCAGGGGGAAGAGAGTATAGGTGGTGTCTGCTTCCTTTGATGTTTTTGGATTTTTTTTCGAAAACCCTCTCCTTTCATGAATTTCTTCAATCAGGGGGAAGAAATGAGACGATCAGTGGTTAAAATTGTTTCTAAACCAGATGTTTATGACGAAAAAGCTTCAATATCCCCAAAATATCACGAAAGTATGAAACTTGATGTTGGATCGATATAATCTAACCAAACTAACTTTAAGTAGCTTGTAAGGGCTTAGCAACCTCGGATAAATCCTAAGTCACTAACAATGAAATACTGAATAAACTCTATTAAGTATGCGGAATTTACTTTAATAAAGCTAAGAAGAATTAACTTTAACTTTAACGATTATATTAAAACTCTGAACCTGCTTGATATACAGATTCACTAACAATCCCTAACAGCTCTAATATCGAACTTACTAAACTCTAATATTGCACGTACATCTAATGCCAATCTAGGGGTCCTTTTATAGGCATAAGGATAACCCTAGTCGGTTTACAACTCTATTCCTTGTATGACAAGTAATACTAAACTAAACTGAGAACATTCTAGAATTACATAATAATCCTTAACGTATTGCATAGCAGTCCTTTATCCTTGCAGTACTTTGACGAGTGAGCAGTACTTTGACTTTCTTCATTAAGCAGTACTTTGACTCTTAAGCACTTTGACTTTCTGTATCCCAACAATCCTCCCCAAACTTGAATTCTACTTGCTTTATTTCAAGTTCCTTTGTATATTTAACTTTAACATCTTTATCTTCAAGGAAAGATTATGTCTCTATCTTTAAAGTTTGTCTTTGTAGTCCTTGTGCTTGTATTATCATCATCAAAGTAGTCTTTATCAACAATTCTTTACAGCAACAATCAGCAAGCCTCATCTTTTCAGCAACATATGACAATTTGTACATCAGTTCATAAAGTTTCAGTCTATTCTCATCACTTCCAGGTGTGTAAACTCCTGTAAGAGGTGAATCATTGAAATTTTAATAGTTATGATGTCTCTTTACCAAAGCCATTAACTCTGGAGTAGCCAATGTTTAGATGTGTAAGACCATGGTACATTGATAACCATATGATTTTTAGCAAATCATGAACTGTCAACGGATTTGTTTTGTCTTTACCAAAAGCCGTACCCTTTTGGACTAGTTAGTTCTTGCAACCATGGTGAACTAATTACCATATAAATGGTTTTTCCACAGCCTTTACCACAAGCCATTTTTCTTGTGGGCTAGCCAACTCTTTACATTTACTGATATGGTGAGTTGATTACCATACAACTTATTAGCAAGTTGTCAACTATATAACGAATTTGAGATATCTTTACCAGAGCCGTTTGCTCATGGATTAGCCAGTCCTTTTGTTAAACATGGTGAACTGATAACCTTTTGTTGTAACCATCTCAAAAACCATTTATAGCAGTTAACTTTAGTTTCAAAATATTTTGCACTTAACAAAAGTTTTCCTTTTTAAAATCATTTACTGGTTTTATGCTGCAAGCAGTACTTTAGTTAAAGTACTGTTTGTCCAGCAGTACTTTGAATAAAGTACTTATTTTTCAAAAATTTATACAATTAAACATCATACCAGTACTTATGCTTCATCATCAGCCATAGTTGTCCATCTGATATATAATTCAATAACCATTAAGGCTGTTTCATTCTCTTCTTCAACTTCCATTCCATGATCCAGCATCTTTCTCATAAGATCACTAGTAAAAGGATATCTTCTTTCAGCTAACATATGGATCATAGTTCCATCTTCCAATTCCAAAGCATGCACTCCTGATTCTTCAAAGAATCTCCAGCTTGTAATTTCCCAATTTTCTTGATTTAGCCAGATTTCTTCAGTGCTTGTTTCCTCAGTTTCCCAGATAGTTGTCAGATCTCCTAGCAATACTAAGCCAACTCCAGTTGATGGAATATGTTCAAAGTACTCTAGCACTAATTGATATAGTTGAAACTGTTAGGTCACCATATTCAGAACACAAGCATCAATATAAGAAAGAGATAAGAAGAGATCGGATGAACAACTACCAAACACTATGCGTATGAATGTTAGAAATGTTATGCGTAATAGTGAAAGAGTAAATTGAACAACCAACCCTCAAGTGAGGGGTATACAAGAGTATTTATAGGAGGGAACTAGGGCAACACTCCAAGTTCCCATCCTTTTACTTCTTGGGCTTGGCCTAGGCTTATGGGCTTTCTACATAAGCCTAGCCTTGATTACTAACATAAAAGCCATATTAAGCTAACTATTACATATGAATCACTAACACTTGAAATATAGTTTAGGAGTCATTCCAACAATCTCCCCCTAAGTGTTATTGATGAATGATTGAGTGATAAACGATGTAGGTGCTGATGTAATAGTAGCTTTGACGTCTTCTGACATTCTTCTTTCTTGTGAGAAGAAGTGCCTTGATTCGAACAATCTCCCCAGTGTAGGGATCTTGTAACTTTTGAAGTATTCTGCTTTGACGTCTTTTGATTTCTTTGTTCTTTGTGGTGAAAGTGATAGTATGTTGTTGTTGTCTGCATCAGGTCTGCTTCGTTGCTCCAGTGTCTCCACGTCTTTCTCCAACATGCTCACACGCTCTTTAACGTTGGATTACAGTACTGATGAAGTTCTCTTAGTCTTTAAACTTTGTAGATTCTTTGATTTGACGTAGAATCATTCTGAATTTTGTGTTGCCTTTTGAGAGAACTTGCATTATTGATGATGTTGGTATGAGCATGTGAAGAATCTGTACGATCAGTCCACTCCAGAGCTTCCATAAGAAGAAAAACATACACACGGTTAGTAATAAGCGGATTTCGGCGCTTACAAGTTTGAATTTCGAGGGTGTTAACAGCATAGTGTGAAAACACGTCTCTAATTCTCACAAAGGTCGTTCCTGCATTGGAGTCCCACAAGTGAGATAACACGATGTACCGAAGTACACCTACAGTTCAGATGAGTCGCTGAGGTACATTGAAGCATCACCTCACGACCGTAGACAGTTTGAGATACACTAAGCGTAATCCACGGGGAGTTACCGAAGTGACTTGCTGTCAGGGCTGTTTGATGTTGACCCTGGTAGGAGTTTCCATTCAATCACTGAAGATCACATATGTGAACCTCTCATAAATGTTCTCGATAGATTGCTAAGATCTGTGAAGGACACGATAATATATCACTTGCGTTCTTATTGTTGAACGACAAGCGATGAATTGTCAAGTGTACCTAAGAGATCTTATGATGAATCTCGTGGCTTTAGACTCAATAGTGCACTTTGGTTTTCCTGAGCGGAGACTAGGGAGAGGGTCTCCTTCTTCAATACCAGCAATCTCTAAGAGAAAGCCGATAGTTTACGTAGGGTTCCCTGTGAGAATGAAACAAGCTTCTGTTGGGAGAAACTTGAGTGGCTAAGAAGGTTTAGTGCATGCGTCACTGGGTCCATGACGACTTTTATCTTCAATACCGGTGTCATCTAGTGATGACCAGTAGCATATGAATTGAACCCGGTGTCTGCCCTAAGTTGAATAATCTGGAGGGCTATTTCTTTTCACCCTTTTCTTTGCTTTACTTTTTAATTCTTCAACTCCTTCTTTCTCCGATTCTCATTTTCTCCTTTTTATAATCATACCTAAGGACTTCTAAGTACTAACTATTTGTGATGTCCTTGGGTAGATCCCTCCGGCTCTGGCGGATCATAGGACGGTTATTCCTAACCTTAGTCACCTTATAACTCCATGACTAACCTATGTTGCCATAAAACCATTTTCTTGAAATTATCTCAAAGTGGTTATGATTGAAAAACATTTTGTACCAATGTAAGAGTTTGATCATTTGCAGAAATACTCCCCCTCCACACGTGCTTAAGTGTCAGAAATTTGCACGGTGAGAGAAGAGCGCGCACTTTTGAATTGATCGACTCAAGATAGACAATTCCCCGAGGGACACGGTTACGTTGCATAGTTAAAGAGTTACATTGTCAGCTATTAGGTGACAACTAGCTCTAATAACTACCTTGAAGGTGTGGACAAACCTCGAAAGGTTGTCAAACCCGTCAAAGTTCATGTCTATCAAGAGTTTCTCGAATAGGTACAATTTACTTGGATAAGTCTTTAGAAGAAAAATCTTTTCAATGTATGGCTGTTCAGATCCCGTCAATTCATGGGTTAAGTCTTTTCACACGACGATTCAATAGCAAATCAACATATTTCTTATCACAATAATTTTCTCCCCCTCAAAAATGGTATATAAATGTTATTTTTGATAACGTTTTGATATTAAATATGACCATTTCGAGTTTTGTGGGAAGATTATCACGAAGAACAATTTTGTGAACAAAGTTTTTAGCAAATACTCCCCCTCAACAAGTAATACTAACTTTTGAGGTTTTGAAAACGTAAGGGGAAGTACTTGTTTCTTTGAGCAAAACCTTTTAAAAATGAAATGTTTGATAAGTTTTACTCAAAAGTAAGAAGCTTTCACTCCTTTTATAGGATTGTGGCACTGAAGCGTACCACAGGGTCCTTTCATTACAAGAACGGGTTGTACACTGTTATGTGTGCACAAGCCATTGTCATTAAATAATCACACATCCAAATTAATATGAAATTGAAACAGTTTAAGGGGTACCAGGTAGTCCAGCAATATCTCCAAAAATGCGAACAAGGCGTTGATAGCCTATGAGAGTAATCCTGGGACGACCACCTACAAAGCTCTCCAAAGTTCTGAACTAGTCCCTTCTGTACAACCTTTCATCGATCCGAGCGATGATCCTCTTAACATTCCGTCTTTCTTGAGAATTCCATCGCTTTGGAGACCCAATGCCTTCATGTATCGCCTTCAACCTATAAGCCATGCCGTCCCTGACCTTCTTCAGTGTGTGATCCCCAAACTTATGAAGATCTCTACACGCCATCAAGCAATTGCGTTGTAGTTCACTACGGTAAACTACTCCGAATGGTTTGCTGACGAGAGTGTATTGTGGAAGCTGGTTGATGTCAGGAAGTTCTAGCTGAGGTCTGGTGAAGTTGACACGAGTCTGATATGATTCAACAGCAAGTTGTAAATCTTCTACACATTCCTGGATCACTATGCTTCTGATGAATATGAGCAAGGACTTGATGTATTAACATTGAATTTCAGTCGAGAATTGTCTCATTCTTCCCTGTACCTTGGCAAGATACATATCTTCAATGTCGTTGAGAGACAAGTTCTGAAAGTCCACTTCACAGAATTCATAGTCCCTTTTGTCTTGTCTTTTGACCACGACAGTCTTGAGGAAGGTGTAATCCCATTTAGACGAAAGAGTGACATGCTTAACAGCAACGATCCCTTTATCACTGTACACTTCATGTTGAGACTTTCAAACCTGGCAGCTTTTGTAGTAGATTCGTCGGCGTTCCGGCCAATGGTGAATCCCGTACATTGCATCAATGTCATACCTTTCCACGCTGTTGGAAAACATGTGGGTAGCCTTTTCTTCGATGGCTATGCAGTTGGAGTATATGGCTGCCGGGAACGGAAGTGTAAATGATGTAGCGTATTTCTTTGAAGCATCGCTACCGTGTAGAAGGAATTCCAAGTCATTGTTAAAGAAGTAGCGGAATGGAATCTTAGGTTGATCTGGTTGACCAATCGTTGGTAGAGGTTTAGACCAATCGGTGTAGTATGGAGCCTTGTCTCTTCTGGTGAAGTCGATGTTTGCTTCAGGGTTGAGCCAATCAATGTTGTTAGACATGGCCCGTGCTATATTTTCAAGGTGATATTCAACTTCAATAGCACTTTCCGAGCTGTCTTTGAGTAGTTGAAATACTTCATTCTTGATTCGTTTCAACTCGGATTTCGTCATCTTCTTCACACGGAACTTTTCTTGCAGTAGCTTAGCATGCTCCAACGTACGATCTTCTACCATATCTGGATCATCAGTTAGAGCGGGTGTAGCATCAACAAGTGTGGAGAACCAATCATACTCGGTGTCGTCTTCGTCTAGCCATGAGATGACATCAACCTTGGGCGTCTTCTTCTTTTTCTTTGGCCTTGATGAGGATGATGGTTTCTTTGTTGAAGTGGGAGAGGTGGGTTGTTGTTGGGGCTCAGAGACTTCCTCATCGTTACCACCAGTATACTCGAAGTGATCACCGGTTTTCTCTATCTGAGGTGGTAACTCAGAGTCTTGAGGTTTGTCAGTAGAAGAGCATGGAGGAGATCGTTGTAGAGATGGAGTCTTGTGGAGTGGAGGTGGCATGGAGGATGTTTCATCAGACTTCTTTGAACGTTTGGGTTCGTTATCTTTATCCTTATCCTTATCTTCATCATCTCTTGGACGTTTAGGTCTTTGAGCTTTTTCTCTGCATGCTGATTTGAGTTGGTATTCCAGCAATGCTTCAAACAATTTACCTTCGTAAGAGGTAAATGTTGCAGATCGTTTAGACATTTGAGTTACCAGCCTGGAAACCAATTCAGCATCTGAGAACACTATAGGATCAGTAGGGTTAATTGTTACGGTCATAGGTGTTGATCTTATAGTTTGCTTGGCTATATGCATCAGATTTGGATAGAGTTGTCTGTTGAACATCTCTCTTGTCACGCCCGGAACTTTGTCGAGTAAGAACTGATGAGTATAGCCCTTAATCATCTCGTTCAGTTCCCCTTGGACATCACATTGCATGAACTTCTGAATATACTCCCTTTCATTAGACATCTTTTCTATCTCGTCATTAAGATGTTTGATGTTGTCAGCGAGTATATCTAACTTTTTATTGGTCACATCTTTCTTCCTGACCTGTTTGACCGCTTTAACAATCCTTGTCTTTGCCCGAGATATCCAAGAGTCGGTAGTTTTCTTCACAGATTTGGATGTGGATCTGGTTGTTCCTTTGGATGGTGGGGGTAAAGAGTGAGAAGATGAATCTGATGAGGAGGAGTCGTGAGGTGATTCAGGGTCCTTAGGAGGTTCAGAAGTTTCCTCCTTAGAGCGAGTAGGACTGTCAAGAAGATAATCATCATACTTCACATCGTCATCTTGTCCAGATTTAGCCTTTACTTCAGCCACATGTTGGAGTCTAATGATTTTGAACTTCTTCCTATATTCAGTATCTAGTGGCTCTTCATCTGAGCTTTCTTCTTCATGCTCAAGTACGAGAGTCTTCCCTTTGCCTTGGTCAGCTTTTGGACTGGGAGGTTTAGCTACTGTTGGAGTGACATCGGTTGCAGTTTTAGAGTAGGTGACCTCCTCGTCTGATTCGGTTTCATCAGAGCTTTCATCCACTAGCTTTCTTTGCGGTTCAGACTTGGGAATGGGAATAGGAACAACTTCCTTATAGGGAACTGTCCTTTTGAGTGGAGGTTTCCTCTTTAGGAACTTTCTTTAACTCTCAGTGCTTGTAACACTTCCTGCGCTGCCTCTTCTGGTTTTCCTTGAAGGTGTACCAGCGGACTTTTCATCGAGAAAACCTACTTTGCCTTTTTCAACCGCTACTAGATATCGTTTGTACGAGTACAGTTGCTTGATATCATCGGTTATAAGGTGATCTGGCAGCACTGCACCTTGTTTTTTTGTTGTAGAGTCCTTAAATCTGACTGAGAGTGTGGGCTCATACAACATGGAGTGTTGTTTGGGGTCATCGAGTCTTAAGGGAATATCAGGATTATACCGTAGAGCTCGTTGGATCAACAGTTTGGTATATCTGACATACGGGATTTTGGTGCCAAGCTTTTTAAGGAATGACATCATGTCGTCCCATATCAGAGCTTCAACTTCAATGTGTTTATTGTTGACCAAAGCCCAAAAGATCTGCAGTTCCATGAGCTTGGGATGCTCATAGCCACTGTCACGTCCTGAAACAGATTTGGTGATTATGATGTAGAGAGTTCTCCATGGCTGAGGAATATTCTTAAGATCCACGTATGAATGCTTAGTTATTACTCCTGTAGCTTTGTCATAACCAATGTCGATCATGAATTGTAGAACAGTCTCTTCAGTTGGTGCGGCATTGTATTCAGTTGGTTCGATGACAGGGATGAGAAGAATAGCCCTTAAGTCTGCAGGTGTGATGGTGACTTGTTTGTCATTGAGCGTCACTGTCACAACATTTTGTCCTTTGATCTTTTGCATTGTATTCCAGAACTGGTGAATATAGATCTCAGGCACTGTAGCAGAATTGGTGAGCATGTACTGATAGGGATGATTCTTCAGAATATCCACAACAATTAAACAAAAGGATTCCGAGCAGGTGAGAGTATCAAAATCAACACGAAGGTTGTTCTTTCCTATCTTCATTGGATAGCCATTAGGGAATATATCAGCAATGGTGAGAACATTTGGTGCTTCCACGTTTTGTAATTGAGCGTCCATGTCGTGATCTGAAAGATATTTAGCCAAAAGAACCAACATATCGAAAGACATTATGTTAGTCAACAGATGGTTTTATTGTCTAATTATTGAATGAGATATGTCGATGATTGTTACGAGTCCAATGTCACTTGTTTGTCCAATAGTCCAATGATGTCGTGATAAGTTTCATGAGTTGATTAACTTTACGTTTTAAAGTCCATGTTTTCACTGATTTTTCACAACATATTACATGATTAAGTTTATTGGTGACATTATTGGTTTCGTGGCGTTATGATTTATTTATTTACAAGTTTGCACGTGTAACAATTCATAATTAAGGTTAAAAAATAGGCTTAGACGTAGAAATGGCAAGCTTATGCGTAAACAGGAGTGTTATACACGTAAGCATAAGCTTATGCATAGGTTCTTGACTTACGCGTAAGAAATATTACGCGTAGGAAAAGAGGGCCTTATGCGTAAAGCTTACGCGTAAGCGTATATGGAACCTTACGCGTAAGGCTTACTCGTAATAGTCAACCTTATGCGTAGAGGTCACTGTTTACGCATATCCTTCACAGGATATGCGTAGTCCCTTATGTAGAACCTTACGCGTAAACGTTACGCGTAAGATTTCTCTTACGCATAACATGCTACGCGTAAGATGATCCTTATGCGTAGATGGCAAATACCCTTGATTCTGAATTTTCACACGTATTAAACTTGAAATAATTTCATCATAGCACCAATATTAACACATACATTCAGTTATTTTTCAGATCAAATCATGAATACTCATAGAACAGTTACGCGTAAGAAGACTTATGCGTAGACCTAAACCCTAGGAATTACGACTAAGAATTCTAGCCATAGGAAATACACCAAACTTGTTCTGGTAATACTAAGAAGTCAAGTGAGTTGTTCTGTCCAAGTTTTAACATCAAAATCATAGCGAATCAAAAATACCCAAATTTCAAGAACATAAACCCTAATTTCTAATTCAAGATCAATTAGTGTTTCTGGGTTGGTTCTGAGCCTAGATATTATCAATTCATTATGAGAACAACATCAAACAAGCAACTAATTAACCAGAAATGTTCACACAAGGAAGTACCCAATTTCACGCATAAACCTTAGTTTTCAAAATCAATCAATTCGTGTATCTGGGTGATGTTTAATAGAAAAAATGAGATCATTGAAGTAAGAAAAATGTTTTGACACAATCATTTTAACCATAAACACACATACTTGATTAGGTGTTCATACGCTTATGCGTAGAACACCAAATCAATCATAAGTGAAGATTTAACCGTTAGTTTTTTCCATAAATCAAAACATTTGTTTAAAATCTTGTAACAAACACAGAATCACTTACAAATTGATGATCAAGTAACCGGATTTGATGAATGATTTTTATGCGTAGGATGAGTTTGGTGAGATATTAAATGTAGTGAATTTAATGAGTTTGGTGGAAGTTTTATGAAAAATAACTTTGAGCTTTTGACAGTTTTAGCCCCTCCACCTTTTCCATTTACATCCATTGTCCATAACTTCCATTTTGGTTACCAAACGAAGGATATTTAGAAAGAAATTTTGACGACACTCCCCCTCGACTTAAGAAATAATGAAGTTTTATAAATTTTAGTCCGAGGAGTGTCAGTAAACCAGAAAAGTGACCACCATTTAAAGAAACAACCGGGATAAAGTAACATGCAAGTACAAGGTTTTATGAAACTGAAAAATATTTGCTTTCTCCCCCTCAACACTTGATCGAAAAAAAATACTGAATTTTGAAAGATTTGAGTGTTGACGGAAGATTAGTACTTGCCATGTTAAAAGAAATATAGATAGAAGAATATTTTTGTTGTTTTATCTGATTTTATAATTTTGTATTTTGTTTTTGAAAAATATTTACGAAAGAGGTTTTGGTGTTTGACTGGTTTTAAGAATGTTTTAAGAGTTCATCCAGTTCCTCTTGAGTCAAACACCGCATACCGATCCGGTGGACCAACTCATTAAACCTAGCAGGAGCTAAGGCTTTGGTGAGAAGATCTGCCAATTGGTATTCTGTACCCACAAAGTATAATTCAACTGTACCCTGTTCCACGTGGTCCTTGATGAAATGATATCGAAGATCGATGTGCTTTGATTTCGAATGTTGTACTGAGTTGCACGAGATCGCAATAGCACTCCGATTGTCGCAGTACATCAGGATTTTGTCAAACAGATAACCATAGTCTTTGAGTTGTGTTCTCATCCAAATGACTTGAGCACAACACACCGACATGGCTACATATTCTGCTTCTGTTGAGGAGAGCGATGTACAATCCTGCTTCTTCGATTGCCATGACACCAGTTTATCACCGAGAAATTATAATGCTCCTGAAGTACTTTTCCGTGAGTCTAAGCATCCTGCGTGATCAGCGTCTGAAAAAGCTATTAGTTCAAAACCAGAATCCTTCGGATACTAGATCCCCAAGTTAATGGTTCCCTTGATGTATCGGAGGATTCGTTTAGCCTCAGAGAGGTGGGTTTCAGTTGGTCTCGACTGATAACGGGAGCAAAGATATACGGCAAACACAATATCAGGCCTGCTAGCTGTTAGATACATGAGAGACCCAATAATACTACGGTATTTGGTAGGGTCCACCAATTTCCCATGTAAATCAGCGTCTAGCTTCTTGGTATGAGCAATTGGTGTGGCATAGGTGTCACAGTTTTGCATTCCAAATTTGTTTAACAATTCAAGGGCATATTTGGACTGACTCAAGAAAATACCACGGGGTGATTGATAAACTTGCATTCCTAGAAAGAATGTGAGTTCACCCATCATTGACATTTCAAAATGTTTTGTCATTAATTTTGCAAAAGCATTTGAGTATTTTAAATGTGTTGACCCAAAAATGATGTCATTCACATAGATTTGAACGATTAAGATGTGAGTCCCGTGATATTGTATGAAAAGTGTAGGATCGACCGAACCTTTGGTGAATTTATTAGCAATGAGGAAGGATGATAACTTATCGTACCACGCCCGAGGAGCTTGTTTGAGACCATACAGAGCTTTGTTCAGTTTGTAGACATGGTTCGGGAACTCGGGATCAATGAATCCTTATGGCTGGCTGACATAGACTGTTTCTTTCAGTTGACCATTCAGAAAAGCAGTTTTGACGTCCATCTGAAAGACCGTTATATTCATATGAGCCGCGAACGCGACAAAGATCCGAACAGCTTCAAGACGAGCAACCAGAGCGAATGATTCTTCAAAGTCAATACCCTCTTCCTGTTTATAACCCTTAGCCACCAGACGTGACTTATTTCTGATTACGTTCCCTTCAACATCCAATTTGTTCTTCCAAATCCATTTGAGACCAATGACGTAGACCCCTGTTGGTCTTTCAACCAGTTCCCATACTTCAAGACGTTTGAATTGGTTGAGTTCTTCTTGCATGGATTCAATCCAGTTGTCTTTTGTCATTGCGTCTTTAATGTTTTTAGGCTCAGATTGGTAGACAGTGAGTGCATAAATGCAATGTTCACCATATGTGTGAAGACGTTGTCTTGTAACGACTGGTTGATTCGGGTTACCAATAATATTCTCTAGAGGATGGTCTTTTGTCCAACGATGTATAGAGGGTTGATGTTGGTATACATTGTGTAGATTTTGAGGATTCAAATGGTTTGTTGATTATTCCGCGACATCAGGTGCAGCAGTTTCATTGGCAAACGGGTTAAAGAACGCATTTGGATCAAAATCTGCAGGTGGGGGTACTTCATTAAGAACATCAGCAGCTGGTTCAGCGTCGTTGGAAGCAGTTTGTTCAACTGTTGTTGTAGAGTCAACTGGTGGTGCTTCTTCAACAGTAGTTGTTGTAGCAGGTGTATCAGGTATAAGAGTATGATCAGGTTGAGCAGCGGAAACAGCGGATACACCTGGAGCACGTTCATCAATGTCATCACTAAACAGTGGAGCAAAGAGCTTTTCCATTTGTTGAGGAGTAAGCTGGGGGCTTGGTTCATCTGATGATGGGGTTTGAGGGAAGTTTAAACGGTTGTTACCGGGTTCTAAGCTGTTATGCTCAGAAGCCAGTTCTGTAAGTTCATCAAAATTAGCATGAATCGTTCCATAACCTGCTTTGTACGACGATTCCAGATCCGGTAACCTTTAGAATTCTCACAGTATCCAATAAAGACTCCAATGTCGGCTTTGGCTTTGAGCTTTTGATAAGGTTTTAAAAGGTACCTTTTTAAGGGGTCATTTAAGCCCTTATTCGATCACTTTTTTATCCGTTATTGCTTAATATCGTTCCTTTTCACTTTTTAGGTCTCTTGAAGGCAAAATGCTGGAATGATGCTTATTTGGACGAAAAGGCGCGAATATACGAAGAAAATGGCCAAAGTCAGAATCGAGACACTCAAAGCTGCTGAAACATAAGGCGACGGCGTCACTGCATATCTGCGACGCCGTCGGGAAGGAATTTTGCGACGGGTCAGAGGCGAAATTGCATGTTTTCAAGGGACGACGTCAGGTTCTAAAGGAATAGGCCGTCGCTACTCAGACGGCCTAGATGCAGCCAAGACGGCGTCAGAGCTGAAGGGGACGGCGTCACAGTCATAAGGTGACGCCGTCGCAAGGTTTACGTGGCCAAGACGAAACCCTAATGACGGCGACACGACGGCGTCACGAAACATAAGGTGACGCCGTCGCAGATGTAATCTTATATATAGAATCCGAATTTTTCAGTTTTTGTGTGTAGTCTTTTGGAGTAAAAACCTAAAACCGAACCAAGGCTTTCTTGTGCAGTATTTTAGGGTTCTAAACCCTATTATACATCAAGATAAGTATTTACTTCATTAATTTAATTATGTCTTTGATTATTTGTGTGTATGCTTGCATGTTCTCCATGTCCGGCTAATTTATTTGTGTGTTTGCTTAGGGAATATGAAACTTAATTATTGAATATTGATTGGTTGATACTTATCTTAGTTGACTAATGATCTAGAGTGCGCTAGATTATTCGTTGTGTACTTAATGCTTGACTTTTCTTTGTGAACTTTAGAATATAATTATCTAGGTAATTGTAGGATAAAGTATTCAAGGACAACCGTAGAGTAGGCGTCTATAAATCACTAGAGGATTTGTAAACAAGACCCTTTGGTAAATTCAAAGAGTTAGGGAAACAAGCACGCCCTATAGCCTTAGAATCACAACGCAACTAGGAATAAGGACGTGACAAATCAACCATCAATAGGAGATAATTAAGGAGTAGTAAAACCTAAGTAAACACATCTTTAAACTATCATACGAGTACAAATCAATTAGACATAGACTATCACAACCTTAGCTTAGATAATTAGATAATAGTAGAGTAATCGGTAGCAATACCAACCCCCCAAATCCAATACCCGAGATTCGTACCTTTTCATTTTCTAAAAAACATAAAAAGATAAAAAATAATCTTCCTCAACCTCAACCTTAGCGTAGTAACTTCTCACTAGCATTCCTATTCCCCTAGAGAACGATATCAATACCCGTGGCTTACCCTAATTACTACACTACAACGATTAGGTTCACTGCCTAGGGTGTTATAAAACTTGCTCGAAGAAAAGGAAGTTTCCTTGACCCCGAACGACGCGTGTAGCGTTATCAGCTTTCCAAAGTCATCACGACCATTATTTGGGTAGCAAAGGGATCCAAATACATGAAAGTGTTTGATATTCGGTTTATGGTTGTGGATAAGCTCAAAAGGTGTTTTTTTGGCGTTTTGTAATCATTGAACGATTTTGAGTATAGCATGCAGTTGATACAGCTTCTGCCCATAAATAATCTGGAAGTTTAGCATTATTAACATTGTTCTTGCAGCTTCCACTAACGTACGGTTTCATCTTTCAACAACTCCGTTTTGTTCTGGTGTACGTGCAATAGATGTCTGATGCTCAATTCCCACTTTCTCATAAAATTCTCGAAGAGTTTGGTTCACAAATTCAGTTCCTTTGTCTGTTCTGATTTGGCGGACGGTGTTCCGGAGCTGAACTTGAATTTTTGTGAGAAAGGTGATGATCATCTGTGGAGCTTGATCTTTACTTCGAAGAAAGTAGACCCAAGTCCATCGTGAGTAGTCATCAACAATTACCAAGATGTAGCGTTTGCCATTAATCGTTTGCACGCGCATCGGGCCACACAAATCCATGTGAAGAAGATGAAGCACATGCTGAGAGCTATGTTCCACCTTTGAAGGAAAATGAGCACGAGTGCTTTTCCCTTGTTCACAAGCTGAGCAAAGGTGATCTTTAGAATACCGGAATCTCGGGAGACCTTCAACAAGTTTATGTCGAGCAAGGTTGGCGATGGTTTGAAAGTTTAAATGTGAGAGACGACGGTGCCATAGCCAGGATTTTGTTGATGTTGCGTTTGAAAGTAGACAGATGGGAGATGAAGCAACCATGTCTTGCATTGAGATTCTATAGAGACTAGAATTGCAAGAGCCAGATATTAGATCGTTTCCTTGTAGATCACGAATGAAACAAGTTTTCTCCCGAAAAGCAACTTCCAAATCTCCATCACAGAATTGACCGACTGAAAAGAGATTGTGACCGAGGCCTTCCACATAATATACCCTGCTAATTTCGATATTGCCATTGATATAATCTCCATAGCCCATGATAGCTGCGAAGTGATCATTCCCGAATCTGACAGTGCCAATGAACTTTGCAATAAAGTTTGATAACAGTTTAAGATTTCCTGTCATGTGTCGGGAACATCCGCTATCAACAATCCAAAAGATGATCTGTATCACCTGCATTACACATAGACGACACAGATGGAATAGAAGTAGATGTGGAACCCGAAGTGTTAGAGGGTTCCGAAGCAGTTATAGTAGAAATACACACATCAATGATTTTAGGCATTCATTTAAATCCTAGTGTATTATGTAACCATTTCTTCCATCTCCAACTAGTCTTAGCTTTAGTCTTAGTGAATGCACTAGGTTGTACGACATTCCTTGGAGGTGATACTGGAACTACAGGGACATCAATGCGTTTCTTGGAATCTACAGAGGGCGGTTTACCAAGCACAAACTTAGAAGAATTAGTGGGCCTAGAGGTATTCCGATTCTTAGGATTCCTTAAACGAGACAAGATAGCTTTAGCAACACATTTGTCATGACAATCAGAAAGCATACTTTTACGACAAATAACACAAGAAGCATCAGACTGAATATCAAAAGTACTTAAAGGTTTAGCATTCGTTACAACACTTTTTCCATTACATTTGTCAGACGCAATATCTAAAGTGGGTGCAACTTGAGTCTTATTCAAAGTCCTAGGGTGTTCTTCTACTTCAGCATTCTTTATTGATCTTTTCTTAGGTCGCAACTTCCTATTCTTCCTTGTATTGCTCCTAGGCTGTGAAGTGCAGACGTTTGGAAAAGAGGCAACTATCCCTGTTTCAGTAGAGGGAAGCACATTAGTATCTTGTGTTTTGTCAGTAGGCAATCTGGGTTCATGTTTGCTAAGTGTTACAGGTGCAATTTTCTTAATGATGCTAGGCTGAACTTGTTCATACTTTCCTAACATTTCCCTTAACTTAATGATAGTGTGCACCAAATCTTGATTTTCAGAACGAAGATTTCCAGAAAAATTCATGACTTCTTTAGTGTGTGCAAGATAATGATCAAGTTCATTTGATGCTTCATTTCGAGTCTGTTTGAGTAAATCAAATATGACACCATATTATTTTTTAACTTTTGCAAGTTCTTGTTCATATTTTGAGATTTGACATTTCAAGGACACGTTTTGATCATCCAGTTGCCCAAATTTTGGATTAAACGTTTTTGATTTCAACTGGTGGATTTTGTTTTGCAAAGCAAGTTCACGATTTTGACAATCTTTTTGACACCATTGAAGACGATGTTTTGAATTTGAAAGTTCATTTAATAATCGTTCATTTTCAACTTTTAAAGATTCGATCTGATGCACATTATCAGTATTCTCAACAGTATCAACAGAATCAACAGAATCAGCAGAGATATGATCAGATGCATATGCAACAGATTGTAATAAAACAAGATTATTGATATCAACACAGATAACATCTTCCAAGAGTCGATCAACATCTTTTCTCAACAATTTCTTTTTACGTTTAGTATTTGAAATCGATGTTTCTGTTTTCTCGAAAACTGTTTTCATGAGACCGAGTTCCTTGTGAAAATCCCTTTCCCAATATAGTGCACAAGTTTTCAAGTTTTTGACATGGGGTAAAAGTCTTTTTTGAAGAATGTCTCTTTGTTCTCGCGCCATTGGCGATTGAAAATGTTCAACTTTTATTTCAGAATGAAATTCAATCTCACGTTCCAAAATTTTGAGGTCAGATAAGAAAGTGTCAAAGTATTTTATAACGCGACAACTTTCGGCTTTTGTTTTAACTTCTCTAAGTGAAGGTAAAGGACCAATAATTTGTGCACCATTGTGTTTGGGACTAACTTCAGAAACTGGTGTGATAACAAAAGGTTTGTTAGAAGTATCTTGTTGTGTGACAAAAGTTATGGCTTTTGAATATTTAAATGGTTTGTTATAAACGACATTTTCCATTTTTGACCGACTCTCATCATCTGCATCTAATTCCTCCATGCGATTGTATTCAACAACAGTCATAATTGAATCATCAATTCTATGTTCTGCACTGTAAACTTCAGGATTTGGTTTGAATGCTCTGTTTGAAAACTTAGGTTTGTAGTCAGCAAGAATTGGTCCATATCCATTTGGATTTGGTTTAAAAGTAAACTTTTGAATAGTTTTGATTGAGTCACCATGTTTATAAACAACATTTCGAAACTCTTTGATTTTGTGTTGTAAGTCGACAATTTCATCAAGATAGTTATCTATTCGTTTCGTGGAATGCTGTTTGTACTCAGAGAACTGTTTTTGACAAGTTAACAACTCAACCTTGGCTTTTTGAGTTTCCAAAGTAAGAGCGTTAAGTTGTTGTTTATGTTCATGTTTCAGTTGTTCTATTTGAGACAACAAAGCATTATTGGAAGCGGCTAGATCACGTATCTGTCGTTCTAATGATTTTTCATTTTGATGAGATTTAGCAAAAGCGACTTCAAAACCTTCTTCACGTTTTTCTTGAGTTTAAAAAAAGTTGATTTGTCGAATTAAGCATTCATTATCCCTATTTAACAGTGCATTTTTCTCATTTAATTTCGTGCAAAATTCCAAACGAGAGTGTTGGTCTTTAATTAAGGTCAGGAGCTCAACTTCTCTATTAGACAGAAGCTCATCTTGTTCAACGTGAGTCTCATCATGATCATTCTTTAGATCCTCAAATATAACTACAGAGTCAACTTGATTATCAATATTAACCAAAAGGTTATCCTGATCGTCAAATATAACTACAGGATCTATTTGATAATCATCGGAATGAGATGTGGATGGCTCATGTTGAACACTCTGATCCTTGTCGGATGGAGAAATTGGCGGAGATATCAGATCAGGGATGAGTATATTTTTTTCCGGTACCTGAGACAAGCCATCAGTGTCATACACTGGGCCTGTGTCACTCATGTGTAGAGCTTGCATTTGTGCCATCAACATCACTGCTGCATTAGCCTGTAAGTCATCCATATCATCATCAGAATCTGCATCTGCCATAAAGCTCTGTTCCTTGTTTGTAAGAGTTCCACCAGCTTCATCCTTAAGAGCCAAGAGCAACGACTCTTTGTGATAAGCAATGCCTCTTATCCTCGACTTAGGACATGCATTAGCCAGGTGACCCTTCTCATTGCAGTTATAACAACGAAGACCATTAACCACATTCTGAGCATTCCCCTGTTCAACCACTTGACCCCTTTGTTGTTGTGGAGCACCCATGTTATTGCTTCCAATAGCATTAAACCCTTGACCACCTCCCATCTGACGACCATAACCACGGTTCTGAACTTCAACGCGTCCATTGTTCACAACAGCTTGATTCCTTGTGTTGGATGAGGAACGAATGCAATTGTTGGATTTGTTTGTATACCGACCGAAGGCTTTAGCAATCATAACAAATCCTTGTTGCAATTCATCGGAAGCAGCAGAGTCCTCATCAGCTTCACTGTAAAGTGCTTAAGCATTGTTGTTGTTGTATGGAACCAATTGAGTTTGTTGAGGTTGTTGCTGTGACTGATCATATGGTGTGATGGTTGCAGTTGGTTGAGGAGCGGGTTGAGGATCTGTTTGAGGAGGAAGACTAGTTTGATCCCACAAAGCAAGTTGTTGATTATCAGGAATTGACTGTGAAGCCGGGAGTCCACGGATAGTCCTTTCTTTGTCAACTTCTTTTTGGTGAGGCTTCAAATAGTCGTACAACAATCCGTATGTAGCATGATGAAGATTATTAGCTTGACGAAGAAAAATGACATACTTCTCCGATTCCGGACTAAGACTACTTAGGAACTTAGTGTTGACAGCAATTCGTGGCATGATGATGTTGTGTTTGTCCAAATCATTAATGATATCTGAAAAACGATAATGATATGACTCTAATGTCTCTCCTGGTTCAATCATGAAGTGTTCATAAGCCAAGTAGATTTTCGATTCCATGTCTTCCTGATTGAGTGATGTGCCTTCCATAAGAAGATGAATGTGTTCCCACATTGCTTTTGCAGTCTTTTGAGCATCAACACTTCGAAGGATTGGATTTGGTAATCCTAAAAGGATGTATTGCATTGCTAGTTCATCGGCTTCAAAGTGTAAAAGTTCATCAGCAGTGAGGTCTGAGATAGTTGCAATGTTGGTGACAGCATCTCTTGGTGGATTGGCATCTGGATCTGCGGGTGTGACAACAGTAGGCATTTGAAATGGACCTTCCATAATGACCTTCTTTAAGAACTTTCCATGTGGCTTCTTTAGATCACAAAACCTAAAGAACCTTATCACCCATTGATCATAATTTCCGGGAGTGAGCATTGGAGGTCTATCAAGTGAGCCAGTTTCATGAATTGATTGTTGGCTACTTAAGGCCTCACACATCTTGCCATACCATGTTGGTTCCTTCATAGTACTCCTGGATGGATGTTGATTGTAGAAGTTTGTGTAAGGTTGTACTTGAAGACTAGGTGGTGGTTGAACCATTTGTGGTTGTGGAATTGCTCCAAGTTGTGGAGTATGTTGTTGATTAAATTGTTGTTGATAAATTTGTTGTTGATGTTGTGGACTTAGTTGTTGTTGTTGTTGATGATGATAAGTGTAAGTAAAATAGTTAGAGTATGGTGGTTGTGACATGTTGAAAACTTGTGTTGTTAAATGGATCTTTGTAGTCGAATGAAACGATGTTGATGAAGTATCCTTAGGCGTAGAAATCACGTAAAGGCAAGGTAACACTTAGGGGTAAAAACACCAAACTTACGCATAACAGAAATAGTTACGCGTAGGATTAGCTTACGCGTAAGAGTTGTGAAACACTAAAGTTAGGCGTAAACTGAAAGTTAAGTGTAGAAAACTTAGGCATAGGATTAGCTTATGCGTAAGACAGAGCTTAGGAGTAAGATAAATCTTATGCGTAATGAGTTCTAAGCATAAGTTTGAGCTTATGCGTAAGATTAGGGTTTTTCCCAAAAGATCTTTTACACTATCACAGTGCAAAGGATATCCAAAGTCGAAGTGTTTTCAGGCTTATCCAAGCAAGAAAACACTGAGTAAACCACGAAAACTGAAGATCGATCCAAGGATGAGTTACGCGTAAGAATAGGGTTTTCTTACGAGTAGAAATTAGCCAAAACTGATTTCTGCCAAGTGATGTTTCTAAACCATATTTTTGTGATGAAATAGCTTCAATATCACCAAAATAACACAAAAGTGTGAAACTTGATGATCCAAAACTTCTAAACACCTTATGCGTAGAAAGTATCCCACGTATAAAACCAAGCTTAAAAACAATGATCCACACGTAAAGTTTGAAACTTTTTGCCAAAAACATATATTTTAACACCTAAAAACGTTGAAAGTACAAGAATCTTGGATTAAAAAGTGTAAAAATTGAGTTTTTAAGCGTGACAAAGTATGAAACGTTATTACGCGTAAGACCAAAACTTCAAAAACAAAATATGTTCACCCAACTATTTGGCGAATGATACCACTGTTAGGTCACCATATTCATAACACAATCATCAATATAAGAAAGAGATAAGAAGAGATCGGATGAACAACTACCAAACACTATGCGTATGAATGTTAGAAATGTTATGCGTAATAGTGAAAGAGTAAATTGAACAACCAACCCTCAAGTGAGGGGTATACAAGAGTATTTATAGGAGGGAAGTAGGGCAACACTCCAAGTTCCCATCCTTTTACTTATTGGGCTTGGCCTAGGCTTATGGGCTTTCTACATAAGCCTAGCCTTGATTACTAACATAAAAGCCATATTAAGCTAACTATAACATATGAATCACAAACACTTGAAATATAGTTTTGGAGTGATTCCAACAGAAACATATCTGCTCTATCTATTATGTGCAGTATATCCCATAGCAAATTGAATACTTTAAAGCTTTCATCCTCCCAATGGAACATCAGATAGTCTCCATTTTTTGATTCTACAACTTCAAATGTAGTTATCTTGGACTTCTTTACTGCAACATCTTTGGATTTAGGATGATCAAAGTCGACAACTCTTGTGTAATTTCTTAGCTCATCAACTGTATCAGATCTTAAATCAATCTTCTTTGATGGCTGTTCAGCTTCAGTTGTTCTTTTTCTTTTTAAACTTCTTTTAGCATCATCCTCCTTTTGCTTATCATCATCTTTAAAAGAAATAATACTATCAACGTGCTTTTGATAAGCTTCTCTAACAGCATTATATAAATCTTTCATCTCTAAATAGTTTAGCTTTTGTAATCCAGTATAACCTTGACCTTTTAGATAAGCCATCATGGCATTTCTTTCCTTAGCTTTACTAGGTGGTCTTTGTGGTATTACAGCTTCAGGTTCCTTTACTGGTTGAGCAATCTCAGCATCATATTTAGCTTGAAACTTTTTAGCAGCTTCTTCATTCTTGGCTACTTCAATTGCTCTTATTTATGCCAAAGTAAGCTTTTTCTTCTTCTTTGTTTCCACCAGTTTGCCTTTGCCTTTGTCTTTAGGATCTAACACTGGTTGAGAAGCTTGAGGTTGTTCTTCAGCAACTCCTGAAATAGTAACACCTCTTGGTCTTGATAGATTTTGCAAAATTTGAACAACTGTCTCATAATCACTTGCAGTATGCTCGACCATGGGTGTATCAGCTTCCTCTTCTTGTAGGACTGTTGAAGGACCAGCTTCTTCTTCAAAATTAAGAGTCCTTAGTGTAATCATCTCTTGTCTATGTGTTCCTTGAAGAACAACAGTACCTTGATCACCAGCACCTTGATCATCAGTACTTTCTACACTAGCACTTTGAACTCCAGTTCTTTCAATATTTACTTGTGCTTCAGTACTTTGAGGTTCATCTTCTTTATCTGCATGAAACTCATCATCTTCTTTAAAATTATCTTGCTCCAGATTCCTCCCCAATTGGATAGAAGATTCTTGTTGAACCCTTTTGCCTGTAGAAGAGTTTTTAAACTTCCTTCCTTTCTTCTTTTGAGACTTTACCCACAACCTGTGATGTTGAACTAGAGGCCAGACAAATTTCTTCAATCTTTTAAATTTTGTGTTCAACTTCATAAGTTGTGCAGCTTGAGCTTCAGTAGTTTTCTTCAGTCTCACTAACTCCCTTGTCAAAACATAATTATCCAGAACCAATCCCTCAGGAGGTATAACACCTGTATCTCCTCCAGATGATGGTGGGTTGATTTCTGGTTCTGACTCAGTATATTCAGTATGTTGTGGAGATGGTGTAGGTGAAACTGCAGTACCTTCTGGTGCAGCAGTACCTTGTGAAGAAGCAGTATGTTGAGAAGCAGTATCTTGAGTTGATGCAATACCTTCTCTTTCTTCACTTGCAGCAGCCTCATCTCTAACTGCTTGAGCAATCTCCATCATTGAAGTAGTCAAAGGAGTATGCCTTCCAGAAAATCTATCACTCTTCTTAGCCATGAAGGTGAATATCTTTGCAGGTTGTACCACAACAGGTAATAAGCTTTCAGGTATTGGTACATCATGAAGTTGTTTATTCAAGAAAACTTGAATAAATATTGGATACATTAACCAGGGAGATCCATTAGAAATGTGAGATAGCATACCATCTAGAATGAGCCTTGAAAAGTTGAAGACACGATTTGTAGCCAATCCCACTAAAGCAGATGCTATATTAGATCCAAATTGCTCCCATGAAGTACTCTTAGAACTGATACAATGAAGCAAGACATGTACCAAGTACTTCCAATGTGGACTAAACAAGGGTTTCTTGAATGTTGTTTCAGTTAAGGACCATTCATACCCAATATCTCTTAAAGTATCCCAAAGAAGATGTTTATCAAAACGTATAGCTCCTTCTTCATCATTCAATAACAAATCTTCATGAATTGAAGCCTCACTAACTTTCACAATCTTTCCAGCAACAGTACCCTCTATATATGACTAATCATCTTCCATGTGAGTTCTAGCAGTCACCCAAAACTGTTGAATCCATGGCTCAATAACATCCGGTTCTACCAAAAGTGCATAATTGATCGTTGATCCAGCAAGGAAATCAATTATGTCATGGAATGCGACATTAGCTTCAGTCTTATCTAAATTGGCCACCATATTGTGTTTAGAAACTGTGTTTCGATTCGCCATTGAGTAATGTAAAAGAAAGTGGTTCGATGAATAGTAATTTTGAAAGAGAGAAATATGGAAAAGATTGATAAGTATAAAGTGGAGAGGGAAAATCGGAGGGTAGTTATTTATAGGTAAGATTTGAAAAATCACAGCCCATAATAACAAAGTTACCGTTATTTGAATTTTAACCCATCTGTTGACCGTTGGAACAGTACGTTGATAAGACAAGCAGTGCTTTCCACGTGTGCAGTGATAAGGTTTTAAAATGTACCTTTTTGAGGGGTCGTTTAAGCCCTTATTTGCTCACTTTTGTATCCGTTATTACTTAATATCGTTCCTTTTCACTTTTTAGGTATCTTGAAGGCAAAATGCTGGAATGACACTTATTCGGACGAAAAGGCGCGAATATACGAAGAAAATGGCCAAAGTCAAGAATCGAGCCACTCAGACTGCTGGAACTGAAGGGGACGGCGTCAGGTGTTAACTGCGACGCCGGCGCATCACTTTTGTGACGGCTCAGTAGCCAAATTGCTCATTTACAAGTGACGGCGTCAGGTTTTAAAGAGTAGGGCGTCACAACTCAGACGTCCTAGATTCAGATCCCGACGGCGTCAGAAGATGAAGCCGACGGCGTCACAACCACAAGGTGACGCCGTCACAAGCTGATCAAGACTATCACAGCATGCGCGCGAAGTAGTTGATATTGTTTTGGCCATAACTTTTGCATACGAACTCGGATTTAGGTGGTTCAAAAGCCCACGTGACCGGAACGAGAAAATCTACAATTTGGTGAAAAAATGGTCATGACGCCGTCATTCTATAAGTGTGACGCCGTCACTCTTTGCTGACAGAAAATCTGCCTATAAATAGAACATTATAACTTCACTTTTTGGAGGCTCTAAACCCTAACTCCGATTCCAGGGATTAGATAGGTGTTTTTCCAGCAACTTTGAAGGTTTCAATCACTCCAAAAACATCTTGTAATGGTTTATTGATAATATCTTAATCCATATATTCAATTTATCATTATGTCTATCCTATGTTTGATTGATTGTGTGTATGCTTGCATGTTTACCATGTCCGTCTAAATTACTTGTTTGTTTGCTTAGATATATGAAACCTAGTTGTTATTTATTGTTAGGTTGTCTCTTATCTTAATTGTAATTGGCTTAGGAGTGCGACTAGGCTATCGTTGTGTTTAATACTTGATAAATCTTTGATAGTTTATGAATGACTTAGTGGATTTCGTTTACTAAACCCAAAGATAACTTTAAAGTTAGTTTATGAATGACTTAGTGGATTTCGTTTACTACACTTAAAGGTGACTTCAAAGAGTTAGGGAATGCACACCTTACGACATTAGAAAACACAACGCGTTAAGAACAAGGACGTGACAATTCAACCATCAATAGGAGATAACTAGGGAGTAGTAAAACCTAAGTAAACACATCTTTAAACTATCATACGAGCACACAATAATTAGACATAGACTACATACACCTTAGTCTAGATAATTAGATAAGTAGAGTAATCGGTAGAAATACCAAAACCCCCAAATCCAAACTCCGAGATTCATACCTTTCTATTTTCTAAAAAACATAAAAAGATAAAAAATAATCTTCCTCAACCCCAACCTTAGCGTAGTAACTTCTCACTAGCATTCCTATTCCCCTAGAGAACGATATCAATACCCGTGGCTTACCCTAATACTAAACTACAACAATTAGGTTCACTGCCTAGGGTGTTATAAAACTTGCTCGAAGAAAAGGAAGTTCCTTTGACCCCGAACGACGCGTGTAGCGTTATCAAGTTTTTGGCGCCGCTGCCGGGGAATAGAATAGCTAGTTAGTAGTCCACCTCGTTTAGGTTTCTTTGCTTGATTCCTATCAAGTAAATTTTTTCTTATTTTTAGCCTTTTCGTAGTCTATCCCCCTTCTTCGTGACTTTTGTTCGTAATCCCATCACTTTGCATCATGGAAGGTGATAACCAACCACCATTCATCAACCTACCACCAAATGACCCGCAAAGAGCCCGTACTCTTGGTGAATACTCGAGACCAAGCCACCTAGGCTATAGAAACACCATTGAGCTTCCCGACCAAGCCCAAACTACGGCCCTGCGATCCGACACCATCCGGTTGGTGCAAAACGGATGTGCATTCCATGGACTTCGTTCCGAAGATCCTTATCAGCATCTTAAGGATTTCCTTAAAATCGTCGATTCCATCAACCTCGATGCTATCACTCGGGAGACCACGCGCTTGCGTCTCTTCCAATTCTCTCTACGGGACCAAGCTAGTAATTGGCTTGACCGACTTCCCGCCGGATCCATCTCAAGCTGGGATGATCTCACCACTCGTTTCCTCGCCCAATTTTTCCCACCGGAGAGAACTACCAAACTTAGGAATGACATCTTGATGTTCTAACAATGTCCAGGCGAAACTCTGTACGAGGCGTGGACTCAATTTAAGGACTTGCTCCACAAAGTCCCTCATCACGGCATCAATCTTTGGCTTCTATTCCAAATCTTTTACGATCGCATCAACTTCTCAACTAAGAAATCCATCGACCAAGCGGCCGGTGGTAAACTTAGTAAACTCACCGTGGAAGAATCGTGGGGTACAATAGAGGACCTTGCCCTCTATGAAAACGAATGTTGGAATGACCCCCGTGAGTTGTCCAAAACTGATAAAGCAGTCTCTTTGCCTCCCATTGACTCCCAACCTTCCAATCGTAGGACGCTCGAACTTGAAGATCAAGCCAAATTCCTAATGAGCTCCTACAAGACTCCTAAGCTCGAGCCAAATAACTTTGGAAAATCCTACAACAACCCTCCAAACACCGGAACTTCCACTAGTCTTGAGGGAATGGTGTCCAAATTCATGTCATCTCAAGAAGCTCGATTGACGCAATTTGAAGTCGATTTCAAGAAACGACAAAGCGAGATGACAACTAAGCTCGACACCCTCTTAAAATCCTTCAATGGACAAAGGGATGAAATACAGGAAAAAATGGCGGAGATGATGGACTTAGTGAAAGAGTACCCTAAGACGAAGATTCTCGAGAAGGTGCTAGTGAGGAACGATGAGCACGTCACCCCCACTTTGTCTGTCAACGCCATTTCCATTGCTTCCGATGAGGATGGAGCAGTTGAGAAGAAGGAGCCTGAGAGCAGCAAGGATAGTAAGGATAAGAATGAGGCTCGGACTGATGATGAACCCAAATTCATCAAGCATTACCTTAAGCATGAGATCAATAAGAAAACAATCGTTAACCAAGTGAAAAACTTTAGGTGCAATGATGTTCTTAGGAAAGCCCTCTTAGGTGAAATTAGAGAGGAACAGTATGACACCATGCCTATTGGACCTATGTACGAGTCGATTCTGAGAAAGCTAGTAGCTAAGAAGCAAGAGATCTCTGGGAACTTTGTAATTCCATGTAGCATAGGTGACTTAGAGAACCTAAATGCCTTGGCCGACCAGGGATCCGATGTAAACATAATGCCGCTGTCAGTCTATAATAAGTTGACTAAGGAGGAGCCGACCAAGACCAATCTTAGACTTTCCTTAGCAAATCATTCATATGTTTATCCCATAGGAGTAGCGGAGGATGTCTTAATTGAGGTTTCCAATATTGTCTATCCGATAGACTTCGCAATTGTAGACATTGAGGAAGATAAAAACCTGCCATTAATCCTGGGAACACCTTTCCTGACCACCGCTAAGGCAACCATCAAATGCGGTGAAGGGATTATGATACTCAAAAGTGGAAAAGGACAAGTTAGGATACCTATGGTTCCGAGATATCCTTTAAAGATTATGGAGAAGGTAAAAGATAAGAATTCGCAGGTCTCTAATAATGCCGTTAAGAAGAAAACGGCTGAATGGGAAAAATGGCTTAGAGAATTCATGGTTCAAGGGTTAAATGCGACATTGTGGAAACGTGATAAAAAGTTAGTAAATAACTATACCACAATACCACAAACTCAAAAGAACCCTAAGGAATTTTTGAATGGAGAAAAGGTGCTTTTGTATAAATCAAGAATAAAAGCATTATGGGGAAGGAATAAGCCAAGATGGTTTGGACCTTATACGGTGAAAGAAACTAATCTAAAAAATAAAACCGTTATCATAATAGACGATGTTGGAAGAGAATTCACGGTGAGCATACAACGTCTACAACCTTATGATGAAGGCTTAGTGGAAGAAAGGAAGGATGGCAATGAAGTCAGGTAGGGGCACGACTTCGAGTCTAGCTACAAGACTCATAAATAAAGAAAAGCGCTTCGTGGGAGGCAACCCATGCTTAATTGTTTACTTGTTTGTGTCGTGTATCGTTTATTGATTGTTTATTTTCATGTTTAAATTTGTAAAAATGCTTTATTTTTTCTTTAATCTCGTCTTAATTACATATAAAGGTATTTTACATAAGGGATAAGTTTAGGGAGGATTACACACGTTTTCAAAAAGAAACGTAAACATGAGAATTTCAATTAATTAAAAGATATACATGTGTGTTTGTTCGAGTCAAATGCTTGTATCGAGTCATAATGGATGTTTTACAGGAAATTTTTCCAGATTTTAAAGATAAAAATGTTCCAGAATTTTTTCCAGAAAATCGCAGACCAGTTTCTGTCAGGATAACCTGACGGCGTCAGGATCGCAACCTGACGGCGTCAGGAGGAGCGGAAACATCTTCTAACTTTTTCTCGTTTTCTGTGCTACTAATAAATTTTTGGAATTTTCCAAGTCTTAATTTTCCAAAAAATCTGCAAACATTCATTCCACAAGCATTATATCTTATTTAAGTCTGGAACTACATCTTGTTGTGATTTTTCTTTGTTCTGTTTGATGCGTTGGGTTGTTTGTTTTCCTCAAGTGTGCAAGTTTAATTTACCAAGAAGAAGATACATAAGATGAGAAGGAGCTTTTCAAGTAAAACGTTCTTCTTGAAGAAAAATGTAACCACCACTTTACACGGATCCTACCGAGCTAATCAGGGGAGTACTAGTTTCTTTCATCTTTTATTACCTTCCATTATCATAACTTTGATACTTTCGGGGAACATTTGGGACAATGTTCAGTTTAAGTGTAGGGAGAGAAAATAAAACGGGAACTTTGAAACTATGCTTATCCTTGATTATTTACTTTGTCCAATTGTATTTGTGTAATAAACCATGAGAAAATGTCGGTTAGGGTAATTTTGGCACCAAATTTAAAATTTTTCATGACATATAGGAGTGGGCCATTAGTCTTAACAAAAGCGTCTCACGGATAGGAAGTTATATGACTAGCACAAAAACCCTTTACCACTTAAATTCCACCCAAAGTGTGAGGATCGCCCTTAGATTAGTAGGAATTAAAGCATTCATCTTTAATGCTTAGTGTGTGAACCGGTAGTATATTAGTTTCTAGAACTTGTTTTATGATGCATCCCGAGATCGCTAGTAAGACTACACTTGTGTAGTTAGGAATAACTAAGTGATAAGAGGCATTAGGATAACCCTTGTTTGATACCCGTAATATAATTACTTCTTCCACATCGGTTGAGTAATTCCCCCACACCTTTGCGTTGTACTCATCTTTAGTACACGATACCCCTAGTTAACCCCTCAGAGCCTATCCTTTTCGCGGTTCTCGTGATGTTTCGGTTTTCCGGAATATTAATGAAGAGCATTGTTTACACCCACCCCCAAATATACACCCAAATCGCCTTAGCCTACCCTGTATGCACTCACTTTTAGTGCATTATTGTTATCACCTTAAACCCTTAGTTCAATTATCTAGTTGCTTGCATGAGTTGCTAAGTCAAGTCAAATCCTTTGTATACAGTTTTGGGATGTAAATCCCCTTTTATCACGTATACCTTATCAAATACCCACGTTAAACACAAACACAAGATGCGTTAGAAGAAAGATTAAGAATAGAAAGTGGTGACTTGAATGAATATATTATGCGTATGTATTTAGAGAGATAAAGGAAAGAAATGAAAAACAATATTTCATATGAAACACACACACACACACACTCAAGCACATCCCTCAAATGACCATTTAAGGGGTATTTATACTCTAAATACAAGATGCCCTAAAAGGCTTTCTATGGGCTTCGTGGGCTTGGACATGGGTTGGATTGGATATAAGGCAAGCTTAACTAAACTAATACCCATTTAGCTTAGTCCAATCCACGAGCCCGTTGACTATTCTAGCACGATATCTAACACACGTTACAAAGTTCCTAAACGTGAATGACCATCACTTCTAATAAAACTATTAAGGCTAACAATCTCCCCCTAAGGGGTGGTCATTCAAATGATGCTCCACTTGATTAGGTCTTTAATTTTCTCGAGCTTGAACTTTGTATGTAGATATAGAATAGTCTTGATTCTTTGTTCCTTCATGCTTAGTGATCAGATAATGTGGTTGTCTGCTGTTGTCAACTTCGTTGGTTAGGTGTCTCCACGCTTTTCTCCACCATGCTCACACTTCTATTTGTCTTTAGGTTACCAATGATGTAGTTCTCGAGTCTTTATACTTTGTAGATTCTTTGACATTGACGAAGAATCATCTTTAACTTTGTGTAGCCTTTGATTATGATGAGAACTTTCATGTGTTTTTGGTATGAGGATGTGGTGAATCTGCACGATCAATCCGCTCCGGAGCTTCCATAAGAAGAAAACATAAAACATGTTAGTAATAAGCGGATTCCGGCACTTACAAGTTTGAATTTCGAGGGTGTTAACAGCATAGTGTGAAAACACACCTCTAATTCTTACAAAGGCCGTTCCTGAACTGGAGTCCCACAAGTGAGATAACGCGATATACCGAAGTACATCTACAATTCAGATGAGTCGTTGAGGTACACCGAAGCATCACCCCACGACTGTAGACCGTTTGAGACACACTAAGCGTAATCCACGGGGAGTTACCGAAGTGACCTGCTGTCAGGGCTGCTTGATGTTGACCTTGGCAGGAGTTTCCATTCAATCACTGAGGATCACAATTGTGAAACCTCTCATAAATGTTCTGGCAGATTGCTAAGATCTGCGTAGGACTCTAGAATATATCACTTGTGCCCTTATTGATGAACATCAAGCGATGTCATGTCAAGTGTTCCTATGAGATCTTTTTGATAAATCTCGTGGCTCTAGACTCAATAGTGCATTTTGGTTTTCCTGAGCGGAGACTAGGGAGAGGGTCTCCTTCTTCAATATCAACAATCTCTAAGAGAAAGTCGATAGATTATGTAGGGTTCCTAGTGAGAATGAAACAAATCCCTTTTAAGAGGAATTGAGTGGCTAGAAGGTTTAGTGCAGTGCGTCATTGGGTCCATGACGTCTTTGTCTTCAATACCAGTGTCATCTAGTGACAACTAGTAGCAGATGAATTGAACCCGGTTTCTGCCCTATGGTTGAATATGGAGGGCTATTTCTTTTCACCCTTTATTTTACATATCTTTTTAATTCTTCAACCCCTTCTTTCTCCTTTCTCACATTACTCCTTTTTTCAATCATACCTAAGGACTTCTAGTTCTAAACTATTGGTGATGTCCTTGGGTAGATCCCTCCGGCTCTGGCGGATCATATGACGGATTTTCCTATCCTTAGTCACCTTATAACTCCATGACTGTCTTATTGTTGCCATAAAACCATTTTTCTTGAAAATCTCTCAAAGTGTTTTTGATAGAAAACATGTTTGGAACACTTCGAGAGTTTTATATTTTCAGAAACACTCCCCCTTCACATGTGCTTATAAGTTTTGACATAAATCTGCACATAGAGGGTAGAGTTCGCACTTTTTGAATTGATCGACTTTAAATGAACAAGACCGATTCGAGACACGTTTACATCACTAGAGAACTAGCTTGAAATTATTACCCGTCCTGGTCAAGTCCATAGAAATTTTCTCGAGATGGTACATTATTCCTCGTCAATTCATTGGTTTCAACTGAGTCGAGCTCTTTTGAGATTCAAACAACGATCATTAAACCTTTTTGATCACATTTTAATCACGTTTCTCCCCTTCAAAAATAGCATATCTATGATGTTTTTGAAACAAAATGATTAAAAGATATGTTTTTCGGAAAGCGTTTGGAGAGAAACTGATTTAGCATGAATGTTGGAACAATTTTTGATTTATACTCCCCCTTAACGAAAGCATATTTTTCATACAGAAAATTTAGAATCAATTAAGGGTTTAGAGGGAGTTATCTTGGTACCAAATGTGAGAGATTTTTGAAAAATCTTTTTGAAAAATTTTCGAATCAATGGTACTCAAGATGAAGATTTTAAAAAATCTTTTGAAGATATTGAAGAAGAATTATCTTCATTTGTTTTAGGATAAGTGCTCGATATTTATGAAAAGCGATTATGCGTAGCACTTTCCTTTCTTTAAAGATCGGGTTGCAAGCGAAAATACTTACAAGCCATTATGTTTTTAGGAATAGTGCATGAAAAATATATAAAACCTTTGATTTGGTTAAGCACTTTCCTTTCTTTGAAGCGTGGGTCCTGAACTGATGTCTCCAGAAGCCATTATTTTGAAGTCCGGGTTTCGTACTGAAGTATACGAAAGCCATTATTGAAGAAATTTTTGAGAAACGACATGTTTTAGAAAACATTTAAAGAACTCTCGCTCAAGCATCTGTATATGCCCGTATCATTGTTGAATGACATTTCTAGAAACGTACAGAATATCGATTATACAAGAGACATGTCGTGAGAAGAATATTTTTGTATTTTTGAAATTTTATATTGTTTTTGTATTTTTGAAAGTTTTTCAAATTTTGTATTTTGTTTTTGATTTTATAAAAGAAATGGAAAATCAAAGATAGAAGATAGAGAAAATGAAGAAGATTTTACAGAATTGGAACCCTCTGATGAGCTGGGTTCAGAGATATTTGATTCACCTGCAACCAAAGAAGAAGAGTTTTCACAAATAACAGTGTTAGAAGTATTTGATTCCTCACGGTGAGGGTGATCACTATCAACGGTTGTAATGGTTTCTACTTCCTTATCATGAGGATTGTCACTATTATCTGTGTTGGTGCAAGTATCAAAAATCTTTCCTGTGGGAATCCATCTAAGACCTACTTTGTTGAAAACTTTTCCCGTGGGTATCCACCTAAGGTAAGATCTAGGAGTTGTTTTCTTTTCAGATGCCGCGGAAGACTCATTTTTAGAAAAACTACGTCCTGAAGAGATCGTCCTATTAGGAGTTTTTTTGTTTGTCTTTTTATCAACGGGCTTGTTTCTATTTGGTGTCTTAGTGGATTGTGCCTTGGCACGAGAATTATCTTTCTTGAGATATTGTGAGACACATGCATCATGATTAGCGGAAAAGACACATTTTTTACATGTAGTACAGACAAATTCAATATTCTTGTTTAAAACAGCAGCTTTAATTTTGTCACTACAGTCTTTCGGAAATTGATTCTTGTTCGAAAAAGACTTAGAATTCCTAGTGTTGTTTTCTAAGGGCATAGCATTTTCTTTTGCGCAACTACTCTTAGATGCAAGCCAATCCCTAGTCTTTTGTAGAGTGTTCCTAGGTAATGGTTTACTACTACTAGCAGTGCCTTGAAATCTTGTAGAATGCATCACCCTAGATGTTGCACCTAAAATTCCGTCTTTTCGAGTCTGTGCCTTTTTCCTAGCTTCTTCTAGATAGTGATTGTTGACCATGTCGTTAGAACCGACAGATTCTTTAACTGGATTTTTGGTCACATTCCGTGTACTATTCCTAGAAATGCCAGGTGTAATCACTTTAGGTTTTTCAGCAACTGCTTTTTCTTTTTCAAAACCTTTGATAATTCTCTTTTTAATAGGCAGGGACTGTGGAGTGACTGTTTTTGACAAATCAATTTTCTCATTGACTTTTGGAGGAAACTGAGAAATAGATATTTTTGGTTTGAAAACCGGTTTGGGAACATTTGTTTTCTTCTCAGTTAATGGTTTTGCAAACTTAGTATCCACAGCCTTTCCTTTTAGACATCCCAGCTGAGCTCTCAAGAGATCATTTTTCTCTTGCATGTCCTTGTAGGCACGCTCATACGATAGTTTGTCATACTTGCATTCCTCGGTTTTTCGATCAAGCTGTTTAAAATAGGACACGTTTTCTTTTTCAAGTTTTTCAAGAGCTTTTTCATATTTTGAAACAATTGCGGAGGTCTCAGACTGGAGTCTTTCATGATCTTCAACAGAATATGTTTGTAAGATAATGGACATGATATCGGTGGTCATAACATCTTCGAAGAGAGAATCATTTATATTTTCCAAAACTTTGATGTGTTCAACACTTTCATTAGCTTGCTTTACCAGGAATTTATGGTCCTTGACAAAGTCAGCTGTTTCTTTAAAAAATGCTTGTTCAAAATGAATTACCCTTGCACTGATGGCATTCAGCTGAGGGGCAATTTGAGTTTCAAAAAACTTTCTTTGTTCGATGTCAAAACTAGAGAACCAATTGTTAGGTGTAATAGTGGTTTTAGTTTTAACAGTCTCTTGAAGTCCCGCAATTCTAGTTTTCACATTTTCTAAAATACTTCTAGCATCACTTGTGTTAAAAGGATTGTTTGAAGACATTTGTTCAATGTTCGAAAGAGATTTTGAGACAACTACTGGTTTTGAAACTGATTTTGAAACTGGTGTTGACTCTTTGTTTGAAACACTGGGTGTGATGGAAAACTTTGACTTTTCCTTTTGAGACACAAAAGTAATTCCATTAATTTTGTTCCATTTGTTATAATCAATTGGTTTTAGATCTGGATTCTTTTGTTGCATTTTTGATCTACTCTCATCAGATAGTTCTAACGTTTCAAGAGAATCATGAACAATTATAGGTTCATGCACAGCTTTTCCATTATTCAATCTGAGCTTTCTTGAGGAAACAAGGAGGTGAGTTACCAAGAGCCATTTTTTGTGTTGTATGAAAATATGGATCTGTTTGATTAATCAGCATATTAGTTGATTTAGCTGAATGACCCGTTGTAACAAGCAAATTTTCCAATTTTTTGATTTTTTCATATTTATCAAGAATTTCATCAAGAAGAGAATCTTCTCGTTTTGAAAAATCAGTAATCAACTGTTTCTTCTCTTTTTCAAGATCAGAAAACATTGTTTTTTGTTTAGAAAGTTGGTCATTTAGATCAGAAATTTCCTTTTTAAAGATTTTATTTTCAAGTTCAAATTTACATCTAGTGTGTTATACTTGATTTGCAATTCTTTTTCTCTTAAAACAGAATCTCGATAACCAATTTCTAATTCTGACTCTTTGTTTTTGTGAAATTCAAAAGCTTTTGCGTTCTCCTTGTAACTCTCAAGCTCAGCGGTCAATTTAGCATTCGCGGCCTTAACTTCGCGATTGACCGTTCTAACTTTCTCAAAATCATTTTGATTTCCCATATTCTGATATCCCATATTCTGATTCACAATCTGACTCCTATGATGTCCATCAAACTGCCCTGCATATTGCATCTGATTCCCCATTTGTATACCCGTAGCAAATCCATTCTGATTCCCAATAACATCAACCATTTGTCCTCCTTGACGCATATGCATACTCGGTTGAGCAAACTGCGGATTATACGATGAAATCCATTGGTTGTTGTTATCAGGTGTAGAGTAACCACTGATGTTTAATGCATTATAGGCGAATGCAGCAATAGCATTTGTGACAGCAGTTGTATAACGATCTTGCATAGTTGCCATTGATGAAGGTATGTAATGATAAAGTTGATGTAAGATCGATTCAACGATAAAGGAGTTGTGTTTAATAAGTTATGGACGTTTGATGTTTTCGGTGAATCTTACTCGTAAGCCTGTTCAAAGTCGTAAAATTTTTCTCTCCCAAAATTTGAAATTTACTATAAAAATCAATTCTAAGGTCGTATGAAAAATTTTGAGTTATGACAATTTTGACGCAAAATTTTACCCAAAAAAATTGAATTTGGGCCCAAAAATTTGAATTTTTGACCAAAAATTTCCAAGTTATACCATAATTTGAATTTCGCGTAAAAATTGAACGTTTAGTCTCCTCAAAAATTTAAATTTTACTCAAGTTTTCCCGCCAAAAAGTACTGCTTTTGAGTTATGACATTTTTTTTTTTTTTTTTTTTTTTTTTTTTTTTTTTTAATATTGAAGAGCTTAGGCGTAGACCGAAGAAGTTACGAGTAGGATGGCTTAGGCGTAGGATTCCTTAGGCGTAGGAAATGCTTATGCGTAAGTTTAAAGTTAGGCGTAGAAAAACTTATGCGTAAGATTTAGCTTATGCGTAAGACAAGGCTTAGGCGTAAGAAAAATGCTTAAGCGTAAAGTGTTCTACGCGTAAGTCTAAGCTTATGCGTAAGATTAGGGTTTTGCCCAAAAATCCTTTACACTATCACAGTGTAAAAGATATCCAAAAGTCGAAGTGTTCCACAAACTTATCCAAGTGAGGGAAGCACTGAGTAACCGTTATAGCTCGAAGAAACTGCACAAAACTCTTATGCGTAGAAACTTATGCGTAGAAATAGGGTGTTGACTTTTCTTACGCGTAGAACTAGGGTTTTGACCTACGCGTAAAAAAATTTCAGTGATTCAAACGATTTCTGATGCACAAACAGCCTTAAAAACACTCAAATAACACAAAAGTTTTGACCTTAATCACCCAAAGTGCCTTGAAAGCTTATGCGTAGAAATGACCTACCCAATTCGTACGAGTTTAAAACTGAAGAAAAACACGTAAAGCTTCGAACTTTTTGCAAAAAACTAAAACTTTAGCACCAAAGAAACCTTAAACCACAAGAATCTTGAATTTTTAAGTGCAAAAATTAAAGTTTTATGCGTGTCAAAGATGTATAACGAGAGCTTTTACGCGTACTGTACCAAACTTCAAAACAAACACAAACACTCCTAAACCATTGTTAGGCGATTGATACCAATTGTAAAACCTTACTTTTACATCAACCTTATCACACAACACGAACACGTATAACAAACACCCACGTTATACACAAACTGATGTTATGCGAAGAGAGAAGCAAGAAAGATTAAGATGAGAGATGGTGACTTGATGTATATGGATCGTGTATGTTTAGAGAGATAAAGGAAAGAAGATGAAAACAATATTCATATGAAACACACACACACACACACACTCAAGCACACCCCTCAAATGACCATTTGAGGGGTATTTATACTCTAAATACAAGATGCCCTAAAAGGCTTTCTATGGGCTTCGTGGGCTTGGACATGGGTTGGATTGGATATAAGGCAAGCTTAACTAAACTAATACCCATTTAGCTTAGTCCAATCCACGAGCCCGTTGACTATTCTAGCACGATATCTAACACACGTTACAAAGTTCCTAAACGTGAATGACCATCACTTCTAATAAAACTATTAAGGCTAACATGGGACGATTGGGACTCATGGGAAAAGTTAAAGTTTATGAAATGACTGGAAGGGAACATTAATTCAAATTCCCTTATTTGCGTAATAACGTACCCCAAGTGTTTTGATCTTTTCAATTCGGGTCAAATTAGTGTTAGAGTAATAAAAACTCAAGTGTAGGGATGTGCCTATAACTCCCTATCATTTTGATGTTACCGTAGAGGATGGTAGAGTAAAAGTGTATGAAAAAAAAAATCGAAAAAAAAATAGAAAAAGAGAAAAGAAAAAAAAAATAGAGTGTTCAATTAAAAAAAAAAAAAAAAAAAAAAAAAAAAAAAAAAAAAAAAAAAACATACGGGCTACCATCCTACATCTATTCTTTAAGTTTATGTATGTTTCAGTTATCTAGAGTTTAGAGTGTCGAGTCTTGGCTTAGCAACGCCATTCTTCGTATGCTTGTAACATAAAGATTTTTGACTTGCCACCACTAAATAGCCTATCCCACCAAAACCTTTGTTTCCCTACCGTAAGCCTAACATTACAACCCTTTAAAGACCTCTTTGATAGTCTTTCCTAGGTGCTTACGCCAAAGCGATGGAGTTTTGATCTATTCTCAAGCCTATGGTAATCTATGTACTAGGACCGGTTAATGAGTGTTTATCTTCCATTTCCAACTTGTTATATTTCATATACACCCGAGAGAGATGTGAGTATCCAAACACCCCATGTGAGGTGCTAGTGTGTAATTTCCGTGCTTGTTATGACTTTTGCGGGGCTTATATGTGTTGTGGACTGTTTTAAGCCAATGCTTCATGACCCTTAACTTATAAATTAATTGGCTAAAAGCACATTTGCTTGAGGACAAGCAAATACCAAGTGTAGGGATATTTGATAAGGTTTTAAAATGTACCTTTTTGAGGGGTCGTTTAAGCCCTTATTTGATCACTTTTGTATCCGTTATTACTTAATATCGTTCCTTTTCACTTTTTAGGTATCTTGAAGGCAAAATGCTGGAATGACACTTATTCGGACGAAAAGGCGCGAATATACGAAGAAAATGGCCAAAGTCAAGAATCGAGCCACTCAGACTGCTGGAACTGAAGGAGACGGCGTCAGGTGTTAACTGCGACGCCGTCGCATCACTTTTGTGACGGCTCAGTAGCCAAATTGCTCATTTACAAGTGACGGCGTCAGGTTTTAAAGAGTAGGGCGTCACAACTCAGACGTCTTAGATTCAGATCCCGACAGCGTCAGAAGATGAAGTCGACGGCGTCACAACCACAAGGTGACGCCGTCACAAGCTGATCAAGACTATCACAACATGGGCGCGAAGTAGTTGATATTGTTTTGACCATAACTTTTGCATACGAACTCGGATTTAGGTGGTTCAAAAGCCCACGCGACCGGAACGAGAAAATCTACAATTTGGTGAAAAAATGGTCATGACGCCGTCACTCTATAAGTGTGACGCCATCACTCTTTGCCGACAGAAAATCTGCCTATAAATAGAACATTATAACTTCACTTTTTGGAGGCTCTAAACCCTAACTCCGATTCCAGGGATTAGATAGGTGTTTTTCCAGCAATTTTGAAGGTTTCAATCACTCCAAAAACATCTTGTAATGGTTTGTTGATTATATCTTAATCCATATATTCAATTTATCATTATGTCTATCCTATGTTTGATTGAATGTGTGTATGCTTGCGTGTTTACCATGTCCGGCTAAATTACTTGTGTGTTTGCTTAGATATATGAAACCTAGTTGTTAATTATTGTTAGGTTATCTATTATCTTAATTGTAATTGGCTTAGGAGTGCGACTAGGCTATTGTTGTGTTTAATACTTGATAAATCTTTGATAGTTTATGAATGACTTAGTGGATTTCGTTTACTAAACCCAAAGATAACTTCAAAGTTAGTTTATGAATGACTTAGTGGATTTCGTTTACTACACTTAAAGGTGACTTCAAAGAGTTAGGGAATGCACACCTTACGACCTTAGAAAACACAACGCATTAAGAATAAAGACGTGACAATTCAACCATCAATAGGAGATAACTAGGGAGTAGAAAACCTAAGTAAACACATCTTTAAACTATCATACGAGCACACAATAATTAGACATAGACTACATACACCTTAGATTAGATAATTAGATAAGTAGAGTAATCGATAGAAATACCAAAACCCCCAAATCCAAACCCCGAGATTCGTACCTTTCTATTTTCTAAAAAACATAAAAAGATAAAAAATAATCTTCCTCAACCCCAACCTTAGCGTAGTAACTTCTCACTAGCATTCCTATTCCCCTAGAGAACGATATCAATACCCGTGGCTTACCCTAATACTACACTACAATGATTAGGTTCACTGCCTAGGGTGTTATAAAACTTGCTCGAAGAAAAGGAAGTTCCTTTGACCCCAAACGACGCGTGTAGCGTTATCATGCAGTAGTTTTCAAAGCAGTGCTTTCAGAGCAGTACTTTCATATAACCAAAAAGCAGTACTTTTCCATTCTCTTCATCATAATGGCAAAAACTTCAAATAGGCATTGAATTGCCTCCCCTCAAGCAATGCATAGGACTGTCTAACTAACTACTCAGTCCTCCCCTTAAATGTAGCTTAATAACTAATCATACCAATACTCACCACCAAGTGATTGAATCTTGAAACATCAAATCCTTTGGTGAGTAGATCAGCTACATTATCATCTGTGTGAACCTTGACAACATTAATAAGCCTATGCTCATAACAATCTCTGAATGTTCTTGGTTTTGGAGTGATAAACTGGATTCTTCACAATGCAAATCTTACTCTCATTATCAATGTTGATAGGAGTATTCTTGAAGTTGAACCCATAATCCAAAAGTTGATTCTGCATCCATAAGACTTGTCCACAACAGCTTACAGCAACAACATATTCTGCTTCAGTGGATGAGGTTGCTGCAATAGTTTGCTTCTTACATTGCCATGAGACTAATCTTCTTCTAAGAAACTAGCATCCTCCAGTGGTTGATCTTCTATCATAATTATCACCTGCATAATCACTATCTGAAAAAGCTTCCAAGTGAAAAGGTGAATCCTTTGGATACCACAACCCTAACTTAGGTTGTTGTTTCAAATAACTAAAAATTCTCTTCACTGCATTCATATGAGAGACCTTAGGTGAGACTTGATATCTTGCACATAAACAGACAGCAAAGATGATATCAGGCCAAGATGCAGTTAAATACATAAGACAACCAATCATAGATATGTACAGCTTGACTTCAATAGGTTGACCATCTTTATCCTTGCCCAATGAGTTGATAGATTTGATAGGTGTAGTGACTGGCTTCATAGCATCAAAATTGAACTTCTTAAGAATGTTAGAGACGTACTTGTCTTGACTTATGAAAATTCCCTCCTTTGATTGTTTAACTTGAAGACCCAAAAAGAAAGTTAATTCACCTATAGAACTCATTTGAAATTCATGTTGCATAAGCTGCTCAAACTCCTTCACCATGGACTGTTTTGCAGCTCCAAAGATGATATCATCTACATAAACTTGAACCAGCATGATATCCTTCTTATCTCTCTTAATAAACAAAGTCTTGTCAATGGCTCCCCTCCTATAACCATGTTGCAATAAGAAAGTAGAGATCCTTTCATACCAAGCTCTAAGTGCTTGATGAAGGCCATAAAGAGCCTTAACAAATTTGTAGACTTTGTTTGGATGGGCATGATCCTCAAAACCAGGAGGTTGTTTGACATAGACCTCCTCTGTAATAGCACCATAAAGAAAGGCACTTTTGACATCCATTTGATAAACAAGAAAGCCCATATATGATGCAAAAGCAAGAAATATTCGAATGACTTCAATCCTTGCTACAGGAGCAAACACTTCATCATAATCCACTCCTTCTTCTTGTCTGTATCCTTGTGCTACTAGCCTTGCTTTGTTCTTGATAACATTCCCTCTTTCATCTCTCTTTACTCTAAAAACCCATCGTGTACCAATGACTTTCTTTCCATCTGGTAGATCACATAATACCCAAACTTCTTGAAGTTTGAATTGAAGTAGTTCTTCTTGCATGGCTTCAACCCAACTCTCTTTAGTTAATGCTTGAGCTACATTCTTGGGTTCTTCTTGAGAGATAAAGCAAGTGAATAAGCAGGTTTGGTGATCCTTATGATTCAACCTATTTTGTTTGTAGATAAAGCTAAGTAAAGCATTATGTGGTTTTGAAAAACCTTTAGCCTTGGTTCTGGTGAGCATTCCAGAAGTAGAAGGTCCAATGATTTGACCAGTGGGATGATCTTTATGCAATCTTAATGTAGGAGTCTGGGGAACTTCAAAATCATCATCCAAATTGGTGAAATCAACTCCTTCATTGGAATTTGAGAAAATACCTTCACCTTCAAACTCAGCATCAGTGTCTTCTAATCCAGGCATATTAGGATCATACAAATCATCAAAAGTACTGTCAATAGGTGCAGCAGTACTTTGATCCAAAGTACTGTGATCAAAAGTACTGTGAGGGTTTTCTGTAGACTTACCCTTTTTCTTTCCTTCTTCAAAAGCTCTCTTTTGTTCATCCTCATAAGATTGTGCTATTGTTTCTTGAAAAAACATTCTATTAAGTTCATCTTGAATAGCTTGATCTTCAGCAGACAAAGTGGGTTTTGGTTCAGCAGTACTTTTCTCTTTTTCAATAGTTATAGGTTCTTCATCAGGAACAGCATCAGGTCTAATGTTGACTCCATGAACAATGTACTATAAATCTTCTTCTTTGTGATCAGCTTTATTTTCTTCTCGAACAGGAACATAATTCATAGAAGGAGTCAAAACCTCAAGATCAAACATCTAATCAGGACCTTTACCCTTCTGATTTTCTTGATCTTCTAAAAATTCAACATGAAGAAAATCTTGAACCTTCTTGGTGACCTTGTTGTACACTCTAAATCCTTTGATGTTGGTACAATATCACAATAAATATCCTTCTTCTGACTTGCCATCAAATTTTCCCAAAGCATCAATAATATTGAGAATAGTCAGAAGACATCCAAAAGGTTTCATAAAACGTATATTAGGTTTGTTTCCCATAAGCAACTCATAAGGTGTCTTCATCTGAGGTTTAGTGACTGATACTCTATTCAATACACAGCAAGCAGTACTTACAGCTTCAGCACAAAATTGAATAGGTAGAAGGGAATCTGCAAGCATTGTTCTTGCTGCTTCAATCAAAGTTCTGTTCTTTCTCTCTACAACACCATTCTGCTGTGGAGTTCTAGCAATACTAAACTCCCTCTTGATTCCTTTCTTGGCACAAAATTCATCCATAAGCTTGTTCTTGAATTCAGTCCCATTGTCACATCTAATACCTCTTACTTTAAGTCTCAGTTGATTTTCAAGGGCTATAATAAGATCATGAATAGCATCAAAGGTTTCATCTTTAAAACCCAAGAAAAAGACCCAACTAAATCTACTACAATCATCTGTCACAACCAGGCAGTACTTCTTCTTGTTTAGACTAGCAACAGAAACAGGTCCAAACAAATCCATGTGCAGCAACTCCAAAGGTTCTCTAATGATTCTTTCCTCAATCTTCTTGCATGAAGCTTTGTGCTGTTTACCTTTCTTACACGCCAAACATGAGTGATCATTTTTGTATGTTTTGGTAGGTAAACCTCTAACTAAATTTCCTTTAACCAACTTGTTGATATTCTTGAAATTTACATGGCCTAATTTTTTGTGCCATTGATGTGCTTCTTCAGGTGTTGCCTTTGCTACTAAACAAGTTGCTCTTCTAGAAGAGTGAAAACTCTTCATATCCAGACTGTACACATCATTGGGTCTTGGTACTCTCAATACTACGAAGTTATCATCAGCATGCTTGAATTCAGGGGAAAGAATAAGACATTCTGTGTCAGTGAACAACACAGGGTGCTTCTTGTCACAGATCTGAGAGACTGACAAAAGATAGAACTTGAGCTCCTTCACATAGCGAACATTCTCAAAATCTATGCTTCCTGCCTTGATGGTTCCTTTGCCAGTTATTCTTCCTCCACTAGCATCATTCCCAAATGCAACTCTTCCTCCACAATAAGATCTAAAATCTGACAAAATCTCTTTGTTTCCTGTCATGCTTCCAGAGCAACCACTATCCAAAATTAGATGATCTTTAAGCTCCTCTTCTGGGTTGCCCTACACAAAGATAAAAGAGTTAGTTAATTTTAGGAACCCAAGCCATTACTGACTTGTGTTCCCCTTGTGGAGTTACATACTTAAATTCTTTAAGTATGTAATTACCACTGTCTTTAAGCACATGATCAATTATCTTTGGTTGTTCCAAAACTTGTGTTGATTTTTCAATAAAAATATCGTTTTTAACCAAATTCTCTTTATTATTTTCAACAAAACTTGCTGAAAGTACTGTTTGTTCCCCATCCATACTTTCTTTCTTAACCCAACTTGTTTTAACTTTTGGTGTAGAGTTCTTTGATCTAGATACTCTTTTTGAGGTGTAACGCCTTCTAGATTGATAGTAATCAGATCTCCTAGGGCTTTTATTCCAAAAAGTGCTATCAGTACCTTGATTGGGTGAAAATCTAGCAGTACTTTGAGAAGGTACTGGTTATTTTGAAAAAGATCTTCTCTGGTGATGGTACCTATGGTCTTGTGAGAAGTTGCTGTGGTTAACCCTATGTGAATGATTCCAGACTGGTTTAGTCTCCCTTGGTTTTTGGTTGGCAGATCTGGTCTTTGGGAATTTGTTTAAATAGTCTGAGTGAAAGTCACAATCCTTAATCAAATGATCAGGACTATAACAAACAAAAAATAATTTTTGACCCATACTCCCAAAATTTCTTCCTTGAGTTCTATGACCAAACCTAACCTGACTTTTTGGTGAATTATAAAAATTAGTTTGACCAAACTTATCCCAAAAAGGTTTAGCAGTATTTTGAAAAGATTTTCTTAAAGGTACTGCTAAAGGTGTAGCAGTACTTTGAGTTGAAGGTACTGTTTGACTCTTAATATTATCAACCTTAGGTTTTTCAACTGTTTCTTTTGGGGTTTCAGAACTAGATTTACCAGTGAGCTTCTTCCTAAACTCTAGGTTGTCTACTCCAAAACAAGAAACATCTGTCCTAAGTGGTTGAAAGCTACCAGTGGGTGGAGGAACTGCATAGTAACCTTTGTCTTTCTTAAATTATGGAGGTGTTTGACTAATAGATTTCTCATTACTAGATGTGTTATCTACATAATTAATGAGTTCATCATCACTAGTTGTTATATCCTCAAAATCAAGTTATTCCTGATCACTAGGTGGGTTCTCTTCTATGCTACTAAAGTCCATACCAAAACCTAGGCCAGTTTTAATGTGTGCTCTTTTATGTTTTTCAACAAAACTAACATGTGAAAGGCCAGATTTTCCCCAAGCAACAAACTTTTCTAACAATTCATCCCTTTCCTTAGTCAGCTTTTCAATCTCAGAAATCTTACATCCTAACTTCCATTCACTTAATTTTAACTGATAATCCTGTTGTTCATACTTTTCTGCCCAAGCCATTTCATTATTTTCATGTGTTATTATTTTGGCTTCCATAGACTCTAAAGTAATTTGATAACCAGTTACCTCAGACCTAGCCCTACTATAATTATCTCTTTCAGTTACATAATCATTAAGCACTTTTTGATAAAAATCATGACACTTAGAGCATACCTCAAAGATAGGGGGTGAACTTGGTGAAGTAGCGACCATAGCAAGCAGAACAGGTTCATCTTCACTCTCTATGCTCCAATCAAAGCTTCCAAGACCATCTCTGGATTCCAAAGCAGCAGATCCAGGTTCCTCATTAAAAGCAGTGCTCCAATCAAATTCTTCCACTACGACCATACAGTAGGTTACTGGTTCATCATCAAATTCAGCACTCTAGTCAACCTCTGATAGATTTTCTTGAGCAACCAAAGCTTTTGTTTCAGTAATAGGGATTTCCTTTAGCTCAAGCTTGGGTTTCTTAGTCATTCTATTTGCCTGATATTTAGCAAATTTGCACTCTCTTGCAAAGTGTCCAGTTCTTTGACAATTAAAGCATTCAATCTTGGTCTTGTCAAATGTTATTGTCACACCCCCAAATTACCTGTTTTGCAGCGGAATGGAATTCCTAGGGATTGACTATCATAGCATCACAATCACAGTTATATTGAACGACCTAAAGTGTCGTTTGGAAAATACATCGTTTGATTTAATAAAATAATCAGAGTTACAAAGTATAGGTCCCAAATGAAAGTTACTATGTGCGGAAAATAAGTTTGGTACAAGTCAAACGATGTTTTAAAGTATATAAAACCCAAGTGAAACGCGTCGTCACCACGACTCTATGATAAGTCCACATGCATGCCATGAAGTGAATGCCTTAGTTACCTGAAAATACATTGCTAAAAGTGTCAACACAATGGTTGAGTGAGTTCATAGAGTTTATGTAAATGTTTAATACGACTACCACAAGTATAAATTATGTATGACAATGTCGCCACAAAATGATACAATTGCTTAAGCACATGACACCGAAGCTTGACTGATGTTCGCCCCAACAGAGTGTTTTGCCAAACAACTCAATAATGATAATGAAGTGAAATGCATCCGTCCGGTTGGAATCCGCCAACCCGGATGGAGGTGTCACCCTCGATAGATCTATCCACTCACCCTCGCTTCTATGAAATTAACGGTTCATGATTATGAAATGGGGACATTTAACTGGCAATGAGGTAACTTAAGCAATGTAATGAATTTGAATATACTTGGTATCGTAATAAAAATGATGTGCAATGTATTCTCCCCCGTAGGTTTGAAATTTTGTTCTCCAAACTTCTTGTTCTCCAAATATTTGTTCTCCAAAACTTGTTCTCCAAATATTTGTTCTCCAAAATTTGTTCTCCAAATGTTTGTTCTCCAAAATTTTAGTTCTCCAAATGTTTGTTCTCCAATTTTAGTTCTCCAAATGTTTGTTCTCCAAGCTTTTTGTTTCAAAGAACTTATATATTTTTGAGAAGTCGAAATAATTTATAACGCCTAAGTCTCATTTTTGACTCGTACAAATTTGACATAACATGCTGAAATTCCAGAAAATTTATAGTTTTCGTCGCCAACTTGAAAAATTCATAACTACTTCGTTATAGCTCGGTTTTAATCCGTTCAAGCGGCCACGTTTTCGTTTTAAAGTATATTTTCCAAATATCTAGCCCAAAATATTTTGCTTACTGTCGGATTTTCCAGATTTTCAAAATAAGGACAAACCCTTTTCAAAACATGTCGAAATGAGTTTTTCTCGCGCCAAACCTATTCTAACCCATTCAAAACAACTCCGAAACTATTCTAATCCTACCATACACCTTCTTAGGGTGTCATGGGTTCCTAGACATCACCAAAAATAATATATAACAAGGAGTAATTATAGGATGGATTATATATATTTAACACTTAAAAACATTAGAAACCTTAAAAAGTGGTATAAACATCACATAACTTGCATGTTTCTCAAATAAAATGATATGACCATAAAAATGAATGTGAAATAATAACATGAATATGAATGCTTACAAGAAATATGATGAGGTTTAAGGACATTGGGTTTTTCCTAATCACTTGAGGTTTTTATTGCAAAACCTATACAACAAGTGATACTAGTGTTTAATAAAACCTTGTCTTGAAATTTTTTTTTAAGATGATCCTTCCTTGGTCTTGGTATGGCCGGTTGAAAGAGAGAAAAGAGAGGAAGAGTTTTGATCTAACTTAGTGAAAAAAATGAAGTGGAATGCTTGGATAAATGAGTATAATATACATGTACATAAGAGATATTTTGTAAAATCCACAATGACTCACCCTCCCTTGTCGACAAGGGAGGTTTGTCATTTGTTTATATGTATTTTTTTTTTTTTTTTATAAGTATAAGTGTAATAAGTGCAAGTTACTTGAGGTTAAATGATAAGTTGTAGTCACATTTGAATATTTAAGGTAGCGTTAGATAAAAATAAATTTTCACAGGTCAAGATAAAATATATTGAGGTCATAAAAATTATAAAAATACATTTCTTGCAAAATTTGAGTGAAATAATAACTATCGTATAGTATTTAATAAAACCGTCGTAATTATATAAATATAACAATTTATATACAAAATAAATTTAAAACACTGGGTAAACTCATAATATTATTTTTATAACTTAATATGAGTATAAAAATATATCGGGATAATTTTTGGAAGTAATAGATCAATTGTTCAAAATAATTACTTACGCGATAACGTTTATTTAATATGAAAATTATACGTTTAATGTAAAATGCAAAACCATGCATGAACTAATATGATGACAATGATGTTAATGAAATGTAGACTAAACTTAGTCTATATGAAATGACCCTGATGATATGATCATGAATTCACAGCTAAACCCTTACGGTTACGTGAATTTGATGCTCGTAAACCTAGTTTACGATAAACGATAAATGATGAAGCATGAATAATGTTTTGAAATATGACCTGAAAATACGAGTTGTCACAGTTATACCCTGCATAGGCTTGAAGTCAATGCCTCTTCCTATTTTCTTCATGAACTTCTTGATCCTAGCAGTGATCATAGCAACTTGCCACCTGATATCAATTTCTTCAAGAGCATCCTCTTCAATTTGTGACAAATCCTCTTCATAAGTAACAGGTAAAGTGGCTTGCTGAGCAAAGAATGAGCATACAACTTCATCAGAATGAATGGTGTTTGTAGGTGATGAGCTGGGGGTTGGATAGGTAACAGTACTTTGAGCAACAGTACTTTGAGTAGGATAAGCAGTACTTTTAGTGAAAGTACTGCCTCTCTTTTCAGACGACACAAAAGCAATACTGTGAGATTTTGAACTTGTTTGTCCATTCATCTCATGCTCATACACCTTTAGGTGGTTGTAGAGATCATCAAAGTCCATAACATCCAAACCAGGTTGTCCTCTTATCATAGTAGCAGTCACATTCCATGTAGATGGCAAACTTCTTTAGAACATTAGATTTGCATCTTCAACAAATACCTCTGCTTTGTATAACTCCAGCATACTAAGAAGATTTTGGAATCTGTCAAAGGCAGCATCGAGACCTTCTCTTTCACCAACAGTGAATGTTTCAAACTGTTGCTTCAACAGATTTCTGTGCATCTTCTTAGAAGCATCATTACCTCCAAATCTTGTCTTGAGAGCAACCCATAGTTGCTTTGCATCCTTATCATCATGGAACTTGAGTAGATGACCATCAGGAATAGCAGAAAACAGTATGTTGAGAGCCATTTCTTGATTTCTTATTGTTGCTGCTGGTACGACGGCCTTAGGTGGTTTAGGTTGTCCAGGAATCTCTACAGGTTCTGCAACAACTTCATTACCATTGACAATTACATTCCATAGTGCATGGTCTGTAATATCAATGTACTGCCTCATCGTCATGCTCCGAAGATCATACTCTCCCTTCTTGATGATAGAAATTCTGAGTGAGGTGATGGATGGGGGTGGTGCAGCTTCAGTTGACATCTTTAGGGTTTGTTAAATCGGTTTTTAAGGGTTTCTTCTTAATCAGAGTTTCCACACAAGCTCTGATATCACTTGTTGGATCGATATACTCTAACCAAACTAACTTTAATTAGCTTGTAAGGGCTTAGCAACCTCGGATAAATCCTAAGTCACTAACAATGAAACACTGAATAAACTCTATTAAGTATGCGGCATTTCCTTTAATAAAGCTAAGAAGAATTAACTTTAACTTTAACGATTATATTAAAACTCTGAACCTGCTTGATATACAGATTCATTAACAATCCCTAACAGCTCTAATATCGAACTTAGTAAACTCTAATATTGCACGTACATCTAATGCCAATCTAGGGGTCCTTTTATAGGCATAAGGATAACCCTAGTCGGTTTACAACTCTATTCCTTGTATGACAAGTAATACTAAACTAAACTGAGAACATTCTAGAATTATATAATAATCCTTAACTTATTGCATAGCAGTACTTTATCCTTGCAGTACTTTGATGAGTGAGCAGTACTTTGACTTTCTTCATTAAGCAGTACTTTGACTCTTCAGCACTTTGACTTTCTGTATCCCAACACTTGATGATCCGAAACACTTTACGCGTAGAAGTAACTACACGACTTAAACCAAGCTCAAAAACAATGAAATAAACGTAAAGTTTCAAACTTTTTGCTAAAAACTTAAACTTTATCACCAAATAACCTTTAAAGTACAAGAATCTTGAGTTTTAAAGTGAAAAATTTGAGTTTTTAAACGTATGAATGTTTTAAAACCGAGACTTACGCCTAAAATTCAATTAAATTTGGTTCGTAAATACTTTATATGCAATTTGGCTCGACCCAATTGACAAGTATTTGGTCCAAAGAGAATTAAGTTATCTATAGAATTCTGATATAGTTTCACAATTCTAATAACTCATAGGATACCACTTCATTATGATATGTCTAATGTGTTGGATCAAACCTTATTCATATTGTTTGGTTCCTGATAGCTTTAATTGCTCTACCTCCAAAACATATCAAGGTTAGAAATTGTGTGTGTCATGGATACACTCAATAGAGTTCAAACCTAGAAGGTATTCAAGATAACACATAACTGAAAACCCTAATTAATTAGGGATTTTAGGTTTTCCACTCAAACCAATTGAATCTTAAATCCTTTTGGATTTTTGATTATTCTACACTTCCTAGATTGAAGATTGTAGTTTTGGTGTTCTTCCTAGCTTGACGAAACACAAAACTATTGCTAGAACTTTTGGTTAAAGATTGATACTAAATTAGAGTTTTTCTATAAACCCCAATTTGAGTTTTTGGAAGGAATTCCATTATGTCTTGATTTAAGTTCTGAATTTGTTAAAATCTTATGAAGCATTTTATTAACAAATCTAGAGATGAGAACTTAAAATGCATTTTGTGGTTCTCTATAAAGAACAATTTATTGTTGCTTAAATACTTAGTATTTAGAGAATTGTCTTTACTTACAAAAGTAAGTGGGAGCATACACAAATCTCAAAGTTATTTGAGAACAAAATACTTAACCTTCTATAATCCACTTATTAATGTCATACTAAGGTTAAACAAGAAAATGTCGACCGAAGTATAATGATTACTCTCGTTCATAAATCCGCAAGGATGCCTCATCACTTAAGTGATATTTTTAATATCAATGCTGAGGGATATAAGTTAGGAGATTATTGTATATCAGCTAACTACTAAAATACATTATCACATCTTGAATCTGATAAATATTTTAGAACTGTGAATGACAAGATGCAGTCCTTAAAAGGAAAATCGAGTTTTGAGCTTGATTGTTATTTCGCCTAACAGTTAACCTATGAGGTTGGAATGAGTTTCTTTTGAAGAAAGACTCACAAGGACAAAATTGTATACATATTAATGCCTGACATTTTATAAGAAGTTTTTAATCATACGGAAGCAATTTATTGTGATTAGATTTTCTAATATATACATGCATTAATTATATAAAGATATTGAATTGTCATACATGTTCCTTGTATGTAGAATATGACAATTAGATCTTATAACTCTTTCTTTACGATTACCTTTTGCGAGGACGGTGAGTAATAAAAAGGGTTATGAATCTATATAATCTTTATGTAGTATACAAATTTAAGAAATCCATAATTTGGATTGTATCGTGCATCTAAGAGATGAGATCTTGAATTTAATCACAATATTATTATGACTGAATTAAGATAACTCTTGAGTACATCTGACATTGAGTGGGAGCATTGTGTTTTTCCTTAAAATTTACATGTTGAAGATATCATTTTAATTAAGTTAGATATTGATCCTTAAGCTGAAATGAAACTTCACTTGGAATTTAGGGAATAAAACAAACAACCTTGGAATTATGTTTATCTGGAATAAAGAAATGCGGAAAATTAAGTCTGACACAAATGCAATATATCATTTGAGCAAGTCTTAAAATGGTATATTTCACCTGGAATAATTTATTATATGGATGGAAACCTTATGTTGGTTTAACTAAGGATTTATCATGTATATATTATATTGTGTATAAGACTAGTTGTTGCTTTGGTACAAGAACAAAATGAGCTGACAACAATAATATCTAATTGAGAGTATTTAGATTATTGTTAATATAGATGTTTATGAATTATAAAGCATAGTGTTGCATAAGTACAAATGATGCTAGAGGATTATTTATACTAGTTGTAGTAGGATTTTATCATTTATGATAAATCTGCTAACTAGCTATACTCAATGTAGAGTATTGTTGCATTACACATTAAGGAATGAGAATACTTCACAGTTTTAGAAACTGTAAAGATGACTGTCAGTATGTCGTTGACTTCTAATACCTCATGCAAGGTAGGGCGACATCTTCGTACTATAACTCTTGCAATAGTATGAGCATATGAGATAAGACACTCATCTTATATTTTAAATCCCTCACTATAAGTGAAATTTGAAATAAGTATTCGGAAAGTTTACTCAGATAACTTTTAGTTTTTCTTGTAAAAGAAAGGTTGAGAAGGGTGGAAACATTAGGCTTCAACTTACTAAATGGGATTGAAAGACAATTTTTACTTTATGATGAATAAAGATACTTGGTATTTGTTATTCATTCATATAATAATTGTTATCCTATATTTGCATGTTTAATCCTTGAATAATTTTATTATTCTAAATATGTCCATTGTCGGTTAACAATATGGGAATAAAGGCAAATGTGAGTGTTGGTTATATTTTAACGAGAATGTGGATTGTTCCCGCTAAACTCATATGTATTCACTAGAGATGCATATTGGATTCCCCAACTTTCAAACATTTACTTTTGGATCCTTGTCATAAGTAAAATATTGAAAATAGTTTGTTATCTTCATCCTTAGACTTGAGATGCAAGCAAGTTCTGTTATGTGTGGATATCATTTTTTGTAAGTATACGCAAAACGCTATCTGAACAAGGTAGTTATAAAGGCTATATTTCGGAGTGATGTGAAGCAGCATCCACAACACTTGTAGTCAATAAAGGATTTGTTACTCCACTTGATATGTGCAGAAAGATAACAAGGCGCCTCTCCAGATCTAATCAGATAACTGTCTGGCCAGACCCAAAGGGTAAAATGCAAGATAATTCTTGATTACATTTGGTATATCTGAATTAATATCTATAACGAGATTCTAAATGGTTAAACTATATGGAATGATTTAAGATCCATTATCCATGGTTTAACGGTATCTATAACAAAGGATCATGCTACTGAGAAACTTTTACGAAACTATTCTCACAAACACTTTTAGTTAAAAAGCGAGTGAGAGCGTTTACTAGGCGTTTCCGTCGTTAGTTTTGTGTGCCATTCGACACAAAAACTCCTAAGTGGGAGCTGTTGGTTTGTGGGAGTTGTAAACACACGTAAATGGCTAAAGGTGTGTGAGCCGATGGGGGCAAACTCGATAAACATGAGTATACGCGTCGAACGTAAATATAACTTGAATATATTACACCCGATATGCATGATATTTGGCCCGATCACATTAGACGACCCATGGGCTTTGTGGCTTATTGGATGGGATGATTTGGTGGACAGCCTTGGGCCTTGAAGTTCACTGATCGGGCAAAGACAGGAATAAGTGCTTGGGCTTGGTTACTTGTCGACCAAGACTCAACCCATGAATGGGCCGTTTGGATATGCTATAAAACAAACACACCCTACTCATTGTTCCTGCTGAATATGCGACATATCATATACCCTAAAACCTCCTATTCGATTCTTGGTTATCCGACAGATACTTAGTCGACTTTTATTTATACAAGTCAATTAGGTTCATTGGTTCCTAAAATTGTAATGAATTCACGTGCTTAGGTGATTGATCGAGTTGGTATTCTTGTTCTTGTTTTCTCCTTGTCGACAACAACAATAACAAACAAAGGGTTTTCTGTTTTCTTTTGGTTGTGGGGTTTTTATCTCGGACAACAAGCAGATGATATCGGACCTTCATTGTCCGATATCCGGTGAAAGAGGAAAGCAGGTTTTAGGCTGTTTTGTGATTTTGGATAAAGAAAGCAAGCTAGTTTCTTGTGATGTTTCTTATTCGAATCATTCAAATAGTCAAATTTTTGATTGGGTTTTATTATTACATTCTCGACTAGCCATACATCGAACGTATACGTTATCGGGTTTGTGTGTGATACTCATTGAGGTATCTATCTTTGATACTCGGGTTTTGTATTGGTTACTTGTTCGTTACTAAAGTCCAATTGCCAAGCAAGGTTAGGTTTTCTTTTATCCCTTTTATTAATTAATTGTTTATTAATTAATTATTTATTAATTACATGTTTAACCTAATTGCAATTACTAGATCCATATCCGCTGCGTACTCGTAGAGGTTAATTGGTTAACTTGTTCTAAACTCCCACAGCGACCGCTTAGGGCTTCAGAATTTTTAGAGCCCAAAAATTTGTCTCGTTAATAATTATATGCATGTGTAGACATATTTTTCATGAAGAAAAAAGTATTTAGATGGGAAAATATCTTGAATGAGTAATATATTAGAACGTTTAGATAACTAATTGCATTATATCTTATAAACGGTGACACTTTATATATAATATTGCTTAACGAAAGGCCTCATTATATAATTTCGTACAGAGCCCTCAAAAATTTCGCCGATTCATGGGAGGACCCTGAATATAATTGTGATGGTCAGACTATATAGGGGCGTTATGAGGTCGGCTTTCGGATTATATTCTGTTGACTTGTAACGCAGGACACATAAGCAAGTTTGATAAACCGTTGATACAAGTAATCATATAAAAACGCTATTTTTATTTAACCATTTTTTTAACAAATATAAAAGCGTATCAAGTAAAAGTTTACGTAAACATGTTTTAGACATAGTTATCTTTTAGCGAAAATCACGTAAGTTATGTATGTGAACTGTTACAACTTCTTTAATGATCAAAGAAAGTTTCATCATTAACAATGCATTGAAATCTTGAATCATTTTACAAAAGGAGGTGATTTGCACACTTATTTTTTTTATTTGCACACTCACAGTACAAGTATTTAAAGCAGAATATAAATATGATACAACTATGTGATGCAGCAATTGGAGTGTCTCAATCAAAATGGAAAATGTGCAAATCAACCCCCTTTTATAAATGTAAACACCCCCAAATTTTGTTATATGCAACGGAATAAGTTTGGGGTATTACTTCATGGTTCATAGTCATATTAATAGAAAACGACTCGAAAAGAGACGTTTTAAATAAAATAGTTATCATTCATTTATTTAAATCAGAGTTTACATAAAAAGAGGTCCAAGTGGAAATTATTGAAATACATAATTAATTTATGAATGATAACGAAATGGACGCTATTTATAAGCAAGTCCATAGCCACTCCGTGCGAAGTCGTGCTTTAGTTACCTGAGATAAAACATGCTAAAAAGTAAACACAAAGGTTGAGTGAATCCATAGTGTTTGTATAATAATCAGTTGAACACAAGTTGAACAATAGTAAAATCAGTAATATTGCAGTAAAGTTTGCCCTAAGTCTCATGACACGCAAACCTTAACATGTAGACGTCATAAAAATGGGTTATAGACATCATAATGATCATGTGAGCAATTGTGCCCTCGGGTAGGAGCTTTCCATTCTTCTATTTGTTCTCAAATAAAGTGCATTTGGTTACTTAACCGGCTAACACAAATGGGGCGTCAACTGCCAATAGATCTATCCACGATATTCACGTTTACTCACAAGTGATTAGTGGTTCACGATATGAGGGACTTTTAGTGGCAATAACGGTAACTTAGGCAATAGCAATCAGGATAGCATACATAAAATACTTGTGTTCAGGTTTGTAGCATGTATCTCCCCACGAGTTTGAAAACATGTAAAAGTGGGACTATGAACTCACCTTGATGATACAATAGTCTGTTTTGAAAAACAAATCAGGTTGTGAGAATAAACGGCTCCGACACTCAACCTGAGTTGGTATGTCAAGTTTCAGCATTCATATTTAAATATATGTGATGTTAATCACAAGCTTTTGTTCTTTAAAATCTTGTACCTTAGCTTTAGAGTGTTGTACTTTAGGGTTTATGATTTAATTGTTCAAAATCATAGTTATCATAATTTAGAGTTTCGTGAAAACTCTAATAGATAAAAAAAACGTTTAGTTTGAGCGTTTAAAAATCGTACGTTAACGAATTAACGTAAAGTGGCAAATAAAAGTTGAAATTTTTTGGTACTTGACATATAGAGATGTTTATGTGAAACAAACATAAAACACATTTGTGTTGATCCGCATGTGAGCACGTTTATTGAGGATGTGAGTTACGTCACATGAATGGGTAGTTGTGATCAAATAAACTGATAACGTAAAAAAAATATTTATACATAGAAAATAGACAAGTATTCTTTATTTAAAACAAGGTGAAATTTACCAGTTGTTATAGTCTCCCCCCTTTAAATGGAATATCGTCCCGAGATTCAGTTTGTGTTGGTTGAGGTGTTGGGAAAAAGGTGTGGATACTTCTTACGGAATTGATCTTCCTGTTCCAAGGTGAATTCCATCTAACCTTAACGATGGGGATACGACTTCGTTTTAATTGCTTGACGTCTCTTTCCATAATTTCCACGGGTTCTTCTACAAAGTGAAGTTTTTCATCTAGCCGAAGCTCTTTCACTAAGATAACAAGTGTTTCATCCGACAAACACTTCTTCTGATTAGATACGTGAAAGGTAGGGTGTATGTTACTGAGCTCTACAGAAAGCTCAAGTTTATTAGCTACCAGGCTGACTTTCTCAAGAATCTTGAACGGCCTGATGTATCTGGGATTCAGCTTTCCCTGCTTTTCGAATCTAACTACACCCTTCCTTGGTGATACCTTCAACATAAATTTGTCCCGAACTTCGAATTCCATAGGTTTCCGCCTTATATCTGCATAGCTCTTTTGTCTGTCTCGGGAATCTCTGGTTGAATCAACAAGCCAGACGGCTTTTGATGTTCCGCCTTTACTCGTGAACATGTCAAACATTTGCTGACATACTCAGCGATGTCAACTTTCATGTTTGGCCACCAGTAAAGCTTCTTGAGATCTTGATACATCTTTTCAGAGCCTGGCTGAATGGAATATTTTGACTTGTGTGACTCATGCATAATCACATTTTTCAAGTCACCAAGGAGTGGTAACCAACTTCTGTTCTTTATACAACAAGTTCCATCAGGACGACTTTCAAATGCCATGTCCATACATCTTAAATTCTCAGCCTGAATGTTCTCTTCTTTCATCGCTTCAGACTGTGCTTTGAGAATTTGAGACAGTAGATTCAAATTAATGGTCATGACTAAAGCTCTGACTCGTAGAGGCTTAATCCGCTCTTTCCTACTCAAAGCATCTGCTACAACATTTCCTTTTCCAGGATGATAACAAATTTGAAAATCATAGTCACTTAGAAATTCTAACCATCATCGTTGTCTCATGTTCAAATCCTTTTGATCAAGAATATGCTGGAGGCTCTTGTAATCAGTGAACACGATACATTTTGTGCCGTACAGGTAATGTCTCCATATCTTAAGAGAAAATACTACTGCTCCTAATTCTAGATCGTGAGTTGTATAATTCTTCTCGTGAGGCTTGAGCTGTCGGGAAGCATAAGCGACAACCTTTTCCCTTTGCATTAATACGGCGGCCAAACCATGGTGTGATGCGTCGCAGTAAAGAATGAAATCGCTACTTCCTTCGGGTAATGCTAGAATTGGAGCTTCTCAAAGCTTTTGTTTTAATAGCTGAAACGCTTCCTCTTGATCTTCTCCCCAGCTATATTTCTTGTTCTTTTGAGTTAACTCAGTCAAATATTTGGCAATATATGAGAATCCTTATATGAATCTCCGATAATAGCCAGCAAAACCTAAGAGTTGACGTACCTTTGTGGGTGTTGTAGTTGTCGGCCAATTCTTGACTGCTTCTATTTTGGAAGGATCTACGTGAATGCCATGACGATCAATCACGTGCCCAAGAAACTGTACATTGCGAATACAAAAATCACACTTGGAGAACTTTGCATACAGTTGCTCTTCCTTGAGCAGTTCCAAAATAGTTCTCAAATGCTCACCATGCTCTTCTTCGTTGCGAGAGTAAATGAGAATATCATCAATGAACATAATTACGAATTTTTCCAGATAAGGTTTGCACACCCTCTTCATGAGATCCGTAAACACAGCTGGCGCATTAGTCAACCCAAATGGCATCACCTGAAATTCGTAGTGACCCTATCTTGTTCTGAATGCTATCTTAGCGATATCTTCTTCCCTGACTCGCAGCTGATGATAAACCGATCTCAAATCAATCTTTGAGTAGACACTTGACCCTTGCATTTGGTCGAATAAATCATCTATCCTTGGTAATGGATAACGATTCTTCACCGTAAGTTTGTTTAACTCCCGGTAATCAATACACATCCTAGGTGATCCGTCCTTCTTTTTGACAAACAGAACAGGAGACCCCCAAGGTGAAGAACTTGGCCGAATGAAACCTCTATCCAATAACTCTTGTAGTTGGTTGGATAGTTCTTGCATTTTAGACGGGGCTAAGCAGTAAGGTGCTCGCGCTACCGGCGCTGCTCCTGGTACCAAATCAATATGGAATACTACCTGACGCATAGGTGGTAAACCAGGAAATTCCTCGGGAAAAACTTTTGGAAATTCCTTTACCACAAGTACATATTTTAGTCACTTTTCATCCGCCTTTTTCTCCATCACGTGAGCTAGGAAAGCGTGAAATCCTCTGTTGATATATTTCATGGTTTTAAGGCAAGATATAATGCTTAATTTGGTCTTAGTTTGATCATCTCCAATAATCAAAGTTTCACCCTTGAAAGGAAAGTAAACCACTTTCTCGTCACATACGATTTTTGCATGGTATTTAGATAGCCAATCCATACCAATGACAACATCGAAGCTACCAAGTTAAATAGGCATGAGGTCAATGTCGAAAGGTTGGTTTAGTAAAGTTAGGGTGCAACCTCGGATTATAGTACTAGTGCCTACTAGTTTTCCATTAGCTAGTTTAATTTCGTAGGTATTGTCTAGGGCAGTTGGGGTGAGTTTAAGTAAGGAAGCAAAAGTGACAGATATACAACTTTTATCAGCTCTGGTATCAAATAATACTTTAGCTAGATGTTGATTGAGAGGAAACATACCCGTGACTACATCCGGGTTGTTCTGAGTGTTTCCATCTCCTAGTACATAAGCTCTTCCACCGGCAGGGTTGTTCTGGTTAGTTTCCTTGTTCACCACAGCTGTGACATATCACGGTTATTGGTTACATATTAGCACCAGTGGCTTTGCAATCTCCCGTCCTGTGGCCTATTTTCTGACATCTTCCGCACTTAATAAAACAAGGCCCATTGTGATGCATTTTGCATCGGTTGCATAGAGGTAAACTTCAAACATAACCACTTCCCCCAACGGGTGTGGCTACATAAGCTCTGGAAGCTTCCTGCCTGCGGTTTTGTTGTTGGTGATGGTTGTTCCGGTTCTGTTGGTAATTGTGGTTGTTGTTTCGATTATTGTTGTTGTTGTAGTAGGTGTTATTGTTGGGGTAGTTGTTGTGATGATGGGATGTTATCTTGTCATCAAGCTTCCGCTTGTGATCATTACTTCCTTGGGTGGAACCACGCTTGACTTCCCGATCCATTAACTTCTGAGCAATGAAAATTGCTTCTTCCAGTGACTGTGGTTTTGATGAGGTGACATTCCCTTCAATACTTCGAGGTAGTCCTTCAGTATACTTCTCTAATGTTTGGTTGGGCATAGTACCGCGAGTTCCTGAAACTTCTGATTGTAAGTCTTAAGATCAGTTCCCTTCACAACCAGTTGGTGGAACTCATCTTCCAACTTTTTATTCTCGGTTCGAGGACAATACTTCTTTATCATTTTCTTTTTGAAGTCAGCCCAGGTGAGTTGATAAGCTTCTTCAACACCCATAGTTTGGGCAGAACCATTCCACCAAGACAGGGCATCATCCAAAAGAGTCCCTGTAGTAAAAGTGACCTTGCAGTCATAACATTATAATGATAAAAAACCTCAAGATATCATCGGCCATCTTCAAATACCTTTGGAATCTAATAAAAGAGAGTAAATCTCGTTAGATCTAACCAAAAAATGCAGCAATAACAAAAACTTAAGAATACACAACAACAATAACCCTTTAGATCTAGCAAATGTAGCAAGACCAGTTAGATTTAGCACACAAACCTGATCTGGTTTTATAAACACAACAATAACCACCTAATAAAAAATAAATAGAAATAATTAGAAGATCAAAGCAAAATAGTTAGATGCAATGGCCGCAAATTCATATTATAGTGGCGCAGTTTAGGTTGCTTTTGTTTAGAGAGTGATCATTGGTGTTTTAGGTTAGAAAGAGTGTATATGTTTTGAATGTGGTTGTCCTTTTTTATATATTAATCAGGCGGTGTGTTTTTGAATTAGGTTTGGTCATTGCTTCGGGTGTCTGAATCTTAAAATTTAGGTTCGGAGATAGGATGGGGATATTCATGCTTTATAAAGGAGTATAGATATGAGCAAGAAAAATGTATATTTCCTACAATTCTATGTTAGTGTACGGTGTGTACCATGCATGATGTTGGATAGTGCAATAATGCAATTGACTGTCGTGATTGATATTACATGGCGTAAGGTTTAAATCTATATAACTTAGTGATGGTTCATAATATGGATTTTCAATAAACTTTACAATATATTCATTACGTTTTGGCTAGAATTTATTAAAACACACCTTTAATTTATTTATTTTCTTCAGTTGTATATATGCTTTTGTGATGCAATTATCTTTATAAGCTGTTTGTGAACAAAAACTAAATAAATATTAGCCATTATACCTGAATAGGTTGAGTCGTGTTATCTCTTTGATATCGAGTTTACTTTTGTGATGACTAATTGTATATATCACTTTGGTTATTATTACCTATATTACGATGTTTTATTTATTTATTTATTTATTATGTGTTAGTCATGATTTCCTAGTTGCTAAATATAAGTAGGTTTTGTAAAAGATTTTAGTGACTCGAATGTATTGGCATCTTTGATTGTGATTGACTCGTAATTTTATTGGTTCATAAAATGTTTGCCAAGTAAAGAGAAGTTAAAACATATAAGGACCTACTAAGAAAATTGTTGAAATCAATTATATAAGTATTGATTGAACAAATATTTGTACGATTTGTGAAAAGAACTGATCAGGGTAAAAATACATTTTGTAAGTGTTTAGATGGAAGGTCAGAAAACTTATCAAGAACCTCGGTTAACCGCATACATCCGAGTTAAATACTCAATCGAGTAATTAGAACAAGGAATCACTTTTTTGTGTGTTCTAAATCAAGGTCCCCAAGAAAGATACGTCCAACAACCCTAACCCTAATTTTTAGAACAACCAAATCTACCAACAAGAATCAAATTCACAAATGGGTTATGCAGTTCAATAAATATCTAATCCATAGCATCAATAAACATTGTAATTCGACAAGGTTTTCCCCAAGAAAATCAGAGGTGACTCGCTGCGCAAAATTTAATCAGGTCATTTCAACGGCGGGATCAAACGCCGTTGATCTTTCAGGAATGTATATGATAACGCTACACGCGTCGTTCGGGGTCAAAGAAACTTCCTTTTCTTCGAGCAAGTTTTATAACACCCTAGGCAGTGAACCTAATCGTTGTAGTGTAGTAATTAGGGTAAGCCACGGGTATTGATATCGTTCTCTAGGGGAATAGTGTCGTTAGGCTGAAGTGTATATCGATTTAAGTCTAAAGGTGAGGGATGATTATTTTTGTATTTTTATATTTTATGAAATTGAAAGGTACGAATCTCGGGGTTTGGATTTGGGGAGGGTGGAATTAGTTGCTAGTCAACTATCCCAAAAGGTACTAACTAAATTAGGGGTCTACCAGTAACGTGAAGCGTATCTACTTATGATGTATTACTCCTTGCTAGCTGTCCAATTCTACCTACTGAATTGTCACGTCCTATTGATGGTTGAATTGTCACGTCCTTATTCTTAACGCGTTGTGTGTCTAAAGTCGTAGGGTATGCATTAATCCCTAACTCTTTGAACTTACCAAAGGGTCTCGTCTACAAAACCCACTGGGGATAATAAACTCTTACTCTAAGGCACTCTTTGGATGGTTTAGCCTACAACTACTCAAGTAATCATATTCTAAGGTTCACAAAGATGAATCAAGCATTAAGTACACAACGAATGACCTATCGCATTACTAGATCATTGATCAACTAAGATAAGAAACAACCAATCAAACAAGAGACAGTAGGATGCAAGAATTATAAACTAAACCAATTAGACTCATTGAAATTGTCACACCCTAATGATGAAGATAGACACAAGCATCACTAAGAAATCAATAAGATCTAATTAATTATATACAAGTTTCATACAATCATAAGCAAACAATAGGTGAATTAGCCAAGCATAATTAATGAAGAGCAAGCAACAATTATGATAATTGAAGACATACCATAGGATTGGATTAACAACCAAATCATTACACGATGTTTATGGAGTGTTTGAAACCCTTTAAGTTGCTGGAAAAACACCTACCTAAACCCTGGAATCGGACTTAGGGTTTAGGGCTTACAAAAAGTGAAGTTATAATGTTATATTTATAGGCAGATTTTCTGTCGGCAAAGAGCGACGGCGTCACACTTATAGAGTGACGGCGTCACGACCATTTTTTCAGAAAATTGTAGATTTTCTCGTTCCGGTCGCGTGGGCTTTTGAATCACCTAAATCCGAGTTCGTATGCAAAAGTTATGGCCAAAACAATATCAACTACTTCGCGCACATGTTGTGACTTGATCAGCTTGTGACGGCGTCACCTTAAGGTTGTGATGCCGTCGCCTTCAGTCTCTGACGTCGTCTGGGTCGCATCTAGGACGTCTGAGTAGCAACGGCCTACTCTTTTAAAGCCCGACGTCGTCACTTGAAAATAGGGTTTTTGGCTTCTGTATCGTCACAAAAATCCTCCGACGGCGTCGCAATTAACACCTGACGCCGTCGCCTTCTGTTTTCAGCAGCTTTGAGTGTCTCGATTCTGACTTTGGCCATTTTCTTCGTATATTCGCGCCTTTTTGTCCAAATAAGTGCCATTCCAGCATTTTGCCTTCAAGAGACCTAAAAAGTGAAAAGGAACGATATTAAGCAATAACGGATACAAAAGTGATCAAATAAGGACTTAAACGACCCCTCAAAATGGTACCTTTTAAAACCTTATCAAATATCCCTACACTTGTTATTTGCTTGTCCTCAAGCAAATGTGCTTTTAGCCAATTAATTTATAAGTTAGGGGTCATGAAGCATTGATTCAAAACGGTCCACAACACATATAAGCCCCGCAAAAGTCATAACAAGCACGGAAATTACATACTAGCACCTCACATGGGGTGTTTGGATACTCTCATCTTTCGGGTGTATATGAAATATATCAAGTTGGAAATGGAAGATAAACACTCATTAACCGGTCCTAGTACATAGATTACCATAGGCTTGAGAATAGAACAAACCTCCATCGCTTTGGCGTAAGCACCTAGGGAAGACTATCAAAGAGGTCTTTTAAAGGGTTGTAACGTTAGGCTTACGGTAGGGAAACAAGGGTTTGGTGGGATAGGCTATTTTGTGGTGGAAAGTCAAAAATCTCTATGTTAAATGCATACGAAGAATGGCGTTGCTAAGCCAAGACTCGACACTCTAAAACTCTAGATAACGGAAATAAACAAACATAAATTTAAAGGATAGATGTAGGATGGTAGCCCGTATGTTATTTTTATTTATTTATTTTTTTCATACACTTTTACTCTACCATCTTCTAAGGTAACATCAAAATGATAGGGATTTATAGGCACATCCCTACACTTGAGTTTTTATTACTCTAACACTAATTTGACCCGAATTGAAAAGATCAAAACACTTGGGGTACATTATTATGCAAACAAAGGGAATTTGAATTTAACATTCCCTTCCCGTCATTTCATAAACTTTAACTTTTCCCATGAATCCCAATCGTCCCAAAACTGTATACAAGGGATATGACTCGACTTAGCAACTCTTGCAAGCAACCAGATAATTGAACTAAGGGTTTAGGGTGATAACAATAATGCACTAAAAGTGAGTGCATATAGGGTAGGCTAAGGCGATTTGGGTGTATATTTGGGGGTGGAGTGTAAACAATGCTCTTCATTGATATTCCGGAAAAACCGAAACATCACGAGAACCGCGAAAAGGATAGGCTCTGAGGGGTTAACTAGGGGTATCGTGTACTAAAGATGAGTACAACGCAAAGGGTGTGGGGGGAATTACTCAACCGAGGTGGAAGAAGTAATTATATTACGGGTATCAAACAAGGGTTATCCTAATGCCTCTTATCATTTAGTTATTCCTAACTACACAAGTGTAGTCTCACTTGCGATCTCGGAATGCATCACAAAACAAGTTCTAGAATCTAATATACTACCGGTTCACACTCTAAGCATTGAAGATGAATGCTTTTAATTCCTACTAATCTAAGGGCGATCCTCACATTTTGGGTGGAATTTGGGTGGTAAAGGGTTTTTGTGCTAGTCATGCAACTTCCTATCCGTGAGACGCTTTTGTTAAGACTAATGGCCCACTCCTATATATCATGAAAAATTTTAAATTTGGTGCTAAAATTACCCTAACCGACATTTTCTCATGGTTTATTACACAAATACAATTGGACAAAGCAAATAATCAAGGATAAGCATAGTTTCAAAGTTCCCGTTTTATTTTCCCTCCCTACACTTAAACTGAACATTGTCCCCAATGTTCCCCGAAAGTATCAAAGTTATGATAATTGGAAGGTAATTAAAAACGAAAGAAACTAGTACTCCCCTGATTAGCTCGGTAGGATCCGTGTGTGAAGTAGTGGTTAAATCCTTTCCAAGAAGAATTTATGCGTGAAAAGCTCCTCAATCTTATGTAACTTCTTCTTGATAAATTAAACCTGCACACTTGAAGAAAACAAACAACCCAACGCATCAAACCGAACAAAGAAAAATCACAACAAGATGTAATTCCAGACTTAAATAAGATATAATGCTTGTGGAATGGATGTTTGCAGATTTTCTATTAAGATCTGGAAAATTCCAAAAAATTTATAAGTAGCACAGAAAACGAGAAAAAGTAATCAGTTGTTTCTGCTCCTTCCTGACGCCGTCAGGTTGCAATCCTGACGTCGTCAGGTTATCCTGACAAAAACTCTTCTGCGATTTTCTGAAAGAAAAAAAAATTCTGGAAAATTTACATCTTTAGAATCTGGAAAAATTTCTGCAAAAACATCCATTATGACTCGATACAAGCATTTGACTCGAACAAACAAACATATATATCTTTTATTTAATTGTTATTCTCATGTTTACGTTTCTTTTGAAAACGTGTGTAATCCTCCCTACACTTATCCCTTATGTAAAATACCTTTATATGCAATTAAGACGAGGTTAAAAACAAAATAAAGCATTTTTACAAATTCAAACATGAGAATAAACAATCAATAAAAGATATACGACACACAAATAAAAATAAAAACAAATACACATGGGTTGCCTCCCAAGAAGCGCTTGTTTTTGTTCGAGTCACGAGCCTGACTCTACCCTTATTTAACAGATAAAGGGGAAGTTTTCCCTACACTTAAGTTTAAGTGCGGGTGATAGTAGCGATACACACCCTTAGGGTGGAAATATGCCACGTGAGGTGAAGGGGGTGTGTGAATGGCTTCCTTCATCCTAAAACTACCCAGACAAAATTGGTTGATGGGTGGGTCAGTTCCTCGTTTATTTAAGGATAGAAGTAAAGATTGAGGTTCCGGTTCATCAACACTATGAAATTCCCTAGAACTAAGAGTAAGACTGAGACTACAAGTATTCAAACCTATATTATCCAGTTGCGTTTGGTTCAAATGTTCTACCTCCATTGGGATTCCTAAAGTCTCTTCTACTACTTCCGGGTAAGTCACGTGCGGTGTGTATGCCTTAAATGATGGTGGAACTTAAAGGTCTAGAATTATCTTTTAGACGTTTGTAGGTAAGGTGTTCGTAATATAGAATAAATTCAGACCTTAATGTAGAACAACACTAAAAAGAAACAAGCCAAACTACGCAACCCAACAAACAAAAGAAGTTCACACGTCCAAATTAAATAGTTCTTCTTCAATGTATTCTAACTCCTCGAAAAGTGCGTATTTAAGAAGAACCTTTCCTAAATTGGTGATGAAGTGTGTGCCTAGGATGGCTCGATTAGTCCCCTCATGATCAAAGAAAGCAAAAATTAATGGAAGGTTAATAGTATTGAAACTATGAAAGCCCCTTGTAACCCCTGTTACAAGTCAAATTCACATCCCTCCCTTTTATTTTGCCCTTGAAACTTTGATACGAATAGGAACTAATAAACGAAACAGGTTAACATAAACACATTATTTGGTACTCTTTTACAGCCAATCCCATTAAAATCGTGGTTTAAATTTTAAAAAGTACTATATATCCTCACCCGGTAATCAGAATTGTTTTCGCAGAGTGCCTATCCTTCAACGTACTGATCGTGTTTTTGGGAAATGGTGGGTTTAAGGTGGGTTTTACACTCCTAGCGGGAATCTAATCATCCTTAATTTTCGTAAGTAGAAGTTACGAATCTCACACTTGGCCATCATATAATCTAAGATCTTGAACAAAACACTACGTAAGGCTCTAGCGTTCACTCTGATGTGAACACATCAATCCTTATTGATTTACTATTCTCCGTAATCCTATTGGGAACAAACTATGGGCATTATATTAATGAAGAAGGTGGAGCCAACTCATTAAGGGGGGTGTGGGAAACGCAACATGAGTAGAAATCATGTGCTATGGGGATCAATTGGGGAGTCTCGGATAGGAAAAGCGCCAAGAGCACTACAAAGCCAAAAAGGCCTTATAGTTACTTCTCGTAACAAATGTGAGGTGGGGGTTTATATGTGGGTTTAGCGGAATCGGATGGGATATACGTGAGTGAAAATCACGTAATAACAATAGTGGGATTTGGGAATCAAGTTAATAGACCAACGAACGTTCTCAACGATTCAGCTCAGTATAGGGAACATATGTCAAAACCCTGCTAACCCTAAGTACCCTTTTCAATTTCAAATACTTTACTGCCCTTCCCTTACAATTTAAGTTTAAGGGAAACAAACGTATTATTACATGGGGTTCACAAAACTAGAAAAGTTAAGCCCAGTTTAATCACAATCTCATTATTTTTGAGTTCACATCCCTACACGGATATTTAGGGATAGTAAAACTACAATGGAATCTTCTACCATCTCATT